>JASWHV010000020.1:38170709-38818209 GCA_030760725.1 Neostapfia colusana | reverse complement strand
TCCCTTGTCATCTCAGAGGACTATGCATATGAGTTTACAGAGCTTCCTCCTCTCTCTCCATCAGAGCATGCCTACTTTGGCACAACAAGTGGTTCCTCTCCTCCTCTTCCTCAGGCTGATGATGAAGATGAAGAAAGTACCGACAACGAGGAGTGAGCCGGTGACGACAAGTAGATCCCTCCTCTCCTTCTTTTTGGTGCCTTGATGCCAAAGGGGGAGAGATTGAGGGGGAGTCTTAGGTCGTAGGTCTTTCTTTTCATGTCCTAGCTTGAGAAATGAGTTTTGTAAGACTTATACTATTATGCTATTATTATGCTGTTGTAAGACTTAAACTACCATTATGCTTTTGTAAGACTTATGTTAGCATTATGCTTTTTGTGAGATGACCATGTTATGCTTTTTGATTAATGATGTATGTTTAAAACTGCTATGAAGGATTGAGACTCTTGATGATGTTATGACTATGCTCATTATGATATTCACATCAAAATTATTGCTAAACACACATAGTTCTGCACCCCACCATAAAGTGTGCACATATGTCTTATGTCTAAATTGCCTATTTTGTCCAAAGCTCATATGTGCACACTTTATGAAAATCTGAATTCTTATTGTCACATTTGTGAGATCTCAATTGGTTGTCATCAATCACCAAAAAGGGGGAGATTGAAAGTGCATCTAGGCATCCCTTTTCGGTTTTGGTTGATTTATGACAAAAAAATGAGACCCTAACACGAATGAGCGCAGGTTCTCAAAGAAATTAAGAAGAAAGTGCAAAAAGAAAGGAGAAGGAGGATCAAAATTGATAAGAGCTCGGAAACTGAGAAGATTAGATCACTTAGTATAGAGTGTGTTGGAGAAACACACCCCAAGAGCTCAAGTGGAAGAAATCAAATTTACTGCACAATTTCAGCATGTGCGAACAAGTCCGATATCAACCGGACTAGTCCGATTTTCTTTCTGATCAGAAAACGGACTAGTCCGATATCAGCCGGACAAGTTCGATTTTGTCTCTGGACAGAAAACGGACTAGTCCCCACTACTACGGACTAGTCCGGCATTTCACAACACTTAGGGTTTTCTTCACACCACACACGGGACTAGTCCGGAGTCAACCACAGACTAGTCCGGACATCGCAAACCCTAACGTAACCATTGGAAACCCTACTATAAAAAGAGGTGTACGGCCATACCAACACATCTCCTGAACCCCCCGCGCCATCACACCTCCCAAGAGTCCAAAATTCACATCTCTCCACACATTCTAACCCTAGAAGGATCAATTATTTGGGAATTAGCAATTGATCAAAGGAGAGACTTGTTCTACACATTTTGAGCTCTTGGGTTTGATCTCTCGCACACAATTGTTTGTTAGTTGTTCATCTGTTGAGTGTGTTTGGTTGTGTTAATTCATTGTAATTCTTGGGGAGCCCTCAACTTGTGAGAAGGCCCCTTGAACGATTTATTCCCCCCTTGTGATTAGTGGAAGAGAATCGGCCTTTGTGGCGATTCGACGAGGATAGGGTTGGTGAAGACCCTGTCCTTAGTGGACTCCTCAACGGGGACGTAGATTTCCTTCGTGGAATCGAACCTCGGGATAAACACTTGTCTCCTACTCTTGTTCATTAATTGTTCATCATTTTCTAGTGTATAATCAATCCTTTGAAATTCATGTTCAAACATTAGAATCAAAGTTGATTCCTGTCATTCACTGTATCACTGTTGCAATACACCTAAGTTATCAATTTATTTCCGCTGCATAGAGTACTAGAAGTGAACATTGATCAATCTTGATCTCTCTAGTCCACAATACCGGACTAGTCCACACGGTACCGGACTAGTCCGATTCTTCTCTCTTTAGAAAACGGACTAGTCCGCACCCTACCGGACTAGTCCGATTTCCCTGTATTTGATAAACCTACTAAGTGTTTCAGGTTTCAATAAAGTGTCGAAAAGCCTATTCACCCCCCTCTAGGCTAGATTCAAAGCCCCAGTTTGCAGTAACCCATTTTACAAAGTTTTGCTTTATGTATACTTAGTATGTGGTATGGATGTGCATTAGGTGTAGGGTGGATGAAACCCAAGTGCATAACCAGAATTTTCCTATAAGAGTGAGGGTAGTGTCTAAGGCTCGAGTAGACAGGCTAACTTCGGTACAAGTCGAGTAGTTGGAATCTACTCGCGAGTTAGGCTTGGGACACACGGGATTGGTTCGAGTGATGTGAGATCACTTTAGTAATGAAAATGAGACTAGGCAGGGGCTAGGGCGCAGCAAGAGGAAGTATTGTGTGCACAGCCCTGTCCGTGTCGATTGAGGATCGATCCGTGTGCGGCCCATGCTGATCAAGTTTGAACGTACCGAAGGCATATCGGATATATGGGCCCCGGTAAACCGATGTAACCTAAACCTCCGGGCGTCGAGGCATAGCACACCGATTTATAGGTGTAGGTTGAGGGCAGCAAGGTGGAAATCTGCTAACGGGCATAGAGAGATGCTACGTGTAGGGAACCTCCTGTCCGTTTCGGTGCGACCGGTTTGACGCTTGAAAGGTTGTCCCATACGACATCGAGTGAGCGTGATGTGCAGCTCCACGGGTGGGCGTACGTGACGTGCTCTTCGGGTGTCCCTGCAGGTGTATATCGAGTCGATTCGCCGTCCCTCACGGTGAGGAGTATCACTTGGTCACTGAGTCGTGACGTAGGTTAATCTATGAAATGTGATGATTCAGTATTGCTGTTATGATCAAATTGTATTGCTACTCGCGTGCCACCAAATATTGCTTACTAAATTTCAGATTTATGAACTGTTAACTTGTGGCTAAAAGATGAACTAAGGATGAACTTGTAGGCGTGTCCGTTTGCTGAAATTTACCATCCCATGTTCGTGTAACTGCATGTAGAGTTTCATGCCTAGGTGAGTCAGTTAAGTCTTGTTGAGCCATCGTGCTCACGGTTGCTGCTATAAGTGTTTTGCAGGTGAGGAGCATCCCACGGAATCGGGTTACGAGTCCACCGGCGAGGGCTACCCTCCGTCGGGGACCACGGCTGAGTGGGAGCCGTACACGCCGCGCTGAGCTGAAGGAGTGCAGCTAGTGTGGGTTGCCCTAGGGCTGGGCAACCGACTTTGCTAGGTAGATGGGCATGAGTTGTATAAACTTAGCTTTCGCTGTTGTAATATAAACACTAGTTTGTACTGAAGTATTGTACTACTTTGTACATTTCAGTTGGTTTTCCATGTAATGCAATGTTGTTCTTATAATGTGTGCTGTCGGGTGTCGCATCGTGCGGCACCACCCTCTGCGATGCTGGATGAGCGGATTCTGGTCCGCCACATTAGTCCGGTCCCTGACATCACATTCTTATATATATGATGTGATCTTTAGGAATTGATTCACATAGACTAATTTTTCACACGTATTCTCAGTGAATCATGACCAGTAGAGCACACAATGAAACAAACAATGGCCATGATTCAAGAAGATGATAATTGAAAATAATTTGATAGAAAAAATGAGAGAGATGATTGTCTCTTAGAAAATGTGCTCAGTTTTTGAATAAAATAGACTATAACAACTAGATGTGCAACATCTCAAGCCACATTTCGGGAGTTGAAGATATTCAGCTCACTTCTAAGTTCGCAAAAGCGTTTTTCATCTAGTGGCTTGGTGAAGGTATACGCAAGCTGTTTTTCAGTTCTAACATGTGAAATGACTATGTCTCCCTTTATTGAGTGATCTCTCACGAAATGATGTCGGATATCAATATGTTTGGTCCTAGAGTGTTCCACAGGGTTATGGGCAATTTTAATAGGACTCTCATTGTCACATAGGAGTGGAATGTGGTTCATATTGAGCCCATAGTCCCTTAGAGTTTGTCTCATCCAAAGAAGTTGTGCACAACAACTCCCGGCTGCGACGTACTCCGCTTCGGCTATGGATAGGGCAATGAAATTTTGCTTCTTGGATGACCATGACACTAAGGATCTGTAACACCCTCAATTTCATATTCACGCATGCATGCATATTTCATATAAAGAAACATTTTAAAAGAAGTAGAAACGGAGAAAGAATCAGAAATATAGCCGAAAAAAGCCAATTCCAGTTCGCCGAGGAGCACTGTCGACATTTCCCGCGGCCTGCTGGCCACGTGGCGTTTTTGGAGCTCATCCCTGCAGAAGGGATAACGTCCGGCATCGCCAGACACGTGGCAGGATCGGAGCTAGCGTCTGTGGAAGGGGCGAGGTCTGACCCGCTGAACACGTGTTGCCTCCGGGGCTTGTCTCTGCGGAGAAGCGAGGTCCAACCCCGCAGGACACGTGTCCCCACCGGAGCTAGTCGCTGCGGAAAAGCAAGGCCCAACCCCGCGGGACACATGTTGGTCTCGGAGCTCACCTCCGTGATGTCTGCCCTGCGGGACACGTGTCGCTCTCGGAGCTCACCTCCGAGAGGTCCGCCTCACGGGACACGTGTCACCCTCGGAGCTCGTCTCCGAGAGGTCCGATACTGTTGGACACGTGTCATCCTCAGAGCTCACCTCCGAGGAGAAGGGAGGTCCGACACCAATGGACACGTGTCATCCTCGGAGCACACCTCCGAAGGGAAGGGAGGTCCGACACCAATGGACACGTATCGACCTCGGAGCTCGTCTCTGAGGAGAAAGGAAGTCTGGCGCTGCTGAACACGTGGCACTCCCGGAGCCCACCTCTGAGGAGAGGGGAGGTCCGGTACTGACACGTGGCGCACGCGGAGCTCGCCTCTGAGGGAGAGGGGAGGTCCCGCCCGCCAAGACATGTGGCACACGCGGAGCTTGCCTCTGAGGAGAGGGAGGTCCCGCCCGCTTGACACGCGGCACAACCGGAGCCCGCCTCTATGAAGAAGGGAAGCCCGGCCCCCGCTGGACACGTGGAGCATCCGGAGCTTATCCCTGCGGAAGGACGAGATCCTTAAGCGGTTTTCCCCTGTACGCGAGTACCCGGTATTGAGGAAACCGACATGAATTCTTCCACGTTGAATACTGCAAACCAAATCAATTGGAGATAAGTTGTTAAGATCCAAAACAATTTGAATAGGACTCTTATTTGAAATCTAATCGAAGTAGGACTCTTCTTTCACCCCTTATAAATAGAACCCGAAACCCTTGGCCACAACCACGTACTCTTATTTTCCATCCCTAAGTCGGCGACTTGGAAGCCCCAGCCCCAGCTCGCCGAGTTAGATTTTCCACCCCTCGCCGAAGTTCAGATGACGGTGAGCCCCACCGGTGAGCCGCCGACGAGCTCTCAGCTGCTGCCATCGCTAGGAGGAAATCCCCGACACCAAGGAGAGGTGAGGTAGGTCTTCGTTACCACCTTACGACATCATCATGGTTTTCTTCGCATCCGTTTCTTCGATCCCTTTGAACAGAAGCTTTTTCGTGTGGATAGATCACGTGTTGATCGGTTTGATCTAGATCTTGATACAAGATCATCACCACGTCCACACTAGATCCTTACACCCTTGTTCATCTTAAAACCCCATGCAAGCCTATTAAAACATGCAAGAACACGTACAAACTAAAACTGCACCATAGGATCAGCATGCATCTACACAATTGCATCTTGAGTAAAGTTTGTGCATGATGATTGATTGCTGTGAATCTTGTATGTGCGTGATCGTGAGTAGAAGGACAAGCTCAGGGAGCTATCTATGAAGGACTACAGCACCAAGACTTCGAAGCACCTGAGCAACAAAAGCCACAGGAACAAGGCAAGTGCCCCTTGACCATATTGATCCCATGTTTTGAAACTGTTTTGTTTGCGAAAAACTGTGTATGCTTGAGTCAACTTAATGGGAACCCTTTTATAGGAGTTTACTAGTTTTGTTAACCACCCTTGTCGCCGGGAAAGTTGATGAGTCGGGTATGGTCATTTTTGCTTTTTGCTTCGCTAATCTACGGGATATGGGAAGCGAGATAGAATGTGTCTAGCTACTGCACTCATATGAACAATGAAAATAAGAACTTGATGTTGATAATGAACATGAACCAGGTTTACTTGCCGTAGATCTAAGGACCGGATCATGCCAGGAATACAGTGCCACCACAAGGCCAAATATGGGTGCGGCTTAGCTGACTAATTAGGTAAGTTGCTAGATTGTTATGGACCGTGGAAGGCGCGGGGAATGGGAGTCGAGAGAGGACTGCCCTGGGAACTGCAAGGCACAAGAGGGGGCCCGTAGGTGGGAGAATGGTGATTCGAGCCTGTTGGTGAAACCTTAGTGAGTCCATACATCTAGTAGCCCCTTTGTAAAGGCTATTTTGTGATCTCTTGGCCATACACCGACGGTTGTGTACTGGTAAAATGGAGGTTCTGCAGTCGCCCACGGGTGACAAAATCACAAACTTGTGTGTAAAGTGGTGCAACCTCTTAAGAGTGTAAAACTATCATGATATCCGTGCTTCCGGTCACAAGCGCCTGGCCAACTCACATGATTAGATGGGATGGTTTTGGGGATGGATGTTTGGTTTGGTTATGGTATGGTTTGGGATGGTCATTGGTATGGTCATTTGTTTGGTTATTGGTATGGTTTGGTCTTTGGAATTTGGTTTCGGGACTGTTGAGTCGTGGTAATGAGAATGGTTTTGGACTGTTGAGTCGAAACAATGATCTTGGGTTTCGGATATGAGATGGATATGATCATGAGATGGTCATTATGAGCATGAGAAAGAGTTGAGAAAGATAAATGTCTGGATGAGACATGAAAAGGTGGTGAATCATAAAGGAGGCATGTTGATGTTTCAATTGGATACATGTTGGGATTAAATTCACTTAAAGTTAGTTGCTGTTTTTTTATCATGTTTGTGAAATAAACTTTACTTTCTACAATGAGCCTTTTATTCCCTACCTTGTTGTAAGCTACATATCATATTTTCCCGCACTTGCTGAGTACATCATGTACTCAACCTTGCATTATTACTTAATCATCAGCAACAGGAGAGGAGTATTTCGAATACCATGTGGATTACTAGGCGTGTGAACTACCATCAACTTGCATGTGGGGATGAAGTTGGAGATGGAGATGCTGCTGCTGTTTAGTTGCTTCCGCTATCGTTAGGGACTTCCGCTGCTAGAATAAGTTAGAGACTTCCGCTGCAAGAATGATTTAGAGACTGATGTAATAAAGTACTTAAACCCTATTATTCATGGATATATTCTGAGTTCAGTTTGTGGATTACATGTGTATGTGTGATGAACATCCTGGGCACACATATGCATTGGTTCGGATCCCTTTTCACGGGACCGGGCGTCACAGGATCTGCCCAAGAATGGACAGGTGCCCGAGGTACTTTTTTCTATCTACTTTGCATCCGGCATAGTCGACATCGGAGTATCCGATGAGATTGAATTTGGACCCTTTAGGATATCACAGCCCTAGGTTAGGTGTATGAACTAGGTAGCACAAGATTCTCTTTACGGCTATTAGATGACACTCTTTGGGTGCGGCTTGAAACATTGCACACATGCATACACTCAACATAATATCGGGCCTTGATGCACAAAGATAAAGAAGGGATTCAATCATGGAACTATATACCTTTTGATCCACACTAGGGCTGTCTTGGTTGAGGTTGAGGTGTCCGTTTGTTGCCATTGGTGTTTTGATGGGCTTCGCCTTTTCCATGCCAAACTTTTTAAGTATGTCTTGAGTGTACTTCGTTTGACATATGAAGGTGCATTCTCTGAGCTGCTTTACTTGGAAGCCTTCGACGTGTGAGTATCCCATCGCCACAAGTCTAGCTTTGTTTCTTGTTACTACTCCATTCTCATCTTGCTTCTTGCAAAAGATCCACTTCACGGCCACTATATTTGCACTTGGTCTCTCCACAAGCTCCCATACTGTGTTTCTTATGAAGTTGTTAAAATCCTCTTGCATCGCCACCACCCAATCCGGATCTTATAGAGCCTCCTCCTGATGAGTAGTTTAGGCCCGATCTTCCGAAAGGTAGGTCGATTGATGTGGAGATCTCGACGTTGATGATCCGAGGCACTCGAGCAGACCCGAATTAACCCTGTGTCACACCCGGTTTTTCCGAAGAACAACCAAGTGAATATCACATGTATGCCAGGATCATTTTCTCATACATGTGATGACGAATAGTGAAGCATCATTTATTACAAGCCAGGTGTCTAATATAAATAAGTCTTACATAGCAAATGTCTCTATGGACAATAATAAGTTCATCACAAGTAAATAAACTAGCAGCGGAATATTATTCTTGAGGGCTCCGTCACAGGCGTTGCCCGGGGGTCCCCATGAACCTAGAAACCTTCTTCGGGTCCAAAGTCTTGGTCATTATACACCACCTCATTATCTTGACCTGAGCAGCAATATAAACCAACAAAATATGCAAGGTTGAGTACCAATGGTACTCAGCAAGTGTGGGAAAATTATATCATGCATGGCTAGAACAAGGAGGGGTTGAACTCATGGTTAAAGCACTACGCAATTAATACCTATCATCTTAGCTTATTAAGCACCTACATTACTACACAGGTGAAATGGTCCCAATCTCCCATCCCATCATCATAATCCAATAACCATAACATCATTTCTAATGTTAAGCTCCCCGCTTAACATCAAAAACTTCCAAAACCATCACTCCTCTAATCATGAATAAGTTCAAGCCGCTCTTGACCGTGAGCATGGCTGTCATGACAGTTTTGACTCTGCAGAGTTTGTACCACTGTACCCACATGTAGTCATTTCATCCCCCGTTGCCGGGTGGACTAAAGAACCTCCATTATGCCAGTGGCTACGAACCACATTCACACTTCCCAGGTATGTAGCCAGGAGATCACTACGAAGCCTTTACAAAGGGATTCCCGACGAGTGTGGGCCCACTGAGGTTTCACCCCTAACAGCATACAAGAGGCTCCAACCCCGCTGCAGTGGCCCCTCTTGAGCCTTGCGGTTCATATGGTAGTCCAGCTGACAACTACTCCCCGCACCATCCAACACACCCATACTGCGCCGGGGATACACCTAATTAATTGGCCAAGCTGCCCCATCTCAGCATGTAGTCGGCACTGTAAAGCCAGGTTACATGCTCCATGAACCGGTCCTTAGGATCCAGGCAAGTACTAAACACAAACCCGAGTCTCGTGCACCCAGCACAAAACCAAAACATCCAACTTGCCTTGATCCCTACCTCTACATAACTCACAATATCTCATTCAAGAGTATGGTAAAATAAACTGATGATCTCATATCCTAAATATCCCATTCTAAGCATGGCTAAGCATATGCATAATAATAAATGGCATGATAAAATAAATCCCAACCCAAGCTACAAGGAAACAAGGTAATGCAATTCTAGGGAAACTTCCTAGCATGGGTTTCATATTTCAATTGACAATGCAAATAATTCTAGCTAAACATCCTAGTATAGGATCAAAGTGGTCAAGGACACTTGCCTCCTTCTTGCTGCTCTTGAAATGGGTAGTCCTGATCTTGGAAAGGAATAACTTGCTCTTGAGCAGGTTCTATATCATACCATCACACATAGCAAAAGAAAAACAACAATCCATAAGACATGGTTCACACTTCCACCTCATACAAACCACACATTCATATTTATGAAAGTCATTCTCATTTCTATGTGTTGTGGTTACTCTATGTGTGTTGATTTGTGGCTTGCATGCACTTTTGATCATATGTATATGATTCCTACTTTTGTGTTCACATTTATACTTACATACTATATATATATATATATATATGAGTTTCCAATTTAAATAAATTCCTTATATCCAACTACTACACCTTTTTACTACCAAGTATGTATGAAAGGTATTTTTCTTCTCCATATGTGCCTTCAGAATTTCTACCAACCCTAAACTGAATTCTTTGGATTTTAGAAACTCCATTTATCTTTTACTAGTTGCTACATTTTCAGATTTATTTTCCTATGCATAAATGTGTACTTTATTATGAAAATAGTAATACACATCATCTAAACAGAATAGGTTCTGGTCCTAAATAATTTAATAACATATTTTGACCTTTGCCTCAGATGTAAACTATTTCACAATTATTTTCCCTATTTTCTAAAACTATTCATTACTTAAAAATATGTCCCTACATGTGAATAATAAATTAAACAGATTCAACTCAGCCCAAAATATGTTTTTATCTCACTCCAAAGTTTTTCTAAATACTGAGAAAGTTTTTAATTTAATTTTGACAATATGTTTGTCCCACTTTTTTAATTTTTAAACACTAGCCACATATTCAATTTCCCAAATTAAATACTAAACAGGGCTAAAAAGTTAAACTTACCCCACTACAGGGTCTATAATATTATTTTAAGAATTTTCAGGGGTCTAGCTACTCATAACAGAGGTGTTTTCCTAATTTTTATTAAGTCCAGGGGCAAAAACTGATTTTTAAATGAATTTACATGATTTTCTGGAGATCCAGGGGCTAGATCAGAAGTTTCCGGGGCTAGCTCTTATTTCCCGAGAACCCCAGGGGGTAGCACGTAAGATTTCCAGTCTTTATAACGCGGGGCTGACGTGGACCGTCCGATTTAAACCGATGGCCGAGATTATAACATCGAACCGGTACGCGGGGGTTTAAATCCTACCGTGCGATTTAAAATAAACGGCGCAAAAGCGGCCACGTCGCTCTGATCGAGCGCGGGAGGCGCTGCCGGCGGCGCACGGGGCGGAAAGCGGCGATCTCGCCGGAGACTTTCGTATCTTCGAGAATTCTCCCTAGAACTGTGATTTTATGGCATAGATCGGTAGAGGAGAGGTCGGGGATCTCACCTCGGGGGTTTTCTTGAGCTCGGAGGTCCTGGAAGGTGATCGGCGACGAGGTCCGAGGTGAAACCACGGCGAGGCTCGTCGGCGCTGTGTTTACACCGCAAGTCACCGAGTTTTCTGCACCTGCAAGGTTCCCCGGAGGCGGTGGATCAAGACCAGCGAGTTAGATCGGAATTTTCGAGCTTAGATCGGCCAGAATTAGCCGGAGAAGTCTCGGTTCTCACCGGAGTAAAAACAGCCGATCGCGTGGGAAAAACAGAACGAGGTCGGGGTTTTTATAGACGGGGGAGGGCGGCGGGGTGGTTTAGATCGTGTTTGCTTCACCCCCGAGCGAAATTCGGCTGTGATCCGCAGCAATTCCGATCGGTTTGGATTCGGGTGAGATAGAGTCCGGCGCGGGCGTGAGGTGGAAGACGATCTGGTGGGTCCCACCGATCAGCGGAAGGAAGCGGCGCGCACGGCTGCGGGCTGGCGCGGGCGCTGGCTGGGCCGGTTGGTGGGTTTCGGCCCACTGGCCGGTTTTTTCTGTTTTCTCTTTTTCTTTTTTTCTATTTCTTTGCTGATTTGAGTTTAATTTGAATTCCAGTTTGAATTTGAATTTTTGCAAAACATGCAACACGTCCAAAAAATTTTAAATCCCACTCTTAACAGGATTTAAGGTTTTGAATCAAAATTTTGGGGTGTTACACCCTGCAATCACTACACCTCTGCTCTGTTTGTTATCAACCGTGCCTCACACGCTTGACCTCGCCAAGAAGAATATTCCTGCAGGTACAACCGAGAACACAAGCAAGAATGATGAAGATGCAATCTGAAAATTACGAAATTGGGGTCTCACAAACCGTAGAAGGGCGAGATTGTTTAATCTGAGCAAAACCCACGAATTTGACCAGTGTCTACAGTATTTAAAGGCTAGGGTTCAGCCATAAGACCCTTAGATGCGTCCCCAATGGACTCATACGGGATACAAGGCCCAAAAGCCCAATACGGTGGTGCAGCACCGGACAGAACTCTGAATTCAATTTGTTTCGACAGCTCCCAATGACTCCTGGCGAATTTTATTGTGAGACCAGAACCATTGGAAAGTTTATCTTCTCATCTTTCCATGAATATGTAGAACGTCGAAAACGGAGTCCGTATGCATCTTGGGCGTCCGTTTTAAGATGGACTGCTCTTAGACTCCGAGTTTAACTCGAGTCCGAGTGGGCGACTGTTTCCATCAACTTGTGGACGTCCCATCTGGTTCTCCACGTCCCCAAATCCTCCTCCCTTTACTTGTTGATCATGTCCATGGTTCCTAATAACAATTAAATCATTAAATAGCAATTCATTCTCAAAGTCACATGGGTAGGAAGTTAGGAACGAGTTCACCTGCTGATTTAGTAATCGTGCTCGTGCTCTTGTGATTGGTCCTTGTATATCAATCTGAGTATCCGCTGTTGTGATGTCCTCATCATCATCCCCCTCTTGAATTGGAGTCGTCCTCGACTCAAGATCATATTCTTCTCCCAAGTATGATCGTAAATCTGAAATGTTAAATGTGGGACTAACCCCAAAATCGGGAGGCAACTCAAGCTTATATGCATTGTCATTGATCTTTTCAACAATCTTAAAGGGACCAGCAGCTCGTGGCATAAGTTTAGATTTTCTCAAGTGATGGAATCATTCTTTTCTCAAATGTAGCCATACCAAGTCCACTGGTTCAAGTTTTACTTCTTTTCTACCTTTACTACCAGAAATTCTATACTTCTCATTCATCCTTTCAATATTTTTCTTTGTAGTTTCATGCATCTTAAAAATGAATTCAGATCATTGTGTAGCATCCAAATTTATAGTTTTAGCAGGAGGCAAAGGTAATAAATCAATAGGAGCACGGGGATTGAAACCATACACTACCTGGAATGGGCTTATCTTTGTAGTAGAATGAACTGACCTGTTGTAAGCAAATTCTATATGTGGCAAACAATCCTCCCAACCCTTTAAATTTGTTTTTAAAACAGCCCACAACATAGTGGATAGAGTATGATTTACTACCTCAGTTTGTCCATCGGTTTGTGGGTGACATGTGGTTGAAAACAGCAGCTTGGTTCCCAATTTATACTACAAAGTTCTCCAAAAATGACTTAAAAATTTTGCATCACGATCAGAAACAATGGTATTTGGCACACCATGTAAACGAATAATTTCCATCATAAACAAATTAGCAATGTGTGAGGCATTATCATTCTTATGACAAGATATAAAATGTGCCATTTTGGAGAAACGATCAACAACCACAAAAATATTATCCCTCCCCCTCTTAGTCCTAGGCAATCCCAAAACAAAATCCATGGAAATAACCTGCCAAGGTACACTAGGAACAGGAAGAGGCATATAAAGACCATGTGGGTTAAGTCGAGACTTAGCTTTATTGCAAGTATTGCATCGTGACATGTAGCGCTCGACATCATGTCTCATCTTTGGCCAAAAGAAGTGTGTGGCCAGCACGTCCTCAGTTTTCTTCACTCCAAAATGTCTCATCAAACCTCCTCCATGTGCTTCCTGCAAAAGTAATAGGCAAACGGAACTAGCAGGTACACATAGCTTGTTAGCACGATAGAGGAGGCCCTCCCGTAGTACATATTTATTCCAAGTTCTTCCTTCTCTACAATTTTCAAAGGCATCTTTGAAGTCCAAATCAGTAGGATATAATCCTTTTATTGTTTCTAAACCAAATATTTTATGATCAAGTTGGGACAGCATGGTGTAACGTCTAGATAATGCATCTGCAATAACATTCTCCTTCCCTTTCTTATGATTAATGATGTATGGAAATGATTCTATGAACTCAATCCATTTAGCATGTCGTTTATTCAGATTGGTTTGACACTTAAGATACTTCAAAGATTCATGATCGGAATGTATGACGAACTCCTTAGACCACAGGTAATGTTGCCAAGTTTGTAGAACTCGCACTAAGGCATACAATTCCTTATCATAAGTGGAATAATTCAGAGAAGGACCATGCAATTTTTCACTAAATAATGCAACGGGTTTACCTCCTTGTATGAGAACACCCCCAATACCAATGTCGCTTGCATCACATTCTAGCTCAAATGTCTTGTCAAAATCAGGAAGTTGTAGCAATGGTGCTTGTGTAAGCTTTGATTTGAGAATATCAAAAGCTTGTTGCTGCTGTTCGTCCAATCGAAACTGCACTCCCTTCTTCGTCAGTTCATGGAGAGCTGCTGCAATGGTGCTGAAATCCCGCACAAAGCGTCGATAAAAACCTGCAAGACCAAGAAAACTACGCACTTACGTGACGGTCGACGGAGTTGGCCAGCTAGTGATCGCCACAATTTTTGCCGCGTCCATCTCAATTCCCTATGATGAAACGACATATCCAAGAAACGAAACTCGATTGGTGCAAAAAAACGCACTTTTCGAGGTTACCAAACAAACGTGCGTCTCTCAAGACACTGAAAACAGCACGTAAATGATTAAGATGTTTGTCATATGACTTGCTGTAAATGAGGATATCATCGAAGTAAACCACCACAAATTTTCCAATAAAAGCACATAAAACCTCGTTCATTAATCGCATAAAAGTGCTAGGTGCATTAGTTAAACCAAAAGGCATGACTAACCACTCATAAAGTCTAAACTTGGTTTTAAATGCAGTTTTCCATTCATCTCCTAGTGCCATTCTAATTTAGTGGTAACCACTACGCAAGTCAATTTTTGTGAAAATAATAGCACCACTCAATTCATCAAGCATGTCATCTAAGCGAGGAATAGGATAACGATATCGAATGGTGATGTTATTAATCGCTCTACAATCAACACACATGCGCCAACTACCATCTTTCTTAAGAACCAAAAGAACAGGAACATAACAAGGACTAAGGCTTTCACGAATATACCCGCGGTTCAAAAGATCTTGAACTTATCGCTGAATTTCCCTTGTCTCTTCCGGATTCGCCCTGTACGCCGCACGATTTGGCAAACTTGCCCCTGGAATCAGGTCGATCTTATGTTCAATGCCCCTCATAGGTGGTAATCCAGGGGGTATCTCGGGGGGGAAACACATCCGCAAAATCCTATAAAAGGTTAGCAACAGCAGGGGGCAATGCAATGGACACTTCATGAAGCTAAAACATGGCTTCTTTGCATACTAAAGCATAGTACATCCCCTTGGTATTAAATAAATCAGCAAGATCAGATTTAGTTGTGAGCAACGAAGGTGATTTTAACTTAATTACTTGTTGTTTTTCAGAGTCTAGTGATTTTGTTGCCTTATCATCATGTATTTTACTTTTCTCCAAATGCACAATTTCAGCAGGAGTCATAGGAAGCAAAGTGATTTTTTCCTTTATGCATTAGAGTATATTTATTAGTTCTACCATGATGAATAGCATCCGTATCAAATTCCCAAGGACGTCCCAACAAAAGAGAACAAGCATCCATAGGTACGACATCAAAATCGACAAAATCATGGTAAGAACCAATCGAAAAATGTACTCTCGTTGTTTGTGTTACCCTAACCTTATCGCTGTTGTTGAACCACTGAATGTGGTATGGATGAGGGTGTGCTCTTGTTGTCAACCCAAGTTTCTTGACCACATCCATGTTCACCAAGTTGTTGCAGCTGCCTCCATCAATTATAGTGTGCACACGGCAGTCCTTGACGATGAGAAACATGTGAAAACGATTGTGTCATTGTAGCTTGTCATCCACCTCAACTTTGGAGCTCAAAGCACGCTGCACAATTATGCTTCTATAATTTTCCATTGCTGCAGTACCAAGTACCTCTTTATCTGTGCTATAGTGGTCATCTTTTGGTCCTGCAACGTTAGTAGCAAGAGAATATTCATCTTCAACATCCGAAGTACTATCATACCCGCCATCATCTCGTGCTATGTATGCTCGTTTGCTAGAGCAATCTTTCATCACATGACCAACTCTCTGGCAGCGGTGACACTTAATATCGGAAGTTCGACTCGTGGAAGGAGTGGAAAACATAGGCTTGAATGGTGTCGTCTTGCTGCCCTCCGGTGCGCGAGGAAATGGAGCAGTAGGTGAAGTTCGTTGGCCACCATTGGATGGTGTAGTGGCTGTACGAAAACTCAAAGATGGTGCTGTTTTGGATGGTGTAGATGTCGAACATGGTGTGAAGGTGCTCCTCGCGCGTTGTTGCTGCTGCTGTTGGCGGCCCTGCAATTCTTTTTCTGCCAACATAGCCAGCTGAAATAATCTGTCAACAGTATCATATTCCTTATAATCAACAATGTCCTGAATTTCACGCCTTAACCCCCCATAAAAACGAGCTATTTTATCATCCATATCCTCTACTACCCCACAGCGCAACATACCCTTTTGTAACTCTTGATAATACTCCTCTATGGACATGTTACCTTAGTCTAAACGCTGCAATTTTTGTGAAGGTCCCGCTGAAAATAAGGAGGAACAAAACGAACATGCATAGCTTCCTTTAATCTATCCCATGTTGGAGGATCAGTTCTAGTTTTAACAAGTTCATTCCACCATATGATAGCAAAATCCTTAAACTCACTAGTGGCTTGACGAACTCTGTTGTTCGGAAACAAGGTGGGCATTAAATTTCTGCTCTACTGTCATCTCCCAATCAAGATATACCTCAGCATCATAAGCACCAGAAAAAGAGGGTATAGTAAATTTGACTTTTGCAGAAGGATCATCAAGAGGGTGATTAAAATTGTTATGACGATCATTGTAATTATAACGATTATTACCTCCCATACCTCGTAGATAAAGTGGAAGTCGTGGTTGATTGTTATGATCTTCCATATTATAAGCACTGTTTTCACGTTCTTCAGCGAGAGGCAGCCGCGCCTCAAGAGTATCCATCTGAACAACAAGATCAGCAAGTTGGCGATTCAAGGTCATCAATGACGCCTCTGTTGATACCTGGGTTTTGCTGAATATATTTGTCATTTCTCTCATCATGTCACGCAACTCAGCATGTTGAACACATTCATCATCCCTTTTATCTTCTGCCATTGTTAGTAGTAAATAAAAGACAACAAAAAGATATTATCCCTATCAACTACAAAGGATAGTGGCAATGTGAAAAGTGGAAGGAAGGAAACAATCTCTCTCTCTCTCTCTCTCTCAAGCGTCTTACCACGTTCTTACAAGTGTTCTTACCGACACAGCAGGTGGTAAACGGTGGACGGTGAGAACCAATGAAGCGTGGAGTGATTGCAAAGGTACCTGTTCTGCTCAAGAGGAAAAGTGGAGCTTGGATGGCACAATACGGTGGCTAATAAGCAAAAATCGTTAACAGCAAAAACAAGTGTTCTAGGCCTAGCACAACACAAGGCAGTAGAAAGGCAAATAGAAGATCAGGAAGATATAACCAATAAGTACAGCACAAGTGTATAGGCCAACTATTTTCAAGTGTGTGCTGTCAATGCTTTAATATCTGTGCTCTCTTTACTATTTTTTCTTTTTTTAATATTTTTTTGATATTTTTTGTTTACTCGAGAGCACAAAAATAGAAAGCACATAACTTTGTAGCTCAATTGGATGTAAGATGTGGCCTATAGAAAATCAGGAAGATTCTTTAAAATTAGGGCTGAAACTTCAGAGGTCGGATAGTCTATCTTCCGAAGGGAATTTGGCCAAACAAATTTCGCCAAACACGGAAAAGCCATGGAAAATCAGTTGCAAAATTTTGAGTAGATCAATTTGAAAAAAAATCGCCTGATTTTGAGTTCGTATGCAAAAGTTATGGTCGTTTTAAGATAGGCTACCCGAGTTACTATTCTTTTATGTTGATTCAAACTCGGTTTTGAAAAAGATCTCGCAATAGATGTGAAAAAACAATTGGAATTTAGCAACGACGACTGATGGGATGTTGTGTGATGAATCAAAGAGGACTGGCACAATGGTTTGTCACCTGTTCTAGGGCTGGCAATGCGGGAGTTCACGCAAGGCGGCTAGCTAGGGCAAACCGATGATCTTTGTGGCTCGGTTTGTTGTTTAGAGATTGTGGAATAGGTGAGCAGCAAGAAAAACAAGAAAGAAAAATGATAACTACGACCCAGAAACACAATGCTAAACCAGCAACAAGACTCGACCACACGAATGCAAACTCAACAATGCAAACTGAAAAACGAAAATTTCAGGCACTATGGTCTAGAAATCGGTAAACACGATATGTTTTTTTGTGGCTTTTTCTGTAGACTCTAGGTATGAAAAACAAAAACTAATCTAGTGGGAAATCAAAGTACCTCACGGGCAACCTGAAATCTGATACCAATTGATGAGTAGTTTAGGCCCGATCTTCCGAAAGGTAGGTGGATTGATGTGGAGATCTCGACGTTGATGATCCGAGGCACTCGAGCAGACCCGAATTACCCCTGCAATCACTACACCTCTGCTCCATTGATTATCAACCATTCTTCACATGCTTGACCTCGCCAAGAAGGCTATTCCTGCAGGTGTAACCGAGAACACAAGCAAGAACGATGAAGATGCAATCTGAAAATTGCGACATTGGGGTCTTACAAACCGTAGAATGGCGAGATTGCTTAATCTAAGCAAGAATTTGGCCGGCGGCTACATTATTTAAAGGCTAGGGTTCAGCCATAAGACCCTTATACGCGTCCCTAATGGACTCATACGGGATACAAGGCCCAAAAGCCCAATACGGTGGTGCAGCACCGGACAGAACTCTGAATTAGACTTGTTTCGACAACGCCCAATGACTCCTGGCGAATTTTAATGTGGGACCAGAACCATTGGAAAGTTTATCTTCTCATATTTCCATGCATATGTAGAACTTCAAAAACAGAGTCCGTATGCATCCTGGGCGTCCGTTTTAAGATGGACTGCTCCTGGACTCCGAGCTGAACTCGAGTCCGAGTTGGCGACTGTTTCCATCAACTTGTGGACGTCCCATCTGGTTCTCCACGTCCCCAAATCCTCCTCCCTTTACTTGTTGATCATGTCCATGGTTCCTAATAACAATTAAATCATTAAATAGCAATCCATTCTCAAAGTCACATGGGTAGGAAGTTAGGAACGAGTTCACCTGCTGATTTAGTAACCGTGCTCGTGCTCTTGTGATTGGTCCTTGTATATCAATCTGAGTATACACTGTTGTGATGTCCTCATCACCTCCATCCTTAGAGGTTCCAAAGAAGAAACAAACAAGTATTGTTCACAAAAATTTGCTACACGGGATCGAGTGGTTACCTCTCTAGTGGTATCACCAAGAATGTTGTCGACGGGGTGATCGCGTTGAACGCTTTGGTAGACCCTTGGATGTGTTAATTGGGGTCTTGGGTCAATTTCTTCTTCATCATCGGCTCCCCCTTAATCAATGTCATCAACTTGATCATGATCAACTTGGACTTGAGAGTCTTGTGGTTGATCATTATAAGCTTGATCTTGTACTTGTGTTGGAGGAGCAGCTTGAGTTGAGGATTGATCCGTTTGACCTTGACTTTTCTCTTGTGGGCGCACATCACCAATGGCCATCCTTCTTAGTGCTATGTAAGGATCTTCCTCTTCATCTAGCATGGGATTGGTCAACTTGCTCTACTTGAGAGCCGTTAGTTTTGATCAAACACTACATCACGTGCTATTTCAACACAACCAGAGTTTTTGTTGAAAACACGGTATGCATAAGTGTTTGAGTCATATCCAAGCAAGAATCCTTCATCAGATTTGGATGCAAAATTTGAAGTTCTAGGTTTCTTATTAGGAATGAAACACTTGCTACCAAAGACCCTAAAATATGAAACATTTGGCTTGTTACCGGTTAGAAGTTCATATGGCGTTTTCTTTAAGAGTCGATGAAGATAAAACCGGTTTGTGGCATGACAGGCGGTGTTAATGGCTTCAGCCCAAAACCGGTCTGAAATCTTGTATTCATCAAGCATGGTTCTTGCCATCTCAATGAGTGTGCGGTTCTTCCTTTCGACGACTCCATTTTGTTGAGGAGAATATGGAGCATAAAATTCATGCTTGATTCCTTCTTCATCGAGATGCTCCCCCACTTGTGTGTTCTTGAATTCAATCCCATTGTCAGTTCTAATCTTCTTGATTTTCTTAAGGAGAATTCATTTTGAGCTCTCCTCAAGAATTTCTTCAACAGTCCTTGTGTTTCACTCTTCTCATATAAAAAGAACACCCAAGTAAATCTAGAATAATCGTCAACTATAACAATACTGTATTTATTACCGTCTATGCTTATATAAGCAATGGGACCAAAAAGGTCCATATGAAGCAGCTCCAAGGGTCTTGTGGTAGTCATCACATTCTTTGCGGGATGAGGTGCTCCAACTTGCTTTCCGGCTTGACAAGTGCTACAAGGCCTATCTTTCTCAAACATGACATTTGTTAGTCCTAAGATGTGTTCGCCTTTTAGAAGTTTTTGCAAGTTCCTCATACTAACATGGTCTACTCTCCTATGCCACAACCAACCCATGTTCGTTTTTGCAATTAGGCATGTGTCAAGTTGGGCCTTATCCATGGAAAAATACACAAGATAAAGCTTTCCCTTAAGCACACCCTTAAATGCAATTGAGTTATCGCTTCATCTAAAGACGGTCACACCTTCATTGGTGAACATGCAGTTGTACCCTTTTCATAAAGTTGCGAAACAGATAATAAATTATAATCAAGTGAATCGACATGCAAGACATGAGAAATTGAGTGTTGAGAGGAAATAGCTATTTTACCAACGCCGAGTAGTTTTCATTGGCTATTGTCTCCAAAGGAAATGCTTTCGCTTGGATCATCATTTTTTTCATATGTGATGAACATCTTCTTCTCTCCGGTCATGTGGTTTGTACGCCCGCTATCAAGTACCCATTTTGATCCACCGGAGGAGTATGCCTACAAAACAAATTATGCCTTGGTTTTAGGTACCCAAGCTTGTTTGGGTCCTCTCTCGTTAGTCACAAGAGTTTTGGGTACCCACACACAAGTTTTTGATTTCTTGTGGCGTGGCCCAACACATTTCGCAACAACTCTACCATATATGTTTCTCATAAGAACGTAAGTAGCATAAAAATCATGAAATGGCATAGTTAGAACTAAAACATCATTTACATGATAGGAGTTGTTTGAGTGCACATAATTAGATGATCCTTGCTTAACAAAGGTAATGTGTTCCTTGTTGTTCTTAATAGTTCTAGCATTTTCTTTTCCACCCCTAACATATCCAAGACCATCTTTAATTAAAGGAGATCTAGAGTTCAAAAAATGCACTTCTATCATAATCAACTTTTTCTTTGTCAAGCACTTCCCTTTTTGTTTGAGATTTTTCCTGGGCTGCACTAAGTTGTTCCCTTAGGTTGGTTATCAATTTTGTACACTTGCAGCTTTTTGTAGTTGATTGCTCAACTAGATTAGGTGAATCTCTATAGAATGAAGTACTAGGCTTAAGAGACTCAAATTTTTCTTCAAGTGATTTGTGAGTTTTTGCCAAACTATCAAATTTGTCTTGAAGCATCACATTTTAGCTTTTGAGACTTGCACAAGTCTCTTTGCATGATGCAAGTTCTAATTCTATCTTTCTACATTTTTTTTCAAGTTCTAGGAGTTCCTCTGGTTCACGGTTTTTCTCCTTTTCAACAACAAGTAATCCTTCTTGCTTATCGAGAATTGTTTCCATATCAACTACTTGATTCATGAGATTTTCCATTTTAGCAATAGTCTTTTGACTCATGCCTTTAAACATGAATTCTACATCACTACCGCTAACTATAAATAGCAATAGACTTAGTAGAGGATTTTCAGGTTACCTTGCACTTTGTCTCCTTGGCCATGAGACAAGTGTGTTTTTCTTTCCTCCGATCACCTCGGTTGCGCAAGAGCATCTTCGTTCCTAAGGACTTGTCAATGGCAATATTTGCCACTCCCTCATCTTCGGACGATGAGGTTTCATCATTTGAGTCCCATTCTTCTCCTATGTGAGCAGCTCCATGAAATTTCTTCTTCTTGAAGAATTTCTTGTCTTTAGATTCTTTCTTCTTTTTCTTGTCTTCGTCGTCTTCATTTTTCTCATAGGACAGTTTGCAATGTAGTGGACATATTTGCCACAGTTGTAGCAGGCTTGCTTTGTCTTTGACCTTGTATTGTCCTTGGATTTGCTCTCATAGCTTCAGTTCTTCTTCTTTCTCATCATTCTTTTGAATTTCCTTATGAAAAGGTCCATTTCATCATCATCCATAGAGCTCTCATCATCGCTTCCCTCACTTGAGCTTTCTTCTTGCACTTCTTTGCCCTTTGACTTCTTGGATGCCTTGAGTGCAATATCGTGTCTTTTGGAAGAAGTGATCTTGTGCAGCTCATTTACATGTTTGGCCTCTTTTTCCATCATCTCATAGTTGACGAATTTTCCAAGTACTTCATCGGGAGTCATAGATTCAATGTGAGGGTTCTCCCGAATCAAGGTGCAAAGAATGAGGTTACACACCATGAATGCCCTTATCATTCTTTTGACCACTTCATGGTCCGTCCACTTCTTGCATCCATAAGCTCTACTCTTGTTTATGAGTATCTTGAGCCGGTTGTCCATCTCTTGGGGAGTCTCATTGTCTTCAATAGCAAATATTCCAAGCTCCCCTTCAATCATCTCAATTTTGGCCTCACGGGTGGATTTTGTGCCTTCATGTGCCACCTTGAGATTGTCCCAAATATCCTTGGCAATTTCCAACCCATCCACCTTGTGAAACTCTTCTTTTGACAATGATGAGATGATGACGGCTGCAGCTTGAGCGTTGCGATGAATTTGTTGTTCTTGCTCCGGAGTGAGCTCTTCATCATCCTCTGGAATTTGTATTCCTGTACAAACAACACTACAAAGACCAGGGTTAAGTGAGATAAGGTGTAACTTCATGTTATGCCTCCACATCATGTAGTTTGTACCATCAAGGTGAGGAGGCTTGCCAACAGGGATGGAAAGAAAATTTGAAATGTTATTTAAACGTTCACAGTTAAAATGATATCGGGAGTAGTCCTTGGACTCCTCCTCCTCCTTCTTCTTCTTCTCTTTCCTATTGTCGTCTTTTCTCTTCTTGAGCAATGCCATGAGATGTTGCACTTCTTGGTCTTCATAACTTGAAGTGATGGGGTGTCTTCTTCTACCTGCACGCTTCTTGCTCATGAAAGGAGTGACAGAGTTCACTTCATCATCACTATCACTTGTGTGAGAGTGATGTGAGTTGTTCTTCTCGCCCTTTCCTTTGGATCCTAGGTTCTTGCCCTCGTAATAGGTGCTTGTCTCCCCCATGACCTCTTCGTGCGGTTAAGCACTCAAATGAAGAGTTAGGCTCTAATACCAATTGAAAGTTGCCTAGAGGGGGTGAATAGGCGGAAAATTTGAAAGACGACTTAATAAAACGATTAGTTCAAAGTGTGCAGACTAGTCCGGTCCTGAGGGCAGACTAGTCCGGTCACAGAGAATTTAGCTCAAAAAGACAACGAAACAATATTTATCCCGTGGTTCAGCTCCACAAAGAAGCCTATGCCCACGTTGAGGAGTCCACAAAGGACTAGGTTGCTCTCAACCTTTTCCTCACCAAGCCACCACCAAGGTCGGCTTGTTTTTCACTATATCACAAATGCTTCACAATATATCGTGGGGCAACTCACAACTTGAGGCTCCCATGAGAACTCAGCTCAAAGCACTTACAAACCAATCCTCTTCAACAACACACTTCACCCTCAGTGCTAGAGAATCAACCAAGAGCTCTATGGTGCACACTTTCCTTCCTCTCCTCTTCCCAATACTCAAACACTCAAGAATCACACTTAGGGTTCCAAGAATTTGAAGAGAGGGGACTAGAAAAGCTCTAGGAAGGCTATTTTGTCGTTAGAGTGCTTGTTCTATATTTTGAGGCCCGTGCAACCCCTTTTTATAGAGGTCCCGGGGACTAGCCGTTGCCAACTGCTAAACCCTGGACTAGTCCACCCTTTGACCCTGGACTAGTCCGGCCTGCGGGGACCGATGACATCACTATTCACCTACCAAACGGTCGGATCTCACCAACTAAATGGTTGGATTCCACCAACTAAACGGTCACATACCACGAACTAGTCCGGTCCACAATGGACTAGTGTGATCTCACACAAAACCCATTGTTCCGGTTGGGAACGGAAAAGTTTGATCCATCGGACTAGTCCGGCCTCCATGGGCGGACAAGTCCGGCCATCCAAGACTTATTCCCTGCGGCTACTTCCTAGTTCCAAACAGACTAGTCCGACACCCAGAGGACTAGTCCAATCTCACACAGAAACTCCTTTTCTGGTTTGAAATAGACAAGTCTGAACCTACGGACTAGTCCGGTCCTAAAGAGCGGATTAGTCCGGTCAACCAGGACTTAGCTCATGAAGGTCTCAGATACTCTCTCAACGGACTAGTCCAATCCCCAGACGGACAAGTCTGAACTCACACAGAAACTCTTGTTCCATTCTATAACGAATTAGTCCGATACTTCAGACTAGTCCGGCCTTCCACCCCGGACAAGTCCGAACTCACACAGAAACTCTTGTTCCGTTCTACATCGGATCAGTCTGATCTGTCGGACTAGTCTGGCTCCCAACCCGTACAAGTCTGTCCATATTCCCAGGGATTATCCCAAATCTTCACTCCACTCAACCTAACTCGGACTATGAGCTCTTACATGATTCTCAGCCCTTTACTCTATGATAACACTCATGCTCAAAGGCTAAACTCAACACAAAAGAAATAAAAAACCCTAAATTCTATTCTTCTTGTGCATTTTCCTTTTTCCCCTCTTTTCCTTTTTGAGTGTGTCCGTCTTTGTAAATTTCTTAATCACCTATACTCACACTTCCAAAGCTCATTAGTCCCTTAAGTGTTGTCATTAATCATCAAAACCCACATAGAACTAGCCTAGATGCACTTTCAGTGGCAGTCGGCCGAGTACGATGGAAAGATCCTTCGTGGGAGCACCCCTGACAGGGCCTCACGGCCTCGTCGAGCCAGGATCATGCTGAGGAGTGCTGCGTTGCATAGCACCGGATAACGCACATAAAAGATACAAAGCGGAAGCAAAATTTTATTACATAAACGAGTTTATGAACATTTTTACAACAAAATATGTTCAGTATACACTCACGGACGTAGACTATGCACCGAGTTCACGTTCAGCCCGTGAACGTGTCCCCGCTAGCACACACACACACTAACACAGCGGCATGGATGACTCCCACTCGACGGGGTTTCCCTCTTGGGGTTCTATCTCCTCCTCGGGAGTGTCTTCCTCATAACACCCTGCAAAAGCTTCAAACACAAGCAGTGAGCACGATGGCTCAGCATGTCTAACCCGTCTTTCCTATACATGAAACTTCTACATGCTAGAGTTGATGTAAGGAGGAATGTAAGTTGCAAAGGACTCGCCTACTTAATTGAACCTTACTTTCAAGTTTTAGCAGCAAGTTGTGAAGAACCTCACGCTAAGGCACATAAGAGAGCCACAATCAAACAAGAAACACATTTCTCTCATGTGCTTTGCCCAAGGTTGAAAAGAACTTTAATTTGGTCTAAACTACAACAAGTCATTAACAATCAAGGTATAGCTTTCAATCTGCAACTTTTACATGACTCTAGACTGTTCTTTCTATGTCATGGTACAGTGAACAAGTGGTACTCACTGACCATGAGGGACGGCGCTTATAATCGATTTACACCTGCAGGGTTACCCGAATAACCCGTCACATACGCCCGTACTCGATGTTGCCTACAGCAACCATCACGGACGTCGTAAGCGACCACCTTTTATCCGTCAGCCAAATGTTAAGCTGGTCCAATCGTCCCGAGCAAGAGGTCTCTGTGTGCGCATCCGCTGTGCCACCAGCCGATTTACACCTCAAGCTCTCAACCTACCCTCTGAACAACCATCTATGCCTCAACACCCAACTACCCAAATTACATCGGTTTCCCGGTTCCCATATATCCGGTAGGTCTTCGGTACTGTTCTAGCTTGTTCAACAGGCCCGCACACGGCTCGGTCCTCAGTCGACACAAGCAGAGCTATGACACCCAGGCCCGAACGTCCTGCTGCCCTTACTCTCCGCTCGGTCTTATTTTTATTGCCATGTGTTCCATTTGCTATCTTTACCCGAGTAGTGTGCCTCTAGCCTATTCTCGCGAGTAGTTCCAACTACTCGACTTGTACCAAATCCTACACTATCTTAGCATTGCAGTAGCTAATCGAGGTTTACAAACCTAAGCCCAACCCAGGGTTTTCTTGGCTATGCATTTGTGTTTTCAAACAAGACTCTAATGCAGAAATAAAGTCGATACTCAAAGTAAGTTCTCAAAACAGTAGAATTTTGAAGAATTAATTCTGGAGAAATAAAAGTTTTCATGAAGTGAAACTTGATTTGTTGGAAAGTACTCAGAGAGATGAATCCAACAAAATTTGTTTCACTCAAATTGGAGCTTCCTAGCCAAAGTTATGAATTTATGAAGTTGGAGCTAAATCCAGAATTATTTTCCAACGGAAATTCCTTCCTGCATTGTCTGGCTTGCTGACAGTGGGGCCGCCACTTTGTTTAATTTAAATGTGGCACGCACACGCTCTGTACAGCGGCTGACCGCTGGGACCCGCCGGCTTCGTCTTCCTCCCGACCCCCCGGCTATCCCGCGGCGGCGCACTCCGGCAAAGCTCGCCGCCGGCGGATTTCTTGCGCCAAACTTCACGGAACTTGCCGTTAGGGCCTAGTCCGACATGAGGAGCACACTGGTGAGGTCAGCGGTGATCGCCGGTGACCGAAAAATAGCCCCCTACGGTACACCGAGGCGGAGCAACTCCGGCAACGTGTAGAGAGCTCGGGAAACCCCCAAATGCTCAACTGTCTTCTCCGACAGCACCGGTAGCCCTCAGGAATCAAGGATATGAGCTTAGCCGATGGTGGAAATGGACGCAACATCGACCTCACCGACAACCCGAGGCGCTTTTCTCATGGCGGCACGAAAAACGGCTAGAACTCGGCTGATTAGGGATGGTTTCATTCGGTTCTTCTTCGAGGAGGCGCGCTAGGACGTGTACCAACTATGTGCAAACTGACTCGAGTGTTGGGGAACCGTGTAACCTGAATTTGGGTTTAGACCAAGCTCGGCTAGTTTCCTCTAGGTTTCAGGATTCTTGGAAATTCTCTACACATGGTTGATCATTTGCTACAAGGCTTACAGCTACACAATCTAGGAAGTATAGCGCACCTTTCTTGTGTAGCAAGCGGATGACGACGACAGCTGTGGCACTCTGTCGACGGCGACCCGAAGTGGAGTTCCGCCGGTACTCGTGAGAGCTCGGTGAAAATCCTCAATTTGCCGCCAAACACCACAGGGAACCCTTGGTGTGAGGTGACAGCACGGTAGAGCACAAGATGGCGACCGTTTTTGCTGTGGAGGGCTCGCTCAACCGGAGTGTGGTGGCGGTGTGCGATCGGCAACACCGAGAGCAAGGTGGCGGTGACGTTTATCGTGAGAGCAGCACTGAAGATGAGTGGGCGCGTGAGAACGGAGGAGAACCCGGCTTTGAGCTGCTCGAGGAAGGATATAGACACCAAACGGCGGCTCCAACGGGGCGTGGGTGAAACAGCTGCTGGCGCCGAGGCCTTGGCGCGGTGGCGACCGCGGCTGCAGCCCGAGAACCCAAGTGTTCTGTTCTTCAGTCGGTTAGCTGAATGAGGGGCTGACAAGGCGGCCTCACCCCCTAGTTTAACCCCTGAAATTTAATTTCCCCACTGCTCCAAACAGTAGACACACTAAAACCTTGGTGAGTTGATCAAATTTCCAAATGGCCACTGGACTTTGAATAATTCAAAGTGGAATTTGATTTGATCAAATTTGCAGCAAAGGTTTAGTTAAAATTCAAACTTGATTTGAATTTAGCCAAAATAGCTCATGTCAAGATTAACTCCAAATGGAGTGAAAGTTGGTGCGTGAGCTCACAAAAATGTGCTAAGTGTGAATATGAATCCCTCTTTGAATTCATGGGATGAAAGGAGTTTGAATTTGAATTTGAGTTCAAACTAGCCTTTTTCTTATTATACCCAAAAATACCTCAAAAAGGTTTTGGATTTGGGTGAAATTTGGAATGAGCACTCCTAGAAAGGCGTAGGAGTTTTTCATATGCTCAGCCCCTATATGATGCATGTGGGAAATACCACTTTTGCATTTTGTGAGTTCATCCATTCATGACCATATTGATTGTGTTTACTTGCTCTTCAAATGTGTTCATAAGGTTTCCTCAAATGAGGTGTGTGTGGTGTGATGAACATTTTGATTGTGTGCAAAAATTTAGGCCCTTACATCCCCCCCTTAAAAGAATCTCGACCCGAGATTATAGAGTGAAAAATGAGAGAGAGGACCGTGACAAATTACCGTATATACGACGTGAAAAAGTCGGGGTAGTTAGCGCGAAGAAATCCTTCGCTTTCCCATGTCACTTCATCTATGGAGTGATTACTCCATAGAACTTTGTAGAACCACAACGTATGGTTGTGTGTGGTTCGAGCCTTTTCATCAATTATCTGAACCGGTTCCTCCCAGTAAGTGAGATCCGGATTCAATTCTTCAATATCCCCCCAGCTAAACGGTAGTTGATAGCTTAAGACACTTCCTCAGCTGAGATATGTGAAAGACGTTGTGCACACCGGAGAGTGTTTCTGGTAATTCCAGCCGGTATGCTACTGATCCACATCTTTCTAAAATCTGTAATGGACCGATGAATCGGGGGACCAACTTTCCTCTCATCCCGAATCTATTAACGCCCTTCTTTGGGGACACATGTAGATACACGTGATCCCCAACGTCGAATTGTAACGGGCATCTTCTTCGGTCGGCATACTATTTTTGTCGAGGCTGAGCAGGCTTTAGGTTCGCTTGAATCAACCGAACTTTTTCTTCTGCATTGTTGACAAGATCAACCCCGAAGGTGACCCTTTCGCCTGACTCACACCAATTCAGTGGTGTGCGGCATTTTCTCCCGTATAGTGCCTCGTAAGCCGCCATCTTGATGCTGGCTTGGTACCCATTGTTGTACGAGAACTCGGCTAACGGTAAGTAATCATCCCAATTCTTACCGTGGTTGAAAGCACAAGCTCGTAGCATATCTTCTAAAATCTGATTTACCCGCTCGGTTTGGCCGTCCATCTGCGGGTGGTATGCTGAACTATGGATCAGTTTCGTCCCCAAAGAAGCATGTAGCTGCTCCCAAAAAAGAGACACAAATAAAGTGCCCCGATCTGATATGATGGTGCGGGGTACGCCGTACAAGCATAGGATCTATGAGATGTACAATTCAGCATACTTCTTAGCATTGTAGTTGGTGTTGACCGGGGTAAAATGGGCAACTTTGGTGAGCCAGTCGACGATCACCCACACTAAATCATGCTTCTGAAATGTGGTGGGTAAACCAACGATGAAGTCCATGCTCACATCTTCCCACTTCCAGGCAGGAACGCCCAGTGGTTGTAGCAGTCCCGGTTTTCTCATGTGGTCTGCCTTCACCCTCTGACATGTATCACACTCGAACACATACTTTGCGATCTCCCGCTTCATCCGTGTCCACCAAAACTTGCATCTGAGTCCTTGATACATTTTGTTACTGCCGGGGTGAATAGAAAACTTTGACAAGTGAGCCTCATTAAAGATTTTCTTCCGTAACTCCGGGTTATGGGGTACGACGATCCGGTCCTTGAACCATAGGACGCCGTCTCCGTCTTTACGGAAACATTTCAGCTCCGCACTGTCTATAAGTCTCCGCAAATTGTGGCGGACCGGAATCTGCTCCTCCAGGATCGCAGAGGGTGATGCCGTACGATGCGACACCCGACAGCACACGTCATAAGGACGCATTATATTACATGGGAAAACAAACTGAATGTACAAAGTAGTGCACTACTCAGTTACAAACTAGAGTATTTATTACACAGTGGAAGTCTACACTATACAACTCACGCCCGCCTATCTAGCAAAAGTCGGCCGCCCAGCCCTAGGGCAACCAACATTGGCTGCACTCCTCAGCTCAGCGCGGCGTGTACGGCTCCCACTCAGCCGTGGTCCCTGACGGAGGGTAACCCTCGCTGGTGGACTCGTACTCCGAGTCCGTGGGTGGCTCCTCACCTGAAAAACACTTAAGCAGCAACCGTGAGCATGATGGCTCAACAAGACTTAACCGACTCACCTAAGCATGGAACTCTACATGAGGGATGCAATGAACATAGGAGAGTAACAGAGCATCAATGTACACGCCTACACGTTCATCCTTAGTTCATCTTTTAGCCACAAGTTAACAGTTCGGAAATCGGAAATTTAGTAAGCAATATTTGGTGGCACACATGTAGCAATACAATTATATCATGATAGCAATATTGAATCATCACATTTTATACATTAGCCTACGTCACGACTCAGTGAACAAAAGGTACTCGTCACCGTGAGGGACGGCGAATCGACTCGATATACACCTGCAGGGAAACCCAAAGAGCACGTCACGTACGCCCACCCGTGGAGCTGCACAGCACGCTCACTCGATGTCGTACGGGACAACCTTTCACCCAACAGCCCAAACGTCGAACCGGTCGCACCGAAACGAGCAGGAGGTTCCCTACACGGAGCATCTCTCTATGCCCGTTAGCAGATTTCCACCTTGCTGCCCTCACCCTACACCTATAAATCGGTGCGGTATGCCTCGACGCCCGGAGGTTTAGGCTACATCGGTTTATCGGGGCCCATATATCCGATATGCCTTCGGTACGTTCAATACTTGTTCAGCAGGGCCACACACGGATCGGTCCTCAATCGACACGGACAGGGCTGCACACACAAGACTTCCTCTTGCTGCGCCCTATCCCCTGCCTAGTCTCATTTTCATTACTAAAGTGATCTCACATCACTCGAATCAAACCCGTGTGTCCCAACCCTAACTCACGAGTAGATTCCAACTACTCGACTTGTACCGAAGTCCTAGAAATTATTAAGCATAGCCTGTCTACTTGAGATCTTAGACACTACCCTCACTCTTATGGAAAAATTCTGGTCATGCAAGTGGGGTTCCATTCATCCTACACCTAATGCACATTCATACATCACCCTAGTTATGTGAACAAAGCAAAACTTGATAAAAGAGTTAATGCAAACCAGGGCTTGCCTTGTTGCTGCTGGTCAGAGGTTAAGTCTTCATCCGGAAGGAGGAAGTCCAGCACTTCCAGAGTCTCTTCGCCTTCAGCGACTACACGTTAATGAAATACTACATGTCAATTTAAATGCAATGTGTGAACTTCAATACTTAATTACTAATAACTCTAGCTAGCCCTCCCTTTTGGTTCCGAAATTTTTATGGTGGCTTCGTAGGGTCCTAACCATAGTCTTGACCAAGTTTCATTTGAAACAAAGTTCATTTGAACCTTGTACAAATAAAAGCCCATTTGGTCAATATTTGGGCCTCTAAGTAAGTCCAGGGGTTTTCATGGCTCCAACCAATACTTTCTGGAAACTAGAATTTAGTATGGTTCTAATGGAATTGGTTTCATGTCATTTGAAGAATTCTACTGAAAGTTATGCCCTAATTAAGATTTTTGAAAATCTGAAAAATGTTTCTGTACATTTTTTTATTTTCTTAGGGCAGTTCTCTTAATCACCCCATTAGGGTAACTAAATGAACTTGGATGGGTCTTAAAATTTTACTGGGATTCGGGGATTTTCCAATGAACCTCTCAGTCAAATTTCAGAATTTTTCATAAAGTAGTTCTCCAGATAAAATTCCCAACAGTTTAAATTTTAGAGATTTAATTCTGGAAATCTATTCACTTTCATGAGCTGAATTTGGTATTTCTGGAAAGTACTCAGAATTATGAGTTCAGAAAAATTTGGTTCATCGAATTTGGAGTTTCCTAGCCGAAGTTCTATTCATTTGAAGTTTGAACTAAAACTGGAAATTCGAATAAAGTTTAAACTGTCGGGTGGGGTCCCCTGGGCTACGTGTCAGCCTCCCAGCTAACCCACACCGGAGCCTGCAGAATCACCCGCCCAGCCGCACGGGATCCCGGTGCCACAGCAAATCCCGAGTGCTCTCAGCAGAGACCGACACGCGGGGCCCGCAAGGCTTCTTCAACCTCGCGCTCCCGCGGCTCCCCGCCGCCCACCTCGCCGGAATACTCGCCGCCGGGCGTTCTGCTGCCCAACCTCCGATGAAACTCGCCGCCTGTTCCTATCTCGGCCTGGGGAACACGGTGGTGCCCTCACCAGAGCTTGACAACGGCCGGAACAGTGCTCCCGCCGGCAACAGCGGCCGGGAGCTCACCGGCGACGTCAAACTCGGCATCCCCTGCACCTTTTTCGATGCGGTTTGCTCGGGGAGCTCCGCTGACGCCTGCTGATTGCGTACATGGGCACGATCCCCGTGAAAACGGCTGCAACTACGACCTCACCGGCGACCTAGGCCGGATATCGGCTGTGCTCAGAAAACATCGAAGAACCGTAACCCTAGGCCATGGTTCTTGCTGGTTTTTGATCCTAGGTGGTCGTGTACCAGTGCAGAACGTGTGTGTAGCTCGGAATCCCTGGTGGTGAACTATCTACTCCGAATTTCCTTGTTTTGCAGCCTTCGGTATTTTGAACACCGAATGGATAAACGGCCAAATACTAACCCGACGACGTACGAGAGGAGGAACGGTCGGCACTAGCGTGTCACGCACCTTGTAGCGGACCTTTTTCGTATAGCTCGCCGGGCGCGAGACGGGCTCTAGCTCTCGGACGCCGGAGATCAATGGAGGTCGGCGCTCTGTTCTTGCGCGGAACCGAAGAAAGAGCTCGGGTGGTGGTCGTACTCGTTCGGGAAACAGGAGAAAGAGCGGTGTGGGGTGTGCGCTGACCTTTGAGCCGTGACTTTGGCACTGTGAGGTGGCCGTTCGATGCCTCGGTGGCTCGCCGCCTCTCCCGTGCCTTGCGCGCGAAGCAGAGGCCGGCTGCAGCAACCGACTGAAACACTCGTATGTGCAGCTGACATGTGGGCCTCCCCTTTAATCCTTTTTTTTCCAATTTTTCTTTTCTGTTTTTGCTGAATATCCCCCCAGCTACTCACAATTTAATATGAGACTTAGCCCCCAAGTTTTTGTTTGAATTTGAGTTCTCCCATTTGAATTTTTGTTTTGCTGAATTTGGCTCCTGTTTGAACTGAAATTCAAATTCAGTTTTGAATTCTTGCAAATTTAGCTCTTGACAAAATGAACTCCAATGGGGGTGAAAATTGGTAGGATTACTCAGAAAAGTATGCTGAGTTTGAATATGAAGCTAACTTTTGAATTTGAGTGATGAAAGTTGCTGCAATTTGAATTTACATTCAAATTGGCCTCTTTTTCAAATACCTCCAAAAGTGCCTCAAAGTGTTGGATTTATATGAAACTTGGCCTGAACCTTCCCAAGACTTTTTAAGTTCTAGGGGTGAGCTCAACCTCTCATGTTCATGTGTAGAAATCCTACTTTGTTAAAGTGAAGGCTTTCCCCTCTAATCCCTCTTTTGATGGAGGTTACATGCTCTTCACAATATTTCCTAAGATATCCACAACAAAAACTGTGGTGTTGTGAGGTGAAGAAAAGGTTTTGCAAGTCCCTTTTCTTGGGCTTTTACATCCCTCCCCCCTTAAAAGAATCTCGTCCCGACATTACAAAGAAGAGATAGCGATGTGATAGGGACTTACCCGTGCTGAGATGCCATGAACTCCGGGTAATTTGAGCGAAGAAATTCCTCGCTCTCCCACGTCGCTTCTTCGGCGGTGTGGTTTCTCCAAAGTGTCTTGTAGAACCACAACGTTCGGCTACGCGTGGTTCGGGCTTTCTCATTAATAATTGCCACCGGATATTCATCATACGTTAAATCTGGTTGCAACTCGCCGATGTCTTCGGTAGTAACAGCAGCGGTATGCTTCAGACATTTTCTCAGCTGTGGGACATCGAAAATGTCATGGACACCAGCAAGAGATGCCGATAGCTCCAGTCTATACGCCGTTGGTCCACACTTCTCGGTGATAGCATAGGGTCCAATGAGACGGGGAGCGAGCTTCCCCTTGACGCCGAACCGGTGCACGCCCTTCATCGGAGACACACGGAGGTACACGTGTTCACCGACATCAAAGTGCAACGGCCTACGCCTCTTATCAGCGTAGCTCTTCTGCCGGGATTGAGCGGCCTTCAAGTTGGCTTGAATCGTCCGAACGCGCTCTTCGGCGTCGTTCACCACATCAACCCCGAATGTGACCCTTTCACCGGACTCGAACCAGTTTAATGGGGTGCGGCATTTACGACCGTAGAGAGCTTCGTAGGGTGCCATCTTGATACTCGCCTGATAGCAATTGTTGTACGAGAATTCCGCCAATGGTAGGTGATCATCCCAGTTCCTACCATGGTGGATGGCACATGCTCTCAACATGTCTTCTAGTACTTGATCCACCCTCTCTGTTTGGCCATCGGTCTGAGGATGATAGGCGGAGCTCCTGATCAGCTTAGTACCCAATGCAGCATGTAGCTGCTCCCAAAAGCGAGATACAAATAATGCACCTCGATCCAATACAATGGTCTTGGGTACCCCATATAAGCACATAATCTTTGCTATGTACAGTTCCGCATATTTGCCGGCATTGTAATGTGTATGCACCGGGATGAAGTGAGCCGTCTTGGTTAACCGATCAATGATTACCCAAATGGAGTCATGCTTGTTGGAAGTCAGGGGCAATCCTACAATGAAATCCATGCTCACATCTTCCCATTTCCATGCCGGGATCTCCAGGGGTTGCAGCAGCCCTGATTTCTTCATATGATCAGCTTTCACTCGTCTACACGTATCACACTCAGATACGTACTGCGCTACCTCCCGCTTCATCTGTGTCCACCAAAATTTCTTTTTCAAATCTTGGTACATTTTGTTGCTGCCCGGATGAATGGAGTACTTAGACAAGTGAGCTTCATCGAGGATCTTCCTCCTCAGTTCCATATCTCGGGGTACAACTATTCGGTCATTGAACCATAGTGTCCCCTCATCATCCTTCCGGAAACATTTGATCTCCCCGTTGTCTATTCGTCTCCGGAGATGTGCCATGCCTTTATCAGTCTTCAGAGATGCAATGATGTCCTCCCTAATAGTAGGGATGAGGGCAAGGTTGTACAGTGACCCATAAGGAACCAAGTATAAACTTGGCTCTTCCTCCTCCACCGGTGTAATAGTGAGGTTATGGACATGTGATTTCCGACTCAGCGCATCGGCAACCACATTCGCCTTGCCGGGGTGGTAATGGATCTCAATTTCATAATCTTTGATCAGTTCTAACCACCTCTTTTGCCTCATGTTCAGCTCCTTCTGTGTGAAAATGTATTTCAAGCTCTTGTGGTCGGTGTGGAGATGCACCAGATTCCCCAGGAGATAGTGCCTCCACATTTTCAGCGCCAAAACCACTGCAGCAAGCTCAAGATCATGAGTGGGATGATGCTGCTCGTGGTTCCAAAGTTGGCGTGAGCCATATGCGACCACACGTCCTTCCTGCATCAACATGCAGCCGAGCCCAATACCGGACGTGTCACAATACACGTCGAAGGGCTTTGTTGTATCCGGCTGAGCTAAGACCGGGGCTGTTGTGAGATGCTTCACCAATGCTTGGAACGCTCCTTCACACGCCATGTTCCAAACATATTTCATTCCTTTCTTCATCAATTCTGCCATCGGCTTAGCGAGCTTGGAGAAGCTTAGAATGAATCTCCGATAGTATCCCGCTAACCCGAGGAAGCTTCTGACTTCATGAACTGAAGTGGGAGCTTTCCATTTCAGCACTTGCTCTATTTTGCTTGGGTCAACCGCAATGCCTTCCACTGAGATGATATGTCCCAAGAATGGCACTTGGCTGATCCAAAACTCGCATTTGCTGAACTTGGCGTAGAGCTTGTGGTCTTGCAATCATTGAAGAACGATTCTCAAGTGTTCGGCATGTTCGGCTTCTGTTTTGGAGTAAACCAAGATATCATCGATGAACACTACCACGAACTTGTCCAGCTCCGGCATGAACACCGAGTTCATGAGATACATGAAATGGGCTGGAGCGTTTGTGAGACCAAAGGACATGACGAGATACTCATATAATCCATATCTCTTCGAGAAGGCCGTCTTCGGGGTATCCTCCGCCCGGATCTTTATCTGGTGATATCCGGAGCGAAGGTCCATCTTTGAGAACACACTTGCACCCACAAGTTGATCAAACAATATGTCGATGCGGGGCAGTGGGTACTTATTCTTGATGGTGACGGCGTTGAGCGGCCGGTAATCCACACACAGCCTCAGGGTTTCATCCTTCTTCTTTACAAACAGCACCGAGCATCCCCAAGGCGAGGAACTCGGCCTAATGAAACCCTTGCCCAACAGATCATTGAGCTGTTGTTTTAATTCAGCCAGCTCGTTTGGAGCCACTTTATATGGTCTCTGTGATATGGGCGTAGTCCCGGGTGCAAGTTCAGTCTTGAACTCGACATTCCGCTCAAGTGGCATGCCCGGAAGATCATCCGGAAACACGTCGGGGTACTCCCGGACTACGGGGATGTCCTCCAACTTGAGAGCTTCAGTATTGTTGATCGCTGAAACCTCTCGGACGGGATTATCTAATAGGAGGGACTGCGGACGGTGTAATGGGGAGTTGAGGTGAACCGTCCGTGATAGGGTTTCCAGGACAGCGCCATGGTAGCTTAGCCATGACATTCTCAAGATTGCATCAATCTTCTGCCCCCCTAGGATAATCATAGTGGTGGGATATATCTTCCCACCTAAGCACAGTGGTGCTTTCGGAACCATCATCGTTGCTGAAATCTTTCCTCCCGGTGAGCAGATCATATAAGAACACTCAGTTGGAAAGGCTTCCAGCTGATGCTTAACCACATATGATGCACTTATAAAGTTGTGGGTTGCACCAGAATCAAAAAGTATGATGATGGCTTGATTGTTGAGAGTGAACGTACCCGCCAGCACGTTGTCTCCCTCCGGGGCGTCCTCATTGTCGAGGTTATGGATGCCCCCAGTCCGCTGACCAACCTTCTTGACCGGAGGTCGGCCTCGAGCACCGCCCTGGAACTGGGCTTGCCCGCTGCTTTGCTGCCCCTGGGGACAGTCCTTCGCGAAGTGGCCCGCCTGGCCACACGTGAAGCAGGTGAAACGGGGCGGTCCCCCGCTGATCGGTGGACGGAAACCCGGGGCACGTTGTGGCGGTGGAAACGCCCGGGGTGCCGTCTGCTGCTTCTGCTGCTGTCTCGGTGGTGGCATCGGCGGTCGGAACGGAGGTGACTGAAAGGATCGTCCCCCGAACCGTTGAGGTCGCGCCGGTGGGTGCCACAGCTGCCCGGATGGTGTCCGATACACCATGCGGTACTTCTGGGGAGCGCCACCCTCACTGCTGGGTGGAGCGCTGCGCTTCCGCTGCTCAGCTGCCAACTCCCGCTGAGTGTCCTCTTGCATGATCGCGGCATTGACTAGGTCGTTGAAGGTGCCGCGATTCCACTGAACGAGATGTGTCTTCATCTCGGGGTGTAACCTCCGATAGAAGTGTTCCCGCTTTTTCTCCTCAGTTGAGATGTAGTCTGACGCATATTGCACCAGATGGTTGAAGGCACGGGAGTAGTCATGGGCACTCCTCCCGCCCTGCTTCAGTTCCAAAAATTCTTGGAACTTCCTCTTCATGATCCCAGGAGGGATATGATAGGCGTGGAACGCCTCCTGGAATTCCTCCCACTCCACGGTATGGCCAGCCGGACGTGAGGCGACATAGTTCACCCACCACACACCAGCGGCACCGTGAAGTTGCTGCGCTGCGAACAAATTCTTTTGCCGCTCCGTGCATTGGAGCAGCCCGAACTTGGACTCGATGGTCCGCAGCCAGTTGTCAGTCTCCAGTGGTTCTTCAGCTTCAGTGAACACTGGAGGGTGCGTACTCATGAAATCCGAGTACGACACCTCACAGGGCTCACGAGACCCCCTCTCTTGACGTCCCCCCGCCTGGGACGTATTCTGCACGATATTGCGGAGAAGGTCGGTCTGCTCCTCACGACCACCCACCAGTGCCGCGATCACATCCTCTAGGGTAAGCGGAGGCGGCGGTGGTGGCTGCTGCTGCGGGGTGCTGTCGTAGGCCGGTGGCTGGGAGTCATCGCCTCCCTGTTGGCTAGAGCCACCAACCTCGTGCGTGGTCCTAGTGCGAACCATCTGCAACCATACGACAACAAACATCAGTACCGCAACATATTTCAATGCAGTCAATTGAAATAGGCGTAAAAACATAATGACAATGAAACATGCGATACATCTCGTATGTAGATAATATAATAACTTTGCACAAGCTACACCATTACCAGACCAAATACAAGATAGTTACATCCAACTTGATGAACCTCCTCTTTGGAAGCTCACCATAACTAGGTTTGGTCACTACGAGACATCACTATCGCGTTGTCATCACGTATACTACCCTTTTCTCTTCAATACGACACAAAACTGGTCTCTAGTAAAAGAAACTTGAGGGAGACCTATACTCAAATCTTTCACTAGTTTAAGATAACCCCTCATGAGTATGTTCTACCCCATTGGGAGTACTCAAACCCCCTCTAGGATACAACAATCTCTCAAATGAGTTCAACTATCATTCCTCTGTCAGAATGACCAGTTTCTACATATCCAAGATTTTGATCTGGTTGTAGTATTTTCATGACTCAAGCTGAATACCAAAGTTGAAGTTAACTTCAGTATCTTTCCAACGAGTACTTATATTCCCTCAGATCAGCTCTGGTTACAAAGTTATGGTAATTCAAAGTCAGCAGAATTTCTGGAAAATTTTCAACAGCACCTCCCTTCGAAGTTGCTGCTTTCAACTCTGATTTCCACTGAATTCTGTGCTGAAATTTCAGAAACTTTGAATTGCAAAGATGTAACACATCTTCTACCCTTTCTAAGGATGTATCATATGAAAATTTTAGATTTTTCTACTGGAAGTTATGTTTGAAAACAGAACAGTCCAGAGAGTGTTTAACTCTGTCCTGATTCTGGATAGTTTACATTTCTCTGGGATTTAAACCATCTTAAGGTGAGTTTCAGCTCTGAAGTCTACAACAAAATTGTAGAGTACTAAAATACCTTTCCAGAACTATCTGTTGAAGTTCAGCAAACTTGCTGCCCAAAACAGAGCACTCTGTTTTTCAGTCTTTTTGAAACTACACTCATCACTATCCAATTTGCCTACCCAACCAGGGTTCTAAATGTTGAACCTAGTGATTTTAATTCCTTGTTATCATTATTTTGCATGCATATGCCTATGATATCTCGGTACTACGTTCCTCACAAAAGAAAATCCTAACCGGATTATACCGGCATATACGTCTCAAGTGTGGCACTAAACGGTCTCTCGCACACGTTTACTACACGGGTACATATGTGGTTAGTACCTGCAGAAGACCACACAATAATGGTGCACTCAATGGTTGTTTTCATTTCAGGCAGGATCATATTTAAAATTAAATACAAACGCCCGTATCATTGTCATACGGCCGTCCTTGAGTTAGGTCACGTCTCAAGGTACGTGATCGTGTTTCAACACCACACGACGGGGAACCCGAGTATGTCATGAACGGGTCGTCACGGTTGGGAATGTTATCAACCCAACAGATACTACCTACTGCCCTGCAGGGCACGCCGATGGCAAGCGCTGCGTATGTCCTCCTGGGCTATTTCTAGATGAACACACTCTCGCATTACTGACCACACGATAGGGTCTCCACATACTTGCCTAATGCACGCTAGGGATCAGCGTTTCATATGAACTCAGGAACATGAGGAGTCCAAGAGTTTCATATTGACGTCTCACACCAAGCTGTGAGATCTATCCCTGAACCACGTTCCTCGTCAGGGAAGCTAACCGAAATTGAACCGCTTTCGGTGGCGTTCCTTACCATTCTTACCAGAGCGTAGGTGCGTCGTTACATAATTTAAAATTCAGAATTATAACACATAGGTTAGTCTTTGCCACTTTAAGTAACTATGCTAATATAGTCCTTACTTGGGCAACTAACGCATCCTCACCGTAACCTAAGTTTTCCCATAATATAGTCCTTAAGTACTGTGCTATCCCCAATGCAGCTCTGATACCAGGCTGTTGCGGACCAGAATCCGCTCCTCTAGGATCATAGAGGGTGATGCCGCACGATGCGACACCCGATAGCACACGTCATAAGGACACATTATATTACATGGGAAAACAAACTGAATGTACAAAGTAGTACACTACTCAGTTACAAACTAGAGTCTTTATTACACAGCGGAAGTCTACACTATACAACTCACGCCCGCCTATCTAGCAAAAGTCGGCCGCCCAGCCCTAGGGCAACCAACACTGGCTGCACTCCTCAGCTCAGCGCGGCGTGTACGGCTCCCACTCAGCTGTGGTCCCCGACAGAGGGTAACCCTCGCCGGTGGACTCGTACTCCGAGTCCGTGGGTGGCTCCTCACCTGAAAAACACTTAAGCAGCAACCGTGAGCACGATGGCTCAACAAGACTTAACCGACTCACCTAAGCATGGAACTCTACATGAGGGATACAATGAACATAGGAGAGTAACAGAGCATCAATGTACACACCTACACGTTCATCTTTACTTCATCTTTTAGCCACAAGTTAACAGTTCGGAAATCGGAAATTTAGTAAGCAATATTTGGTGGCACACATGTAGCAATACAATTATATCATGACAGCAATATTGAATCATCACATTTTATACATTAGCCTACGTCACGACTCAGTGAACAAGCGGTACTCGTCACCGTGAGGGACGGCGAATCGACTCGATATACACCTGCAGGGAAACGCAAAGAGCACGTCACGTACGCCCACCCGTGGAGCTGCACAGCACGCTCACTCGATGTCGTACGGGACAACCTTTCACCCAACAGCCCAAACGTCGAACCGGTCGCACCGAAACGAGCAGGAGGTTCCCTACACGGAGCATCTCTCTATGCCCGTTAGCTTATTTCCACCTTGCTGCCCTCAGCCTACACCTATAAATCGGTGCGTTATGCCTCGACGCCCGGAGGTTTAGGCTACATCGGTTTATCGAGGCCCATGTATCCGATATGCCTTCGGTACATTCAATACTTGTTCAGCAGGGCCGCACACGGATCGGTCCTCAATCGACACGGACAGGGCTGCGCACACAAGACTTCCTCTTGCTGCGCCCTAGCCCCTGTCTAGTCTCATTTTCATTACTAAAGTGATCTCACATCACTCGAACCAAACCCGTGTGTCCCAACCCTAACTCGCGAGTAGATTCCAACTACTCGACTTGCACCGAAGTCCTAGGGATTATTAAGCATAGCCTCTCTACTCGAGATCTTAGACACTACCCTCACTCTTATGGAAAAATTCTGGTCATGCAAGTGGGGTTCCATTCATTATACACCTAATGCATATTCATACATCACCCTAGTTATGTGAACAAAGCAAAACTTCATAAAAGAGTTAATGCAAACCGGGGCTTGCCTTGTTGCTGCTGGTCAGAGGTTAAGTCTTCGTCCAGAAGGAGGAAGTCCAACACTTCCGGAGTCTCTTCGCCTTCAGCGACTACACGTTAATGAAATACTACATGTCAATTTAAATGCAATGTGTGAACTTGAATACTTAATTACTAATAACTCTAGCTATCCCTCCCCTTTGGTTCCGAAATTTTTATGGTGGCTTGGTAGGGTCCTAACCAGAGTCTTGACCAAGTTTCATTTGAATCTTGTACAAATAAAAGCCCATTTGGTCAATATTTGAGCCTCTAAGTAATTCCAGGGGTTTTCATGGCTCCAACCAATACTTTCTGAAAACTAGAATTTAGGATGGTTCTAATGGAATTGGTTTCATGTCATTTGAAGAATTCTACTGAATGTTATGCCCTAATTAAGGTTTTTGAAAATCTGAAAAATGTTTCTGTACATTTTTCTATTTTCTTAGGGCAGTTCTCTTAATCACCCCATTAGGGTAACTAAATGAACTTGGATGGGTCTGAAAATTTTACTGGGATTCAGGGATTTTCCAATGAACCTCTCAGTCAAATTTCAGAATTTTTCATAAAGTAGTTCTCCAGATAAAATTCCCAACAGTTTAAATTTTAGGGATTTAATTCAAAAAATATTCACTTTCATGAGCTGAATTTGGTATTGCTGGAAAGTATTCATAATTCTGAGTTCACCAAAATTTGGTTCATTGAATTTGGAGTTTCCTAGCCAAAGTTCTATTCATTTGAAGTTTGAACTCAAACTGGAAATTCAAATAAAGTTTAAACTGTCGGGTGGGGTCCCCCGGGCTACGTGTCAGCCTCCCAGATAACCCACACCGGAGCCCGCAGAATCACCCGCTTAGCCGCACGGGATCCCGGTACCGCAACAAATCACGAGTGCTCTCAGCAGAGACCGACACGCGGGGCCTGCAAGGCTTCTTCAACCTCGCGCTCCCGCGGCTCCCCGCCGCCCACCTCGCTGGAATACTCGCTGCCGGGCGTTCTGCTGCCCGACCTCCGACGAAACTCGCCGCCTGTTCCTATCTCGGCCTGGGGAACACGGTGGTGCCCTCACCAGAGCTTGACAACGGCCGGAACAGTGCTCCCGCCGGTAACAGCAGCCGGGAGCTCACCGGTGACATCGAACTCGGCATCCCCTGCACCTTTTTTGATGCGGTTTGCTCGGGGAGCTCCGCTGACGCCTGCTGATCGCGGACATGGGCACCGATCCCCGTGAAAACGGCTGCAACTACGACCTCACCGGCGACCTAGGCTGGATATCGGCTGTGCTCAGAAAACTTCGAAGAACCGTAACCCTAGCCCATGGTTCTTGCTGGTTTTTGATCCTAGGTGGTCGTGTACCAGTGCAGAACGTGTGTGTAGCTCACAATCCCTGGTGTTGAACTATCTACTCCGAATTTCCTCGTTTTGCAACCTTCACTATTTTGAACACCGAATGGATAAACGGCCAAATACTAACCCGACGACGTACGAGAGGAGGAACAGTCGGCACTAGCGTGTCACGCACCTTGTAGCGGACCTTTTTCGTATAGCTCACCGGGCGCGAGACAGGCTCTAGCTCTCGGACGCCGGGGATCAACGGTGGTCGGCGCTCTGTTCTTGCGCGGAACCGAAGAAAGAGCTCGGGTGGTGGTCGTTCTTGTTCGGGAAACAGGAGAAAGGGTGGAATGGGGTGTGCGCTGGCCTTTGAGGCGCGACTTTGGCACCGTGAGGTGTCCGTTCGATGCCTCGGTGGCTCGCCGCCTCTCCCGTGCCTTGCGCGCGAAGCAGAGGCTGGCTGCAGCAACCGACTGAAACACTCGTATGTGCAGCTGACATGTGGGCCTCCCCTTTAATCCTTTTTTTTCCAATTTTTCTTTTCTGTTTTTGCTGAATATCCCCCCAGCTACTCACAATTTAATGTGAGACTTAGCCCCCAAGTTTTTGTTTGAATTTGAGTTCTCCCATTTGAATTTTTGTTTGGCAGAATTTGCCTCCTGTTTGAACTGAAATTCAAATTCAGTTTTGAATTCTTGCAAATTTAGCTCTTGACAAAATGAACTCGAATGGGGGTGAAAATTGGTGGGCTTACTCAGAAAAGTGTGCTGAGTTTGAATATGAAGCTAACTTTTGAATTTGAGTGATGAAAGTTGCTGCAATTTGAATTTACATTCAAATTGGCCTCTTTTTCAAATACCTCCAAAAGTGCCTCAAAAAGTGTTGGATTTACATGAAACTTGGCCTGAACCTTCCCAAGACTTTTTAAGTTCTAGGGGTGAGCTCAACCTCTCATGTTCATGTGTAGAAATCCTACTTTGTGAAAGTGAAGGCTTTCTCCTCTAATCCCTCTTTTGATGGAGGTTACTTGCTCTTCACAATATTTCCTAAGATATCCACAACAAAAACTGTGGTCTTGTGAGGTGAAGAAAAGTTTTTGCAAGTCCCTTTTATTGGGCTTTTACACAAATGCGACATGCCCTTGTCATGTTTCTGAGCTATCTCTATCTCTTCATGGATGGTGGGGATCAAAGCTATGTTGTAGAGAGCTCCATGTAGAATCACATGCAATGGTGGCTTGCACTCTTCCAACGGTGTGATGGTCAGATTGTTGACGTGTGACTTGTGACTCAGTGCATTCGCCACTACGTTTACCTTGCCTGGGTGATAATGGATCTCTATTTCGTAATCCTTTATCAACTCCAACCATCTTCGCTGCCTCATGTTCAGCTCCTTATGAGTGAATATGTACTTGAGACTTTTGTGGTTGGTATATAAATGCACGAGGTTACCGAGTAGGTAATGCCTACACATCTTGAGTGCGAGTACCACGGCAGCGAGATCTAAGTCATGAGTTGGTTAATTTTGCTCATGGTTCCTGATCTGCCGTGATCCATATGCGACCACCCTTCGGTCTTGCATCAGCACACATCTGAGTCCAATACCAGATGCATCGCAGTACACATCAAACGGTTTTGTTGTGTTTGTGATGAGGACATCACAACAGTGGATACTCATATTGATATACAAGGACCAATCACAAGAGGACGAGCACGGTTACTAAATCAGCAAGTGAACTCGTTCCTAACTTCCTACCCATGTGATTTTGAGAATGGATTGCTATTGAATGATTTAATTGTTATTAGGAACCATGTACATGATCAACAAGTAAAGCGAGGAGGATTTGGGGACGTGAAGAATCATATGGGACGTCCACAAGTTGATGGAAACAGTCACCAACTCGGACTCGAGTTCAACTCGGAGTCCAGGAGCAGTACATCTTAAAACGGACGCCCAGGATGCATACGGACTCCGTTTTTGACGTTCTACATATGCATGGAAAGATGAGAAGATAAAATTTCCATTGGTTCTGGTCCCACATTAAAATTCGCAAGGATTCGTTGGGGGCTGTCGAAACAAGTTGAATTCGGAGTTCTGTCCGGTGTTGCACCACCGTATTGGGCTTTTGGGCCTTGTATCCCGTATGAGTCCATTAGGGACGCGTCTAAAGGTCTTATGGTCGAACCCTAGCCTTTAAATACTGCAGCCGCCAGCCATATTTGGTGGGTTTTACTTAGATAAACAGCCGCCGTTCTACGGTTTGTGTGAAACCCCAACTTCGTGATTTTCAGATCACATCTTCTACGTTCTTGCTCGTGTTCTCGGTTGCACCTGCAGGGATTAGCCTTCTTGGCAAGGTCAAGCGTGTTCTGCACGGTTGATAACCAATGGAGCAGTGGTGTAGTGATTGCAGGGGTGTTCGAACTGCTCGAGTGCCGCGGATCATCAACGTCGAGTTCTCCACCTCAATCGACCTACCTTTTGGAAGATCGGGCCTAAACTACTCATCATTTGGTATCAGATTCCAGGTTGCCCGTGAGGTACTTTGATTTCCCACTAGATTAGTTTTTGTTTTTCATACCTAGAGTCCACAGAAAAAGCCACAAAAAAAACATATCGTGTTACCTATTCCTAGACTAAAGTGCCTGCAAGTTTTCGTTTTTTAGTTTGCATTGTTGGGTTTGCATTCGTGTGGTCGAGTCTTGTTGCTGGTTTATCTTTGTGTTTTTTGGTCGTAGTTATCGTTTTTCTTCCTTGTTTTTCTTGCTGCTCACCTATTCCACAATGCCTAAACAACAAACCGAACTACCAAGATCATCGGTTTGCCCTAGCTAGCCGCCTTGCGTGAACTCCCGCATCGCCAGCCCTAGAACAGGTGAAAAACCATTGTGCGAGTCCTCCTTGATTCATCACACAACATCCCATCAGACGCCGTTGCTAAATTCTAATTGTTTTTCACATCCTATTGCGAGATCTTTTTCAAAACCGAGTTTGAATCAACATAAAAAAATAGTAACTCGGGTAGCCTACCTTAAAACGGCCATAACTTTTGCATATGAACTCAAAATCAGACGATTTTTTTTCAAATTGAACTACTCGAAATTTCGCAACGGATTCTCCACTGCTTTTCCGTGTTCAGCGAAATTTGTTTGGCCAAATTCCCCTTGGAAGATAGACTATCCGGCCTCCGAAGTTTCAGCACAAATTTTAAAGAATCTTCCTGATTTTCAATAGGCCACATCTTACATCCAATTGAGCTGCAAAGTTATGTGCTTCCTATTTTTGTGCTCTCAAGTAAACAAAAAATATCAGAAAAATATTTAAAAAAAAAAAGAAAAAAATAGTGAAGAGAGCACAGATATTAAAGCATTGACAGCACACACTTCAAACAGTTGGCCTATACACTTGTGCTGTACTTATTGCTTATATCTTCCTGATCTTGTATTTGCCTCTCTACCGCCTTGTGTTGTGCTAGGCCTAGAACACTTGTTAACCAGCAACAGTTCCTACATTGAATACTTATTCAACTTTGTTTTGCTGTTAACGATTTTCTTTGCTTATTAGCCACTATATGTAAGGGCCTCAGTTTTTGACACATAGTTGAAGTGTTCATCACCATACACACACACCTCATTTGAGGAAAGATGATGAACACAAGTGAAGAGCAAGTAACCACCATCAACATGCTCATTAGAGAACAAACTCACATATTGCCAAAGTGGTATTTCCCACATGTGATATAGATGGGCTGGACATATGAAAACTCCTACACATTGCTAAGGATGTCCATGCCAAATTTCACCCAAATTCAAAACCTTTTTGAGGTTATTTTGGGTATAGCTAGAAAGAGGGCAGTTTGAAACTATATTCAAATTCAAACTGTTTTTAACCCATAAATTTAAAAGTGGGAGGCATATTCTTACTCAGCACATTTTTTTGAGCCCACACACCAATTTTTACTCCATTTGGAGTTGATCTTGACATGAGCTAAGTGGGGGAAATTCAAACTTTATTTGAATTTCAAACTGAACTTGTGCTGAAATTCATTCAAACCAAACCCCATTTGAATTCTAACTAATTCAAATGGCTCATGGGTGAATAATTTGAATTACCAGGGGTATTATGGGGCTCACTGTTTACAACAGTGATTAGGAGTAAATTTCAGAGGTTAAAATTGGAAGTGGGACCCACATGTCAGCCACTACTCCAAATCAAACCGACTGAGACTGTCTCACTCGGTTAGCCGAGCCGCCGCTGCGATCGCCACCGAGGGGAGCCGCCGCGCCAGCAGCTGCTTGGCCACGCGCGGGCGTGAGGCGGTGCAGAGCCTTCTTAAGGCGCCTTTCCCCCTCCTCGGCCGAAGCCTCACCCGTTTCTTTCCCCGCAAGAACTCAGCGCCGGCAAACACTTTCCGCAGCTCGGAATCGATCGGAGAGCGCCGATCACAGCTTCCTCCGTACCCTCCAGAGCCACGGCAAGGTACTAGAGACCTTCCTCCGTCCTCCCCGCTGCTAGAATTCAGTTGAGACCGATTGAAATCGGTTATGCCGAAAGATCAATTCGGTGACTTAGAACCGCCGCACCTCGGGCTTCCGTGGACAGCCCAACCAGGGTGTTGTCACGCCCGAGCCAAGGCACCCTTGGACGCGCTGGTGACCGGTGCTGCTCACCCCCGAGCCACAGCCCGAGTGATTGCTCACCGGCGGCGAATTTCCAGTTTTCCCCTTTCTGTGCGCAGAACGACCTTCGGGTGTGGTTCTATCGAATTCGTACGCCAGAAAGGATTATAGGGCCTCAATCCACTCTCACAAAAACTAGACACGGTAACGCACAAGTTGCCTTCACAACCCTTGGCCGGAGGACCTCTGTACCCGGCGTAATTCCAGGTTTACCAACGGCGGAACAAACGGGAGGCATCGGGCGCACGGTGAGGACCTACTTCGGGCCTTCCCCGAGCTGCCTCAAGCTCATGTCGACCTTCCCTGAGGTCCACTGACGCTTCCCGACCGGTTGCTCGAGTAGTTGAGGTGCTAGGGAAGTCAGCCGACATGGCCGAAGTCTTTCTGAGGTGGCGGCTCGTCGCCGACCATGCACCGGCCATTGTCATGAGTAGCTGACCCCAGAATCTTGTTCCCCGAGTGAAAGTAGGCAGGGGAGGCCAAAATCGTGAAGTTTGGAGCTGTACAGAAGCCGGTGGCGAGCTCTCCGGCGAGGTCCCTCGGCGGTGGAGCGCGGGCGTCGCGAGGTTGAAGAAGGGAGTGGACCCCAGCTGTCAGCGGCCGATATTTTGAATCGGGATCGGGCTGCGGCCGGGATTGGGTGCTGGCGCGAAAAATCCTTGTGGGCCACGGTGTGCTGTCGCCTCGGCGTGCGACGCGTGTCCCCGGGGCCCACTCGCGAGTTTAAACTTTCCCCGATTTTCAGATTTCCTTCAAACTTCAAATCCTCATAACTTTTGCTAGAAAGCTCCAAATTGAGTGGACCAAATTTTGCTGGATTCAGCTCTCTGAGTACTTTCCAGCAAATCAAGTTTCACTTCATGAAATTCCTTATTTCTCCAGAATTAATTCTTCAAAGTTTAAACTGTTTGGAATTTTAACTGGAGAATCCTTTGGAGGAAAATCCTGAAATTTTGCTGGGATGTTCACCAAAATATCCCTGAACGACCATAAAAATTTCAGATCCATTTGAGCTCATTTGATCCACCTAATGGTGTGATTAGTGAAACTGTTCCAGAGAAAATAGAAAATGTTCAGAAACATTTTTCAGAATTTTCTCTGAAATTGTTTAGCTCATAACTTTAGCTAGGAACACTCAAATTAAGTGAGACCAACTACAATAGAACCCTCTGAAAATCTAATTTTCATAAAGTCATAGTTTGTTTCATGAAAATCCTTAGAACACCCTAAAAGCCTTCAATTAAGGTCAAGTGCATAATTAATTGTGGAGGGCTCAAATGAGCTTTACTGCAACTAAAACTTGACCAAATCTCTGTTTAGGTTGTAACCAAGCCCCAGTAAAAGTTTCACAGTCATTGGGTCTGTCTAGCAAGGGTTATAGACTTCACAACTTCAAACTTAATACAAATGCATTTAAATTGATACATGTATTTCTTCTATCATGTAGTCGCTAAGTTCGAGGAGGAACCCGAAGTTCTAGACTTCGTTACTCTGGAGGAACAGCTAGCCTACGACCAAGAGCAGCAAGGCAAGCTCCGGTTTGCATTAACCTTTTTATAAATGTTTATTGTTTTGAGCACATCTTTGAATACTATTATTCTTTGCATTAGAGTCTTGCTTGGAAACCCAAATGCATAGCCAAGAAAACCATGGGTTGGGATTAGGATTGAAAACCTCGATAGCTACTGCAATGCTAAGATAGAGTAGGATTCGGTACAAGTCGAGTAGTTGGAACTACTCGCGAGCATAGGCTAGAGGCACTCGACTCGGGTAGTGATAGCACATGAAACATATGGCAAGAAAATGAGACCAAGCGGAGGAGGGCAGCAGGACTTTGGGGCCTGTGTGCTGTAGCTCCGCTTGTGTCGATTGAGGACCGAGCCGTGTGCGGGCCTGTTGAACAAGCTAGAACAGTACCGAAGACCTACCGGCTATATGGGAACCGGGAAACTGATGTAACTCGGGTAGCTGGGTGTTGAGGCATAGCTGGTCGTTCAGAGGGTAGGTTGAGAGCTCGAGGTGTAAATCGGCTGGCGACACTGAGATGCGCGTGCAGAGACCTCTTGATCGGGACGATTGGACCGGTTCAACATTTGGCTAACGGGTGAAAGGTAGTCGCGTACGGCGTCCGTGATGGTTGTTGTAGGCGACATCGAGTACGGGCGTACGTGACGGGTTGTTCGGATAACCCTGCAGGTGTAAATCGATTATAATCGCCGTCCCTCGCGGTCAGTGAGTACCACTTGTTCACTGTACCGTGACGTAGAAAGAACAGGCTAGTTACATGTTAAAATGTTGCTGATTGAAAGATGGACTTGATTGCTAATGACTTGCTGTAGTCTAGAGCTAACTAAAGTTCATTTCAACTTTGGGCAAAGTACATGAGAGAAATGCGTTTCTTGTTTGATTGCGGCTCTCTCATGTGCCTTAGCGTAAGGTTCTCCACAACCTGCTGCTAAAACTTGAAAGTAAGGTTCTACTAATTAGGCGAGTTCTTGCAAATGATTTTTACCTCATGTAACCCACCACCCTTCATTTAGAAGTTCCATGTTTAGGTGAGACGGGTCAGACTTGCTGAGCCTTCATGCTCACTGCTTGTGTTTGAAGCTTTTACAGTGTTCTATGAGGAAGGGACTCCCGAAGAGGAGACGGAACCCCAGGAGGGGAACCCCGTCGAGTGGGAGTCGTGCACGCCGCAGAGTTAGTGTGCGTGTGTGCTAGCAAGGACACATTCAAGGGCTGAACGTGGACTTGATGCGTAGTCTACGCCCGTGAGTGTAGACTGGACTTATTTTGATGTAAACATGTTCATAAACTTGTTTATGTAATAAAATTCCGCTTCCGCTTTGTACCTTTGATGTGTGTTATCCGGTGCTGTGCAACGCAGCACCCCTCAGCGTGATCCTAGCTCGACAAGACTGTGGGGTCGTGTCAGCGTTGGTATCAGAGCTCGCTTGAGGTTTAACGCACTACAAAGGTCACCTTTTTCAAAAATCCAGTGAGGAACGAGTTAGTAGCCCGTATAAGGATGTTATTAGTGTATAGAAAGTGGCATATTAACCTATTTGTCTATGTCGGAAAATCGTGTATCTCGGGACGTTTATGTCTTGGGGGTACACTTAAGCGCTGTCCACCAGTGCGCACAAGCTGAAGGGTGGAGCCCCACGGGTGGCAGGTAACCCGACCCGCTTTCATATCCTCTACGACTCTTCATGTCGTTTGGGGTATACGAGCAACGTCTGTCCCTGGCGTGCGTGGTGCAACTTGGGAGACTCCGTCACGTGGTCTGAAACGTGAACACGTAACTCAAGGCGTGTTTGGCTTGAGGACACCGGGCGAGTGATGACGGCCGGGTGTACGAACTGTATGGATTCCGGGCTCGGTGTGCAGCCGAGTCTGACGATTGCTTGAGTTTCTGCAGGTAGCCTGACCATGAAACGGTAGACGTGTAGCATCCGTGTGCGAGTGACGTGTAGTGCCACTAAAATAACGAAGCCGGCTAAGTCCGGTATAGATTTTTCTTTGTGAGGACGTAGTACCGACATAATCTGGTGACGCATCGATGTCACACCCCATTAAATGAACAACTTCATTTAAAACTTGATGGTTTTGATATAAATTAGTAAAACTTGATGTAACTCCTTCCCTTGAACAAGATATTCAAAGTTAACAAGTTTTCAACTTATAGGTTGTTAAGGACAGAGTACTCTGGTTTCAGCTGAATTAGGGCTGAAGCTAATCAGAGGTTGAGTTCTTTCGAGGTTGGGGTCATATGATACATTTCTGGAAATATTTGGAAGATCTTTACAACTTTTCTGTTGAGGTCCAGAGGTGTTTCATCTCTTAACTACTCGAAAAATGCAGTAGAGTTGAAACTGTCCAGAAAACAGGACAGAGTAAAGACTCTCTGTAAACTCTATGTAAATTGAGCATAACTTCCTGCATAAAATTCTAAAAATAGAAACTGAGGTAGTTCTGGAAAGCTTATGAGACAGGTTACAACTTCGTAACAGAAAGTTTTGTCAGATTAGGAACATAATTAACTGGAATTCTTGGATCAAATCAGTACCTAAAGCAGGGGGGTGCTGTCCAATTGTTTCCAGAAATTCTGCTAACTTTGACGTCTCATAACTTTTGAACCAGGACAGATCTTAGGCAAAGCAAATACTTTCTGGAAAGCTATTGAAGTTAGCTTTAACTTTGATGTTTAGCTCCAGAATTGGTTTTGCCTTTAGCATGGCCTAAATCAGGTTGATATGGAAACTGGTCAGGGCTGTCATGGGAACAGCAGATCAGCAGTCAAATTTGTTTAAAATTTGAACTATGTTTCCAAGTTTTATGAGTTCAATGATATGTCTTATGTTATAACTCAATGGTTTACTGTTTAAATAAATATTTGACATTTCTCAAATATATTTTTACAGATGACAGCAGATAAACAATTGGAGAACGGGTGGGTGGTGTCCCACTGTTCTCACCGTAGCGGCTACCCGGAAGCATTGTGGCAAATGCTCCAATATTTCGGGTACAACCAGATGCCGCAGTACTTCGCCAAGGAAGAAGGCGAAGAGGGGAACAAGACGTGGACAATCCATGTCGAGGTCCCTGCAGGACCTACGCCACCCGGTTGGGTGCCGTTCACCGTCACGGTGAGAGGAAGACAACCGGAAGGGATGTGGCAAGTGGCAGCCCGTGACACTATGTCACGTTTCTGCCAACTACACGTGCAGGCTATGGAGGGCACTCCATACGCGCTCGTTCCGGTGGAGGGACAGGCTCAGCATGTGTGGGAAGAGATGTACCTGGAGGCAACGGACCCGAGTTGCCCAAGGTACAATCCCGCGGAGGCAAATCTCAGCCTCCAGATGAGGGCGGGAAACGCTGTGATGGACAGACAAGCTGTTCATACAGAGCATCTCGCCACCAAGCTCAAGGAGAGTACAAGCCGTGGAGATCATTTCGAGAGTGCTCACAGCGCACTCCGCAATGTGCTCCTTCCGACGATCAAGCGACTGAATGAACAGCACAATCAGTTGCATCGTCTGAAGAAGGCGAAGAGGAAAAGCCGTGTCGACATCGCGGCGTTGCAAGAACTGGTGCAGAATCTGACCCAGCAGAACGAGGAACTTACTCAAGAGTGGGACGACGCTATTGAGGAAGGGCAAGGCTGGGAAGAAGATTATAACCAAGCCATGGACGAGGTGCATGCATTGCAGGACCTCGTGCCTCCGGTATTGGGTATACCGGTGGTCTTGGGTCTTCCAGCAATGGGAGAACCCGGGATGGGAGAAGAGGTGGTAGATCCAGAGCCACCAGAAGAGGTACCGGAGGAGGACGACCCGCAGGAGGTCGAGTTCTACTCCGAGTAAGGGGTTACAATTGCCAAGTAGGGCAGCCAGGGTAGTGTAACCCAACTTTTGTAATCAGTGACATGTCGTGTAGACAGTAGCGTATGTATAGGTAGTGACGACATGAGCATGACTTCTCGGAGATCCGAGAATAATGTATCTTGTATAAAGTTTATGCTTTATCAATATATGTGAATGTTGTGCAAATTATTCATGTGTCACTTCAATACCTACTGTTGCATATGGAAATTTTTAAGTAAGACATGTGCTAATTGCTGCTGTTTTGAATTTCAGAATGACGCGTACTCGTGTCAACCCTGACGTTGGGGGTACCAGTCAAGGGGGAGAGACCTCCCAACAGCCTCCCGAGGACTCCTCGGGACAACAGCAACAGCAGAAACAGCAACAGTAAACACCGCCACCGCCACTACCGACAGTTACATTGGCCGACATCGTCGCGGCAATGGCGGGTTCACATCAGCAGCACACGGAGTTGCTGCAAACGCTTATCGCCAATACGTCTCGCCCAGAGAGACGTCAAGATCGTGAGGAGCGTCAACAGAGCTCCTACCCCGACTTCCTGGCGACTCATCCCCCGGTATTCTCAAGGGCGGATGAACCACTTGACGTGGACAACTGGCTCCGCGCCATAGAGATGAAGTTCGGGCTGCTCCAGATAAGTGAGCAGCGCAAGACTCAGTTCGTGGTCCAGCAGCTCCAAGGATCCGCGAGCGCGTGGTGGGCCAACTTCTGTGCTTCACAGCCCACCGACCGAGTGATGACCTGGACGGAGTTTCGGACGGCCTTCAGGGCCTATCATATACCGCCAGGTTTGATGAAGAGAAAGACGCAGGAATTCCTACACCTGCAACAAGGGAGCAGGAACGCGCTGGAATACTCCAGGGCGTTCAATGATCTCGCGCTTTATGCGTCGTATCATGCCGATACCAACGAGAAGCGGCGGGACCACTTTTACCAGGGGCTTAACCCGCTCCTGAAGGACAAGTTGGCGATGTTCAATCGCGGCAGCCTCAACGACATCATTGATGCTGCGATTGTTCAGGAGGACTCTGGCAAGAAGTTGGCGGCGGCACAGCGAAAGCAAAGCGCGCTGCAGAGCAGCGGAGAAGGAGGCGGTCCTTCTCAAAAGTTTCGGATGGTGAATCGCCCACCATCAGGTCCACGCTGGCAGTCACCACAGCGGTCGATGCCGTTCCGCAGTCGGCCGTACTCTTCACTGGCATTCAGGCCGGCCCTGCCAATACCATCTCCGCAACAACAGCAGCAGCGGGCGATGCCGCGTGCGTATGAACCTCAGCAACGCATGCCGGGCTTTCGTCCCCCGAGCACTACACCAGCAGCAGCCACATGTTACAAGTGTGGTCGTCCAGGATACTTCGTGAGCAGTTGCGCGGAGAGGCAAGGCGGCGGAGTGGCACCACAGTTTCCGAGGAGGAATCAACCCCGGAACCCTACTAATGCGCGGCGGGCAAACCCTAGGCCCGGCACCGTCCACCAGCTTGCCATTGAGGACGTGCCGGAGGGCGAGCCAATCCTTGCAGGTATGTTCCAACTCCACCAGCATCCCGCTATAGTACTATTTGATTCAGGCGCCACGCATAGCTTCATTAGCCAAGCTTTCATTGCTAAACACAGCTTGCCAATACTACCCACCAATAGTCCATATTTAATTTGTTCACCGGGTGGGAAGATTTCAGCAAGCGTAATGGTCTCCAAAGCACCATTATGCTTAGCGGGTAGAGTGTACCCCACGTCTCTCATTATCTTAGAGGGACAAAAGGTCGATGTCATCTTAGGGATGTCGTGGTTAACCCGCCACGGCGCTGTTTTAGACACCGTCCTCCGAGTTGTGCACTTGAACTCAGAAGTGCACGAGTCTCACTCCTTATTTCTGGACAGTCCAGAAATAAAACTTCCAAGTGTCTATCAAACCACAACCATCAGATTGGAAGATATTCCAGTAGTCCGAGAGTTCCCTGATGTATTCCCGGACGATTTGCCGGGGATGCCACCCGATAGACAGGTGGAGTTCAAGATTGAACTTACACCAGGAACCATGCCAATATCCCGAAGGCCGTACAAGATGGCGCCCAAGGAGTTGGCTGAACTGAAGACTCAGCTCACGGACCTTCTGGAGAAGGGTTTTATTAGGCCGAGCTCCTCGCCATGGGGCTGTTCGGCATTATTTGTCAAGAAGAAGGATGAGACGTTGCGGCTTTGCGTGGACTATCGTCCATTAAATGCCGTAACCATCAAGAACAAGTACCCGTTGCCACGGATCGACATGTTGTTTGATCAGTTGGTCGAAGCAAAGATCTTTTCCGAGATGGATTTAAGATCCGGGTACCATCAGATTAAGATAAGGGCTGAGGACATTTCAAAGACAGCTTTCTCGACAAGGTACGGACTTTATGAGTACCTGGTCATGTCCTTCGGCCTCACCAATGCTCCAGCTCACTTCATGTACTTGATGAACTCGGTATTCATGCCGGAGCTGGACAAGTTTGTCGTGGTCTTCATCGACGACATCCTGATATATTCCAAGTCGGAGGAAGATCACAAGAAGCATATGCGTATAGTCTTGCAACAGCTGCGGGATCACAAGCTATACGCGAAATTCAGCAAATGCGAATTCTGGATATCGCAAGTGCCTTTTTTCGGGCATATCATCTCAGCGGAGGGTATCGCTGTAGACCCGAGCAAGATCACTCAAGTGCTGAATTGGAAATCCCCGAGAACTGTTCACGAGGTACGGAGTTTCCTCGGGCTCGCGGGATACTATCGGAGGTTCATTCCGAACTTCTCGAAGATTGCCAAGCCAATGACAGAGCTGCTGAAGAAGGCTACCAAATATGTTTGGAGTCCAGCATGTGAAGCAGCATTCAAGGCTTTAGTCAAGCACCTGACATCAGCACCGGTTTTGGCGCAGCCAGACACAACAAAACCGTTCGATGTGTACTGCGATGCATCCGGCATTGGGCTCGGATGTGTGCTGATGCAAGACCGAAGGGTGGTCGCGTATGGGACACGGCAGCTTAGAAACCATGAGCAAAATTATCCAACTCACGATTTGGAGCTCGCTGCCGTGGTACTTGCACTGAAAATGTGGAGGCACTACCTACTCGGTAACCTCGTACATTTATATACCGACCACAAAAGCCTCAAGTACATATTCACTCAGAAGGAGCTGAACATGAGGCAACGAAGATGGTTAGAGCTGATAAAGTATTACGAAATAGAGATCCATTATCATCCGGGCAAGGCAAACGTAGTGGCAGATGCGCTGAGCCGCAAGTCACACGTCAACAATCTGACCATCACACCGTTGGGAGAGAGCGAACCACCACTACATGTGATTCCACACGGAGCTCTCTACAACCTAGCTTTGATCCCCACCATCCGTGAAGAGATAGCGGCAGCCCAGAAGAAGGACAAGGGCATGTCACATTTGCGGAGACGTGTAGACAGTGGGGAACTGAAATGTTTCCGGAAGGACGGAGACGGCGTCCTATGGTTCAAGGACCGGATCGTCGTACCCCGTAACCCGGAATTACGAAAGAACATTTTTGATGAGGCTCACTTATCAAAATTTTCTATTCACCCGGGCAGCAACAAAATGTATCAAGAACTCATAAGCAAGTTTTGGTGGACACGGATGAAGCGTGAGACTGCAAAATACGTGTCCGAGTGTGATACATGTCGAAGGGTGAAGGCAGACCATATGCGGAAACCGGGACTGCTGCAACCACTGGGCATTCCTGCCTGGAAATGGGAGGATGTGAGCATGGACTTCATCGTCGGTTTACCCACCACCTTGCAGAAACATGATTCTGTGTAGGTGATCATCGATCGGCTCACCAAAGTTGCCCATTTCATCCCGGTCAACACCAACTACAACGCCAAGAAGTACGCTGAACTTTACATCTCACGGATCCTATGCTTGTATGGCATACCCCGTACCATCATATCGGATCGGGGCACTTTATTTGTGTCCTGTTTTTGGGAGCATCTACACGCTGCCTTAGGGACGAAATTGATCCGTAGTTCAGCATACCACCCGCAGACGGATGGGCAAACGGAGCGGGTAAATCAGATTCTAGAAGACATGCTACGAGCTTGCGCTATCAACCACGGCAAGAATTGGGATGGTCACTTGCCGTTAGCCGAGTTCTCGTACAATAATGGGTACCAAGCCAGCATCAAGATGGCACCTTACGAGGCGCTATACGGCAGGAAGTGCCGCACACCATTGAACTGGTGAGAGTCTGGCGAAAGGGTTACCTTCGGGATTGACCTCGTCAACAACGCGGAAGAAAAGGTTCGACTGATTCAAGCGAACCTAAAAGCCGCTCAATCCCGTTAGAAACAGTATGCGGACCGGAGAAGGCGCCCATTACAATTCGAAGTTGGAGATCACGTATATCTACGAGTGTCTCCAATGAAGGGCGTAAATAGATTGGGGGTAAGAGGAAAGTTAGCACCCCGATTCATCGGTCCATTTCAGATTACCGAAAGATGTGGATCAGTGGCATACCGGCTGAAATTACCAGAAGCACTTTCCGGTGTGCACGACGTCTTTCACATTGCCCAGCCGAGGAAGTGTCTTAAGCTATCAACTACCGTTCAGCTGGAGGATATTGAAGAACTGCAACCGGATCTCACCTATCAAGAGGAACCGGTGCAGATTATTGATGAAAAGGCCCGAACCACACGTAACCGTACGTTGTGGTTCTACAAGGTTCTATGGAGTAATCACTCCATGGACGAAGCGACATGGGAGAGCGAAGAATTTCTTCGCGCTAACTACCCCGACTTTTTCACGTCGCATATCCGATAATTTTCCACCGTCCTCTCTCTCATTTTCACCTTATAATCATGAGACGAGATTCTTTTAAGGGGGGAGGAATGTAAGGGCCTCAGTTTTTGACACATAGTTGAAGTGTTCATCACCATACACACACACGTCATTTGAGGAAAGATGATGAACACAAATGAAGAGCAAGTAACCACCATCAACATGCTCATTAGAGAACAAACTCACATATTGCCAAAGTGGTATTTCCCACATGTGATATAGGTGGGCTGGACATATGAAAACTCCTACACATTGCTAAGGATGTCCATGCCAAATTTCACCCAAATTCAAAACCTTTTTGAGGTTATTTTGGGTATAGCTAGAAAGAGGGCAGTTTGGAACTATATTCAAATTCAAACTGTTTTTATCCCATAAATTTAAAAGTGGGAGGCATATTCTTACTCAGCACATTTTTGTGAGCCCACACACCAATTTTTACTCCATTTAGAGTTGATCTTGACATGAGCTAAGTGGGGGAAATTCAAACTTTATTTGAATTTCAAACTGAACTTGTGCTGAAATTCATTCAAACCAAACCCCATTTGAATTCTAACTAATTCAAATGGCTCATGGGTGAATAATTTGAATTACCAGGGGTATTATGGGGCTCACTGTTTACAACAGTGATTAGGAGTAAATTTCAGAGGTTAAAATTGGAAGTGGGACCCACATGTCAGCCACTACTCCAAATCAAACCGACTGAGACTGTCTCACTCGGTTAGCCGAGCCGACGCTGCGATCGCCACCGAGGGGAGCCGCCGCGCCAGCAGCTGCTTGGCCACGCGCGGGCGTGAGGCGGTGCAGAGCCTTCTTAAGGCGCCTTTCCCCCTCCTCGGCCGAAGCCTCACCCGTTTCTTTCCCCGCAAGAACTCAGCGCCGGCAAACACTTTCCGCAGCTCGGAATCGATCGAAGAGCGCCAATCACAGCTTCCTCCATCCCCTCCAGAGCCATGGCAAGGTACTAGAGACCTTCCTCCGTCCTCCCCGCTGCTAGAATTCAGTTGAGACCGATTGAAATCGGTTATGCCGAAAGATCAATTCGGTGACTTAGAACCGCCGCACCTCGGGCTTCCGTGGACAGCCCAACCAGGGCGTTGTCACGCCCGAGCCAAGGCACCCTTGGACGCGCTGGTGACCGGTGCTGCTCACCCCGGAGCCACAGCCCGAGTGATTGCTCACCGGCGGCGAATTTCCAGTTTTCCCCTTTCTGTGCGCAGAACGACCTTCGGGTGCGGTTCTATCGAATCCGTATGCTAGAAAGGATTAGAGGGCCTCAATCCGCTCTCACACAAACTAGACACGGTAACGCACAAGTTGCCTTCACAACCCTTGGCCGGAGGACCTCTGTACCCGGCGTAATTCGAGGTTTACCAACGGCGGAACAAACGGGAGGCATCGGGCGCACGGTGAGGACCTACTTCGGGCCTTCCCCGAGCTGCCTCAAGCTCATGTCGACCTTCCCTGAGGTACACTGATGCTTCCCGACCGGTTGCTCGAGTAGTTGAGGTGCTAGGGAAGTCAGCCGACATGGCCGAAGTCTTTCCGAGGTGGCGGCTCGTCGCCGACCATGCACCGGCCATTGTCATGAGTAGCTGACCCCAGAATCCTGTTCCCCGAGTGAAAGTAGGCAGGGGCGGCCAAAATCATGAAGTTTGGAGCTGTACAGAAGCCGGCGGCGAGCTCTCCGGCGAGGTCCCTCGGCGGTGGAGCACGGGCGTCGCGAGGTTGAAGAAGGGGGTGGACCCCAGCTGTCAGCGGCCGATATTTTCAATCGGGATCGGGATGCGGCCGGGATCGGGTGTGCTGGCGCGCAAAATCCTTGTGGGCCGCGGTGTGCTGTCGCCTCGGCGTGCGACGCGTGTCCCCGGGGCCCACTCGCGAGTTTAAACTTTTCCCCGATTTTCATATTTCCTTCAAACTTTAAATCCTCATAACTTTGGCTAGAAAGCTCCAAATCGAGTGAACCAAATTTTGCTGGATTCAGCTCTCTGAGTACTTTCCAGAAAATCAAGTTTCACTTCATGAAATTCCTTATTTCTCCAGAATTAATTCCTAAAAATTTAAACTGTTTGGAATTTTAGCTGGAGAACCCTTTGGAGGAAAATCCTGAAATTTTTCTGGGATGTTCACCAAAATATCCCTGAACGATCATAAAAGTTTCAGATCCATTTGAGCTCATTTGATCCACCTAATGGTGTGATTAGTGAAACTGTTCCAGAGAAAATAGAAAATGTTCAGAAACATTTTTCAGAATTTTCTCTGAAATTGTTTAGCTCATAAATTTAGCTAGGAACACTCAAATTAAGTGAGACCAACTCCATTAGAACCCTCTGAAAATCTAGTTTTCAGAAAGTCATAGTTTGTTTCATGAAAATCCTTAGAACACCCTAAAAGCCTTCAATTAAGGTCAAGTGCATAATTAATTGTGGAGGGCTCAAATGAGCTTTACTGCAACTAAAACTTGACCAAATCTCTGTTTAGGTTGTAACCAAGCCCCAGTAAAAGTTTCACAGTCATTGGGTCTGTCTAGCAAGGGTTATAGACTTCACAACTTCAAACTTAATACAAATGCATTTAAATTGATACATGTATTTCTTCTATCATGTAGTCGCTAAGGTCGAGGAGGAACCCGAAGTCCTAGACTTTGTTACTCCGGAGGAACAGCTAGCCTACGACCAAGAGCAGCAAGGCAAGCTCCGGTTTGCATTAACCTTTTTATAAATGTTTATTGTTTTGAGCACATCTTTGAATACTATTATTCTTTGCATTAGAGTCTTGCTTGGAAACCCAAATGCATAGCCAAGAAAATCATGGGTTGGGATTAGGATTGAAAACCTCGATAGCTACTGCAATGCTAAGATAGAGTAGGATTCGGTACAAGTCGAGTAGTTGGAACTACTCGCGAGCATAGGCTAGAGGCACTCGACTCGGGTAGTTATAGCACATGAAACACATGGCAAGAAAATGAGACCAAGCGGAGGGTAAGGGCAGCAGGACTTTGGGGCCTGTATGCTGTAGCTCCGCTTGTGTCGATTGAGGACTGAGCCGTGTGCGGGCCTGTTGAACAAGCTAGAACAGTACCGAAGACCTACCGGCTATATGGGAACCGGGAAACTGATGTAACTCGGGTAGCTGGGTGTTGAGGCATAGCTGGTCGTTCAGAGGGTAGGTTGAGAGCTCAAGGTGTAAATCGGCTGGCGGCACTGAGATGCGCGTGCAGAGACCTCTTGCTCGGGACAATTGGACCGGTTCAACATTTGGCTAACGGGTGAGAGGTAGTCACATACGGCGTCCGTGATGGTTGTTGTAGGCAACATCGAGTACGGGCGTACGTGACGGGTTGTTCGGGTAACCCTGCAGGTGTAAATCGATTATAATCGCCGTCCCTCGCGGTCAGTGAGTACCACTTGTTCACTGTACCATGACGTAGAAAGAACAGGCTAGTTACATGTTAAAATGTTGCTGATTGAAAGATGGACTTGATTGCTAATGACTTGCTGTAGTCTAGAGCTAACTAAAGTTCATTTCAACTTTGGGCAAAGTACATGAGAGAAATGTGTTTCTTGTTTGATTGCGGCTCTCTCATGTGCCTTAGCGTAAGGTTCTCCACAACCTGCTGCTAAAACTTGAAAGTAAGGTTCTACTAATTAGGCGAGTCCTTGCAAATGATTTTTACCTCATGTAACCCACCACCCCTCATTTAGAAGTTCCATGTTTAGGTGAGACGGGTCAGACTTGTTGAGCCTTCGTGCTCACTACTTGTGTTTGAAGCTTTTGCAGGGTTCTATGAGGAAGGGACTCCCGAAGAGGAGACGGAACCCCAGGAGGGGAACCCCGTCGAGTGGGAGTCGTGCACGCCGCAGAGTTAGTGTGCGTGTGTGCTAGCAAGGACACGTTCAAGGGCTGAACGTGGACTTGATGCGTAGTCTACGCCCGTGAGTGTAGACTGGACTTATTTTGATGTAAACATGTTCATAAACTTGTTTATGTAATAAAATTCCGCTTCCGCTTTGTACCTTTGACGTGTGTTATCCGGTGCTGTGCAACGCAGCACCCCTCAGCGTGATCCTGGCTCGACAAGACCGTGGGGTCGTGTCACTATATTGTGCCATCCAAGCTCCACTTTTCCTCTTGAGCATAACAGGTACCTTTGCAATCACTCCACGCTTCATTGGTTCTCACCGTCCACCGTTTACCACCTGCTGTGTCGGTAAGAACACTTGTAAGAACGTGGTAAGACGCTTGAGAGAGAGAGAGAGATTGTTTCCTTCCTTCCACTTTTCACATTGCCACTATCCTTGGTAGTTGATAGGGATAACATCTTTTTGTTGTCTTTTATTTACTACTAACAATGGCAGAAGATAAAAGGGATGATGAATGTGTTCAACATGCTGAGTTGCGTGACATGATGAGGGAAATGACAGATATGTTCACCAAAACCCAAGCAACGACAGAGGCGTCATTGACGACCTTGAATCGCCAACTTGCTGGTTTTGTTGTTCGGATGGATACTCTTGAGGCGCGGCTGCCTCTCGCTGAAGATCGTGAAGACGATGCTTATAATACGGAAGATCATAACAATCAACCACGACTTCCATGTTATCTACGAGGTATGGGAGGTAATAATCGTTATAATTACAATGATCGTCATAACGATTTTAATCGCCCTCTTGATGATCCTTTTGCTAAAGTCAAATTTACTATACCCTCTTTTTTGGTGCTTATGATGCTGAGGCATATCTTGATTGGGAGATGACAGTAGAGCAGAAATTTAATTCCCACCTTGTTCCTGAACAACATAGAGTTCGTCAAGCCACTAGTGAGTTTAAGGATTTTGCTATCATATGGTGGAATGAACTTGTTAAAACTAGAACTGATCCTCCAACATGGGATAGATTAAAGGAAGCTATGCGTATTCGTCTCGTTCCTCCTTTTCAGCGGGACCTTCGCAAAAAATTGCAGCGCTTAGACCAAGGTAACATGTCCGCAGAGGAGTATTATCAAGAGTTACAAAAGGGTATGTTGCGCTGTGTAGTAGTAGAGGACATGGATGATAAAATAGCTCGTTTTTATGGGGGGTTGAGGCGTGATTTCAGGACATTGTTGATTATAAGGAATATGATACTGTTAACAGATTATTTCAGCTGGCTATGTTGGCAGAAAAAGAATTGCAGGGCCGCCAACAGCAGCAGCACCAACGCACGAGGAGCACCTTCACACCGCGTTCGACATCTACACCATCTAAAACAGCACCATCTTCGAATTTTCCTACTTCCACTACACCATCCAATGGTGGCCAACGAACTTCATCTACTGCTCCATTTCCTCGCGCGCCGGAGAGCAGCAAGACGACACCATTCAAGCCTACGTCTTTCACTCCTTCCACAAGTCGAACTTCCAACATTAAGTGTCACAGCTGCCATGGAGTTGGTCATGTGATGAAAGATTGCCCTAGCAAACGAGCATACATAGCACGAGATGATGGCGGGTATGATAGTACTTCGGATGTTGAAGATGAATATTCTCTTTCTACTAATGTTGCAGGACCAAAAGATGACCACTATAGCACAGATGAAGAGGTACTTGGTACTGCAGCAACGGAAAATTATAGAAGCATAATTGTGCAGTGTGCTTTGAGCTCCAAAGTTGAGGCGGATGACAAGATACAATGACACAATCTTTTTCACATGTTTCTCATCGTCAAGGACTGCCGCGTGCACACTATAATTGATGGAGGCAGCTGCAACAACTTGGTGAACACGGATGTGGTCAAGAAACTTGGGTTGACAACAAGAGCACACCCTCATCCATACCACATTCAGTGGTTCAACAACAGCGGTAAGGTTAGGGTAACACAAACAGCGAGGGTACATTTTTCGATTGGTTCTTACCATGATTTTGCTGATTTTGATGTCGTACCTATGGATGCTTGTTCTTTTTTGTTGGGACGTCCTTGGGAATTTGATACGGATGCTATTCATCATGGTAGAACTAATAAATATACTCTGATGCATGAAGGAAAGAAAATCACTTTGCTTCCTATGACTCCTGCTGAAATTGTACATTTTGAGAAAAGTAAAACACGTGATGATAACGCAAAAAAATCACTAGACTCTGAAAAACAGCAAGTAATTAAGTTAAAATCACCTTCGTTGCTCACAACTAAATCTGACCTTGCTGATTTATTTAATACCAAGGGGATGTACTACGCTTTAGTATGCAAAGAAACCATGTTTTCAATTCATGAAGTATCCATTGCATTGCCCCTGCTGTTGCTAACCTATTGCAGGATTTTGCGGATGTGTTTCCCCCGAAGATACCCCCTGGATTACCACCTATGAGGGGCATTGAACATAAGATCGACTTGATTCCAGGGGCAAGTTTGCCAAATCGTGCGGCGTACAGGGCGAATCCGAAAGAGATATGGGAAATTCAGCGACAAGTTCAAGATCTTTTGAACCGTGGGTATATTCGTGAAAGACTTAGTCCTTGTTCTGTTCCTGTTCTTTTGGTTCCTAAGAAAGATGGTAGCTGGCGCATGTGTGTTGATTGTAGAGCGATTAATAACATCACCATTCGATATCGTTATCCTATTCCTCGATTAGATGACATGCTTGATGAATTGAGTGGTGCCATTATTTTCACAAAAATTGACTTGCATAGTGGTTACAACCAAATTAGAATGGCACTATGAGATGAATGGAAAACTGCATTTAAAACCAAGTTTGGACTTTATGAGTGGTTAGTAATGCCTTTTGGTTTAACTAATGCACCTAGCACTTTTATGCGATTAATGAACGAGGTTTTACGTGCTTTTATTGGAAAATTTGTGGTGGTTTACTTCGATGATATCCTCATTTACACCAAGTCATATGATGAACATCTTAATCATTTACGTGCTATTTTCAGTGTCTTTAGAGATGCACGTTTGTTTGGTAACCTCGAAAAGTGCATCTTTTGCACCAATCGAGTTTCGTTTCTTGGATATGTCGTTTCATCGCAGGGAATTGAGATGGATGAGGCAAAAATTGTGGCGATCACTAGCTGGCCAACTCCATCGACCGTCACGCAGGTGCGTAGTTTTCTTGGTCTTGCAGGTTTTTATCGATGCTTTGTGCGGGATTTCAGCACCATTGCAGCACCTCTCTATGAACTGACGAAGAAGGGAGTGCAGTTTCTATGGGGCTAACAGCAGCAACAAGCTTTTGATGTTCTCAAATCAAAGCTTACACAAGCACCATTGCTATAGCTTCCTGATTTTGACAAGACATTTGAGCTAGAATGTGATGCAAGCGGCATTGGTATTGGAGGTGTTCTCATACAAGGCGGTAAACCCGTTGTATTTTTTAATGAAAATTTGCATGGTCCTTCTCTGAATTATTCTACTTATGATAGGGAATTGTATGCCTTAGTGCGAGTTCTACAAACTTGGCAACATTACCTTTGGTCTAAGGAGTTCGTCATACATTCCGATCATGAATCTTTGAAGTACCTTAAGTGCCAAAACAATCTGAATAAACGACATGCTAAATAGATTGAGTTCATAGAATCATTTCCATACATCATTAAGCATAAGAAAGGGAAGGAGAATGTTATTGCAGATGCATTATCTAGACGTTACACCATGCTGTCCCAACTTGATCATAAAATATTTGGTTTAGAAACAACAAAAGGATTATATCCTACTGATTTGGACTTTAAATATGCCTTTGAAAATTGTAGAGAAGGAAGAACATGGAATAAATATGTACTATGGGAGGGCCTCCTCTATCGTGCTAACAAGCTATGTGTTCATGCTAGTTCCGTTCGCCTATTACTTTTGCAGGAAGCACATGGAGGAGGTTTGATGGGACATTTTGGAGTGAAGAAAATGGAGGACGTGCTGGCCACACACTTCTTTTGGCCAAAGATGAGACGTGATGTCGAACGCTACGTGTCACGATGCACTACTTGTAGTAAAGCTAAGTCTTGAGTTAACCCACATGGTCTTTATATGCCTCTTCCTGTTCCTAGTTTACCTTGGCAGGATATTTCCATGGATTTTGTTTTGGGATTGCCTAGGACTAAGAGGGGGAGGGATAGTATTTTTGTGGTTGTTGATCGTTTCTCCAAAATGGCACATTTTATACCTTGTCATAAGAATGATAATGCCTCACACATTGCTGATTTGTTTATGAGGGAAATTATTCGTTTACATGGTGTACCAAATACCATTGTTTCTGATCATGATGCAAAATTTTTAAGTCATTTTTGGAGAACTTTGTGGTATAGATTGGGAACCAAGCTGTTGTTTTCAACCACATGTCACCCACAAACCGATGGACAAACCGAGGTAGTAAATCGTACTCTATCCACTATGTTGCGGGCTGTTTTAAAAACAAATTTAAAGGGTTGGGAGGATTGTTTACCACATATAGAATTTGCTTACAACAGGTCAGTTCACTCTACTACAAAGATAATCCCATTCCAGGTAGTGTATGGTTTCAATCCCTGTGCTCCTATTGATTTATTACCTTTGCCTCCTTCTGAAACTATAAATTTGGATGTTACACAACGATCTGAATTCATTCTTAAGATGCATGAAACTACAAAGAAAAATATTGAAAGGATGAATGAGAAGTATAGAATTTCTGGTAGTAAAGGTAGAAAAGAAGTAAAACTTGAACCAGGGGACTTGGTATGGCTACATTTGAGAAAAGAACGATTCCCTCACTTGAGAAAATCTAAACTTATGTCACGAGCTGCTGGTCTTTTTAATATTGTTGAAAAGATCAATGACAATGCATATAAGCTTGAGTTGCCTCCCGATTTTGGGGTTAGTCCCACATTTAAAATTTCAGATTTACGACCATACTTGGGGGAAGAAGATGATCTTGAGTCGAGGACGACTCCGATTCAAGAGGGGGAGGATGATGAGGACATCACAACAGTGGATACTCACATTGATATACAAGGACCAATCACAAGAAGACGAGCACGGTTACTAAATCAGCAGGTGAACTCATTCCTAACTTCCTACCCATGTGATTTTGAGAATGGATTGCTATTGAATGATTTAATTATTATTAGGAACCATGGACATGATCAACAAGTAAAGTGAGGAGGATTTGGGGACGTGGAGAATCATATGGGACGTCCACAAGTTGATGGAAACAGTCACCAACTCGGACTCGAGTTCAACTCGGAGTCCAGGAGCAGTACATCTTAAAACGGACGCCCAGGATGCATACGGACTCCGTTTTTGACGTTCTACATATGCATGGAAAGATGAGAAGATAAACTTTCTAGAGGTTCTGGTACCACATTAAAATTCGCCGGGAGTCGTTGGGAGTTGTCGAAACAAGTTGAATTCCTGTGTTGCACCACCGTATTGGGCTTTTGGGCCTTGTATCCCGTATGAGTCCATTAGGGACGCGTCTAAAGGTCTTATGGTCGAACCCTAGCCTTTAAATACTGCAGCCGCCAGCCATATTTGGTGGGTTTTGCTTAGATAAACAGCCGTCGTTCTACGGTTTGTGTGAAACCCCAACTTCGTGATTTTCAGATCACATCTTCTACGTTCTTGCTCGTGTTCTCGGTTGCACCTGCAGGGATTAGCCTTCTTGGCGAGGTCAAGCGTGTGCTGCACGGTTGATAACCAACAGAGCAGTGGTGTAGTGATTGCAGGGGTGTTCGAACTGCTCGAGTGCCGCGGATCATCAACATCGAGTTCTCCACCTCAATCGACCTACCTTTGGGAAGATCGGGCCTAAACCACTCATCAGTTTGGCTGCACCAAAACCGTGCTGATGTTAGGTACTTCACTAATGCCTTCAACGCTGCTTCATACTGGACTCCAAACATATTTGGTAGCCTTCTTCAGCAGCTCTGTCATAGGCTTGGCAATCTTCAAGAAGTTTGAAATGAACCTCCGATAATATCCCGCGAGTCCGAGGAAACTCCGTACCTCGTGAACAGTTATCGGGGACTTCCAATTCAGCACTTGTGTGATCTTACTCGGGTCTACAGCGATGCCCTCCACTGAGATAATATGCCCGAGAAAAGGCACTTGCGATATCTAGACTTCGCACTTGCTGAATTTCGCATATAGCTTGTGATCCCACAGCCTTTGCAAGACTATACGCAAATGCTTCGCATGTTCTTCCTCCGACTTGGAATATACCAATATGTCGTCGATGAAGACCACGACAAACTTGTCCAGCTCCGGCATGAATACCTATGACACCCTCATTTTTGGTTTCTGCATATATTCATGTTTTATGAAGAGAAAACATTTTAAAGGAAGTAGCAACAGAGAAAGAATTAAGAAGATAGCCAAAAAAAGAGCCAAATCCAGTTCACAGAGAGCGCCGAAGGCAACTTCCGCGGCCCGCTGGCCATGTGGCGTTTTCGGAGCTCATCCCTGTGAAGTGGGGAGAGGTCCGCCGCTAAACTGTCTCATGGCAGGCTCGGGGCTCATCTCCGCAAAGGGAGAGAGGTCCGACCCTGTGGGACACGTGTTGCCCCCGGAGCTAGCCTCTGCGGAAGAAGCAAAGGCAGTTCCGCAGGACACATGTCACCTTCGGAGCTAGTCACCACGGAAATCAGAGGACCCGTCGCGCGGGATATGTGTCGATCTCGGAGATCACCCCCGATAAGTCTGGTTCTATTGGACACGTGTCACCACCGGAGCTTATCTCCAGGAGGTCCGTCACTGTTGGACCCGTGTTTATCTCTGAGCTCGTCTCTAAGGAAAAAGGAGAGTCCGGCGCTACTTGACGCGTGGCAATCGTGGAGCTTACCTCCGAAGATAGGGAGGTCCAGAATGGATACGTGGCACACCCGGAGCTACCTCTGAAGAGAAAGAAGGTCCGGCACTGACACGTGGCGTGCGCGGAGCCACCTCCGAATAGAGAGGAGGTCCCGACCGCCAGGATACGTGGCGCACGTGGAGCTCACCTCCGAAAGAGAAGGGAGGTCTCGCTCGCTTGACACGCGGCACAACCGGAGCTCATCTCTGTGAAAAGGGGAGACCAGGCCCCGGTGGATACGTGGAGCTTACGGAGCTCATCACCACGGAGGTAACGAGTTCTGGAGCGGTTTTTGGATTCTGTACGCGTAGAAATACCGGTACGGAGGAGAAACCGACCTGAATTCCACAATGTTACCGCACCAAATCAACTAAAGATAAGTTGTTAAGATTCAACGACAATCTGAATAGAACTCTTACTCGAAGTCAAATCAGATTAGGACTCTTCTTCTCCCGATTATAAATAGAACCCAGAACCCTTGGCCGAAAACCACAAACTTCTTTTCTCCTGAGCCGACGACTTAGAGCTCTAGCCCCAACTCGCCGAGTAAGCCATCGCCCGGAGTTCAGCGAGAAAGATTGCCGGAAGAGAGCCCCAATGATCTGTCTGATCAGAGAAGGACCCCAAGACCGAGAAGAACGTAAGGTAGGTCTCCAATACCACCTTACGACATCGTTGTGTTTTCTTTGCATCTGTTCTTCAATTTCTTTTGAACAGAAGCTTTCTCGTGGACAGATCACTTGTTGATCGGGTTGATCTAAAGATAAGGTCATCGCCACGTCCACATCTGATCCGAACACCTCTGTTCATCATAAAGAACACATACAAACCGACCTAATAAAACTAAACTAATTATAGGATAGCATGCATATGCATCATCGCATCTAGTTAAGGTTTGTGCATGATATTGATTGCTGTGAATCTTGTATGTGTGTGATCCTGTATAGAATGACAAGCTCAGGGAGCTGTCTACGACGAGCTGCAACAACAAGGTTTCGAGATCCAAGAGCAACCGAAACCGCAAGAACAAGGCAAGTGCTCCTTGACCATATTGATCCTATGTTTTGGGAAAAACTATTTTGTTTTGCGAAAAGGTGTGCGTGCTGAGTCAAACATGATGGGAAACCCTTTTATAGGAGTTTACTAGCTTTGGTTAAACCACCCTTGTCGCCAGGGAAGTTTTTGAATCGGGTATGGTTTTTACTTTTATGCTTCGCTGAGTCCATGGGATTGGGAAGCGAGATAGATGTGTCTAGCTAACTGCACTCGTGAGATTTATGAGAAAACTGAGGTTGTTAATGAACATGGATCGGAGGGAGATCTAGGCAAGCCTGGGTTTGTGAATGAGGTAGAAAGAGATGGTGGTTTACTTGCCGTAGATCTAAGGACGGGTTCATGCGAGCATATGCCATGATAATAGTGCCACCACAAGGCCAAGTATGGGTGCGGCTTAGCTAACTAATTAGGTAAGTTGCTAGATTGTTATGGATCGTGGAAGGCGCGGGGAATGGGAGTCGAGTGAGGACTTCCCTGGGAACTGCATGGCACAAGAGGGGGCCCGTGGGTGGGAGAATTGGAGATTCTAGCCTGCCGGTGAAACCTTAGTGAGTCCATACATCTGGTAGCCCCTTTGTAAAGGCTATTTTGTGATCTCTTGGCCATACACTGACGGTTGTGTACTGGTATAATGGAGGTTCTGCAGTCGCCGACGGGTGATGAAATCACAAACTTGTGGGTAAAGAGGTGCAAACTCTGCAGAGTTCTAAAACTATCATGATAGCCGAGCTTACAGTCACGAGCACCTGGCCAACTTCCATGATTAGTTGGGATGGTTATTGGATATGGTTACTAGGATGGATATTAGTTTGGTTTTGGGACTGTTGAGTCCGGGTGATAAGATGGGTTGCATGACTGTTGAGTCATGGCAACAAGGTTGGTCTCGGTGTGAGACGAAGTTGTTTATGAGATGAAATGGTAGCGAATACGAGATGGTATTCGTGAGATGGTAGCGAATACGAGGAGGTATTCATGAGCGAGAATGAGGATTGATTGATGTCTGGTTGTGACATGGAAGGTAATGAACATAATGGAGGTATGATTGGTATTTTAATACATGTTGGGATTACATTCACTTAAAGATGAGTCGTTGTTTTGTCATGTTTTTGATAAATAACTTTGCTTTCTGCAATAAGCCTTTTTATACCTACCTTGTTATGAGCTACATACCATATTTTCCCACACTTGTTGAGTACATCATTGTACTCAAACTTGCATTATTTCATCATCAGCAACAGGAGAATATTTCTATGAAGACCAAGTGGAGCATTAGGAGTATGATCTGTTCTCAACCTTGCCTGTTGGGATGGAGTAGAGATGGAGCCGCTACTGCTTAGAATTGCTTCCACACTAGTTAGAAGACTTCCGCTGCATAGAAATAAAGACTTCCTCTGCATAGAAATAAAGACTTCCGCTGTGAGCATGAGTCCAAGACTCATGAAACATTGTAATAAACTCTGTTATTCGTGGTTATATATATTATGAATTCAGTTTGTGGAACATATGTGTATGTGTGATAAACATCCTGGGCACACATATGCATTAGTTCTCGGTTCCGTGGGTTTTCCACAGAATTGAGGGCGTCACAGATGGGTATCAGAGCCACGGTTGACAGTGGGTTACACGCCTAAATAGGAAATACAGATTGGTATCAAAAGCCACGGATGAGGGTAAATTACACACCTGGATACAATCACAGATTAGTACCAGAACCACGGGTTGATGGTAGGTTACACACTTAGATAGATCACAGATTAGTATCCGACACAGATTGGTAGCTAAGCCACGCTGACCATAGGATGCAAGTCTAGGGTGCATAGATTGGCCTTGAAACTACCTTGACATAGAAAACCAACCTTGAATAGGAGTTGTGTGAGCCCTTGTAATGATTGTTTGTGATTGTGTGCTTAGTGTGAGTTGTGGGACGTCTCAAAACGTTGTCCATATCCACACATAAGTAGAAAGAGGTGTGAGATGCCTCGGCACTTGTTCACATCCTCATATGGGCTAATATATATAGTCCAATCCACCTTGATGCATATAGTTGAGGGGATCCATCCAACCTTTTAACTTTCTATTCTATTTTGATCTCTCTCATAGATGGTGAGAGGAAACGGTGGCCGAAGGAACGTACGTGACAACCAAGAGGATGGTCATGATGAAGTTCCTGTTAACCCCGGAGCTGGCGAGAACCACCTGGAACAGTTGATGGCCGTGCAGAACCAACTTATGCAAACCATGATCCAAACTTTGGGTCAGTTGCAGGCCAACAACAACAACCCCATTCCGTCACCACCGCCACCACCACCACCGACTCATAACAGGCTGGGAGAGTTCATGAGGACTCGACCACCCACCTTTGCTCAAGCTAACGACCCCATGGAGGCCGACGACTGGTTGAAATCCATGGAGAAGAAGCTTTCCATTGTACAGTGCAATGACCGAGAGAAGGTTCTTTTTGTGTCGCACCAACTTATGGGAGCTGCTGCTGACTGGTGGGATGCCCTATGCAACGCTCATGTCGACCCGGAAACGATCACTTGGACTGAGTTCAAGGAGAGTTTCCGCTCTCATTACATCCCTGCTGGTGTAATGATGGTCAAAAGACAGGAGTTTGAAGGTCTCCGCCAAGGATAGAGAAGCGTAAATGAGTATCTCAACAAGTTCACACAACTGTCCCAGTATGCCCCCGAAGATGTCAACTCAGACCAGAGGAAGCAATACCTGTCCATGAGAGGGTTGAACAATGAGATCTAGGTTCAGCTCCTCAACAATGACTACGCAAGCTTTCAGAAGCTGGTTGACAGGGCTATAGTGGTTGAAAGCAAGATTTGAGAGATCAAGCGAGAGTGCAAGAGGAAGATGCCATACCAGCCCCAAGGGAGCAACGTATGACCTCAGTATATGCCCCCTGCTGCACCGCAGTATGGATCGACCACTCCTGCATACCGCCCTAGTCAGCCACCACAGCAACGACCCGTTGCACTAGCACCTCGTGTGCCCATGCCTCCTGTGCCCCGACCTAACATGGGCGCTCCTGTTCAAAACCCCCGCCCCAATGTACCTGCTGCCGTAGGCAACAGGGCATGCTTTGCATGCGGGGAAACATGACACTTCGCGAACCAGTGCCCAAGGAGAGGCCCTGGACAGCAAGGCAACGTGCCCAAACAGAACCCGCGACCGAACGGAGGGGACAATCAAGGAAACCGGGGACAGCAGAACTATGCTCGCGGCAACATAAACCATGTCTCTGTTGAGGAAGCACAACAGGCTGAGGACGTCGTAATTGGTATGTTCCTTGCCAACTCCAACCCAGCCACCATCTTATTTGATTCTGGAGCATCACATTCCTTCATATCATCCAAGTATGTTGCCAAGCATAATCTACCCATATCCCTCTTAAAATGTGCTATGTTAGTTAATTCTCCCGGAGGAGAAATGAGGACTAATATAGTATGTCTGAAAGTTAGCCTTAAAATAAGGGGGATAGACTTCCTTGCCAACCTTATTGTCTTGGATTCCCAAAGGATTGACATAATACTCGGGATGGATTAGTTAAGCAAGCACAACAGGGTAATCCAATATGCTGAAAGAAGCGTGCAGTTGACAAATTAGCACGGTATTCGTGTCGAGTTTGAGTCAGCCCAACAAACAACCGAAAAGGCAAACTTGAACCACGTTGAAGGAGCAACATTGGACAGCATTCCAGTGGTTCAAGAATTCTTGGACGTGTTTCCAGAGGAGCTTCCAGGTATGCCCCCTGATCGGGACATTGAGTTTGCCATTGATTTGGTACCCGGAACTGCACCCATAGCAAAGAGACCCTATAGGATGCCCGTCAATGAACTAGTAGAACTCAAGAAGCAAATTGTAACACCCCAAAATCTGTTAAGAGGGGAATTTAAAAAATTTTGGACGTATTGCATGTGGTGCAGAAATTCAAATTCAAATTGGAATTCAAATTGGAATTCAAATTCAAATCAAAACAGAAAAGAAAAGGAAAAAGAAAAAGAAAACCCAACCGGCCAGTGGGCCGAAACCCACCAGCCGGCCCACCATTTCCCTGTGCCAGCCCACAGCCGCGCGCCCCTCTCTCCCTCTCACTGACACGCGGGGCCCGCGTGTCATCCCTCACCTCCCGCTCGCGCCAACCACCCGGACTCCTCCGCGCGCCCGATCGCAACTAACCCCAGAAACCCGCGTCCCCCAGCCGAATTCTGGTCCCGGACGACTCCAGCTCAATCCCAACAGACCGCCGCCCTCCCCCGTCTATATAAACGCCGGCATTGCCCTGTTCCCCCCCCCCCAATCGGTTGTTTTTCCTCCCGGTGAGAACCAGAGCTTCTCCAGCCGTTTTCCTTCGATCCTAGCTCGGATTTCCTGATCTAACGCGATGATCATGTTCCACCGCCTCCGGGGAATCTCGCAGGTGAAGGAAATCCGGTGTTTTGCGCTCTAGACACAGCTCCGACAAGCACCGCCGTGTTTTCACCTCGAACCTCATCGCCGACCGCCTTCCAGGACCTCCGAGCTCAAGAAAGACCCCGAGGTGAGATCCCCGACCTTCCCTCTACCGCTCTATGCCATGAAATCCCAGTTTTAGGAGGTATATACGAAGATCCGAAGTTCTCCGGCAAGATCGCCGCCTCCCGCCGCCGCGCGCCGCCCGTGCACGGCCAGGGCGACGTGGCCCTCTGAGGCTCGTCCATTTTAAATCGTGCGGTTCCTATTAGATCTAACCCGTACCGCTTCACATTATAATCTCAGCCGTCCATTTTAAATCGGACGGTCCACATCAGCCCCGCGTTATAAAGGCCGGCATTCTTACGCGCTACCCCCTGGGGATCTCAGAAAACACGATCTAGCCCCGGAAACTTCTGATCTAGCCCCTGGAACTTCAGAAATTCGTGTAAATTCATTTAAAAATCAGTTTTAGCCCCTGGACTTAATAAAAATTAGGAAAACCCCTCTGTTATGTGTAGTTAGACCCCTGGAAATTTATGAAATAATAAATTAGACCCTGTAGTAGGGTGGATGTACCTTTTTGACCCTATGTGATATTAAATTCAGAAATTTGAATATGTGATTAGGAATTAAATTTAAAAAGGTGAGGCAAACACATTGTAAATTCAAATTTAAACTCTCCTAACGCTTGGAAAACTTTAGAATGAGTTAAAAATAGATTTTAAGCTGAAATGAATCTGTCTAATTGATTGTTCACATTTATTAGTTATAGGGACACATTTGAGGTTAGGAAATAAATCTGAAAATAGGTAAAATAAATTTAAATTAGTTCACATCAGAGGAGAAGTTCAAAAATATATTATTTAATATTTTAGATCAGAATCTATTCTGTTTAGATGATATGCCCTACTATTTAATATTAAAATTCACTTTTAGGCATAGAAAATAAATCTGGAAAATAAAGGAAAATAGGTATGTATAACTAGAAAATGATAGATGAAGTCTCCAAATCCAAAGACTTCAGTTTGGGATTTGGTAGAAGGTCTGAAAACCTATTTGGAGTGTGGAATTGCCTTTCATGCAAACTTGGTGGCTAAGAAGTGTATTAATCAAATATAAAGGATTTGTTCAAATTAGAAATTCATATAGAGTGTGCAAACAAAAATCTGAATACAAAAGTTAGAAATCATATACATATGTTTAAAAGTGCATGTAGGCCAAAAATCAACACATGTAGAGTAACCACAACACTTAGAAATATGAATGACTTTCATAGGTATGTATGTGTGGTTTGTATGAAGAGAAAGTGTGAACTATGTCTTATGGATTGTTATTTTCCTTTGCTATGTGTATTGGCATGAGTAGAACCTGCCCCAGAGCAAGTTCTCCCCTTCCAAGATCAAGACTTTCCATTCCCAGAGCAGCAGGAAGAAGGCAAGTGTCCTTGACCACTTTGATCCTATGCTAGGATGTGTAGATAGAATTATTTGCATTGTCAATTGAAATATGAAACCCATGCTAGGAAGTTTCCCTAGAATTGCATTACCTTTTTCCTTATAGCTTGGGTTGGGATTTATTTTATCATGTCATTCATTCATATTACTTATGCTTAGCCATGCTTAGAATGGGATAAGTGGGATATGAGATCATCAATTTATTTACCTTACTCTTGAATGAGATATTATGAGACATGCAGAGGTAGGGATCGAGGCAAGTTGGATGATTTGGTTGGTGTTGGGTGCACGAGACTCGGGTTTGTGTTTAGTACTTGCCTGGATCCTAAGGACCGGTTCATGGAGCATGTAACCTGGCTTTACCGTGCCAACCACATGCTGAGATGGGGCAGCTTGGCCAATTAATTAGGTGTATCCCCGGCGTAGTATGGGTGTGTTGGATGGTGCGGGGAATAGGTGTCAGCTGGACTACCATATGAACCGCAAGGCTCAAGAGGGGGCCACTGCAGCAGGGTTGGAGCCTCTTGTATGCTGATAGGGGTGAAACCTCAGTGAGCCCACGCTCGTCGGGAATCCCTTTGTAAAGGCTTCGTAGTGATCTCCTGGCTACACACCTGGGAAGTGTGAATGTGGTTCGCGGCCACTGGCATAATGGAGGTTCTTTTAGTCCACCCGGCAACAGGGGATGAAATCACTACATGTGGGTACAGTGGTGCAAACTCTGCAGAGTCAAAACTGTCATGACAGTCGTGCTCACGGTCAAGAGCGGCTTGGACTTATTCATGATTAGAGGATGATGGATTGGGAAGTTGTGGATGTTAAGCGGGAAGCTTAACATTTGAGATGAGACTATGTTTACTTGATATTGATGATGGGTTGGGAGATTGGGACCATTTCACCTATGTAGTAATGTAGGTGCTTAATAAGCTAAGGTGATAGGTATTAATTGCGTAGTGCTTTAACCATGAGTTCAACCTCTCCTTGCTTTAGCCATGCATGACATAACTTTCCCACACTTGCTGAGTACCAACGGTACTCAAACTTGCATATTTGTTGGTTTAAATTGCTGCTCAGGTCAAGGGGATGAGGTGGTGTTCAATGACCAAGACTTCAGACCCGAAGAAGGATTCTAGGTTCATGGAGTCCCCCGGGCAACGCCTGTGATGGATCCCCCAAGAATAATATTCCGCTGCTATTTTATTTACATGTTATGAACTTATTATCGTCCATCGAGACATATGCTATGTAAGACTTATTTATATTCGACACCTGGCTTGTAATAAATGATGCTTCACTATTTGTCATCACATGTATGAGAAAATGATCCTGGCATACATGTGGTATTCACTCGGTTGTTCTTCGGAGAAACCGGGTGTGACAGAAGTGGTATCAGAGCCGTGGTTGCCCGTAGGAACATGGACCTAGGTAGAAATGGACGTATTTAAGGACCCTATTTTCTTAAAAACTATTTTACAAAGGTGTGGGTTAAAAAGTGTTATTTAATGAGGTCACTTTATTCATCTTACCCCAAATTTTATTCAAAATAGGATTTTTGTTTAAAATCTTATCTAACTTAATTTTAAATGCTTTATGTTTTAGATGGTTCGCATGATCCGCACCGCCTGCAAGTCCACCGGAGGGAGAGTTTCCGTAGTTGCCCTTGCCCTGAGAGAGGAGAACCGTCTGGTGACGTACCTCTCCTACGGATTGGCAGTAGGAGGCTTGTTGCGCCGTCTTCGACGTATGCTCCACGCCGCCGGCAATACGGGCAAGCTAATCATACACTACAGATCCACCCGGACCATCCGTGAGAAGCGGGAAGAATGGAGTTCAGAAATGAGGATCATCCATGAAAATCAGCTGCTCAAGATCCACCGCTCTCCAGCTTGTCGAGCGACACAGGTCGATGCGGAGAAGGATGTCACCTGGGAGGCCATTACCTGCCAGAGTCACATCTACCGTCGCCACCTGGACAGGATTGAGTACATGTATGTCCTCCAGCGTGAGAGTGGTACAACGGAGTGCAAGTACCCGCCAGTGCAGCAGGGGACTTCCCATGAGCACATGGACCTGTGCTTGGAGGATGCTGCTATGCTCAACACTCAACTGCAGGAGTGTCAGCAGGAGCTTCAGGATGTTCGTGACACCCTGAGGGAGACAGAGGCGTTGCTTCGAGCCAGCTTGAGGGCGAGAGAAAGAGGAGATGGGAATGAACTGTGTGTCACCGTGAATGACACATGGACTCCTGACTCCCCAGATCGCCGGGCGAGCAGGCGTCACCGCACTTCTCCACCCGCAGCTTACCCACCCAAAGCAGAGTCAGAGGGCAGCCGCAATAACGAGGAAGATCCCGAGGAGCCAGCTCAGTGATACGAGTAGTGTAGAGTCCTTTCCCTTAGTTCAGCAGGTTATCGAGTAGTCGAGTCGGTACCTTAGTTAATGGTATGTTAATGTTTGGTGTGTGACGTGAGTTGTGGAAGCCATGGGCATTTGTCCACAACCTCGTCTTCAGGTTGTTTTGCTTTGATGTGTGAACCCCTACGAATTAAGAGTGCATTTATTTTCGCGTGAGACATGAAACCCTCAGAAAATATAAATATAATAAGGTCTCAAAATTTTAAAGTTTAAACAAGCAAATTGGGAAGTTAGTACGTAATGTTTTAAATTGACATTTGATTGATCATGATAGATGGCCGGAAGAGGAAAGGGTCGTGGTGCCAACCCCGCCAACAACAACGATGAGGCCGGCAACCCTCATCTTTCTAGAGGACAAGACAGGGATGGTCGCCGTGAAGGAGTTGATCCCATCCACCAAATGCTTGAAAATCAAAATCAGCTCATCCAGAGCCTAACTCAAGTGGTGGCAAACTTGCACCAAGCTCCACCTCCACAAGCTGCACCACGCCAACCAAGGTTGAGTGAGTTTCTAGGGACTCAACCTCCAAAGTTTGCAAGTGCTGCTGAACTTCTCGGAGGCAGATGATTGGCTAAAGACCATTGAGAGCAAGATGAGGATCATACAATGACAAGGGTATGAGAGGGTGTTGTTTGCCTCTCACCAATTGCATGGACCTGCTGCTGATTGGTGGACTGCTTACGTGGCCGCCCATCATGACCCTGATAACATCACTTGGGAAGAGTTCAAGCGTAGTTTCCGCAACCATTACATACCAAGGGGTGAACTCAAAAACAAGAGAAAGGAGTTCTTGGGGCTGCAGCAAGGAAACATGACTGTGAGGGAATACCTCCCTAAATTCACCCAACTATCCCGTTATGCACCATGGGATATCGAAACTGATGAGCAGAAATAGGACTGCTTTGTGGAAGGACTTACTATGGAGATGCAATGTGCAATGTCCTCCAACGAGTATAAAAGCTTCCAAAAGATGGTAGACAGAGCATTTGTTGTGGAGAGGAAGCTGAAGGCCTTGGAAAATGAAAACAAGAGGAAGGTGGGATGGTCACACCAAGCCTCGGGTAGCAACACACGCCCACGTCTGATGCAGCAACCCGCAGGGCAGACGAGCCGTGCTGCGGTACCCTACTTAGCACCCAGACGGTACAACCCGAATTTCAGGCCTCCGTCAGCACCAGCACCGCCACAACGTCAGTTTGTACAGCAGCCTCGCCCCACATATCAACCTCGACCAGCAGTACAAGGACCCCCAAACCAACCCCAAGACAACAAAGGCCAGGCACCTAAGGTTGGGGTGCAATGCTTTAACTGTGGTGAAGTGGGGCACTACGCCCATAAGTGCCCAAAGAAGAAGCCCGTGCAGCCGCAACAGCAGAATGTGATGCGAGGACGGGTGAACCACGTGACCATGGAGGAGGCGCAAGAGGCACCCGACGTGGTAGTTGGTAAGTTTTCTGCCAATTTACACATTGCAACCCTGTTGTTTGATTCTGGTGCTACCCACTCGTTCATTGCCCAAGGGTTTGTTAAGAAGCATGATCTAGCAACAACACAAATGAGCCATATGCTAGCAGTAAACTCTCCAGGTGGAGAAATAAGGACAAGACAAGTGTGTCCCAAGGTGAATCTATACATTAATGGGGTAGTATTTACTGCCAACCTCATAGTGATAGATTCACAAGGGATAGATATTATTTTGGGTATGGATTGGTTGACCAAACATAAAGGAATCATCCATTGTTCGACAAGAAGGTGGAACTAACTCACCCTAGTGGCACAAGAGTAAAGTTCATAACTATACAAGAGCCTAGGAGGGACATTAAACTCAATCAAGTTGAGGTGGAAGTGGAGGAGATCAGGATCATCAGGGAATATCCAGATGTTTTTCTGGTGGAATTGCCAGGTATGCCCCCCGATCGTGAAGTGGAATTCGAGATTGAGCTAGTGCCTGGAACAGCTCCGATATACAAGAGACCTTATGGGATGGACTCCAAACAGCTAGAAGAACTCAAGGAACATTTAAGAGAATTGACAGAAAAGGGGTACATTCGTCCTAGTTCCTCACCATGGGGAGCTCCAGTGATATTTGTGCCCAAGAAGGACGGGACCCAAAGGCTATGCATGGACTACCGTGCGTTGAATGAGGTAACCATCAAGAACAAGTACCCATTACCCCGCATTGAAGACTTGTTTGCTCAGTTGAGGGGAGCTTGTGTGTTCTCGAAAATTGATCTCAGGTCGAGATACCACCAACTTAAGATAAGGCAAACTGATATTCCAAAGACAGCTTTCATATCTCGTTACGGACTGTATGAATACACAGTCATGCCTTTCGGGCTAACTAATACCCCGGCATACTTCATGTATCTCATGAACAATGTATTCATGGAATATCTGGATAAATTTGTGGTGGTTTTCATAGATGACATTCTCGTCTTCTCCAAAGATGAAGAAGAACATGAGAAACATCTAAGGTTGGTGTTGCAAAAGCTGAGAGAACACCAACTATATGCCAAGTTGAGCAAGTGTGAGTTTTGGCTAAAGAGAGTTCCCTTCTTAGGACATATAATCTCGGAGGGAGGAATCTCCGTAGATCCCGCCAAGATTGAGGATATACAGAAGTGGAAGACCCCTGAGAATGTCGGGGAAGTTCGAAGCTTCTTAGGATTGGCTGGATACTATCGATGGTTTATCGAGGGTTTCTCCAAGATTTCGAGACCCCTCACCAAATTGTTGGAGAAGGGAATCACATTCACATGGACACCGCAGTGCGAGACGAGTTTTTAGGAACTGAAGAAAAGATTGACAACAGCCCCAGTGCTAGTTATGCCAGATATGCAGTAGAACTTTTCGGTGTACTGCGATGCCTCTGGAAACGGGTTGGGATGTGTTCTCATGCAAGAATGGCATGTCGTGGCTTATGCGTCCCGACAGCTCCGGAAACACGAGAAGAACTATCCTACACATGACCTAGAACTAGCCGCAGTGGTACACGCGTTGAAGATTTGGCGGCACTACTTGATGGGGAAGAGGACAGAGATATATACGGATCATAAGAGCTTAAAGTATATTTTCACACAGCCAGATCTCAACCTCAGACAAAAGAGATGGTTAGAGCTGATCAACGACTTTGATGTGGGCATCAACTATCATCCTGGGAAAGCGAACGTTGTGGCGGATGCTCCAAGCCGGAAAGTCCAGGTCAATAGGTTGAGCTTGAAGGACATGCCTACAGAACTAAAGGAAGAGGTTATAAAACTCAATCTATGTCTGGTGAATAGTGGTGAGGCCATCGCCATGGAAGTGGACTCCACATTAGAGAAAGACATCCGCAATGGTCAGAAGAATGACGAGAAGATACAAGAGATTAGAGAACTCATCAAGGAAAATAAAGCCCCTGGGTTCAGAGAGGATGAACAAGGTATGGTGTGGCACGGGAAAAGAATCTGTGTGCCTGAAGTGAAGGAGATCCGTGAATTGATTTTGAAGGAAGCTCATGATTCCGACTATTCCATTCATCCTGGGAGTACGAAGATGTATCATGACATCAAGAGCAGATATTGGTGGTATGGCATGAAGCGAGATGTCGCGGAACATGTTGCCCTATGTGACACATGTCAGTTGGTGAAAGCAGAACATCAACGACCCGCGGGATTATTACAACCACTCAAAGTGCCTGAATGGAAATGGGAAGAAATCGGTATGGATTTCATAGTGGTACTACCTAGGACCCAATCAGGATATGATTCGATATGGGTCATCATCGATAGGCTAACCAAGGTACCTCATTTCATCCCCGTGAAAGAAAGCTACAGCGAATCCAAATCGGCAGAATTATACATGTCAAGGATTGTGTGTTTCCATGGAGTGCCAAAGAAGATAGTGTCAGATCGAGGGACACAGCTCACCTCAAGGTTCTGGCAGAAGTTGCATGAAACCATGGGAACTCATCTGAATTTTAGTTCTGCCTATCATCCCCAGACTGACGGGCAGACGGAAAGAACCAATCAGATCCTTGAGGATATGCTGAGAGCGTGTGCGCTCAAGAACAATAGGAGTTGGGATAAGAACTTACCGTATGTGGAGTTCTCCTATAACAACAGCTATCAGGCTAGTATGAAGATGTCACCATTTGAGGCTTTGTATGGGAGAAAGTGCAAAACTCCACTATTTTGGAACCAAACCGGGGAAAGTAAAGTGTTTGGACCCGAGGTACTACAAGAAGCCGAGGCGAAAGTGAGGGAAATTCGCAACAACCTGAGGATAGCACAGACCCGACAAAAGAGTTATGCCGATGTACAGAGAAGAGAGCTTATTTTCAATGTGGGAGACTATGTTTATCTCAAGGTGTCCCCTATCCGAGGACTTTGTTGGTTCAAGGTGAAAGGGAAGTTATCACCTCGGTACATCGGACCCTTTTAGGTTCTGGAGAGGAAAGGCGAAGTGGCATATCTACTAGAACTACCGGCTCGCCTATCGGGTGTGCATGATGTATTCCATGTGTCACAGCTCAAGAAATGTCTAAGGACGCCTCAAGAGATGTTACCCATGAATGAGGTTGACGTACGAGAGGATCTGTCTTATGCCGAGCAACCGGTCAAGATTTTGGAGACAATGGAATGCCTCACAAGAAATAAAAGAATCCGGATGCGCAAGGTGCAGTGGAAGCATCACTCGGAAGAGGAAGCCACATGGGAGCGAGAAGACGAGCTTAAGGCACAGTTTTTGGAATTGTTTTCCTAGAACCACCAATCTCGAGGACGAGATTTCTTTTAAGGGGGGTAGAGCTGTAACACCCCAAAATCTGTTAAGAGGGGAATTTAAAATTTTTTGGACGTATTGCATGTGGTGCAGAAATTCAAATTCAAATTGGAATTCAAATTCAAATCAAAACAGAAAAGAAAAGGAAAAAGAAAAAGAAAAAGAAAACCCAACCGGCCTGTGGGCCGAAACCCACCAGCCGGCCCACCATTTCCCCGCGCCAGCCCACAGCCGCGTGCCCCTCTCTCCCTCTCACTGACACGCGGGGCCCGCGTGTCATCCCTCACCTCCCGCTCGCGCCAACCACCCGGACTCCTCCGTGCGCCCGATCGCAACTAACCCCGGAAACCCGCGTCCCCCAGCCGAATTCTGGTCCCGAACGACTCCAGCTCGATCCCAACAGACCGCCGCCCTCCCCCGTTTATATAAACGCCGGCATTGCCCTGTTTTCCCCCCTGATTGGCTGTTTTTCCTCCCGGTGAGAACCAGAGCTTCTCCAGTCGTTTTCCTTCGATCCTAGCTCGGATTTCCTGATCTAACGCGCTGATCATGTTTCACCGCCTCCGGGGAATCTCGCAGGTGAAGGAAATCCGATGTTTTGCGCTCTAGACATAGCTCCGACGAGCACCGCCGTGTTTTCACCTCGGACCTCGTCGCCGACCGCCTTCCAGGACCTCCGAGCTCAAGAAAGACCCCGAGGTGAGATCCCCGACCTCCCCTCTACCGCTCTATGCCATGAAATCCCAGTTTTAGGAGGTATAGACGAAGATCTGAAGTTCTCCGGCAAGATCGCCGCCTCCCGCCGCCACGCGCCGCCGGGCAGCGCCGCGCGCGCACGTCCAGGGCGATGTGGCCCTCTCAAGCCCGTCCATTTTAAATCGTGCGGTTCCTATTAGATCTAACCCGTACCGCTTCATGTTATAATCTCATCCGTCTATTTTAAATCGGACGGTCCACATCAGCCCCGCGTTAAAGGCCGTCATTCTTATGCGCTACCCCCTGGGGATCTCGGAAAACACGAGCTAGCCCCGGAAACTTCTGATCTAGCCCCTGGAACTTCAGAAATTCGTGTAAATTCATTTAAAAATCATTTTTAGCCCCTGGACTTAATAAAAATTAGGAAAACCCCTCTGTTATGTGTAGTTAGACCCCTGGAAATTTATGAAATAATAAATTAGACCCTGTAGTAGGGTGGATGTACCTTTTTGACCCTATGTGATATTAAATTCAGAAATTTGACTATGTGATTAGGATTTAAATTTAAAAAGGTGAGGCAAACACATTGTAAATTCAAATTTAAACTCTCCTAACACTTGGAAAACTTTAGAATGAGTTAAAAATAGATTTTAAGCTGAAATGAATCTGTCTAATTGATTGTTCACATTTATTAGGTATAGGGACACATTTTAGGTTAGGAAATAAATCTGAAAATAGGTAAAATAAATTTAAATTAGTTCACATCAGAGGAGAAGTTCAAAAATATATTATTTATTATTTTAGATCAGAACCTATTCTGTTTAGATGATATGCCCTACTATTTAATATTAAAACTCACTTTTAGGCATAGAAAATAAATCTGGAAAATAAAGGAAAATAGGTATGTATAACTAGAAAATGATAGATGAAGTCTCCAAATCCAAAGACTTCAGTTTGGGATTTGGTAGAAGGTCTGAAAACCTATTTGGAGTAGGGAATTGCCTTTCATGCAAACTTGGTGGCTAAGAAGTGTATGTTTAAAAGTGCATGTAGGCCAAAAATCAACACATGTAGAGTAACCACAACACTTAGAAATATGAATGACTTTCATAGGTATGTATGTGTGGTTTGTATGAAGTGAAAGTGTGAACTATGTCTTATGGATTGTTGTTTTCCTTTGCTATGTGTATTGGCATAAGTAGAACCTGCCCCAGAGCAAGTTCTTCCCTTCCAAGATCAAGACTTCCCATTCCCAGAGCAGCAGGAAGAAGGCAAGTGTCCTTGACCACTTTGATCCTATGCTAGGATGTGTAGATAGAATTATTTGCATTGTCAATTGAAATATGAAACCCATGCTAGGAAGTTTCCCTAGAATTGCATTACCTTGTTTCCTTATAGGTTGGGTTGGGATTTATTTTATCATGTCATTCATTCATATTACTTATGCTTAGCCATGCTTAGAATGGGATAAGTGGGATATGAGATCATCAATTTATTTACCTTACTCTTGAATGAGATATTATGAGACATGCAGAGGTAGGGATCGAGGCAAGTTGGATGATTTGGTTGGTGTTGGGTGCACGAGACTCGGGTTTGTGTTTAGTACTTGCCTGGATCCTAAGGACCGGTTCATGGAGCATGTAACCTGGCTTTACCGTGCCAACCACATGCTGAGATGGGGAAGCTTGGCCAATTAATTAGGTGTATCCCCGGCGTAGTATGGGTGTGTTGGATGGTGCGGGGAATAGGTGTCAGCTGGACTACCATATGAACCGCAAGGCTCAAGAGGGGGCCACTGCAGCAGGGTTGAAGCCTCTTGATGCTGTTAGGGGTGAAACCTCAGTGGGCCCACGCTCGTCGATAATCCCTTTGTAAAGGCTTCGTAGTGATCTCCTGGCTACACACCTGGGAAGTGTGAATGTGGTTCGCGGCCACTAGCATAATGGAGGTTCTTTTAGTCCACCCGGCAACGGGGGATGAAATCACTACATGTGGGTACAGTGGTGCAAACTCTGAAGAGTCAAAACTGTCATGACAGCCGTGCTCACGGTCAAGAGCGGCTTGGACTTATTCATGATTAGAGGATGATGGATTGGGAAGTTGTGGATGTTAAGCGGGAAGCTTAACATTTGAGATGAGACTATGTTTACTTGATATTGATGATGGGTTGGGAGATTGGGACCATTTCACCTATGTAGTAATGTAGGTGCTTAATAAGCTAAGGTGATAGGTATTAATTGCGTAGTGCTTTAACCATGAGTTCAACCTCTCCTTGCTTTAGCCATGCATGACATAACTTTCCCACACTTGCTGAGTACCAACGGTACTCAAACTTGCATATTTGTTGGTTTAAATTACTGCTCAGGTCAAGGGGATGAGGTTGTGTTCAATGACCAAGACTTCGGACCCGAAGAAGAATTCTAGGTTCATGGAGTCCCCCGGGCAACGCCTGTGACGGATCCCCCAAGAATAATATTCCGCTGCTATTTTATTTACATGTTATGAACTTATTATCGTCCATCGAGACATATGCTATGTAAGACTTATTTATATTCGACACCTGGCTTATAATAAATGATGCTTCACTATTTGTCATCACATGTATGAGAAAATGATCCTGGCATACATGTGGTATTCACTCGGTTGTTCTTCAGAGAAACCGGGTGTGACACAAATTCAAGAGCAGTTGGAGAAGGGTTTTATACATCCAAGCTCGTCACCATGGGGAGCTCATGTGCTCTTCGTAGATAAGAAGGATGGAACCCAAAGGATGTGCGTGGACTATAGGTCTCTCAACGAGGTGACAATCAAGAACAAATACCCTCTGCCCCGTATATAGGACCTATTCGACCAAATGAAAGGAGTCCGAGTGTTCTCCAAGATTGATCTTCAGTCGGGATATTTCCAACTGAAGATAAAGCCCTCCAATATACCCAAGACAGCCTTTCGAACACGGTATGGTTCTTATGAATATAACGTCATGTCCTTTGGGTTAACAAATGCACCCGCATACTTCATGTACCTTATGAACAAGGTCTTCATGGAGTACTTGGATAAGTTCGTCGTGGTTTTCATCGACGACATTATGGTGTATTCAAAAAGTGAGGGGGAGCATGAAGAACATTTGAAATTGACCTTGCAGAAAATGCGTGAGCATCAATTGTATGTCAAGCTTAACAAGTGTCAATTTTGGCTAAAGGAAATATCGTTCCTAGGCCACATTATCTCAGAAGAAGGGGTATCGGTTGATCCCGGAAAAGTGAGAGATGTTATGAAGTGGGACCAACCACAAAACGTGAGGGATATTTGGAGTTTTCTTGGGATGGCTGGATACTATCGACGCTTCATTAAGGACTTCTCTAAGATAGCAAAGCCTATGATGGAGTTGCTAACAAAGGGAAAAGCCTTTCGATGGACACCAGCATGCCAAGAAAGTTTTGAGGAGCTCAAGAAAAGGCTAACCACAGCGCCGGTTTGGTATTGCCGGACGTAAGCAAGAGCTTTGACATATATTGTGACGCATCCAGACAGGGGCTCGGATGTGTGCTCATGCAAGAAGGACAAGTGGTAGCCTATGCCTCACGATAATTAAAGAAGCACGAGCTTAATTATCCTACACATGACTTGGAGCTAGCAGCAGTAGTGCATGCATTGAATATTTGTAGACATTATATCCTTGGTCATCGATGTGAGATCTATACGGATCATAAAAGCCTCAAGTACATATTTACCCAAACGGACTTGAATTTGAGGCAATGTCGATGGTTGGAACTCATCAAGGATTACGATGTTGGAATCAACTACCACCCCGGGAAGGCCAATGTAGTAGTTGATGCATTGAGCCAGAAGGGAGCATGTCACCGACTCACGGTTCGGGAGCTACCACCCGAACTACATAAGGAGTTTGAACGGTTACACCTCGGATTCTTGAACTAGATGGAAGTGATGGAGATCCACTCTTCATTGGAGCAAGAAATAAGAGATGGCCAAGAACGGATGAGGAGATCAAGGAGATCAAGGAAAGGATCCTACAAGGAATAGAGAATGATTTCAAAGAAGATGAGAAGGGTACGCTTTGGCTAGGAAAAAGGATTTGTGTGCCTAACGTGAAGCACCTCCGCGACATGATATTAAAAGAGGCACATGATTCACCCTATTCCATACATCCCGGAAGTACCAAAATGTACAAGGACTTGAAGACTTGTTACTGGTGGGATGGTATGAAAAGGGATATAGCCGAATACGTTACCCTATGCGACACATGCCAACGGGTGAAGGTCGAACATCAAAGACCCGCTGGATTGTTGCAACCTTTGAAGGTACCAGAGTGGAAGTGGGAGGACATCAGTATGGATTTCATCGTCGGATTGCCACGTACTCAGTCGGGTTATGACTCCATCTGGGTTATCGTGGACCGATTGACGAAAACCGCCCATTTTCTCCCTATAAGGGCCAGGTACAACGTTGCACAATTAGCCGAGTTGTACATAGAGCAGATCGTGTGCCGTCATGGAGTCCCGAGGAGGATAGTCTCAGATCGAAGTTCTCAGTTTACCTCTAGATTCTGGAGGAAGCTGCAGAAGGCTATGGGTACACGACTGGATTTTAGCTCCGCCTATCACCCACAAACCGACGGGCAAACCGAAAGGACAAACCAAATTTTGGAAGACATGTTGAGAGCTTGCGCCTTGAAACGTGGGCGTAGTTGGGATAGGAGTTTACCATACTTCGAATTCTCCTATAACAACAGCTATCAAGCTAGCTTGAAGATGTCGCCTTTCGAAGCATTGTATGGTAGGCGATGTAGAACGCTGCTGTTCTGGAACGAGACCGGAGAGAACCAGGTGTTTGGACCCGAAGTGCTACAAGAAGCTGAAAAACAAGTCCAAACGATACGGGAGAACTTAAAGGCTGCTCAGTCACGACAGAAAGGCTATGCGGACAATAGGCGAAGGCAGTTGACCTTCGAAGTCGGAGACTTCGTATACCTTAAGGCATCGCCTATTCGTGGCCAATGACGTTTCAACGTCAAAGGCAAGCTAGCACCTCGCTATATCGGACCGTTTAAAATTTTGGACAAGCAAGGAGAAGTAGCCTATCAACTAGAGCTCCCAACATATCTCTCCGACGTACATGATGTGTTTCATGTATCCCAGCTCAAGAAGTGCTTGAGAGTACCAGAGGAGCAAGCACCAATGGAAGAGCTTGAACTTCAAGAGGACCTGACTTATACGGAGCACCCTGTCCGAATTTTGGATGTAAAGGAAAGGGTCACCAGGAACAAAGTGATCCGATGGTGCAAGGTACAATGGAGCCATCACACCGAAGCTGAAGCCACATGGGAGCGTGAAGAAGACATCAGGGCAGAATTTCCTCATCTATTCTCTACTAACGAATCTCAAGGGCGAGATTCAATTTAAGGGGGTAGATTTGTGACACCCTCATTTTTGGTTTCTGCATATATTCATGTTTCATGAAGAGAAAACATTTTAAAGGAAGTAGCAACAGAGAAAGAATTAAGAAGATAGCCAGAAAAGAGCCAAATCCAGTTCACAGAGAGCGCTGAAGGCAACTTTCGCGGCCCGCTGGCCACGTGGTGTGTTCGGAGCTCATCCCTGCGAAGTGGGGAGAGGTCCGCCGCTAAACTGGCTACGTGGCAGGCTCGGGGCTCATCTCCGCAAAGGGGGAGAGGTCCGACCCTGTGGGACACGTGTTGCCCCCGGAGCTAGCCTCTGCGGAAGAAGCAAAGGCAGTTCCGCAGGACACATGTCACCTTCGGAGCTAGTCACCGCGGAAATCAGAGGACCCGTCGCGCGGGATACGTGTCGATCTCGGAGATCACCCCCGATAAGTCCGGTTCTATTGGACACGTGTCGCCACCAGAGCTTATCTCCGGGAGGTCCGTCACTGTTGGACCCGTGTTTATCTCTGAGCTCGTCTCTAAGGAAAAAGGAGAGTCTGGCGCTACTTGACGCGTGGCATTCATGGAGCTCACCTCCGAAGAGAGGGAGGTCCGGAATGGATACGTGGCACACCCGGAGCTACCTCCGAAGAGAGGGAAGGTCCGGCACTGACACGTGGCATGCACGGAGCCACCTCCGAATAGAGAGGAGGTCCTGACCGCCAGGATACGTGGCGCACGTGGAGCTCACCTCCGAAAGAGAAGAGAGGTCTCGCTCGCTTGACACGCGGCACAACCGGAGCTCGTCTCAGTGAAAAGGGAGACCAGGCCCCGGTGGATATGTGGAGCTTACGGAGCTCATCACCACGGAGGTAACAAGTTCTGAGCGGTTTTTGGATTCTGTACGCGTAGAAATACCGGTACGGAGGAGAAACCGGCCTGAATTCCACAATGTTACCGCACCAAATCAAGTAAAGATAAGTTGTTAAGATTCAACAACAATCTGAATAGAACTCTTACTCGAAGTCCAATCACATTAGGACTCTTCTTCTCCCGATTATAAATAGAACCTACAACCCTTGGCTGAAAACCACAAACTTCTTTTCTCCTGAGCCGACGACTTAGAGCTCTAGCGCCAACTCACCGAGTAAGCCATCGCCGGAGTTCAGCGAGGAAGATTGCCGGAAGAGAGCCCCAACGATCTGTCTGATCAGAGAAGGACCCCGAGACCGAGAAGAATGTAAGGTAGGTCTCCAATACCACCTTACGACATCGTTGTGTTTTCTTTGCATCTGTTCTTCGATTTCTTTCGAAAAGAAGCTTTCTTGTGGATAGATCACTTGTTGATCAGGTTGATCTAAAGATAAGGTCATCGCCATGTCCACATCTGATCCGAACACCTCTGTTCATCATAAAACCATACAAGAACACGTACAAACATACCTAATAAAGCTAAACTGATTATAGGATAGCATGCATATGCATCATTGCATCTAGTTAAGGTTTGTGCATGATATTGATTGCTGTGAATCTTGTATGTGCGTGATCCTGTATAGAAGGACAAGCTCAGATAGCTGTCTACGACGAGCTGCAACAACAAGGTTTCGAGATCCAACAGCAACCGGAACCGCAAGAACAAGGCAAGTGCTCCTTGACCATATTGATCCTATGTTTTGGGAAAAACTATTTTGTTTTGCGAAAAGGTGTGTGTGCTGAGTCAAACATGATGGGAAACCCTTTTATAGGAGTTTACTAGCTTTGGTTAAACCACCCTTGTCGCCAGAGAAGTTTATGAGTCGGTTATGGTTTTTACTTTTATGCTTCGCTGAGTCCATGGGATTGGGAAGCGGGATAGATGTGTCTAGATAACTGCACTCGTGAGATTTGTGAGAAAACTGAGGTTGTTAATGAACATGGATCAGAGGGAGATCTAGGCAAGCCTGGGTTTGTGAATGAGGTAGAAAGAGATGGTGGTTTACTTGCCGTAGATCTAAGGACCGGTTCATGCGAGCACATGCCAGGATAACAGTGCCACCACAAGGCCAAGTATGGGTGCGGCTTAGCTGACTAATTAGGTAAGTTGCTAGATTTTTATGGACCGTGGAAGGCGCGGGGAATGGGAGTAGAGTTAGGACTGCCCTGGGAACTGCATGGCACAAGAGGGGGCCCGTGGGTGGGAGAATTGGAGTTTCTAGCCTGCCGGTGAAACCTTAGTGAGTCCATACATCTAGTTGCCCCTTTGTAAAGGCTATTTTGTGATCTCTTGTCCATACACCGACGGTTGTGTACTGGTATAATGGAGGTTCTGCAGTCGCCGACGGGTGACGAAATCACAAACTTGTGGGTAAAGAGGTGCAAACTCTGCAGAGTTCTAAAACTATCATGATAGCCGAGCTTACGGTCACGAGCGCCTGGCCAACTTCCATGATTAGTTGGGATGGTTATTGGATATGGTTACTGGGATGGATATTGGTTTGGTTTTGGGACTGTTGAGTCCGGGTGATAAGATGGGTTGCATGACTGTTGAGTCATGGCAACAAGGTTGGTCTCGGTGTGAGACGAAGTTGTTTATGAGATGAAATGGTAGCGAATATGAGATGGTATTTGTGAGATGGTAGTGAATATGAGGAGGTATTCGTGAGCGAGAATGAGGATTGATTGATGTCTGGTTGTGACATGGAAGGTAATGAATATAATGGAGGTATGATTGGTATTTTAATACATGTTGGGATTACATTCACTTAAAGATGAGTCGTTGTTTTGTCACGTTTTTGATAAATAACTTTGCTTTCTGCAATAAGCCTTTTTATACCTACCTTGTTATGAGCTACATATCATATTTTCCCGCACTTGCTGAGTACATCATTGTACTCAAACTTGCATTATTTCATCATCAGCAACAAGAGAATATTTCTATGAAGACCAAGTGGAGCATTAGGCGTGTGATCTGTTCTCAACCTTGCCTACGGGGATGGAGTAGAGATGGAGCCGCTACTGCTTAGAATTGCTTCCACACTAGTTAGAAGACTTCCGCTGCATAGAAATAAAGACTTCCGCTGTGAGCATGAGTCCAAGACTCATGATACATTGTAATAAACTCTGTTATTCGTGGTTATATATATTATGAATTCAGTTTATGGAACATATGTGTATGTGTGATAAACATCCTGGGCACACATATGCATTAATTCTCGGTTCTGTGAATTTTCCACAGAATTGAGAGCGTCACAATACCGAGTTCATAAAGTACATGAAGTGAGCTGCAGCGTTGGTGAGGCCGAAGGACATGACCAGGTACTCATAAAGCCCGTACCTCATTGATAAAGCTGTCTTTGGTATATCCTCAGCCCGTATCTTAATCTGATGGTACCCGGATCTTAAGTCCATCTTGGAAAAGGTCTTTGCTTCAACCAACTGATCAAACAACATGTCGATCCATGGCAACGGGTACTTGTTCTTGATGGTTACGTCGTTTAGTGGATGATAGTCCACGAAAAGCCGCAACGTCTCATCCTTTTTCTTCACAAATAATGCCGAACAGCCCCATGGCGATGAGCTCGGCCTAATAAAACCCTTCTCTAGCAGGTCCGTTAACTGCATCTTCAGTTCTGCCAATTCCTTTGGCGCCATCTTGTACGGCCTTCGGGATATTGGCATCGTTCCCGGTGCAAGTTCAATCTTGAACTCCACCTCTTGGTCGGGCGGCATCCCCGGTAAATCATTCGGGAACACGTCTGGTAACTCACGGACTACTGGAATGTCTTCCAATCTGATGGTGGTGGATTGGTATACACTTGGAAGTTTTATTTCTGGACTGTCCAGAAATAATGAGTGCGACTCGTGCACTTCTGAGTGCAAATGCACGACTCAGAGGAAGGTGTCTAAAACAGCGTCGTGGTGGGTTAACCACAAAATCCCTAGGATGACATCGACCTTTTGTCCCTCTAAAACTATGAGAAACGTAGGGTATACTCTACCCTCTAAGCATATTGGCGCTTTTGGAACCATCATGCTTGCTAAAATTTTCCCACCCGGTGAACAAATGAAATATGGACTTTCAGTGGGTAGTATTTGCGAGCTGTATTTAGCAATAAAAGCTTGGCTAATGAAACTATGTGTGGCGCCTGAATCAAATAACACTATAGCGGGATGCTGGTGGAGTTGGAACATACCCACAAGGATTGGCTCTCCCTCCGACACGTCCTCTACGCCGAGTTGGTGGATGGTGCCGGGCTTAGGATTTGCCCGCCGCGCATTAATGGGGTTCCGGGGCTGATTCCTCCCCCGGAAACTGTGGTACCACTCCGCCGCCTAGCGTCTCGGGACAGTTGTTGGCGAAGTGTCCTGGGCGACCGCATTTGAAGCATGCGGTTGACAACTGGACCGTGCTTGGGGGACAAAAGCCCGGCATGCGCTGCTGAGGTGCAAACGCACGCGGCATCGCCCGCTGCTGCTGTTGTTGCTGTGGAGATGGTGCTGGTAGTGCCGGCCTGAATGCCGGTGGAGAATATGACCGACTGCGGAATGGCATCGGCCTCTGTGGTAACTGCCAGCGTTGACCCGATGGTGAGCGATACACCATCCGGTATTTTTGAGAAGGACCATCTCCCTCTCCGCTGCTCTGAGGCGCGCTTCGCTTCTTCTCCGCCGCTGCTAACTCCTTGCTGGAGTCCTCCTGAACAATCGCAGCATCAATAATGTCGTTGAGGCTGCCGCAATCTAACATTGCAAGCTTGTCCTTCAGGAGCAGGTTAAGCCCCTGGTAAAAGTGGTCCCGTCGCTTCTCCTCAGTATCGGCGTGATATGACGCATAGAGTGCGAGCTCATTGAACGCCCTGGAGTATTCCAGCGCGTTCATGCTTCCTTGCTGCAGGCGAAGAAACTCCTGCGTCTTCCTCTTCATAAGACCCGGCGGTATGTGATAGGCGCTGAAGGCCGTCCGGAGCTCCGCCCAGGTCATAACTCGCTCGGTGGGTTGTGAGGCACAGAAGTTTGCCCACCAAGAGCTCGCGGACCCTTGAAGCTGTTGGACCGCGAATTGAGTTTTGCGCTGCTCACTCACTTGGAGCAGCCCGAACTTCATCTCCATCGTGCGGAGCCAGTTGACCGCATCGAGGGGTTCATCCGCCCTTGAGAATACCGGGGGATGAGTAGCCAGAAATTCGGAGTAGGAGCTTTGTTGGAGCTCCTCACGATCTTGACGCCTCTTTGGTCGAGACTTATTTGCAATTAAGGTCTGCAGCAACTCCGTGTGCTGCTGATGAGAACCTGCCATAGCCACAACGATGTCGGCCAATGTAACCGTTGGCGGTGGCAGTGGCGGTTGTTGCTGTTGCTGCTGTTGCTGTCCCTAGGAATCCTCGGGAGGCTGTTGGGAGGCATCTCCCCCCTGACTAGAACCCCCAATGTCTAGGTTGGCACGAGTGCAAGTCATTCTGAAATTCAAAACAGCAGCGATCAGCACACGTCATTCTTAAAATTCCATATAAAACAGTAGGTATTTGTAAAAGCCCAAGAAAAGGGACTTGCAAAAACTTTTCTTCACCTCACAACACCACAGTTTTTATTTTGGACACCATAGGAAATGTTGTGAAGAGCAAGTAACCTCCATCAAAAGAATGATTAGAGGGGAAAGCCTTCACTTTCATAATATAGGGTTTCTACAAATGAGCATGAGAGGTTGAGCTCACCCCTAGAATTTAAAAAGTCTTGGGAAGGTTCAGTCCAAAGCTCATGCAAATTCAACAATTTTTGAGGCACTTTTGGGTTATTTCAAAAGGAGGCCAATTTGAATGTAAATTCAAATTGCAGCAACTTTCATCACCCAAATTCAAAAGTTAGCTCCATATCTATACTCAGCACATTTTTCTGAGTGAACCCACCAACTTTCATCTCCATTGGAGCTCATCTTGTCAAGAGCTAAATTTGCAAGAATTCAAAACTGAATTTGAATTTCAGTTTGAATATGAAGCAAATTTAACCAAACAAAGTTTGAATTTGAGAATTCAAATTCAAACAAAGGCTTGGTGACTAAGTCTCACATTAAATTGTGAGTAGCTGAGGATATTTTGGCACAACAGAATTCAGAAAATTGGAAAAAACAAAAGAGTTAGAGGGGAGGCCCACTGATCAGTAGACTTAGCACCGAAGTCTCTTCAGCCGACCCCTCGACCGAGCGCGCTCGCCAGCTGCAGCCAGCGGCGGCGACCGACCACCTCGGCCGGCCAGCTCCTGCTTCGGCAGAGGAGGTGGCACAGCAGGTGTCGCGCTCTCCCCTGGCCTCAGGAGCCTATAAAAGGCCCGAGACCGCCGGCGAGTTACTGATTCTCGCGAAGTTCTGTAACCAGCAGCCTAGTCGCCCGAGCTCCGATCGTGTGCCACCCCAGCTGTGATCATCTTCCGGCTTCGACCTCCATAGGAAAGTGGAGCGCTAGATCGTCCTCAAGACCACCGCGCAAACCGTTCCAAGGTTCGACCTCTGTGCGCGGAGAATTTCTCAGTTTAGGGCGAGTAGCTCCTTTCGGGACCCAATTAGGTTTAGCAGAAATTTGGGAAGCATAGTGGGTGGGAGGCCGAACGGAGCTGTGAGAGAGTATCTAGAGGTTCTGGCGACCCTTCTCGTTCGAAAACCAGAAGGAAATCACCGCCGGAACCCTAAGTTCACCCTAGGACAGTATGGCGGAGGAGGGGGTCGCCGGTGAGGTCTGGGTTGCCGGCCGTTTAGGGGCCAACAGAGCTCATGCCGAGTTTCCCGAGGTTTCCCTGAGTGTGGCGACGCGATTAGCGCACGAAGAAAACGGTCAGAAGGGCGGGAACACATTGCCGAGGTAGCACAGAGGCATAGGGCTCGTCGCCGGCGAGCTATGGCGGTTAGCCGGCGGCGACATGGTGTCCAGCGGGTTCAGCACCCGAGATTACGTGGGGGCGGCGAGTCTCGTCGGCTCCGGTGAGCTAGATCGCCGGGAACGCTGACCTCGCCGGAGCTCCGGCGGCTCGGGGCGGCGACGTCGGGAGGTAGACGAAGGGCGCGGCCCCACCTGTCAGCCCCTGTGTTAATCGCGCGCGAGCGCGCGGTTAGTTCAATTTAAATGGGCGGGCCCCGCTGTCAGCCTCTGGTTTAGCGCGGGAGGGGATTTTCTGTAGGAAAATAATTCAGGGATTAGCTCAAACTTTAGAAATCCATAACCGTGGCTAGGAAGCTCCAAATTTAGTGATTCAAGTTGGGTTGGATTCATCTTGCCTAGCTCTGTCCAGAGATACAACCCAATTTGTATGAAACCCATTAATTAATTCTGGAAAATTCTTTAAAGCTTTTCAGCAAAAGAATTTTAGAGGGAGTTTGGTTCATCCAAAAATCCCCAAATATCACCAGAATGTTCTTTAGGACATTAGTAAACCCCTGTAAAAGTTTCAGACCATTTGGAGTCGATTTGGTCAGAGCAATTCAAATTGGAAAGTGCTGTGTTCATTTGAATGCAGAAACATTTTCAGAGAATTTCCAAAACTTGGAAATTCAATTCTGGGCAAACCTTGAATCCAAAAATGCTAGGAAAATTCATGCAAACTCTATGAGCTATAATTGAAATTCTAGATCATCAAGTTGAGCATGAACAGGGGTCTGACCTCAGAATTAATTCCTCCTTGCTTATTTGCTAAAGAAATTACTCTGAGCAAACCATTCCATGAAAAGTGCTAAGGTTTGGTCCAGAGAGTTTGCTTGTGACAAGGAACTCACATAAAAATTCTCAGCTCCATTGGAGCTCTAGATCACCCCTGTCCTGTTTACCCACTTAAGGTATTAAGATGGAAAAGGGGGAAAACCACTTAGCACTTAACCATGTGACTAAGTCCAAGCCAAACCACCAACACCAGTTCATCTTTAAATTCTTAAACAAAGTTCCAGGTGATAGAGGCTAGGTATTAGAACTAATAGTAGAAGTCTTACTCTAAAACTCACCTGTGCATCTAAATTAACATGTAGTATTTCATTAACGTGTAGCCGTTGAAGAAGAGACTCCGGAAGTGCTGGACTTCCTTCTTCCGGGCGAAGAGCTAACTCCTGACCAGCAGCAACAAGGCAAGCCCCGGTTTGCATTAACCCTTTTCAAGAGTTTTACTTTGTTTACATGTGTCATATGAAGTATGTATGTGCATTAGGTGTAGGATGAATGGAACCCCACTTGCATAACCAAAGGTTCCTAAAAGAGTGAGGGTAGTGTCTAAGACCTCGAGTAGACGGGCTATGCGTAATGAGTCATAGGACTTCGGTACAAGTCGAGTAGTTGGAATCTACTCGCGAGATAGGCAGTGGGACACACGGGTTCGGTTGAGTGATGTGAGATCACTTTAGTAATGAAAATGAGACTAGGCAGGGGCTAGGGCGCAGCAAGAGAGAGTCTTGTGTGCGCAGCCCTGCCCGTGTCGATTGAGGACCGATCCGTGTGCGGCCCTGCTGAACAAGTATTGAACGTACCGAAGGCATATCGGATATATGGGCCCCGATAAACCGATGTAGCCTAAACCTCCGGGCGTCGAGGCATAGCACACCGATTTATAGGTGTAGGTTGAGGGCAGCAAGGTGGAAATCTGCCAACGGGCATAGAGAGATGCTCCGTGTGGGGAACCTCCTGCTCGTTTCGGTGCGACCGGTTCGACGTTTGGGCTGTTGGGTGAAAGGTTGTCCCGTACGACATCGAGTGAGCGTGCTGTGCAGCTCCACGGGTGGGCGTACGTGACGTGCTCTTTGGGTTTTCCCTGCAGGTGTATATCGAGTCGATTCGCCGTCCCTCGCGGTGACGAGTACTGCTTGTTCACTGCGTCGTAACGTAGACTAATGGATGAAATATGGTGATTCAATGATGCTGATTGATATAATTGTATTGCTACATGTGTGCCACCAAATACTGCTTACTAAATTTCAGATTTCATGAACTGTTAACTTGTTGCTAAAAGATGAACTAAGGATGAACTTGTAGGCGTGTCGTTTTGCTGAAATGCTACCAACCTATGTCTTGGTATACCTCATGTAGAGTTTCATGCTTAGGTTAGTCGGTTAAGCCTTGCTGAGCCTTCGTGCTCACGGTTGCTGCTTAAGTGTTTTTCAGGTGAGGAGCCACCCACGGACTCGGAGTACGAGTCCACCGGCGAGGGTTACCCTCCGTCGGGGACCACGGCTGAGTGGGAGCCGTACACGCCGCGCTGAGCTGAGACGTGCAGCTAGTGTGGGTTGCCCTAGGGCGGGGCAACCGACTTTTGCTAGATAGGCGGGCGTGAGTTGTTTAGTGTAGTCTTCCGCTGTGTAATAGAACAATAATTGTAACTGAAGTTTGTACTTATTTGTACAGTTTCAGCTGTTTTTCCCATGTAATATATTGTGTTCTTATGACGTGTGCTGTCGGGTGTCGCATCGCGCGGCATCACCCTCTGCGATCCTGGATGAGCGGATTCCGGTCGGCCACAGCCTGGTATCAGAGCTGCAGTGGGGATAGCACAGTACTTAAGGACTGCATTATGGGAAAAAACTTAGGTATACGGTGAGGAATCGGTAGTTGCCCAAGTAAGGACTATATTAGCCTAGTTACTTAAAGTGGCAAAGACTAACTTATGTGTTATAATTCTGAATTTCAATTATGTAACGACGCACCTACGCTCTGGTAAGTATGGTAAGGAACGCCACCGAAAGCGGTTCAATTTCGGTTAGCTCTCCCTGACGAGGAACGTGGTTCAGGGATTGATCTCACAGCTTGGTGTGAGATGTCAATATGAAGCTCTTGGACTCTTCATGTCCCTGAGTTCATATGAAACGCTGATCCCTAGCGTGCATTAGGCAAGTAAGTGGAGACCCCATCGCGTGGTCAGTAACGCGAGAGTGTGTTCGTCTGGAAATAGCCCAGGAGGACATACGCAGCGCTTGCCATCGGCGTGCCCTGCAGGGCAGTAGGTGGTATCTGTTGGGTTGATAACATTCCCAACCGTGACGACCCGTTCATGACATACTCGGGTTCCCCGTCGTGTGGTGTTGAAACACGATCACGTGCCTTGAGACGTGACTTAGCTCAAGGACGGCCGTATGGAAATGATACGGGCGTTTGTAATTACTTTTAGATATGGAACTGCCTGAAATGAACAAACTTTGAGTGCACCATCATTGTGTGGTCTTCTGCAGGTACTAACCACGTATGTATCCGTGTAGAAAACGTGTGCGAGAGACCGTTTAGTGCCACACTCGAGACGTATATGCCGGTATGATCCGGTTAGGATTTTCTTTTGTGAGGAACGTAGTACCGAGACATTGTAGGCATATGCATGAGTATAATGATGACAAAGAATTAAAATCTATAGGTTCAACAGTTAGGACCCTGGTTGGGTATAAGAATGGGATGGTGATGAGTGTAGTTCCAAAAGAGACTGAAAAACAGAGTGCTCTGTTTTGGGCAGCATGTTTGCTGATCTTCAACAGGGCATAACTCACAGGTCTTTTAGCCCAGGGAGGTGTGCTATATAGCTCTGGAAAGGTATTCAAGTACTCTACAACTTTGTTGTAGACTTCCAGAGCTGAAACTCGCCTTAAGATGGCTGAAATCCCAGAGGAATGTAAACTGTCCAGAACCAGGGCAGAGTAAAACATCCTCTGAACTGATATGTTTTTCAAATATAACTCCCAGTAGAAAAATCTAAAATTGTCATATAATACACGCTTAGAAAGAGTAGAAGATGTGTGACATCTTTGCAATTCAAAGTTTCTGAAGTTTCAGCACAGAAATTAGGGAGAATTAGGGTTGAAGACAGCCACTTCCAAGGGAGGTGCTGTTAAAATTCTTCCAGAAATTCTGCTGACTTTGAATTAGCATAACTTTTTAGCCAAATCTGATCTGGGGGCAAATGCATACTCGTTGGAAAGATACTGAAGTTAACTTTAACTTTGGTATTCATATTGAGTCATGAAAATGCACAGAACCAGATCAAAACTTGGAATAGGTAGCAACTGGTCATTCTGACAGAAGAATGACGGTTGAACTCATTGAAAAGGGTGTTATACGTGATGACAACGCAATAATAATGTCTCGTAGAGACCAAACCCAGTTATGGTGAGCTTCCAAAGAGGGGGTTCATCAAGTTGGATTAAGCTAACTTGTGTTTGGTCTGGTAATGGGGTAGCTTGTGCAAAGTTATTACATCATCTACTTACGAGATATTTTGCATGTTTTGGTTGTCATGAGGTTTTTACCCCCAGTTCTATTGGACTGCATGCAAAATGTTGCGGAACTGATGGTTAATGTCGTATGGTTGCAGATGGTTCGTACTAGGACCACGCACGAGGTTGGTGGCTCTAGCCAAGGTGGAGGCGATGACTCCCAGCCACCGGCCTACGACAGCACCCCGCAGCAGCAGCCACCACCGCCGCCTCCGCTTACTCTAGCGGATGTGATAGCGGCATTGGTGGGAGGTCGTGAGGAGCAGACCGACCTGCTCCGCACGATCGTGCAGAATACGTCCCAGGCGGGAGGACGTCAAGAGCGAGGGCCTCGTGAGCCCCGCGAAGTGTCGTACTCGGATTTCATGAGTACGCACCCTCCAGTGTTCACCGAAGCTGAAGAACCACTGGAGGCGGACAACTGGCTGCGGACTATCGAGTCCAAGTTCGGGCTGCTCCGGTGTACGGAGCGGCAGAAGACGCTGTTCGCAGCACAGCAGCTCCACGGTGCCGCTGGTGCGTGGTGGGCGAATTATGTCGCCTCACGTCCGGCTGGCCATGCCGTGGAATGGCAAGAGTTCCGGGAGGCGTTCCGCGCCTATCACATTCCTCCCGGAATAATGAAGAGAAAGTTCCAAGAATTTTTGGAACTAAAGCAGGGCGGGAGGAGTGCCCACGACTACTCCCGTGCCTTCAACCATCTGGCGCAGTATGCGTCAGACTACATCTCCACGGAGGAGAAGAAGAGGGAGCACTTCTATCGGGGGTTACATCCCGAAATGAAGACCCACCTCGTACAATGGAACCGCGGCACATTCAACGACCTAGTCAATACCGCCATCATGCAAGAGGACGCTCAGCGGGAGTTAGCAGCTGAGCAGAAGAAGCGCAGCGCTCCACCTAGCAGCAGTGGGAGTGGCGCTCCCCAGAAGTACCGTATGGTGTATCGGACACCATCCGGGCAGCAGTGGCAACCACCGGCGCGACCGCAACGGTTCGGGGGACGTCCCTTTCAGGCACCTCCGTTCCGTCCGCCGATGCCACCACCAAGACAGCAGCAACAGCAGACGGTACCCCGGGCGTTTCCACCGCCACAACGCGCCCCAGGTTTCCGCCCACCGATCAGCGGGGGACCGCCCCGTTTCACCTGCTTCACGTGTGGCCAGGCGGGCCACTTTGCGAAGGACTGTCCCCAGGGGCAGCAGAGCAGCGGACAAGCCCAGTTTCAGGGCGGTGCTCGAGGCCGACCTCCGGCGAAGAAGGTTGGTCAGCGGACTGGGGGTGTCCGCAACCTCGACAATGAGGACGCCCCAGAGGGAGACAACGTGCTGGCGGGTACGTTTACTCTCAACCATCAAGCCATCGTCATATTATTTGATTCTGGTGCAACCCACAGCTTTATAAGTGCATCTTATGTGGCTAAACATCAATTGCAAGTCTTCCCAACCGACTGCACTTATATGATATGCTCACCGGGAGGGAAGATTTCAGCTAATATGATGATTCCAAAGGCACCTCTGTGCTTAGGCGGGAAGCTATATCCCACCACCTTGATAATCCTTATGGGACAAAAGATTGATGCAATCTTAGGGATGTCATGGCTGCAATACCATGGCGCTGTCCTAGAGACTCGGACCCGGACGGTCCACTTGAATTCTCCATTCCACCGTCCGCATTCCATGATGTTAGACACGCCAGTCCGGGAAGTTTTAGCAATCAATAATGCTGAAGTTCTCAAGTTAGAAGACATCCCCGTAGTCCGGGAGTATCCTGATGTGTTCCCGGATGATCTTCCGGGCATGCCACCTGAGCGGGATGTCGAGTTCAAGATTGAACTTGCACCCGGGACTACGCCCATATCACGGAGACCATACAAGATGGCTCCAAATGAGCTGGCTGAATTAAAAGAACAGCTCAATGATTTGTTGAGCAAGGGTTTCATTAGGCCGAGTTCCTCGCCTTGGGGATGCTCGGCGCTATTCGTGAAGAAGAAGGATGAGACCCTGAGGCTGTGTGTGGATTACCGGCCGCTCAACGCCGTCACTATCAAGAATAAGTACCCACTGCCCCGTATTGACATCTTGTTTGATCAACTTGTGGGGGCAAGTGTATTCTCAAAGATGGACCTTCGCTCTGGATATCACCAGATCAAGATCCGGGCGGAGGATATCCCGAAGACGGCATTCTCGACGAGATACGGCTTATACGAATATCTCGTCATGTCCTTTGGTCTCACAAATGCTCCAGCCCATTTCATGTATCTCATGAACTCGGTGTTCATGCCGGAGCTGGACAAGTTCGTGGTAGTGTTCATCGACGACATCTTGGTTTACTCCAAGACCGAAGCTGAACATACCGAACACTTGCGGATCGTTCTTCAACGATTGCGAGACCACAAGCTCTACGCCAAGTTCAGCAAATGCGAATTTTGGATCAGCCAAGTGCCATTTTTGGGACATATCATCTCAGCTGAAGGCATTGCGGTTGACCCAAGTAAAATAGAGCAAGTGTTGAAATGGAAAGCTCCCACTTCAGTCCATGAAGTCAGAAGCTTCCTCGGGTTAGCGGGATACTATCGGAGATTCATCCCAAGTTTCTCCAAGCTCGCTAAGCCGATGACAGAGTTGCTGAAGAAAGGGACAAAATATGTTTGGAACACCGCGTGTGAAGAAGCGTTCCGAACATTGGTGAAGCATCTCACAACAGCCCCGGTATTAGCTCAGCCGGATACAACAAAGCCCTTCGACGTGTATTGTGACGCGTCCGGTATTGGGCTTGGCTGCGTGTTGATGCAGGAAGGACGTGTGATCGCTTATGGCTCACGCCAACTTCGGAACCATGAGCAGCACTACCCGACTCACGATCTTGAACTTGCTGCCGTGGTGTTGGCGCTGAAAATGTGGAGGCACTATCTCCTGGGGAACTTGGTGCATCTTTACACCGACCACAAGAGCTTGAAATACATTTTCACCCAGAAGGAGCTGAACATGAGGCAGAGGAGGTGGTTAGAACTGATCAAAGATTATGAGATTGAGATCCATTACCACCCCGGCAAGGCGAATGTGGTTGCCGACGCGCTGAGTCGGAAATCACATGTCCATCACCTCACCATTACACCGGTGGAGGAGGAAGAGCCAAGTTTATACTTGGTTCCTTATGGATCACTGTACAACCTTGCCCTCATCCCTACTATTAGGGAGGACATCATTGCAGCTCAGAAAACAGATAAAGGCATGGCACATCTCCGGAGACGAATTGACGATGGGGAGATCAAATGTTTCCGGAAGGATGATGAGGGGACGCTGTGGTTCAATGACCGCATAGTCGTACCCCGAGATATGAAGTTGAGGAAAAAGATCCTCGATGAAGCTCACTTGTCCAAATACTCCATTCATCCGGGCAGCAACAAAATGTACCAAGATTTGAAAAAGAAATTTTGGTGGACACGGATGAAGCGGGAGGTAGCTAAGTACGTATCCGAGTGCGATACGTGTAGACGAGTGAAAGCTGATCACATGAAGAAATCAGGGCTGTTGCAACCCCTGAAGATCCCGGCATGGAAATGGGAAGATGTGAGCATGGATTTCATTGTGGGATTACCCCTAACAGCCAACAAGCATGATTCCATATGGGTAATCGTTGATCGGTTAACCAAGACGGCTCATTTCATTCCGGTGAATACACGTTACAATGCCGGCAAATATGCGGAGCTATACATAGCAAAGATTCTATGCCTATACGGGGTACCCCAGACCATTGTCTCAGATCGAGGTGCATTATTTGTATCTCGCTTTTGGGAGCAGCTACACGCTGCATTGGGTACTAAGTTGATCAGGAGCTCCGCCTATCACCCTCAGACCGATGGTCAGACAGAAAGGGTGAATCAAGTCCTGGAAGACATGTTGAGAGCATGTGCCATCCACCATGGTAGGAATTGGGATGATCACCTACCATTGGCGGAATTCTCGTACAACAACGATTATCAGGCGAGTATCAAAATGGCACCCTATGAAGCTCTCTACGGTCGTAAATGCCGCACCCCATTAAATTGGTGCGAGTCCGGTGAAAGGGTCACATTCGGAGTTGATGTGGTGAACGACGCCGAAGAGCGCGTTCGGACAATTCAAGCCAATTTGAAGGCCGCTCAATCCCGACAAAAGAGCTACGCTGATAAGAGGCGTAGACCGTTGCACTTTGACGTTGGGGAACACGTGTACCTCCGCGTGTCTCCAATGAAGGGCGTGCACCGATTCGGTGTGAAGGGGAAGCTCGCTCCCCGTTTCATTGGACCCTACGCTATCACCGAGAAGTGTGGACCAGCAGCGTATCGATTGGAGCTACCGGCATCTCTGGCTGGTGTCCATGATATTTTCCATGTTTCGCAACTGCGAAAATGCTTGAAGCATACAGCTGCTGTTCCTACCGAAGACATCGGCGAGCTGAAACCGGATTTAACCTATGATGAATATCCGGTGGGAATTCTTGATGAGAAAGCCAGGACCACACGCAGCAGAACATTGTGGTTCTACAAAATACTCTGGAGCAACCACACCGCCGAAGAAGCGACGTGGGAGAGCGAGGAGTTCCTTCGCTCAAATTACCCGGAGTTTATGGCTTCTCAACACGGGTAAATCCCTATTACATCGGTATCTCTTCTTTTATAATCTCGGGACGAGATTCTTTTAAGGGCGGAGGGATGTAAAAGCCCAAGAAAAGGGACTTGCAAAAACTTTTCTTCACCTCACAACACCACAGTTTTTATTTTGGACACCATAGGAAATGTTGTGAAGAGCAAGTAACCTCCATCAAAAGAATGATTAGAGGGGAAAGCCTTCACTTTCATAATATAGGGTTTCTACAAATGAGCATGAGAGGTTGAGCTCACCCCTAGAATTTAAAAAGTCTTGGGAAGGTTCAGTCCAAAGCTCATGCAAATTCAACAATTTTTGAGGCACTTTTGGGTTATTTCAAAAGGAGGCCAATTTGAATGTAAATTCAAATTGCAGCAACTTTCATCACCCAAATTCAAAAGTTAGCTCCATATCTATACTCAGCACATTTTTCTGAGTGAACCCACCAACTTTCATCTCCATTGGAGCTCATCTTGTCAAGAGCTAAATTTGCAAGAATTCAAAACTGAATTTGAATTTCAGTTTGAATATGAAGCAAATTTAACCAAACAAAGTTTGAATTTGAGAATTCAAATTCAAACAAAGGCTTGGTGACTAAGTCTCACATTAAATTGTGAGTAGCTGAGGATATTTTGGCACAACAGAATTCAGAAAATTGGAAAAAACAAAAGAGTTAGAGGGGAGGCCCACTGATCAGTAGACTTAGCACCGAAGTCTCTTCAGCCGACCCCTCGACCGAGCGCGCTCGCCAGCTGCAGCCAGCGGCGGCGACCGACCACCTCGGCCGGCCAGCTCCTGCTTCGGCAGAGGAGGTGGCACAGCAGGTGTCGCGCTCTCCCCTGGCCTCAGGAGCCTATAAAAGGCCCGAGACCGCCGGCGAGTTACTGATTCTCGCGAAGTTCTGTAACCAGCAGCCTAGTCGCCCGAGCTCCGATCGTGTGCCACCCCAGCTGTGATCATCTTCCGGCTTCGACCTCCATAGGAAAGTGGAGCGCTAGATCGTCCTCAAGACCACCGCGCAAACCGTTCCAAGGTTCGACCTCTGTGCGCGGAGAATTTCTCAGTTTAGGGCGAGTAGCTCCTTTCGGGACCCAATTAGGTTTAGCAGAAATTTGGGAAGCATAGTGGGTGGGAGGCCGAACGGAGCTGTGAGAGAGTATCTAGAGGTTCTGGCGACCCTTCTCGTTCGAAAACCGGAAGGAAATCACCGCCGGAACCCTAAGTTCACCCTAGGACAGTATGGCGGAGGAGGGGGTCGCCGGTGAGGTCTGGGTTGCCGGCCGTTTAGGGGCCAACAGAGCTCATGCCGAGTTTCCCGAGGTTTCCCTGAGTGTGGCGACGCGATTAGCGCACGAAGAAAACGGTCAGAAGGGCGGGAACACATTGCCGAGGTAGCACAGAGGCATAGGGCTCGTCGCCGGCGAGCTATGGCGGTTAGCCGGCGGCGACATGGTGTCCAGCGGGTTCAGCACCCGAGATTACGTGGGGGCGGCGAGTCTCGTCGGCTCCGGTGAGCTAGATCGCCGGGAACGCTGACCTCGCCGGAGCTCCGGCGGCTCGGGGCGGCGACGTCGGGAGGTAGACGAAGGGCGCGGCCCCACCTGTCAGCCCCTGTGTTAATCGCGCGCGAGCGCGCGGTTAGTTCAATTTAAATGGGCGGGCCCCGCTGTCAGCCTCTGGTTTAGCGCGGGAGGGGATTTTCTGTAGGAAAATAATTCAGGGATTAGCTCAAACTTTAGAAATCCATAACCGTGGCTAGGAAGCTCCAAATTTAGTGATTCAAGTTGGGTTGGATTCATCTTGCCTAGCTCTGTCCAGAGATACAACCCAATTTGTATGAAACCCATTAATTAATTCTGGAAAATTCTTTAAAGCTTTTCAGCAAAAGAATTTTAGAGGGAGTTTGGTTCATCCAAAAATCCCCAAATATCACCAGAATGTTCTTTAGGACATTAGTAAACCCCTGTAAAAGTTTCAGACCATTTGGAGTCGATTTGGTCAGAGCAATTCAAATTGGAAAGTGCTGTGTTCATTTGAATGCAGAAACATTTTCAGAGAATTTCCAAAACTTGGAAATTCAATTCTGGGCAAACCTTGAATCCAAAAATGCTAGGAAAATTCATGCAAACTCTATGAGCTATAATTGAAATTCTAGATCATCAAGTTGAGCATGAACAGGGGTCTGACCTCAGAATTCATTCCTCCTTGCTTATTTGCTAAAGAAATTACTCTGAGCAAACCATTCCATGAAAAGTGCTAAGGTTTGGTCCAGAGAGTTTGCTTGTGACAAGGAACTCACATAAAAATTCTCAGCTCCATTGGAGCTCTAGATCACCCCTGTCCTGTTTACCCACTTAAGGTATTAAGATGGAAAAGGGGGAAAACCACTTAGCACTTAACCATGTGACTAAGTCCAAGCCAAACCACCAACACCAGTTCATCTTTAAATTCTTAAACAAAGTTCCAGGTGATAGAGGCTAGGTATTAGAACTAATAGTAGAAGTCTTACTCTAAAACTCACCTGTGCATCTAAATTAACATGTAGTATTTCATTAACGTGTAGCCGTTGAAGAAGAGACTCCGGAAGTGCTGGACTTCCTTCTTCCGGGCGAAGAGCTAACTCCTGACCAGCAGCAACAAGGCAAGCCCCGGTTTGCATTAACCCTTTTCAAGAGTTTTACTTTGTTTACATGTGTCATATGAAGTATGTATGTGCATTAGGTGTAGGATGAATGGAACCCCACTTGCATAACCAAAGGTTCCTAAAAGAGTGAGGGTAGTGTCTAAGACCTCGAGTAGACGGGCTATGCGTAATGAGTCATAGGACTTCGGTACAAGTCGAGTAGTTGGAATCTACTCGCGAGATAGGCAGTGGGACACACGGGTTCGGTTGAGTGATGTGAGATCACTTTAGTAATGAAAATGAGACTAGGCAGGGGCTAGGGCGCAGCAAGAGAGAGTCTTGTGTGCGCAGCCCTGCCCGTGTCGATTGAGGACCGATCCGTGTGCGGCCCTGCTGAACAAGTATTGAACGTACCGAAGGCATATCGGATATATGGGCCCCGATAAACCGATGTAGCCTAAACCTCCGGGCGTCGAGGCATAGCACACCGATTTATAGGTGTAGGTTGAGGGCAGCAAGGTGGAAATCTGCCAACGGGCATAGAGAGATGCTCCGTGTGGGGAACCTCCTGCTCGTTTCGGTGCGACCGGTTCGACGTTTGGGCTGTTGGGTGAAAGGTTGTCCCGTACGACATCGAGTGAGCGTGCTGTGCAGCTCCACGGGTGGGCGTACGTGACGTGCTCTTTGGGTTTTCCCTGCAGGTGTATATCGAGTCGATTCGCCGTCCCTCGCGGTGACGAGTACTGCTTGTTCACTGCGTCGTAACGTAGACTAATGGATGAAATATGGTGATTCAATGATGCTGATTGATATAATTGTATTGCTACATGTGTGCCACCAAATACTGCTTACTAAATTTCAGATTTCATGAACTGTTAACTTGTTGCTAAAAGATGAACTAAGGATGAACTTGTAGGCGTGTCGTTTTGCTGAAATGCTACCAACCTATGTCTTGGTATACCTCATGTAGAGTTTCATGCTTAGGTTAGTCGGTTAAGCCTTGCTGAGCCTTCGTGCTCACGGTTGCTGCTTAAGTGTTTTTCAGGTGAGGAGCCACCCACGGACTCGGAGTACGAGTCCACCGGCGAGGGTTACCCTCCGTCGGGGACCACGGCTGAGTGGGAGCCGTACACGCCGCGCTGAGCTGAGACGTGCAGCTAGTGTGGGTTGCCCTAGGGCGGGGCAACCGACTTTTGCTAGATAGGCGGGCGTGAGTTGTTTAGTGTAGTCTTCCGCTGTGTAATAGAACAATAATTGTAACTGAAGTTTGTACTTATTTGTACAGTTTCAGCTGTTTTTCCCATGTAATATATTGTGTTCTTATGACGTGTGCTGTCGGGTGTCGCATCGCGCGGCATCACCCTCTGCGATCCTGGATGAGCGGATTCCGGTCGGCCACAGTATTGAAGTGACACATAAATAAACTTGCACAACATTCGCATATATTGATAAAGCATAATCTTTATACAAGATACATTATTCACGGGTCTTCGAGATGTCGTGCTCATGTCGTCACTACCTATACATATTCTACACGACATGTCACCGATTACAAAAGTTTTTGTACCCCACCCTCGCTGCCCTACTTGGCAACGGTAACTCACTACTCGGAGTAGAACTCGACCTCCTGGCGGTCGTCCTCCTCCGCTACCTCTGCAGGTGGCTCCGGGTCCATGACCTCCTCTTCGGGTTCCGGTTCCCCCATTGCCCTGATACCCAAAACCACGGGTACAGCACCTACCATCGGTAGGCCTATTACCGGAGGTACGAGGTCTTGCAACGCATGCACCTCGTCCATGGCCTGGTTGTAGTCCTCTTCCCAGCCTTGCCCCTCCTCAATAGTGTCATCACGCTCTTGAGTGAGGACCTCATTTTGCTGGGTCAAGGCCTGCACTTGCTGTTGTAAAGCCGTGATGTCGACGCAGCTTTTCTTTTTTGCCTTCTTCAGACGATGCAACTGATTATGTTATTCGTTCAGTCGCTTTATCGTTGGAAGGAGAACATTGCGGAGTGCGCTATGAGCACTATCGAAATGGTCTCCACGGCTGGTGCTCTCCTTGAGCCTCATGGCAAGACAATCCGTAGAACAGCTTGGCTGTTCATCACGGCTTTCCCTGCCCTCAACTGGAGGCTGAGGTTCGCCTCCGTGGGGTTGTACCTCAGGCAACCTGGATCTGTTGCCTCCAAGTACCTCTCCCTCCACACGTGACTAGCTCGCCCCTCCACCGGGACCAGCGCGTATGGAGTACCCTCCATAGCTCTCACGTGTAGTTGGCAAAAACGCGACATGGTGTTGCGGGCTGCCACTTGCCACATTTCCTACGGCTGTCTACCTCTCACCGTGACGGTGAACGGTGCCCAACCGGGTGGCGTAGGTCCTGCAGGAACTTTGACATGGATTGCCCACGTCTTGTTCCCCTCCTCTCCTTCTTCCTTGGCGAGGTACTGCGGAGTCTCCACGTATCCGAAATATTGAAGCATTTGCTTCAACACTTCCGGATAACCGCTGTGTTGAGAACAGACGGATAACACCCACCCGTTCTCCAGTTGTCTATCCGCTGTCATATGTACAAATATATTTGAAAAAGGTCAAATATTCATTCCAACAGTAAATCATCGAGTCATAACATTTAAAACATGTTATTAAACTCATAAAACTTGTAAACACAACTCAAACTTAGAACAAATTTGACTGCTGGTCTGCTTCCCAAACGGACAGCCCTGTCCAGTTTCCCTTTCAATCTGATTTAACCCATGTTAAAGGCAACACCAATTATGGAGCTCAACATTAAAGTTAAATATAACTTTAATATATTTCCATAAAGTATTTGCTTGGCCCCATATCTGTCCTGGTCCAAAAGTTACGAGATGTCAAAGTTGACAGAATTTCTGGGAAAAATTGGACAGCACCTCCCTGCTTGAGGCACTGATTTGATCGAAGAATTCCAGTTAATTCTACACCAAATTTGACAAAACTTTATGTTACATGGGATTTTTGGAAAAGATGACCTCTTAGTGCGTTAAACCTCAAGCGAGCTCTGATACCAACGCTGACACGACCCCGCGGTCTTGTCGAGCCAGGATCACGCTGAGGGGTACTGCGTTGCACAGCACCGAATAACACACATTAAAAGTACAAAGCGGAAGCAAAACTTTTATTACATAAAGTGGTTTATGAACATTTGTACATCAAAATAAGTCCAGTCTACACTCACGGGCGTAGACTACGCATCAAGTGCACGTTCAGCCCTTGAACGTGTCCTTGCTAGCACACACCCATCTCATAAACTTTTCAGAATTACCACATTTCCTATTTTTAGATTTTTATGCAGGAAGTTATGCTTAATTTACAGAGAGTTACAGAGATTGTTTGCTCTGCCCTGTTTTCTAGACAGTTTCAACTCTACTGCATTTTTCGACTGGTTAAGGGATGAAACACCCCTGGACATCCATAGAAAAGTTGTAAAGCTCTTCCAAATCTTTCCAGAAGTGTATCATATGACCCTAACCTCGAAAAAACTCAACCTCTAACCTCTATTTAAATTCAGCCTTATGTCAGCTGAAAACAGGGGACTCTGTCCTTAGTATCCTATAAGTTGAAAACTTATTTACTTTGAACATCCTGATTAAGGGAAGAAGTTATATCAAAGTTTTAGTGCTCCGGATTAAAACCTTCAAGTTTTACAATGAGGTTGCTCATTTAGTGGGGTGTGATGTCGATGCATCACCAGTTCATGTCGGTACTACGTTCCTCACAAAGAAAAACCTATACCGGACTTAGCCGGCTTCGTTAGTTCAGTGGCACTAAACGTCTCTCGCACACGTGTGCTACTCGTCTACCGATTTGTGGTTAGACTACCTGCAAATAACTCACACAATCGTCAGGCTCGGCTGCACACCGAACCCGGTCCCAATATAGTTCATACATGTATGCGTCATCACTCGCACGGCTGTTCTCAAGCCAAACACGCCTTGAGCTACGTGTTCACGTTACTAACCACGTGATGGGGTCTCCCAAACTTTCCCGTAGCACGCCAGGGAAGGGCGTTGCTTGAATACCCCAAACGACATGAAGAGTCGTAGAGGATATTAAAGTGGGCTGTGTTACCTGCCACCCGTGAGGCTCCACCCTTCAGCTTGTGTGCACTGGTGGACCGCGCTTACATGCACCCCCCAAGACATATGATGTCCCGAGATGCATGATTTTCCGACATAAGCACATAGGTTAGATTTGCCACTTTCTATACACTAATAACATCCTTATATGGGTTACTAACTCGTTCCTCATCGAGTTTCTGAAAAAGATGACCTTTTCAGTGCGTTAAACATCAAGCGAGCTCTGATACCACGCTGATAGGGCCTCACGGCCTCGTCGAGCCAGGATCACGCTGAGGGGTGCTGCGTTGCACAGCACCAGATAACGCACATAAAAGATACAAAGTGGAAGCAAAGTTTTATTACATAAACGAGTTTATGAACATTTTTACAACACAATATGTTCAGTCTACACTCACAGGTGTAGACTACGCACCGAGTTCACGTACAGCTCGTGAACTTGTCCCCGCTAGCACACACGCACACTAACACGGCGGCGTGCATGACTCCCACTCGACGGGGTTTCTCTCTTGGGGTTCCATCTCCTCCTCGGGAGTCTCTTCCTCATAACACCCTACAAAAGCTTCAAAGACAAGTAGTGAGCACGATGGCTCAGCAAATCTAACCCGTCTTTCCTATACATGAAACTTCTACATGCTGAAGTTGATGTAAGGAGGAATGTAAGTTGCAAAGGACTCGCCGACTTAATTGAACCTTACTTTCAAGTTTTAGCAGCAAGTTGTGGAGAATCTCACGCTAAGGCACAAAAGAGAGCCTCAATCAAACAAGAAACGCATTTCTCTCATGTGTTTTGCCCAAGGTTGAAAAGAATTTTAATTTGCTCTAAACTACAACAAGTCATTAACAATCAAGGTATAGCTTTCAATCAGCAACTTTTACATGACTATAGCCTGTTCTTTCTACGTCATGGTACAGTGAACAAGTGGTACTCACTAACCATGAGGGACGGTGATTATAATCGATTTACACCTGCAGGGTTACCCGAATAACCCGTCACGTACGTCCGTACTCGATGTTGCCTACAGCAACCATCACGGACGTCGTACGCACCCACCTTTCATCCATCAGCCAAATGTTGAGCCGGTCCAATCGTTCCGAGCAAGAGGTCTTTGCGCGCGCATCCGCAGTGCCGCCAACCGATTTACACCTCAAGCTCTCAACCTACCCTCTGAACAACCAGCTATGCCTCAACACCCAGATACCTGAATTACATCGGTTTCCCGGTTCTCATATATCTGGTAGGTCCTCGGTACTGTTCTAGCTTGTTCAACATGCCTGCACACGGCTCGGTCCTCAATGGACATAAGCGGAGCTATGGCACCCAGGCCCCAATGTCCTGCTGCCCTTACTCTCCGCTCGGTCTTATTTTTATTGCCATGTGTTCCATTTGTTATCTTTACCCGAGTAGTGTGCCTCTAGCCTATTCTCGCGAGTAGTTCCAACTACTCGACTTATACCAAATCCTAAATTATCTTACCATTGCATTAGCTAATCGAGGTTTACAAACCTAACCCCAACCCAGGGTTTTCTTGGCTATGCATTTGGATTTTCAAACAAGACTCTAATGCAGAAATAAAGTGGATACTCAAAGTAAGTTCTCAAAACTGTAGAATTTATAAAAAGGCTAATGCAAACTGGAGCTTGCCTTGCTGCTGTTGGTCGTAGGCTAGCTGTTCCTCGGAGTGATGAAGTCTAAGACTTCAAGCTCCTCCTCAACCTTAGCGACTACATGAGACAAAGACATATATTTATCAATTTGAATGCATTTGAATTTGAAGTTAAATTTTTTAAGACTATAAGTATGGCCAGACAGGCCTAATGACTCTGAATTTTTTACTGTGGTTTGGATCAACCTAAATATAGACTTGACCAAGTTTCATTTGCAACAAGGCTCATTTGAGCCCTCCACAAATAATTGTCTATTTGGCCTTAATTGGAGCTCTTAGGGTGTTCTAGGGATTTTCATGGAGCAAGCCATGACTTTATTAAAACTAGATTTTTCAGAGGGTTCTAATGGAGTTGGTTTCATTTAATTTGAAGACTCGTAGCAAAGATATGAGCTAAACAATTTCAGAGAAAATCTGAAAATGTTTCTGGACATTTTCCATTTTCTCTGAAACAGTTTTATTAATGACATCATTAGGTGGATCAAATTAGCTCAAATGGATATGAAATTTTTATGGTGGCTCAGGTATATTATGAGGAACATCCTGTACAAATTTCAGAATTTTTAAATAAAGGGTTTTTCAGTTAAAATTCTAAACAGTTTAAATTTTGAAGAATTAATTCTGGAGAAATAAATGTTTTCATGAAGTGAAACTTGATTTGTTCGAACGTACTCAGAGAGCTGAATCCAACAAAATTTGGTTCACTCAAATTGGAGCTTCCTAGCCAAAGTTATGAATTTATGAAGTTGGAGCTAAATCCGGAATTATTTTCCAACGGAAATTCCTTCCCGTGTTGCCTGGGTCGCGACAGTGGGGCCGCCGCTTTGTTTAATTCAAATGTGGATCGCGCGCTTTGTACAGAGGCTCACCGCTGGGACCCGCCGGCTTCGTCTTCCTCCCGACCCCCCGGCTATCCCGCGGCGGCGCACTCCGGCAAAGCCCGCCGCCGGCCGATTTCTTGCGCCAAACTTCACGGAACTTGCCGCTAGGGCCTAGTCCGACATGAGGAGCACACTGATGAGGTCGGAGGTGATCCACGGTGACCAGAAAATAGCCACTGACGGTACACCGAGGCGGAGCAACTCCGGTAACGTGTAGAGAGCTCGGGAAAACCCCAAATGCTCAACCGTCTTCTCCGACAGCACCGGTAGCCCTCGGGATCAAGGATATGAGCACGGTAGAAATGGCCGCAACATCGAACTCACCGACGACCCGAGGCACTTTTCTTATGACGGCACAAAAAATGGCTAGAACTCGGCCGATTAGGGATGGTTTCATTCGGTTCTTCTTCGAGGAGGCGCGCTAGGACGTGTACCAACTATGTGCAAACTAGCTCGAGCATTGGGGAACCGTGTAACCCGAATTTGAGTTTAGACCAAGCTCGGCTAGTTTCCTCTAGGTTTCGGGATTCTTGGAAATTCTCTACACATGGTTGATCATTTGCTACAAGGCTTGCACCTACAAAATCTAGGAACTATAGCGCATCTTGTATAGCAAGCGGATGACTACGACGGCTGTAGCGCTCTGTCGACGGCGACCCGAAGTGGAGTTCCGCCGGTACTCGTGAGAGCTCGGTGAAAATCCTCAATTTGCCACCAAACAACAACAGGAACCCTTGGTGTGAGGTGACAGCACGGTAAAGCACGAGATGGCGATCGTTTTTGCTGTGGAGGGCTCGCTCAACCGGAGTGTGGTGGCGGTGTGCGATCGGCAACACCGAGAGCGAGGTGGCGGTGACGTTTATCGTGAGAGCAGCACTGAAGACGAGTGGGCGCGTGAGAACGGAGGAGAACCCGACTTTGAGCTGCTCGGGGAAGGATATAGACACCGAATGGCGGCTCCAGCGGGGCGTGGTTGAAACAGCTGCTGGCGCCGAGGCCTTGGCGTGGTGGCGACCGCGGCTGCAGCCCGAGAACCCAAGTGTTCTGTTCTTCAGTCAGTTGGCCAATGAGGGGCTGACAAGGGGGCCCCACCCCCTAGTTTAACCCCTGGAATTTAATTTTCCCCACTGCTCTAAACAGTAGAGACACTAAAACCTTGGTGAGTTGATCAAATTTCTAAATGGTCACTGGACTTTGAATAATTCAAAGTGGAATTTGATTTGATCAAATTTGCAGCAAAGGTTTAGTTGAAATTAAAACTTGATTTGAATTTAGCCAAAATAGCTCATGTCAAGATTAACTCCAAATGGAGTGAAAATTGGTGTGTGAGCTCACAAAAATATGCTGAGTGTGAATATGAATCCCACTTTTGAATTCATGGGATGAAAGGAGTTTGAATTTGAATTTGAGTTCAAACTAGTCTCTTTCTTATTATACCCAAAAACACCTCAAAAATGTTTTGGAATTGGGTGAAATTTGGCATGAGCATTCCTAGCAAGGTGTAGGAGTTTTTCAGATGCTCAGCCCCTATATGATGCATGTGGGAAATACCACTTTTGCATTTTGTGAGTTCATCCACTAATGACCATATTGATTGTGTTTACTTGCTCTTCAAATGTGTTCATAAGTTTTCCTCAAATGAGGTGTGTGTGGTGTGATGAACACTTTGATTGTGTGCAAAAATTTTGGCCCTTACAACCCCTCTCACCGGTATGTGGTCCAGTGAGGTCATCCTCTTCACCTCGTACGTGTTGTCCTGGTTCGCGCTCCCGATGTCGTCCTTCCTTCTGAAGCTGCTGGAGGTGTACGGGCTCCAGCTCCAGCACCTGACGCCGCACGCCCTGGCACTAGTGGCGGCCTTTGTCCACTTTTGCGAGATGTTCATGTGTGTGCGGCCATTAGTGTGGCTCTTTCAGGTGTTCTTCTCCCTGCGGGCCTCGGGGAGAAGCACAGACCACTTGTGGGCCTACTACTTCTAGCACCGAGGGCGGAACTCCGTGCCGTACATCACGTCCTTCTCCCCCGGCAAGTGGGAGCACTAGAGGAAGGACTGGGTGGTCGCCCAGACGGACGTGCACAACCGTTTGGAGATGCCGAGCGGCCCCCCGATCAGCAAGGAAGCCATTGGGGACGAGATCCCCGACCTACAGGACGCCTACAAGCTGGTGCTGGAGAGGATCAAGTTCCTGGCGCAGGAGGGCTTGACGTCGCTGATGGTCCTGGCCAACTTCCTGTCATGCCAGATCGCTCCTCTCCAGCAGCGCCCCCGGCCTGCTTGGCTGTACACCGGGGAGGGGGGCGTCACCCAGTTGGAGCATGGAGTTGAGTCGTTCCCGGATCGGGAGATGTTGGGCGTGGTGCTGCAAAAGCTATCCACTGACCCGATCACCGATGACCCCATCACTCCACCGGCGAGCTGCTCGCCGGTTTGCCTCAACCAGTCAACGAGGTCGAGGCTACTGAGGGAGCTGCCGACGCTGGACAACATCAAGTCGCCGTGCGGCAATTTGGGGATGCTTCCCATGGCGTGGAGATCCCTGGAGGAGACGGCGCCAGTGATATGGCAACTCCCACGCCAGCTCCACCCAAAAACAAGGGGAAGGAAAAGGTGTCGGAGGGTGATGCCGCGTCCGCAGTGTCGAGCTAGCAAGCAAGGAGGAGGCTGGTTTTCACCCCCACGGAAGCTTTGTCTCAGGCCACCGAGCGGAGGGGTCCCAAGCTTTCTGCGGTACTTCATCGAGCTCAATGGCCGGCGTCGGTGGCAGTTCTGGAACTGCTGCAGCTAGGGCTGCTTCGGCGGGCGTGAGGAGGACGCCAGGTGCTGCTGCGGCTTCGGTGAGAGTTCCTAACACGCCGCCGATGTCACAGATGGCCTCTGGAGCGCCACCAACTCCCTGAGCCTCGTCGGCCCCAAGACCGACAGAGGCAACCCGGGCACCACACGTACCTCCGGCCCCGAGGCCGACAGCAGGGAAGGCTTCCGCCGTGCTGCCTGTAGCAGCGAAGGCTCCTGAAGTGCCGCCAGCTCTGAGGCCAACGGGGACAGCCCCGGCAACTCACAAGCCTCCAGCCCGGAACTCAGCGTTGGGCATGTGGCTCCAGCCCTCCGTGCAAGAAGCTCCGCTTGGGCTGGAACTTCAGAGCTTCCAGGTACGACGCAAACCTTTTTGGGTAGGTTGCAACGCAGGATTCTTCATTTGTGTGGTTGACTTCAGCATTTTTCTTCGCAGGACGCACCTACTCCTTCGCAGCATCCCAGGAGCCAAAGCTCCTTCCTGCCAAAGCTCCAACGCCGCCGAAGTGCCGGAGCCAGCGTCTGGACCGGCTCCGGATGCTGACACCCAGGCCCCCAAGGCTAGCCGACCGGCGGATGCGGACGTCCCTGGTGGCGGCACAGCTGCTGCGAGGCAGGCTGCAAGCCCACCTCCTTCTCCTTTGCAAGCTGCCGTGGTGGCAGCCTCACCGGAAGATGAAGAGCCAGAGGAGTTCGCGGCGGTCCCTCTCCTACACATATCGGAGGCAATCCTGCTCCCTAGAGCCATGAGGGCGGCTCGCTCTAGCTTGGACTAGGTGCATGAGGTGCTCGACCGGGAGTGGGCCGAGCTGAGGTCCGAGCAGGAGTGCCTCCGGGACTGGGGCAATCTGCTGAAGGAGTGGGTCCAATCCGCTAGGGAGAAGGCCCAGGCACGGGAGGAGTGGCTGGAGGCGATCGAGGAGACACTCGAGTTGAAGGAGGCCTCAGTCGGTGAGCTCATCAAGAGTGCGGTGGACCTTCTGGCTAAGGCCAAGCAACTCCACGCCGGCGATGATGCACACACTAAAGCTCTATCAGGGCTTCGGGAGATGCTTCTCCGGCGGGAGCAGGAGGTGCAGGCAAAAGAGATGGACCTCTCCGACCGCCAGGTCACCCATGAGGGGGAGCGGGAGCACCTAAGGAGGCGGCTGCAGGATGTCTACGACCGGAAGCTCGCCGCTGTGACCAAGGAGGCCGACCTAGACCGCTGAGCTGCGAAGCTGGCCGCCAAGGAGGAAGAGATGGCTGCCCGGGAGCAGGAGTTGGCGAGCACGAACTTGGTCGCGGAGCTGGATGCCACCGCCAAGATGGTTGAGGATCTTTGGGCTTCTCGCGCCATTGAGGCAGAGAAGGTATGGGACTTCCTCGGTCGGGCGGAGACGTCGTTGGAGCCCTTTGGCTTCAGTCCTTTGCGCTCCACCGGTCCGATCCAAGAGGTGAGCCAAATGCTCCCTGCTTTGGACTCAGCCTGAGTCAAGCTGCTCGCGCTGGAGAACATTGACAGGGAGCAGTTGGAGACTGAAGGCAAAACTCTGGCTCAGCAGGTAGCAGAGCATGTGCCCTCATGCCTTTGGAGTTGTGACCCCAACATCTCCTTGGAACCGGTGGCTCAGGGCCACAGCGCAGAGATGTAGGAGGCGGCCAAGTCTATTGTGGAGAAGGTCGCCTGACTTGTAGCTGCTAGGTTCCAGCGCGAGTAGCTTCTAGGTCTTCTGCTCACTCTGTATGCTCCTTTGTATGCCAGAGCCTCTCCTTGAATAAAGACCTATTGCTGAAGTCATGTCTTGTGTTGTCGGTGTAGACTTCGGGTTCTTGGAAGCGCAAGGGTCCGCAATGACTTAGCCGAGGTAGGTAGCTCTTTGTCGTTGTCCTGAGCTTGTCCCTTCGGGTTCTTAGCAGCGCAAGGACACAGATGGGCTCCAGCAGTGCGGCTAAGTCGTCCTCCAGAGTCCTTGGCAGCGCAAGTGTGACGCCCTCGTTTCTGTAAAACACAGAACCGAGAACTGATGCGTATGTGTGCCCAGAATGTTCATCACACATACACATGTCATCCAAAAACTGAATTCAGAATATATATTACCACGATAACAGGGTTTATTACAATATGAGTCTTGGACTCATTCTAGCAGCGGAAGTCTTAACCTAAGCAGCGGAAGTCTTTATTCTAGCAGCGGAAGTCTTCTAAACTAATGCGGAAGCAATCTAAGCAGCAGCAGCGGCTCCATCTCTACTCCACAGGCAAGGTTGAGGACAGATTACACGCCTAATGCTCCACTTGGTCTTCATAGTATTCTTCTTCTGTTGCTGATGATGAAGTAATAATGCAAGTTTGAGTACATGATGTACTCAGCAAGTGCGGGAAAATATGATATGTAGCTCACAGCAAGGAAGGTATAAAAAGGCTCATTGCAGAAAGCAAAGCTTATTTCTCAAAACACGATAAAAACAGCAACTTAGCTTAAAGTGAATGTAATCCCAACATGTATTTAAACATTAACATACCTCCATCATGTTCCATCCCTTTCCATATCTCAACCAGACATTAATCTTTCTCAACTTTGCTCATGAATACCATATTGTATTCACTACCATCTCATGAATACCCTCTCGTATTCACTACCATTCATCTCATAATCAATTTCGTCTCATTCCGAGACTCAAATCTCGTTGCCATGACTCAACAGTCATGCAACCAATCTCATTACCTGGACTCAACAGTCCCAAAAACCAAACCATAACCAAAACCAAACCATCCAAAACCATCCCAACTAATCATGGAAGTTGGTCAGGAGCTCGAGACCGTAAGCTTGGCTATCATGATAGTTTTAGACTCTGCAGAGTTTGCACCTCTTTACCCACAAGTTTGTGATTTCGTCACCCATCGGCGACTGCAGAACCTCCATTATACCAGTACACAACCGTCGGTGTATGGCCAAGAGATCACAAAATAGCCTTTACAAAGGGGCTACTAGATGTATGGACTCACTAAGGTTTCACCGGCAGGCTAGAATCTCCAATTCTACCACCCACGGGCCCCCTCTTGTGCCATGCAATTCCCAGGGCAGTCCTCACTCGACTCCCATTCCCCGCGCCTTCCACGGTCCATAACAATCTAGCAACTTACCTAATTACTCAGCTAAGCCGCACTCATACTTGGCCTTGTGGTGGCACTGTTATCCTGGCATGTGCATGCATGAACCGGTCCTTAGATCTATGGCAAGTAACCACAATCTCATTTACCTCTTCCACAAAACCAGGCTTGCCTAGATCTCCCTCCGATTCATGTCCATTATTAACACCAGTTTCTCATTAACATTATTCATACAAGTGTAGTTAGCTAGACATATCTAACTCGCTTCCCATATCCCATGGACTCAGCGAAGCATAAAAGCAAAAACCATACCCGACTCATAAACTTCCCTGGCGACAAGGGTGGTTTGAAAAAACTAGTAAACTCCTATAAAAGGTTTCCCATCATATTGACTCAAGCACACACACCTTTTCGCAAACAAAACAGTTTTCCAAAATATGGGATCAATATGGTCAAGGGGCACTTGCCTTGTTCTTGCGGTTCCGGTTGCTCGAATTCTTGCTGTTGTAGTCCGTCGTAGGTAGCTCCATGAGCTTGTCCTTCTATACGCGATCAAGCACATACAATATTCATAGCAATCAGTCATCATGCACAAACTCTACTTTAAGATGCAATGATGCATATGTATGTTATCCTATGATGCAGTTTAGTTTGTACGTGTTCTTGCATGGCTTGCATGGGTTTTACGATGAACAGAGATATAAAGATCAATTGTGGACGTGGCGATGATCTTGTTGCAAGATCTAGATCACACCGATCAACACGTGATCTGTCCACGAAAAAGCTTCTGTTCGAAGGGATCGAAGAACGGATGCAAAGAAAATGCGATGATGTCGTAAGGTGATATTGGATACCTACCTTACTTTCTTCGGGTCCTTCCTCAGATCGTTGGCTCTTCTCAGGCGATGGCAATCATCTCTGGCCTCGTCGGCGATCTCTCTGGTGGTCAACCTCCGGCGAAGGGGTTTAGCTCGGCGAGATGGGGGCTAGGGCTCTAAGTTGTCGGCTCAGGAGGTGGAAAAGAAATTCATGGTTGCGGCCAAAGGTTTTCGGTTCTATTTATAAGAGGAAACGAAGAGTCCTCCTCTGATAGGAATTCGAATAAGAGTCCTATTCAAATTGTTTTTGGATCTTAACAACTTATCTTTTAACTGATTTGGTTGCAGTATTCAAAGTAGAAAAGTTCGTGTCGGTTTCCTCAGTAACGGGTAGTCACGTACAGAGGAAAACTGCTTCAGAATCGCGTCCTTTTGCAGGGATAAGCTCTGGAGGCTCCACGTGTCCAGCAGAGGCCTAGGCTTCCCTTTTCCTCAGAGGCAAGCTCTGGTTGTGCCGCGTGCCAGGCGGGCGATACCTCCCTCTTCCTCAGAGGTGAGCTCCGCTTGCGCCACGTGTCCTGGCGGGTGGGACCTCCCTCTCTCCAGAGGCGAGCTCCGCGTGCGCCACGTGTCTGGTGGGTCGGGACCTCCCCTCTCAACAGAGGCGAGCTCCATGAACGCCACGTGTCAGTTCCAGACCTTCCCTCCCTTTGGAGGTAGCTCCGAATGCGCCACGTGTCAGTGTCGGACCTCCCCTCTCTTCGGAGGTGGGCTCTGATATTGCCACGTGTCCTAACAGTGACGGACCTCCCGGAGATGAGCTCCGGAGGTGACACGTGTCCAGTAGGACCGGACCTCTCGGAGGTGTGCTCCGAGAGCGACACGTGTCCCGCGCGGCTGGTCCTCTCTTTTCCGCAGTGACTACCTCCGGTGACGACACGTGTCCTACAGGACTGGCCTCGCTCCTCCGTAGAGGCTAGCTCCGGGGGCAACACGTGACTCATGGAGGTCGGACCTCTCCCCCTTTGCGGGGATGAGCCCCGAGCCTGCCACGTAGCCAGTTAGCGGCGGACCTCTCCCCACTTGCGGGGATAAGCTCCGAACACGCCACGTGGCCAGCAGGCCGCGGGAAGTTGTCTTCGGCGCTCTTGGTGAACTGGAATTTGCTCTTTTTGGCTATCTTTTTGATATTTTCTCTGTTTCTACATATTTTAAAATGTTTTCTACATATAAAATATGAATATATGCAGAACCCGAAAATGAGGGTGTCACAAATCTACCCCCCTTAAATTGAATCTTGCCCTCTAGATTCGCTAGTGGGGAATAGATGAGGGAATTCTGCCTTCTCGGCTGTTGGTTGGGCTGACTCGAACTCGATGCGAGTACCGTGCTCGTTTGTCAACTGCACGCTTCTCTCAGCACATTGGATTACTTCGTTGTGCTTGCTTAACCAATCCATTCCAAGTATTATGTCGAGCCCTTGGGAATCCAAGACAATGAGGTTGGCAAGGAAGTCTACCCCCCTTAAATTAAGGTTTACTTTCGGACATACTATATTAGTCCTCATCTCTCCACCGGGAGAATTAACCAACACAGTATATTTTATGTGTGATATGGGTAGATTATACTTGGCAACATACTTGGATGATATGAAGGAATGTGATGCTCCGGAATCAAATAGAATGGTGGCTGGGTTGGAGTTGGCAAGAAACATACCAATCATGACGTCCTCAGCCTGTTGCGCTTCCTCAGCAGAGACATGGTTCACGTTGCCGCGAGCGTAGTTCTGCTGTCCACGGTTTCCTTGATTGGGCACGTCGCCTTGCTGTCCAGGACCTCTCCTTGGGCACTGGCTCGCAAAGTGTCCCATCTCCCCGCATGCAAAGCATGCCTTGTTGCCCACGACAGCAGGTATGTTGGGGTGGGGGTTTTGAGCAGGGGCGCCCATGTTGGGTCAGGGTGCAGGAGGCAAAGGCACACGAGGTGCTTGTGCAACGGGTCGTTGTTGTGGTGGCTGATTAGGGCGGTATGCAGGAGCGGTCGATCCATACTGCGGTGCAGCTGGGGGCAGGTACCAAGGGCGTAAGTTGCTCCCTTGTGGCTGGTATGGCATCTTCCTTTTGCCCTCTTGCTCGATCTCTCGGATCTTGCTCTCAACCACTATAGCCTTGTCAACCAGCTTCTGGAAGTTAGCATAGTCATTTTTGAGGAGCTTAACCTGGATCTCATTGTTCAACCCTCTCATGAACAGGTACTGCTTCCTTTGGTCCGAGTTGACATCTTCGGAGGCATATCATGATAGATGTGTGAACTTGTTGAGGTACTCATTCACGCTTTTCTTGCCCTAGCGGAGACCTTTGAACTCCTGCCTTTTGAGCATCATGACACCAGCAGGGATGTAATGAGAGCAGAAGCTCTCCTTGAACTCAGCCCAAGTGATATTCTCTGGGTTGTCATGAGCGTTACAAAGGGCATCCCACCAGTCGGCGGCTGCTCCCATGAGTTGGTGCGACGCAAAGAGAACCTTCTCTCGGTCATTGCACTGAACTATGGCAAGCTTCTTCTCCATGGACTTCAACCAATCGTCGGCCTCCATGAGATCATTAGCTTGAGCAAAAGTGGGTGGTCGAGTCCTCATGAACTCTCCCAGTCTGTTGTGAGCCGGTGGTGGTGGCGGTGGTGCCGAAACAGGGTTGTTGTTGTTGGCCTGCAGCTGACCCAAAGTTTGGATCATGGTTTGCATAAGCTGATTCTGCATGGCCGTCAACCGTTCCAGATTGTTTTCACCAGCACCGGGATTAATAGGAACTTCATCGTGGCCATCCTCTTGGATGCCATGGACGTTCCTTCCTTGGCAGCCGGCTTTCCTCTCACCATCTGTGAGAGCAAACGGAATAGATTAGAGGTTAGAAGGTTAGATAGATCCCCCTAACTATATGCATCAAGGTGGATGGACTATATATATTAGCCCATATGAGGATGTGAACAAATGCTGAGGCATCTCACACCTCTTTCTACTTATGTGTGGATATGGACAACGTTTGAGACGTCCCACAACTCACACTAAGCACACAAGCACAACAATCATCACAAAGGTTCACACAACTCCTATTCAAGGCTTATTCAATGGGAGTCCTATGTGGTTTAGGGTGATACCAATCTGTGACTTCACCCTATGTCAAGGTGGTTTGGGGTGATACCAATCTGTGATCCAACTATAGCTTCTCATAGGCTTGCATCCTATGTCAAGGTGGGTCCAATGCCAATTTATGCATCCTATGGTCAGTGTGGCTTCTAATACCAATCTGTTACTAGGGGTGCGTCCTACAGTCAACGTTGCTCAGCTACCAATCTGTGATCAATCTAGGCTTGTGACCTACAGTCAACCGTGGTATCTTGGAACCAATCTGTGGATTGTACCAATCTGTGACTAGGCATGGCAGCTCTAATTCTATGACCTATCTGGGTGTGTGATCTACGATCAAACCGTGGCAGGTTGATACCAATTTTGTGTTTTCAATCTAGGCGTGTAACCTACCGTCAACCATGGCTCTGATACCAATCTGTGACGCCCTCGTTTCTGTAGAACACAGAACCGAGAACTGATGCGTATGTGTGCCCAGAATGTTCATCACACATACACATGTCATCCACAAACTGAATTTAGAATATATATTACCACGAATAATAGGGTTTATTACAATATTAGTCTTAGACTCATTCTAGCAGTGGAAGTATTAATCTAAGCAGCAGAAGTCTGTAGGATCGAAGTACACGTGTAAAGCTACCAGAGGGAGTGAATGGTAGATAAAAACTTTTCAACGGAATCAACAAAACACCCCTCAGTAGAAAACCGATCTGTTAAAGATACCGTGTGTGCGACTAATCTAAAAGTGTTCAACTGTTACAAAACTAGTATAGATTGTGGACAATCAATTCACGAAGACGTCATAACAAGAATCATGAAAATCCGTTGAGAAAAACTCAAGTTACGATCGAAAGATCGAACAAAGGTCAATCTGTCCAACGCGAGAAAAACAGTTCTGGAATACTGCAAAAAAACTCATGTAGATCATAAACCACAAATTCAATGACCGTGAAATTTTCACAGATGATAGATAATCAAGTTGTGAAGACAACCCAAAAAGAATCACATCAATTGGATCTGTAAAACTCGAGTTATGATAAAACCACCGAAGTAAGGTAGTGCTGAACAGAAACTCGACGAGAAAAACTTGTCTGAAATAAGTCGAACGAACAAGGCAGAAAAGATCCTTTAGAATACGAATTTTATTTATAAAAACACAAGAGGAACAGCCCCAAAGTCGTGCACCATGAGCTCTGGCCTCCCTTGCTTATATAACCAGCCCGAAGGCCAACTCAACTCAAACTAGGACTCCTACTTGGATTCAAATTGTAACTTTTCAATACTGCTTAGGACTCTTCTATACGCAGATAGAAGCAATCTTAAGACTTCCAAACACCTTAGGAACGTATCCCACATTCCTAAAATAACTCAAATTCGTGACCCACACGAAATCCTATCATAACCAACTCAAATTCGACTTGACTCGTTAGTTCCGAAACTACAACATCTTACGTGAGCACCTCACATAAACATGTTGTAAACCATAGCAAAATGATATCAGCCATAACCACCAAAACACACCAAAAACTTAGTAAAATAATACTAAGCAAACTTTCCATAAGAGTAAAGCAAGTTTGAAATATTTCAAGTTAAAAGCAGAACCATTGCAATCAAGCTCCGAACCTTACCAAAGCTAACCGTACCTTGAACCGGAGCTTACCAAAGCTAGTCGGACCCAGCGCCGGAGCTTACTAAAGCTTAGTCGGACATAGCACAGAACTTACCAAAGCTAGTCGGACCTAGCACCGGAGCTAGCAAAAACAAGTCAGACCTAGACAAAATAAGTCAGACCTAGACAAAGCAAGTCGAACCTTACGTCGGACCTTGCCGGAGCTATCCAAACAAGTCGGACCTATCATCAGACCTTGCAGGATCTCGGACCTAGAGTCGGACCTTGTTAAAAAGGTGTTTTGGTAGTATTCAAAACTTTTATCGTTAAAGCCAATGTATTCAGCACACATAGGTCTCACAAAGTATTTATTCTAGCAGCGGAAGTCATCTAAACTAATGCGGAAGCAATCTAAGCAGCAGCAACGGCTCCATCTCTACTCCACAGGCAAGGTTGAGGATAGATTACACGCCTAATGCTCCACTTGGTCTTCATAGTATTCTTCTCCTGTTGCTGATGATGAAGTAATAATGCAAGTTTGAGTACATGATGTACTCAGCAAGTGCGGGAAAATATGATATGTATCTCACAGCAAGGAAGGTATAAAAAGGCTCATTGCAGAAAGCAAAGTTTATTTCTCAAAACACGATAAAAACAACAACTTAGCTTAAAGTGAATGTAATCCCAACATGTATTTAAAAATTAACATACCTCCATCATGTTCCATCCCTTTCCATGTCTCAAACAGACATTAATCTTTCTCAACTTTGCTCATGAATATCATCTTGTATTCACTACCATCTCATGAATACCCTCTCGTATTCACTACCATTCATCTCATAATCAATTCCGTCTCATTCCGAGACTCAAATCTCGTTGCCATGACTCAACAGTCATGCAACCAATTTCATTGCCCGGACTCAACAGTCCCAAAAACCAAACCATAACCGAAACCAAACCATCCAAAACCATCCCAACTAATCATGGAAGTTGGCCAGGTGCTCGTGACCGTAAGATCGGCTATCATGATAGTTTTAGACTCTGCAGAGTTTGCACCTCTTTACCAACAAGTTTGTGATTTCGTCACCCGTCGGTGACTGCAGAACCTCCATTATACTAGTACACAACCGTCGGTGTATGGCCAAGAGATAACAAAATAGCCTTTACAAAGGGGCTACTAGATGTATGGACTCACTAAGGTTTCACCGGCAGGCTAGAATCTCCAATTCTCTCACCCATGGCCCCCCTCTTGTGCCATGTAGTTCCCAGGGCAGTCCTCACTCGACTCCCATTTCCCGCGCCTTACACGGTCCATAACAATCTAGCAACTTACCTAATTACTAAGCTAAGCCGCACCCATACTTGGCCTTGTGGTGGCACTGTTATCCTGGCATGTGCTCGCATGAATCGGTCCTTAGATCTACAGCAAGTAACCATCATCTCATTCTACCTCTTCCACAAAACCAGGCTTGCCTAGATCTCCCTCCGATTCATGTCCATTATCAACATCAGTTTCTCATTAACATTATTCATACGAGTGCAGTTAGCTAGACACATCTAACTCGCTTCCCATATCCCATGGACTCAGCGAAGCATAAAAGCAAAAACCATACCCGACTCATAAACTTCTATGGTGACAAGGGTGATTTGACAAAACTAGTAAACTCCTATAAAAGGTTTCCCATCATATTGACTCAAGCACACACACCTTTTCGCAAACAAAACAGTTTTCCAAAATATGGGATCAATATGGTCAAGGGGCACTTGCCTTGTTCTTGCGATTCCGGTTGCTCGAATTCTTGCTGTTATAGTCCGTCGTAGGTAGCTCCCTGAGCTTGTCCTTCTATACGCGATCACTCACATACAAGATTCATAGCAATCAATCATCATGCACAAACTCTACTTTAAGATGCAATGATGCATATGCTTGTTAATCTATGATGCAGTTTAGTTTGTACGTGTTCTTGCATGGCTTGCATGGGTTTTATGATGAATAGAGATGTAAAGATCAATTGTGGACGTGGCGATGATATCGTTACAAGATCTAGATCACACCGATCAACACGTGATCTATTCACTAAAAAGCTTCTGTTCAAAGGGATCGAAGAACAGATGCAAAGAAAACGCGTTGATGTCGTAAGGTGGTATTGGAGACCTACCTTACTTTCTTCGGGTCCTTCCTCAGATCGTCGGCTCTTCTCCGGCGATGGTAATCGTCTCTGGGCTCGCTGGCAATCTCTCTGGTGCTCAAACTCCGGCGAATGGGTTTAGCTTGGCGAGCTGGGGGCTAGGGCTCTAAGTTGTCGACTCAGGAGGTGGAAAAGAAATTCATGGTTGCGGCCAAAGGTTTTCGGTTCTATTTATAAAAGGAAACGAAGAGTCCTCCTCTGATCAGAATTCGAATAAGAGTCCTATTCAAATTGTTTTTGGATCTTAACAATTTATCTTTTAACCGATTTGGTTGTAGTATTCAAAGTAGAAGAGTTTGTGTCGGTTTATTGAGTAACGGGTACTCACGTACAGAAGAAAACCGCTTCAGAATCGCGTCCTTCTGCAGGGATAAGCTCCTGAGGCTCCACGTGTCCAGCAGAGGCATGGGCTTCCCTTTTCCGCAGAGGCGAGCTCTGGTTGTGCTGCATGTCAGGCGGGCGAGACCTCCCTCTTCCTCAGAGGTGAGCTCCGCTTGCGCCACGTGTCCTGGCGGGTGGGACCTCCCTCTCTCTAGAGGCGAGCTCCGCGTGCGCCATGTGTCTGGTGGGTCGGGACCTCCCCTCTCAACAGAGGCGAGCTCCGCGAACGCCACGTGTCAGTTCCGGACCTCCCCTCCCTTCGGAGGTAGCTCGGAATGCGCCACGTGTCAGTGCCGGACCTCCCCTCTCTTCGGAGGTGGGCTTTGATATTGCCACGTGTCCTAACAGTGACGGACCTCCCGGAGATGAGCTCCGGAGGTGACACGTGTCCAGTAGGACCGGACCTCTCGGAGGTGTGCTCCGAGAGCGACACGTGTCCCGCGCGGCTGGTCCTCTCTTTTCCGCAGTGACTACCTCTGGTGAAGACACGTGTCCTGCGGGACTGGCCTCGCTCCTCCACAGAGGCTAGCTCCGGGGGCAACACGTGTCGCACGGAGGTCGGACCTCTCCCCCTTTTGCGGGGATGAGCCCCGAGCCTGCCACGTAGCCAGTTAGCGGCGGACCTCTCCCCACTTGCGGGGATGAGCTTCGAACACGCCACGTGGCCAGCGGGCCACGGGAAGTTGTCTTCGGCGCTCTCGGTGAACTGGAATTTGCTTTTTTGGCTATATTTTTGATATTTTCTCTGTTTCTACTTATTTTAAAATGTTTTCTACATATAAAATATGAATATATGAAGAACCTGAAAATGAGGGTGTCACAGCAAGAACCCGAGGAAACCTCGACAGTGTTGTTAGCTCGTTGTAGTTGGAACTCCGAGTTCTCCGCTTGTCGTCGTGGCGGTCCCGACGTCGTGCCTGCGTGGTTCACCGTGATGGCCCCTTGTAGGTGTGGCCCTTAGGTTGGGGCGCATCTACCAAGCAGACTGGTTGGGGCAGGACATCAGCAACAGACTCCTGAGAGGTCTGGGACGCCAAGGACCTGTTTGTACCTACACAGTCATGCAGAGGAAAGGAATAGTTCATGCTCAGTCGTCACTCTTTCCTGGTCCTAGTTTCGCTGTGGCTTACGGTCCTTAGCCGGGCTACGGGGCTTGGGTAATTTAGTGTGAGAGCGTCCAGGTTATGGTTACAACTTTGCTCAGGGATATGAGCCGTCCGGCTCCCCATTACTTAGTTGTAGCGCTAGAGAGGCAGAGTGTGTACGCTTAGGGTACGGAACCGGACTAAGCAGGCTACACACCCTGGACCTTCCGCTGGCATTAACCTTTTGGAAGAGAGACCATTCGGTGCCATAGGGCCCCCGAGCAATGAGATAACCAAAGGACCCCGTGTACACCACAGGTACCTCAAGTGGCCCAGCCTGCAGAAGGATAGCACTGCTCCTAATATGGGTAAGCACTGGAAAAACTGACTGGTCACACGGCCGGAGCGGTATGGAAAGAAAGCACAAAAAAAAGGAAGGGGCAATGACCGGGGTCCAGTTACTCCCTTATCCGTAGGTGTGTGCCCACCGGCTCCCAAGTACTCAGTTGTAGCACTGGGGGAGGTAGTGCGGCAGGCTTAGGGTACGAAACCAAGATAAGTTGGCTGCGCGCCCTGGACCTCCCACGGGAGTTAACCTTTAGGCGAGGGGACCTTCCAGTGCCATGAAACCTAGGACAAATATGTAGGTTAAACTCTGGACATGCCATATACATTTGATATGCACGAGTAAGCACAAACTGTATAAGAGGGAGGGTGGGAGACATAGGATAAGATAAATTTTTCTCATATCAGGTTTATTCATAGGAGGAAACTGGATGTATAAAAAGACAGCGACCCGCTCCGGATGACAAGAGTAGCGGGACTCCTCTGGAGTTTAGCTGTTCTAAGCGCTGCTCCTAGACTCTATGACACCCTTACAAAGAAAAAAGAGCCATAACGCTGCGCTAAGGATAGAACTTATGGAGGTGCTCTATGTTCCATGGATTGGGTAGAGGTACCCCATCCTCCGTGGCCAGGTGGACGCACCTGGGGCGACATACTTGTGTCACTCGGAAGGTACCCTCCCAGCAGAGGGAGAGTTAGTTCGCACCTTCACGAGAAAGTATTCGCTGAAGCACTAGATCTCACACTTTGAGCTGTCTGCTCCGCACAAAACGTTGATGATAAAGCTGGAGCGCCTGACGTTGCCGTGCGTTTCGAGTAGCGGATTGCCACCTTCGTTCATCGACAAGGTCAATATCTTCATGTCGGAGCTGGTCTTACGTGGCGTCGTCGTACACTTGTACACGGGAGGAGCCATGGTGATCTCTTGGGGGAGGACAGCCTCGGCCCCATACACCAGGAAGAAGGATGTTTCCCTATCGCGCGACTGAGGGACGTCCGGCTAGCCCACGGTGCACACGGAAGCTCTTCTACCCAATTGGCACCATGCTTCTTCAAGCAGTCGTTGGTGCGCGTCTTGAGTCCCTTGAGTATCTCGGCGTTTGCTCTCTCGACTTGACAGTTGCTCTCTGGGTGAGCAACGGAAGCGTAGCAATCTTGGATGTCGAGGTCTTTGCAGTAGTCTTAAAAAATTGCACTGGTTAACTGGATCTTGTTGTCAGTGATGATTCTGTTCGGGACCCTGAACCGGCAGATGATTGACTTGATGAACTTGAATGCTGACTGCTTGTTGATTGTTACTATAGGGACAACTTCCAGCCACTTGGTGAACTTCTCTACGGCGATGTAGAGGTACCAGTACAATTCGACAGATCTGGGGAATGACCCCAGGATGTCCAACCCCCACACAACGAAGGGCCATGAGGGCGGGATCATCTGCAGCGTCTGTGCCGGTGTGTGGATTTGCTTCACGTGGAACTGGCATGCCTTGCATCTCTTGACCAGCTCAACGACATCCTGGAGAGCAGTCGGCCAGTAAAGGCCATGCCGGAAGGCTTTACCGACCAGCGTGCGGGAAGATGCATGGTTCCCACACCTCCATGGATCTCTACGAGCAAGTCGCCACCCTCCTCCCGGGTTATGCACCGCAATAGGACGCCAATGGCACCACACCAGTACATATCCCCTTCTACCAGCGCGTACCTCTTAGCCAACTGAACGATCCGTTGAGCGCATACATGTTCACCGGGAAGGATATTGTATTTCAAGTAGTCCCATACCTCCGTGATCCATGCTTCGGGACCTACTTGAGCATCTGGATCTTGAGCATCGGGTTGCAAGGAGTCCCCGACGATGCTTACAATTCTTGGTGGGCTCCATGGTAGCAGGGCCGCTAGGACCGCCAGCTTTGAGGTGCTGATCTTGCCCCCTTCGCCTAGTTTTGCCGGCAAGTCGGTAGGTCGCAGCAACTTCCTTTCCAAGACCCCCTCAGGCACCGGAGCCCAGGTGGAAGCCTTCATTGACAGGTCGTCGGCTATTGTGTTGTTGGCGCAGGGGACAAGGCACAAGTTCAAGACTTGGAAGTCCTTCCCCAACTTCGACACTTGAGGAGATAGGCTACAAGATCAGGGTCGTTGCAGCAACATTCTCCCTTGACTTGCTTGATGATCAGCTGTGAATCACCCTTGACAAACAACTACTGGACGCCAAGGGACAACACGGTTTTTAATCTGAAGATGAGTGTCTCATACTCCGCCATGTTGTTGGTTGCCTTGAAGTCAAGTCGAACCACGTACTTGAACTACTCCCTAGTCGAGGTGAGGAGCAGCACACCCGCTTCGGCACCTTGCTTGCGCGAGGAGCCATCGAAGAAGAGAGTCCAGTGAGCCACGGTGAAGACCGGAGCTCTGGGCTCTGGTTCACCGATGTCTTGGCCCCCTAGGTGGCATGGTAGCGGTGTCCACTCTGCCATGAAGTCAGCTAGCGCCTGCCTCTTCACTGCATGGCGCGGCAAGAAGTCAAGCTCGAACTCTGCTAGCTCCGCATCCCATTTGGCCACGTTCAAAGTTGTTTTGGGGCGGTGGAGGACGACCTTTAGTGGGTATGAGGTGACCACTGAGATTTTGTGAGCTTGGAAGTAGTGGTGCAACTTCCTTGATGCAACGAAGACTGCGTAGAGCAGCTTGTGCACCTCCAGAAATCTTGTCTTGACATCAAGGAGGACCTCAATGATAAAGTAGACTGGACGCTAGATGGTCCGGACCCTCCCGAAGGAGTACGGTGCGAGCTCTTGGAGAGGTCCATGACTCAGGGGCCCCTAGCCCACGGGTTTGGGACTGCACTACGAGAGCTGGAACCCTGATTTGCATTGGTCGTTAGGTCCAAGTGGCTCGGACCTGACTAGCTCTTCTTGGGGAGGTCTGGGACTCGAGGACCTCTGGCCCCCAGGTCCGGGACTGCACACCGGGAGCTAGGATCCGAATGTGCACTGATTGTCAGGTCCGGTTGGCCGAGACCTTACTAACTCCCCATCCCTTGGGTCTCCTGCTGAGTCCGAGTCCTGGGACTCTGGACCAGCGGCAGGAGCCTCGTCTGGGACTCAGGGTCGCTGGAGTTCTGGTCACTCCGCGACTAGGACCATGCTCACAACCTCCGTTGTTGTAGTGACGTAGAGGAGTAGAGGCTCGCCTTGTTATGGGGCCACCATGATTGGCAGCTTTGTGAGGAACTTCTTCAACTCTTGGAACGCCTCATCTATCTCCTGGGTGCAGACAAAAGGTCTAGACTTGCGTAAAAGCTTGAAGAACGGAAGAGCCCGCTCAACCAGTCTAGAGATAAACCGGCCGAGTGCAGCCAAGCATCCCGTCGGCTTTTGCACGTCCTTAATGCGGGCAGGAGGCCGCATCAGTTCTATGGCCTTAATCCTCCCGGGGTTCGCTTCGATTCCTCACTGTGAGACCAAGAAACCCAGTAGCTTCCCGGCAGAGACCCCAAAGACGCATTTATCTGTGTTCAACTTCGTGCGTGTTGTATGCATCCTGTCGAAGACTAGGGCTAGGATGTCGAGCAAAGATGCTTGTGACTTTACCTTGACAACAATGTTATCGACATACACTTCTACTAGGTCTCCAATGATATTCCCAAATGTTTTATGCATAGCACGTACAAAGCTGCGAAGAGTATCCTTAAGACCATAAGACATAGATACATAACAATATAAACCATCTACTGCTATGGAGGCAGCATGCTCTTCATCTTCCCTAGACATAGGTATTTGATCAAAACCTGAGTAAGCATCTAGGAAACACATTAGATCACAATCGGGTGTAGAATCCACTATTTGGTCTACACGGGGGAGAGGAAATGGATCCTTTGGACATGCCTTTTGAGAATGATGTAGTCGATGCACATCCGAAGCTTCCCGCCACCATTGGAGATGACAACAGGGTTGGCCAGCCATCGTGGATGGTGGACCTCTCGGATGAAGCCAACATCGAGCAGCTTCCTGATCTCTTCACGGATGAAGTCTTGCCGCTCCATGGACTGCTTCCAAGGCTTCTGTTGCACCGGCTTAGCATAGGGGTAGATCTTCAGATGCGATACCTTCCTTGGGGATCCCGAGCATCTTCGACGGTTACCATGCAAACACGTCGTCATTAGCCCGAAGGAAGGTGATGAGCGTGTCTTCCTATTTGTCGGCCAGGCCCCCGGCGATGCGGTTGGTCTAAACGACGTCGGAGCCAACCTGGGTGGCCTTAACGGGGACGTCCTCGCCGTATGAGGGCTGCACACGGGGTGCAGATGTCATCCCTCGCTGGCGCATACTTGGAAGCGGTCGGCTAGCTTCTCTGTAGCCGGAAGCAACCTCCTACACCGCTGCCAATGCTTGGAGCTTCTCCAGCGCTGTGGCGGCGGCAGTGCGGTCACCGCAGATCTTGAGGATGCCTCCTAGACTCGGCTTCTTCAAGACCAAGTAGCCGTAGTGGGCTACTGCCATGAACCGGTAAAGGGTTGGCCTTCCGATGATGGCGTTGAACGGGAGTTTGACCTCCGCAACATCGAAGACGACGCTCCGTGCGGTAGTTCTCAAGCGTCCCGAATATCACTAGGAGGGAGATGCTACCGCACGGGAAGATAGGTTTCCTTCCCACCCCCGAGAATGGATGTGAGCGGGTGAGCTGCGACATCGGGATCTACAGCTTCTTGAGATCCCGATGTCCCGCCATCATCATGGGAGCTGATGACGCTAAGGGACGCCCCACCATCGATCAACATGTGGTAGAGCTTCACGTTGGCGATGGTCGGGGCGACGAGGAGTGGCAGTTGTCCAGTGCCCGCCATGTTCTTGTGGTAGTCGACGGCGTCGAAGATGATCGGCGTCTCCATCCACTTGTGGTGGGGCGCCGGCCCGGGGGTTGGAGCATCCGCTGCCACTGCTTGAAGCAGGGTCTTGACAACTTGCCGGGACGTGGTGTCGAAGGAACCCTCATACATCACGTGGAGCGTCTTGCACCGCTCGTTGTCGGCACTGGAGTCGGAGTCGGAGTTGCCGTAGACGGCCTTCAACGCCCGCTTGGTGTCTTGGTACTCCATCTCCAGCTCGGCGCCGGCCTTAGGCTCGACCTTCTGCTTGCCTTCTCACTGGCGGAACGACACGCCGTCTTGGCATTGCTGCTGTTGTAGCTCATGGAAGCGCTCCACGAGCTTCTTGATCTCAAAACAATCATTGGCACCGTGGCGGCTAGAGCTATGCACCGGGCACCATTGGCTATCGTCATGAATGAACGATGGTCGTGAGCGCTTGTCGGTGTGAGGGTTACGGCCCGCCGGCTGCTGCAGCAGCGACGGTGGGTGCCCCGGCTAGAGGCTTGTCTTTGCCTCCAACCTTCTTATTCTTCTTGTTGCTTCCCTGAGCAGCGGCTTTACCGACACTCCCCGCCGCGGAGGCGGGTCGTGAGTGCCAGTCTTGGCCCTCCTACGCCTTGGCGCACTTGTTCGCCAGGCTAAAGAGCTCGGAGACGTCTTGCACGTCGTGCGTGGCTAACTTCTCGAGCATCTTCTTTTCTCTAACGCCCTGCCGGAAGGCGACGACGACAGAGGCGTTGGAGATGCGGGGGATGGTGTTCCTGTCCTTGGAGAACCGCTGGATGAAGGATAACAACGATTCTCCCTCGCGCTGACGCACGGCGTGTAGATCGAGCTCACTGCCGGGGCGCGCGTAGGAACTCCAGAAGTAGGTTGTGAATCTCCAGCACAACTCTTCCAAGGAGGAGATGGAGCACGGGGAAAGATTCATGATTCATTATCGGGCACTGCCGGTCAGTGCCACCGGGAAGTAGTTGGCCATGATGGCCTCATTCCCTCCTGCAGCTAGAATGGAGGTGGAGTAGATCTGCAGAAACTCGGTGGGGTTGAATGTCCCGTCGTACTTCTCTTGCAAGTGCGGCTGGAACTTGGGTGGACAGACCACCATGCTAAGGTTGGGGGCTAGCACCATGGAGCCCCCGCCTGCTTCTAGAAAGGCAGGGGTCTACGGGGAACGCCCTGCTGGTACGACGCTCGAGGAGCCGTACTCTCATCTAGGTTGCGACGCCTCTCGCGACGTCGCTCGATGGTGACGCGGCCATCTTGGCTCACACGGCGGCGGTCTACCTCGACCCTGAGGTCGGTCGTGGCCTGCCCGACTGTGGTCTTTGTGCGTGTCACAACCATCTCTCGGGCCACTGTCAGCGTATATGACTGGGCCTGCGAGGGCTCGTCCCGCTGCCTTTTGTAGGCGGTTGTGTTCATAGCGGCGGCGATGAGGTGGTCGATGTCATTGTGCCACTGCTCTATCACCCATGGTGTAGCACCCTCACCCGGAGGGTTGTGAAGAAGAGCGCGTGTTGCAGCCGGCACGCTCTCCGGGCTTGGAACTGGCGACACTGTTGCCACCATGGGGGTAGAAGGCCACCGTGAAGTAGTGGCCATGGACGCCGTGAGCGCCGTGGGCATGCCGACCATCTTGTCACCTGCCCAGCCAGATCTACCCGCCCTGGAGCGGGAAGTGGCCTCCTCGTCTCCCTTCTAGAGACAACGACGAGTGGGTCGAGATGAGCCGCCGAGGGAGTGGATGTTTATCATGGTGGTGATGCTCGGTCACCTAGAGAGCGTGAAATCGCCCTTCCTGGCGTGCCAAATGTCAAAGTGTGAGATTCAACACTTCCCCCGGTACCGCTACTGGAGCAGTCCGCGGAGGTTCGTTGTTTGGAGGGGCTAACGTCCCTAGATCGATTGAGCTTGATGGACAGGGTGAACTCTGAATTTTACGTGGTTCGGGCCGCCGGAGCGTAAAACCCTACGTCCACGGGAGTGTGTGTTGTATTGCTTGCACGTGTGTGTAAGGGGGATCAGAGATCGAACCCTTTTGTCGGGTAGCCGCCCCGGTCCTTTTATAGTCCAAGGCCGGGGCATTTACAATGTGGCCCGAGGCCCGACAGGTGGCCCCGTGGCTACCCGTACCCTATATATGCTCTAGGGTATTTACAGCTACATATGGACTCGTTGTCAGGGGAGTTAAGGCGCGCCGCCTGGTGCGCTGAGCGCCTTTGACCCGACAGCAATTGATGATGAAGATGTCGTCTTGTCGTCGCGTCCTCTCACTCTGCTGGGTGGCACTGTGCCGTTGGGCAGCATTGTGCCGATGTCACGCCTCGTTGCCCTGTCCCGTCATCGTAATGACGGACGGGAGTTGGCCGAGGCGTGTGCCGCGCGCCATGCTTCTGGGAAAGGTGTGAGCCTTGAGTGCGCGGTCTGACAGCGCGCGTCCCCTTGACTTCTGAGGCCCACGCCCCATGATGGATCATGGGACACGTGGCGGCTCCAGAGCCCTCCTTAGAAGGAGGTCAGGTTCAGAGCTCGGATATACGTGGCAGCTCCGGACCTCACCTCAGCGGGGAGGCCAGGTCCAGACCAAGGACACGTGGCAGCTTCGGAGTCCTCCTCAATGGGGAGGTCAGGTTTAGAGCCCGGATACACGTGGCAGCTCCGGACCTCGCCTCACCAGGGAGGCTAGGTCCGGGGCCAAGGACACATGGCGGCTCCGGAGCCGTCCACAGCGGGGAGGTCTGGCCCGGAGCCTGGGCACACGTGGCAGCTCCAGACCCTGCATTGGCGGGAAGGCCTGGTCCGGGGCCAAGGACACGTGGTCGAGCCAGTGCTAGCCTCAACAGGGAGGCGGGGCTTGGAATGTCTTTAACCCTCCATGCGGGGGTACCCAGTCTGCAGGGTACCGACAATAGTACTTCTACTTCTTATCCACCGTTAGGTTCTGACTGTAAGAGATGATAATTTTTTAATTATGTGATTTGTTTTCCCAATGCGTCTGGACATAAGAAGATTTTGGGCAAACTTTTAATCCATAAGAAGACATTTCAAATTGAGAAAAAATTAATCCTTAAATTACAATAATATTAATCCTTAAAATAAGAAGATACCTCTTATTAGGCAAGATTTCGGGGGACACTAAATAACATGGCTTTTATCTCTAACACACTACAAAGCTTGAATCAACTATTCGACAACACAGAAATGTGGATTTTACCTCAGGACAAAGATAGCTAGGGAAAATACTTTTTATATCGATGCATAAAATACAATAAAATTTAAAAATTCACACAAAGATATATTGCTATATTTTTTATTTTTAATAGCTTCTGTATAAGTTTTCAATTAAAAGATATTTAATTTTTGGAACATGTTAGAAAAACAACAAAAGAATATGAATTGTAGCAATGCATATTTGTTTTTAAAATCTCAAGCTGTAATATATGTGCAATGAGATAAAAATGTTGATGGTAGTATCTTCAAAATGCTTAGCACAGACACGATTGAAGATTCAAACATTCTAGTCTTTAAATAGTTTGTGGATTCATAAGTTGTTCAACCCAAATTTAGTACAATTTAGATTAATATTTGAATGTATGTCGATCTTGAAGTCACGTGCAATATAAAATATAAGATATTAGTGTTCACTGTTAGAGACCACACGCGAAATAGTAAGGTGAACTATTTCTATGATCTTTAGTTCGCTATAAACATCAAGACTGTTTGCGGTTGTTGTGCCATGTCATGAGATCTAGTTAGTTAGAGGAATATTTTTTATGTCTAGTATGATTTCTGTTGTAACATACTTATCCTAAAAATATACTCTTAAATTGAACTAACAATGAAAACAGAAAGTAAATAATAAGTTTTGACGACAAATGGACACTCTGGGGGCGTTGATTGGGGTTAAACAAGGTGATTTGGATGCGATAGAAATGGATTTGAGGTGTTCTATTCCAGCATAACAATTGAGAACAGAAAAATATCAGTTGAGGTGGCAAATTATAAATGTTTATGGACCAGTAAAGTATGAACAGAAACCAGCTTTTCTGCAGGGGCTCTATTGGAAAATTACAAAGAGCAAGGTGCCAATGGTGATTGGAGGTGACTTTAACATGATTAGATATGCACATGAGAAATCATCTGAGAACTGTCACAATATATGGTTGGACATGTTTAATATTTTTATAACTGATACAACACTCAGAGAGTTAATTACAGGGGAAAGTAGATTCACATGGAACAATAAGCAAGAAAGTCCTATTATGAACAATATAGATAGTGTTTGTAACTACAGATTGGGAGGTACATTTACCGGGAATAACTGTAAATAGGTTAACTAGAGTGGGTCATGCTACAATACTATCGTTCTATGTTCTAGGGATGAAGTGAGAAAAAGTAAGAATTTTTTTCATATTTGAGATGCATGGCTATCCAAGGAAGGAGTTAAAAAAGGTATTTAGAAGTAATAGCCTGCAAGAGGGGGAGTCAAGGGACTTAGACAAGCGACCTATTGTCACCACTTTTGTTTAATATTATGGTTGATTCCACGAAAAGAGTGTTAACAAAAGCATGAGATACTAGATTATAGGGTTGGCTCCTGAGCTATAAAGGAGGGATTTGTTAGACACTGTAATTGTGTGTGGGGCACAGGGGTATATTAGTCATTAGTGAAGGATTAGAGTTAGGGATGGTTTAGTCTTTCCCCCTCACCTAATCCCTCTATATAATAATCCCTATACCCTTATTATTCTAATCATCTAATACAACCTCTATTAGCCCTCTAATATGGTATCAGCTAGGTTAGATTAAGGATTAAGGATTAACCCTAACCCAAATGGCCCAGCCGCCACACCGGGCCGCCGCTAGCGCCGCCGCGCCGCTGCCCTGGGCCACCGCAGGGGCAGCCCCGCTGCCACCATGCGCCGCCGCAACCCGATTCCGCCGCCAGCCCCAACCCACCGTCGACGCCGCCGCCGCCGTGTCACCGCCCTAGGCCACCGCGCAGCCGCCTCTGGCCGCCACCGCGCAGCCGCATCTGGCTGCCACCGGCGCTCCTATAGCCCCCACTGCGCAGCCGCATCTGGCCGCCGCCGGTGCTCCTGCAGCCCCCACCATCCATCCAGCCCCCACGATGGCGCCGCTGCCTGGCCCGCAATAGCTGAAGCTGCCCCTTGGGTCACCGGCCCTGCAGACCCCCACAACGGCGCCGCCTGGCCCGCAGCCGCCGCCGGCCCCTAGCCCGCAGCCACCACTCCCTAGACCGCCGCCGCCGCTGCACCATGGGACGCCCGCCGCAGCAGCCAAGGCGCAGGGGGGCCCGCTGCTGCCTTGGGAGGTGCTTCTCGGCCGCCATCAACTGGTGTACCTGGATCGGCCGTTGCCTACTCTTTGGCATGACCATCGAGGGTCCGAGCGTGTTGTCTTCCTTCCCGGTGCCGCCACCGCCGGGGCATGTCATGACCTGTTCTACACCGTCGGTCTACCTGCGGGGTCTCACGCTGTCCGGCTCTGACAGGGTGGTGGACTCCAGTGCCTCGTACCGCACCACCCCTGACGTCGGTATCCTCTCTTCTACCCGCCCTTCCCGTCCCTCTGATCCTTCAACTATCGTTGTTGGGAATGGGTCGGCTCTTCCAGTCACCTCAGTAGGTGACTCGGGTTCGCCGGATTCGTTTCAACTACGTGATGTTCTTATTACTCCTGACATCATTCAGCACCTTCTTTCCGTTCGTCGTTTTACTACTGACAACCATGTTTCCCTTGAGTTCGATCCTTATGGTGTAACTGTGAAGAATCTTACTACTCGACGCATTCTCTTTCACTGTGAGAGTACGGGTCCCCTGTACACGATGCATATTCGTGCTTCCGCTCCGCATCTTGCCCTACGACAGCTTCTTCGACCATTTGGCATCGTCGGCTTGGCCACCCCGGTGTTGATCCTATGTCGAAGTTGTCTGGTAGTTCAGTGATTTCGTGTACTCGGGGTACTCATGAGTCTCTTTGCCATGCTTGTCAGTTGGGCCGCCACGTTCGACTTCCTTTTCCGCATTCTGTTACTCGTGTAGAGCACATCTTTGATTTGATTCACTGTGATCTTTGGACTTCACCTGTTCTTAATGTTTCTGGATGTAAGTATTACTTCGTGGCCGTTGATGATTTTTCGCACTATTCGTGGACTTTTCCCTTGCGACAGAAGTCTGATACGTTCAGCACTATTTCTCACTTCTTCGCTTGGGTGTCCACCCAGTTTGGGTGCACGATCCGTGCGGTCCAGTGTGACAACGGGCGTGAGTTTGACAACTCTACGTTCCATGACTTTCTGCTTTCTTGCGGTGTTCAGTTGCGCATATCTTGCCCGTACACTCCCCCCCAGAACGGCAAGGCTGAGCGCATGATTCGGACCACCAACGATGTCATGCGCTATCTGATGTTTCAGGCTTCTACCACTGCTCGCTACTGGGCAGAGGCATTTCACACTGCCACCTACCTCATTAATCGCCTTCCTACTAAGGCGATTAGTGCTCCCACCCCTCACATCGCTTTGTTCGGCACCCCTCCTCTTTACGACCATCTTCGAGTCTTTGGGTGCGCTTGCTACCCGAACCTCTCTGCCACGACTCCCCATAAGCTTGAGCCTCGCTCGACTCAATGTGTTTTCCTTGGGTACTCCCCTGACCATAAGGGGTGCAGGTGCCTTGACCCTACCACCCGTCGTATCTTGATCTCCCGACACGTCGTCTTCGATGAGTCTTCCTTTCCCTTTTCCACCCCGTCCTCTAACTCCGTCACTGAGTTAGATTCCCTCTTCTCTACTGACCCCGAGGCTGCTCTTGTAAAGCGACCTTGTCGTTTACCTCTTGCAGATTACCCACTCGCTGCGCCACCCACGACTTCGGCGTCTTCCACGCCACCTGTTGTGCCTTACGTGGCATCGACGTCCCTAACGCCGCCTGCTGCGCCACATGTGGCCCCGGCGTCCCTAACGCCACTTACTGTGCCACGCGTGGCCCCGGCGTCGCTGACGCCACTTGCTGTGCCACGCGTGGCACCGACGTCCCTGATGCCACCAGCTGCGCCACGCGCGGCCTCGGCGCCCCCGACGTCACCCACTGCACCACGCGCGGCCCTGGTGTCCCTGACGATGCCTGTTGCGCCAAGCGAGGCCTCGGCGTCCCCGACATCGACTACTGCGCCACGCGTGGCCTCAGCTTCCCCGATGTCACCTGCAGCGAGCCCGACGTCACCAGACGCACCAGGAGCAGCACCGATGACGAATTCTCGCTTTGCCGACCCCATAGTTGCCTACCAGTGATGAGCACGGGGGGGGGGGGGGGCGGCCCTGGTCCAGCTGCACCACGCGCAGCCCCGAGACCCACTCTCGTCTATCCACGACGAGAGAAGGTTGTTGTACCCGAGCGCCCGGTGTACAACCCTCCTCTTCTCCATAGGGATCCTAGTCACGTCCACCCGATGGTCACTCGACATGCGTCCGGGAGTCTTCGGCCAGTTGAGCGCTTCGCCGGAGCTGCCTTCTCGTCGATGACATCTCCACCGACCGACTCTTCTTCGATCTCACCCATACCTACTTCCGTGCGTAGCGCCCTCTCCAACCCTCACTGGCGCCGCACTATGGAGGAAGAGTATGAGGCTCTGCTTGCCAACCGGACTTGGGACCTGGTTCCCCGTCCCGGTCATGGCAATGTTATCACGGGCAAGTGGGTGTTCACGCACAAGAAGGAGGCGAACGATACCTTGGAGAGGTATAAGGCTCGGTGGGTACTCCGGGGTTTCACTCAGCGCCCTGGAGTCGACTACGACGAGACCTTCAGCCCGTGGTGAAGCCGGCGATGGTTCATACCGTTCTGTCGTTGGCTCTCTCACGTTCTTGTCCTGTCCACCAGTTGGACGCCAAGAATGCCTTCCTCCACGATACACTGACCGAGACGGTGTACTGCAGTCAGCCGACATGATTTGTTGATTCAGCTCATCCAAACATGGTCTGTAAGCTAAACAAATCCCTGTACGGACTGAAGCAGGCACCGCGAGCCTGGTATAGCCGGTTCGCCTCCTTCTTGGTCTCACAGGGGTTCGTCGAAGCTAAGTCGGACACTTTGTTGTTTGTCTATCGACGTGACAGTGACACTTCTTACCTTCTACTGTACGTCGATGACATTGTACTAACAGCGTCTAGTCTGGCCTTGCTTCGGCGCACCATTTCCGCTTTACAGCAGGAGTTCGCTATGAAGGACCTGGGCCGTCTCCACCACTTCCTGGGTATTACGGTCGAGGACCGACCAGGCGGCTTATTCCTTCACCAGCGATAGTACTGTCTGGATATCCTCCAGCGAGCGGGCATGGCTGAGTGCAAGCCGTGCTCCACTCCAATGGATACTCAGGCGAAGCTCTCCGCTATCGATGGGACACCCGTCTCTGACCCCACTACTTACAGGAGTCTTGCAGGAGCTCTTCAGTACCTTACCTTCACCGGGCCGGATATCTCTTATGTGGTTCAGCAAGTGTGCCTCCACATGCATGACCCGAGGGAGCCGCACCTCACCGCTATGAAGTGGATTCTTCGGTACCTATGAGGTACACTCGACTACGGCCTCCTCCTTCGACGTGACGCAGCCTCCGAGCTGGTCATGTACACCGACACTGACTGGGCAAGTTGCCCGCACACACGACGTTCTACTTCGGGGTACACCGTCTTCCTGGGCGGTAACCTCGTCTCCTAGTCCTCGAAGTGATAGCCCGTGGTGTCGCGCTCGAGTGCTGAGGCGGAGTATTGCGTCGTGGCCTAACGGCGTGGCTGAGGCCTCTTGGATTCAACAGCTGCTTCAGGAGCTCCACATTCCTGTCGTCGGGAGCACCCTGATCTACTGCGACAATGTCAGCGCCGTGTACCTCTCCACCAACCCGGTCTAGCATCAGCGCACAAAGCATGTGGAGATCGACCTCCACTTTGTTCGTGAGCGGGTTGCACGTGGCGAGGTTCGGGTACACCATGTCCGGACGACGACGCAGTTCGCCGACATCTTCACGAAGGGCCTCCTGTCGTCGCTATTCTCCGAGTTTCGGTCCAGTCTCAACATCTGCAGTGGCTAGATGTTATGACTGCGGGGGTGTGTTAGACACTGTAATTGTGTGTGGGGCACAGGAGCATATTAGTCATTAGTGAGAGATTAGGGTTCGGGGTAATTTAGTCTTTTCCCCTCACCTAATCCCTCCATATAATCATCCTTGTACCCTCATTATTCTAATCATCTAATATAGCCTCTATTAGCCCTCTAATAGGATTAACTCATCTGCAATATGCAGATGGTGCTATAATCTGCTTAGAGCTAGACAAACAACCAATAACACACATAAAGTTTCTATTATATTAATTTGAGAATATGTCTGGTTTAAAGATAAATTACCAAAAGAGCGTGGTATTTGTGTTGAGCGCTTCGGGTCAAGAAAGAAGAGAGGTGGTACAAATGCTAAACAGTAACCAAGGTTATTTACCTATGAACCTGGGACTCCTAATTAGCAATAAAAAACTATATGTTGCCGACTTGGTGTATGTTTGGAGAAAAAGTGGAAACATGGCGATAAAATTTTTTATCGCGGGTGGGTAATCGATTCTAATAGAAACTAGCTTGAGTTCCTTAAAAAACTATACCATGAGAATGTACTTATTCCCAGAGTTTGCATCACAAAGTGGATTCTACAAGAGCTGATTTTTTCTCGCATGTATTAGCAAGGCCCAAAAGGTATGGAGGTTTGGGGTTCACAACCCTAGAATCATGAATGAGTGCTTGTTAGCAAAATGGGTAATAAAATTAGAGAGAGGAGATAGAGATATGTGTTGTGACATGTTAAGGAAAAAGTATTTGGAAGAGAGTGGGTTGTTCAGCAGCAATGCAAAGAATGGCTCCTAGTTTTGAAAATGCTTGCATGAAATAAAAGAGACATGTCTAAAGGTATTGGATACCTATTTGGGAATGGTAAGAAAGCAAGATTTTGACATGATGTTTGGTTAGGTGACTGCCCACTGAGATCAAATATAACAAGATTTTTCAGACCTGTAATTAAGAAAAGTGTCTGATAGCAAGGGTGTTAGAGGGGGGTTAACTTTACTTTTAAAATAAGTTTTGGTTTAAATGAAACGAGAGAAATGCAAGACTTAGAGTGGGAGCTAGAGAGGATTGAACTGTTAGAAGAAGAATACATGATTAGTTGGAAACAGTGTTTTCAAGTCATCCGGCTATCACGACTAGTCACGATTAGTTGTTCTTATCGGTCAAGGCAGCTTGATCAGGTGTTTTGACTCGATCTGAGTGACTAATCATTGACTAATTGTGATTAGTCATCCAATCAGAGGGGGTTAGTGACTTGGTGTAAATTTTATTGGGCCTCAGGTGTGATCTGCTTACCCATTAGGGTTCAATCCTTTCTCTGCTTTCTCCTCTATGCGCCTTTCCCTCGTGCATCTCCAGTCACAAATGCCCATCCATGTTGTGCGGTGCCATGTGTGCTGCCCCTTCCCTGCTCCGTTCTATGACGGGTCGCGCCCCCTTCCCTATATGTGCGTCACGCCGCCGCTTAAAGCCCTGGACCTGGGTGCTGTTGCCGCCTCCTGGAGCAGAAGTCGTTGCCCAATTCTGCACTGGAGATGAGCTCGTCCTTAGATGGTATGCTCTCAGCCTCGCATACTGCTCTGTGCTCTCCTTTCCTTAGTCCTTAGTTCGTAACTCATTAATCGCTTTTCTGTGTTGCTGCATTGCTTTGTTGTACTGCTAAGTGTTGTTGTGTTGCTGCATTGCTACCATGTTGTTGTTTTGGAGTTGATCGGTTGATATTAATTGCTTCTGAATTTTATGTTTGCTAATTGCTATGCTAGGTGTGCTATTACTACTAATATATAATTGTATATATAAAACTATATATTGATATATAGAATGACTAGAATGCAAACAAGTCACTGGTATAGTCATATAAAAAACTCTTCTAAACAACATGATTTTTATCTTACAATGACTGTTACGATGATATATTGTTTACAGAGTATTTTCCTTAATGCAGCGCTAGAAGATCCTGGACAGGGTAGGTATGCGCTTGAGCTAGTGATCCAGGCCATCAAGATGCAAATTCATATGGAGATGGGGCCAACACGGGTCGGATAGAAAAATCCTAGATGTTTTGTAGTGTTTGGTTCTGCTAGTACTTTATAATGTTTGGACGCTACTTTAAGCTAGTTGAATTGTCATTTGCTTTTCTTTCGTGTATACACTAAATTTTTTGAAACCCGGACCATACGTAATGGTAGAGTCTCTATACTTATGTCTATTTGAATTAGCATCCTTACAAATTACAAAATAGAAAAATATAAAGAAATTACATTGTTCAGAGACCATGTGGTATGAGAGCTTTCAACGCTGATACACTATATACTGAGCCGGTATCCGAGAAAGAGCCAATTGCTATGATAGAATCTGAATTGAGCGGTTTCGATAAAATAGCACTTTTATCGTTGACGCACCGTTAAAATATTATTATAGTATATTTTATCTCCTTTTAATATTTTTCTTTTCTTTTCTGATTCTTATAGACTCTGAAATGACCATACTGACTTTTATTAAATTTTCTTGTACCCTAAATCACAACTCGACTCTAAAACTGTGGTCGAAATGCCAATGCCTTTAATGTTTAGACTCGAACAGCTGCACAGGATAATCAGCAACATGCAACAGAAATTTATTCGGTTTTGCTTGAAAATAAACGGCTCTGATATAACGAGGACGATGATAAACTCCGCAACATCGACAACGGTGCTACGAAAACTCAGTTTTTTTCAACTAACTAATCGAAGAACAGGACGAATCAAGCGACGGAAAGAGCTACAACTGAATGATGACACCTCTGGCACCCATGCCGGTCAGCCGCTGCTCGCCTGCTCCACCGTGTCCTCCCTCGCCGCGCTGGAAGCAGCGTCCGTCCTCGTCGTCTCCGAGCGCGTAACGTCGAACTTCTCCCCGTCGCCCCAGAGCGCGTACGCCTCCTCGCCGTGTGCCACGTCGTCGCCGATCATGAGCTGGTCGTCGGTCATTGCGGAGTGGGATGAAGAGGCCGATGCACAGGAGGATGGCGCTGGTGACCACCAGGTTCCAGACCGTGACGAAGAGCGCGCCGCCTAGCTACTTCTCGATCTGGCCGAAGTCGGCGCCGTAGAAGGCGCCACGCATGCTCGGGACGGGGCAGTCAAGGGCGCAGAGCTCCGGGTGGCGAGGAGGCCAGTGAGGACGCCGCCGAGCACGCCCGCGACGGCGTGGGTGTGGAACACGGTGAGAGTGTCATCGACCTTCATGAGCAGGGATGATTTCTTATGCAGGATCATCATGGTAAACCATGGGATGGTAGACTAGAGTACAGCAAAAAAAAATAGTATAGTCATTTCATAGTCTATAAGAACTAGAAAAGAAAAAATATTAAAAAATAAAATATACTATAATTTTATTTTAATGACGCATCAATAATAAAAGTGTTATTTTATCAAAACCTGCGATGTAAGTGCTATTTTACTGAAGCCGCTCGATATAGATTTCATAATAGCAATTGACTTATCCGAGAAATTATATTTTACTCTATAAAAATACTGTAGTCTAAACATCAGTTTTTTCTATTTTCTCTTCAAACAGCCATATTGAAAAATGATTAGAAATCGAACGGAGAATGAAATCCTCTCAACGATGTATAGTTGTAGTGTACAGATACGAATCCTCATACGGATACGATTACGCACATACCAATTCGTACGCGTTCCAGACTGCTGCATCGAGCCCGACCTGGCTCTCCCTCCCCGCGACGCCTAGACCTTCGTCCTCCTCGACTCCTCCCGCTCTCACCTCCTTTCAAACCCTAGAACACGATTCCCCACCCAAAACCCTGACCCTGTGCCCCCCAGTCCCATCAGCCCAGTGCCCCGCTCCGCTCCCCGGCGCCCGTCGCGGCTCCACTTCCCGCGCCGCACGACCTCGCTAACCTAGGGTTTCATCCGTTTTCAAGTTGTTCGTTCTACGGAGTTGGGAGGGCGTGGTCATGGCGTCGGTGGGAGGGGAGGTGATCGGTGAGATGACATGAGGTTGTGCGGCGGGGGTGGTGGTGCTGGTTGCCATGAGTAGGCCCTCGTTCAGGCCGCGGCCGCTCGACATCCACAAGAAGCTCCCAATTCTCAAGTCCGTGCGGGAGTTCGAGGATGATGACCAACTGTACGCGCCGGCCGCCACGGCGAGGGCAGGGGTGCTGCTTCGACACTCCGGAGCGGAGCTCACTGCATCAACCTCCAGCAACGCTGCAGAGGGCGAGGTAATTGGTTGCTGCTGCTTGTGTTTGAGCTGCAACTGTGTGAAATGTTGGTGCTTGGCAGCTCGTAGAGTTTCCTTCTTTGTTAGCTGTACCCTATCGGGTTCTTTCAGTGCCGCTTTAAGTTCTTGATCCACGTAGTGAATTGAATTGAGCTTTACTCTATAGTTGAATCACCAAATTCACCAGCTTAGCTGTGTGCTCATTGTGGTTCAGAAGTAAAATAAGTATTCTGGGTATTTATCTTCTTGCTCATTGCGTAATAAGAAATGAAGAAGACTTGGGGACAGGAGTGCAAGTTGTAATGCCATGGAATTGTTCTGAACCTGCAACTTTAGTGGATAGTTGGATGTACATGTTTGTTATATCAAATGAACATTAGCATTCCTATTTAAAGCATATATGGTGTATCTGAGTTTATATTTAGAATGCAGCCGAACATCTCTAACAAAAATAAGATGAAATAAATTGCTTTCTTTTTACAGAGTGATGCAAGCTGTGTTCTACAATAGTGTGTCACTTGCATGTTTGAAAGATACCACTACCTTTCGTTCAGCGCATCTCACAAGTCACATTACATATGTGGGTATCATATTAAACGCATATCCGATGCATTTTCATTTGTATACAGCATACTTTAAGAATGCAAGAATTTAAACAATAAATTTGTTTTATACTTGTGACCAGGACGTGAGCTGCTTGGCTTTGGCTGTGTGCATAAACTTTGATTTAAGAATACTAAATTTATTTTTCCACCTAGTTCATGTTCTAGCACTTTTTATCCTTTTTTTCTCTCTCTCTCTCAGATGTCTTATATGATTGTAACAATTCAGATATGGCTAATTTGCTAGGAGTGTCAAGGATTGTACTGTAATCTTACAGGCCTAATATATATGCATAATCTACAAAAACTGGACTTAGTCCCATAAATGTTTGTTTCACATGTAAACTTATTGTCAGTCACAATGGTTCAAAGAATGATGGACAAACCAATGGTCATTTCTCTATTTAACAGGGAAACCAAACAACCAATAAGAAAAATATCCAAGAAATACCAACACCGCAGTTCGATGCTGTGGACACGTACGAAAGGGACTATACTCGTACCTTTGCACAACCAACATGTTACATACGTGGAAGAGGAGGTTTCTTTCTTATCACCTCAAACCATTACATTACCTACCCTGTTTATGTGTCTTATAACTGAAAGTGATTAACCTTTGCAGCCAGAGCTGAGATTGGTGAATTTGTTGAGTATGACCTGGACAACGAAGATGAAGACTGGCTTGAAGATTTCAACAATGAGCGGAAGAATCTTAACCCTGAAAAGTAAGAAAATTCTGCAGATCTTGATGAATTTGTCCAGCAGTTGGCACTTCGTCTGCAGTTGGATGCCTGACATACAATTGAACTCAAGGAATTAACTATGCTTTTAGGAAGTGATGATGTTTATCCTTTCCTTGACTACAATGTACCATAATTATATTGCAGTTAATGCTCCTTTATTTCATAATGTAATATTTGTCCTTTCTCTAGTGACTGTTTCAAAATATTTGCCAACTAGGAATATAGGAGTCTAATATTGCAATATTTCCTCTCTTCACTTCTATATTGATGATTTGAAAGAGGCCAAGTTACTGTAGCATCTCGTTTATTCAGTGTTTAAAAAGCGACAGAGAAAAGCGAGCGGGGGAGCTCCGCCCAGAGCCTAGGCATTTTCTGAAAATCGAGCACGAGCAAAGGCAAGCAAGCAGCAATTCGGCAAGCATCAGAGAACTGAAGAGGAAAGGAGGAGAAGCTCAAGATCCAGAAAAATCCGGCCCGGATGACTTTTGGTAGGAGAGGACATAACGGTGGCGCTGGTGGGCGGGGGAGGACCTTCAACGGTCAATCTGATGGCTGGCACAGGGGAGAAGTCAGATTTCTTGATTCTGACTGAATCAGCGACAAGTCAAACTGAAATACTGAATAAAACAAGAAAGAAAGGAGCTGGGGAGTGATAATATCTGCAGGCTGCAGCTTGCTTGCCATCACTGCTGAATGCTGGCTGGAGAAGAGGAACAACAGGCGGTGACTGGCGGGAGTTTCTGACTAGAACCGAACGAAAAAGGGGGAGGAGGCGAGGTGCTCCAGGTCCAGAGGAATTCACCTGCTGCAGTGATTCCATTCGATGGCCGGAGAAGAGGAACAACCAGCGACAAAGATTGAATCGACGATAGCGGTCATCTGGATAGACTGGCGACACTCGATTTTGAGGAGTGTTAGAGGGGAAAAGAAGCTAGGGCGCCACTCCTCCCTTTTATTCACACGATCCAGTGGCTTGATTCGATGTTGAGCGCCTGCATCGTGCAGGAAAGCGCACCACTTCACAATTATGCGAGCTTAATTGCACTTGGTGCTGGTGCCTAATTGCATCACTCAGCCAAAAGCGACGTGGTGGCCTGCCGTGCAGCGCCTAGGCAGCGCTTAAGCGGCCAACATTGCCACTTTTTTAAACACTGTGCTTAATAGGATTTGTGTGGCCACTTCTCATTAATTCCTTGGGACCTTCCTTGGTGTATGAACAAAGTGATCGTGAATAAATGTTGGACAGTTTGTCGTTGCTTCATTTTAAATGTAACATTCTTACAGGTTGGAGATTCTCCTATTCAAATTGGAAATTTTGGACCACAAAGCTCGTGAAAGAGCAGGGGCCATAACACCAACATTCATAGGGCCCGTACCAGTCCTCTTGCAGCTTGATACTGCTATGGAGGTAAAGCTACATGCTAAATGGGAACCTTATACAATAGTCACAATTTGGATCTTATGATGTTATGGAAAGAATTGGCATAGAGCCCTGTTTACATGTTATTTTTAGTGGCGACTTGCTCTACCAATTCCTGCTAAATCAACCTTCTGAAACCTACAAATACATTTCTTTTATGCATGCCAACTAGCATTTGTGAGAAATGCACCCGCCCTAGCATGGCAGCTATCACCTTTGGGGGCAATTGTTGTCTTACTAGCTGGCATGCAAGAGTGAGTGCATTTTTGTAGAGGATGATGACTGCACAACCCCTTAACTTTTTAAGAAATATCTTATTGTTTGTTTCCTAAGTAATCAATAGACAATTCTTAGGTTTCTAGTTTTAGTTTGCAGTGTTTGTGCTGCTTTATGTGTTCTATGAATTTATTGATTTGTGTTTGGGAGAAATCTGAAGGGGAGTCCTGGCGCAGCAGTAAAAACTGTTGCCTTGTGACTATGAGGTCATGTGTTCGAGTTCTGGAAACAGCCTCTTGCAAAAATGCAGGGAAAAGCCTGCGTACAAAAGACCTAAGTGGGTTGGATCCTTTCCTGTACTCTGCGCAAGCGGGAGCTACATGCACTGGGCTGCTCTTTTTTTTTCTCTTGGAGAAATCTGTCATCTTAGGAATATATTTTTAGATTGGTAGAATTTTCAAGACAAATGTTAACCGTCCATTCTCAGTGGAAACAAGCTAAAAGAAACTTTTCTATTTTCATTTGATAATTATGCAGATACAATGATAATTTTTATCTTTACTGTTATGTTATCTTTTCCCATTTTTCCGTTCTAGTGTTTACTAACCAAGTGCTTCTGTAGGCTTTGAAATATTTATCTGTTCGGCATGCTGTTTTTCAAGCTGTATTTAACTATTGGAAAGCCAAGGTATTCGTTACTGTCAAAATACACATATTATTTGTAAGTGTCATGTTTCCTTTTTTATCTTTTTTTGCAAGCGATAAATTATTTCTACCCTAGCTTGGGCTTGTAGATCAGATCTTACCAAATATATTTCAATCTTATATTTGCTAATTTGTTCCTTATCAGAGGGAACGGTTGCAAAAGCCTATTCTACGGCACTTGCAGGTTAGCATGCCTTCTTTGATATCTTGATGTTTTTCAACCCTTATTGAGCCATGTAAACTATCCCAGGTTCCAAATGCGAAACATAAGTTTTTTCGTTGAATTATAGTGTCTCACTGGAAATTGTAATTGTCCTGTAAGTGTTGTTTGCCAAATGAAGCAGTGATTGTGTTGAAAGCTATTTGTGTGATCATAGGTTATGCATGATAATTGGCCGGGTTGATATAATTTATAAGGTACACTTGATAGAAGCCAGCTTGAAATTCTGATGTAAATGTTTATTTTCTGAAGCGACAACATATATGCTCAGAACAATGTAGGGTGATCATATTGGGCTGGATTTTGCTTGAACGTTATGTCCGGTGGAAGCCTGATGCCTGGCCTGCAATATGTTTGCTAGTGTTGCACATTAGGGTCATCTCCTCAACTGTAATTAGTCATGTTTCCAGCTTGTTTCCACTTTTTTTTACCTCAAATGAATGGTACACCTAAATTTTAGCAGGCTGCCTCCTCTAAAGATTTTATTCTTATTTACATGTGAAATTTCTGTGCTTCTTGGTTGCCTTATATTTAATCTTGACTAACCTGCTGCTGTTCGTTTGAAGCCTCCACCGCCAGTAAATGATACAAATCCATACAATGTATTCAGACCAAGAGAAAAGGCTCATCGTCTCCATACAAGGAGGGTACGTGCCTTGAGTACATAGATTGTTTTTATGGGTTTTGTGGTTCTGTAGTAGAGTGTTGGAATTCCGGAGGATAGGGCTCCATAGTAAGACAAGAAATCTATAGATAAGGCAAGTTCTAAAGATGGAGAGGTTACTGGCATTTAGATTAGGAACAAAATATGACTCCTCGACGCCCCCATGCTGAACCGGCCTGCAGGCATGGACTGGCCGATACTGCAACACATAAGGATTACACGACATTCTCCCTCTACTCTTGATGCATGCGTTTGTCTCGTGCTAAAGACCTCCTGTCACGTCATCGCGGGTCTTGTCCGTCGTGCATGCCTACCTCACGCGCCACGTCTTCAGGCACCGTCCTTTTCGCCGCATGCTCGCGTGCCGAGGCTCCCTCGCACCGAGCCTTCCACGCACGTACGAGCCGCCATGGCAGAAAGCTACCGGGTCCCACCGTGCCATTCCAAATCCTCTTGATATAAGCTGCCACCCCTCCTTCTGTCGACTATTAATGTGCGCTCGCCATCAAGCATCCGCGCGCTCTTCCTCCGACACGGCGCTGCTCGCCTAGCCTTCCTATGCAAGCCGTGTTCACTTGTACACATACATGCCTCCCCGGCCTCCACACGGCCACCTCGAGGTGTGGTCTGCCGCCTCCTCGAGCCACCTCGCCTTGAGATGCCACGACCCGCCGTCGCGGTCGCTGAACTCCACGTGCCTCCTGCACATACACGGCCACACCCACGTGCCGGAGCAATTACGCACTCATGCGTCCCGCCTAGACGTGTTGCTACGTATATGTGCCTCCAAGCCGCGCACACCTCCTGTAAGTATGTATGTCTTGCTGTACACCGCCTAGACCACACGTCGTGCCGTAGCCCGTAGAGGAATTCAGCCACATCCGGGATCTGCTTCAGCAGCCCACGTGTGCGCCGCGACGACGATGACACCGAGCGCACACGCAGTCCACGACAGTCTAGCGCCGAACCCACTGGTCCCTCGGTCGTCCCCCTCCCCCTGGATCCAGCTGCCTCCAATGATAGGTCGTCCGCGTGAGCTTTGCAGGGGTTGCGCCCACCTCGGCACACTGCCTCTGGCCCGATCCACACCTCCATCCGCTCCGATTCGTTGGGGTCGCACCTGCCTCGGCTTGATCCGGAGCCACACTGTCTGCGAGCCGCCTTGCTGTAGCTTGCAGTCTCGCTGCCGCCGCCAAGGTCTGCACACAGATCTCCCTGCTCATGTGTGAGGACCCGCACCACCTGTTGCCGCCGCTGAACAGCGGCTTCCTGTCGTCGTGGAGATCTTTCCATCTTTAGAACCTTCCTTATCTATAGATTTCCTGCCTTATTAAAGAGTCCTTTCCTAATACTACTCCTAGATCCTCCCAGTCCGAACCGGCCTGCAGGCCATGGCTGGGCCACGCCGCAATACATCAGGATTACGCAATATAGTGAGGATATGTTTTCCTTTTGGCATTATACTGCTTGCGACCATGCTTTTTCTGTTGCATATATAATAATTCCTGCCTTTTCCAGATGCAAAGACGGGAAAACAGTATCCAGTCATTTGAAAAGCTTCGCCTGGTAAGCAGTTGTTTTCTTGTGATGGGATAGTGTTGCATTCTTTTGATATGGAGATAGTGAATTATATTATGCTGCATTCTTACCTTTTTAGTTAAAGGATTTTCGGGCATTTCTAAACCAAAAATTATGATTTCTTAGATAAATACCAGTTTGTTCTAAATTGGAAATCTATTGATCTTCTGTTGTTTTTAGAGAAACGGTTTGGCATGTTCATGCCTAAGGGATAATTTTACTGCTGTTTAGTGCTGCAGAAACTATAAGTTGATGAATGTTTTACACTTAAGAATAAACTTTTATGTTATCTCCTTATACTGTACAAACTTATAGATTTATGAAACCATCACCTGGTTATCTCCTGTGATTTTGCCAAACTCTTTCTTCGTTTGCAATTTTTATTTGACATACACATTAATTGAATGCTACCAGTCCCTTAGCTCTCCTTTTTCATGCTGATGGCATATGGAGCCTTTTGTGTTCTTGTTTTTCTCAAACTCTTGCAAAGTTGTTTAAATGCAACATTGTATTTTCTCGACTGAAACTATTGTTCTCCTATCTGAAGTAATTTATTAATGCTGTTTAGTTTAGAAAAATACAACAACAACAACAACAACCAAGCCTTTATCCCAAGCCTGTTGGGGTCGGCTAGACATGAAACCCAATATCAATGAAGTAAAAGAGAGGAAGAGTTATAAGAACAAGGAAAAAAGAAAAAAAAGGAAAAAAGAAAAAAAAGAAAAAAAAGAAAAAAAGGAAAAAGAGAAAAGAGAAAAGAAAAAAAGAAAAAGAAAAGAGAAAAGAGAAAAGAAAAAAAGAAAAAAGAAAAAAACAAGACTACGATTCTGGCACATGGATTGCTACTTTCCATGCGGTCCTATCATGAGCTAAGCCTCTGGATACATTCCAATCTCTCAAATCTCGTTTTACCGCCTCCTCCCAAGTCAACCTTGGTCCTCCTCTACCCCTCCTAATATTTTCTCTACCTCTTAAAATCTCACTATTAACCGGTGCTTCTGGAGGTCTCCGTTGGATATGTCCAAACTACCTAAGTCGATGTTGGACTAACTTCTCTTCAATCGGCGCCACCCCTAAGTTATCTCGAATTGCCTCATTCCTTATTCGGTCTCTTCTCGTGTGCCCGCACATCCACCGTAGCATGCGTATCTCTGCGACACTCATTTGTTGGACATGTTGCCGTTTAGTTCGCCAACATTCCGCCCCATAGAGCATCGCGGGTCTGATCACCGTCCTATAGAACTTCCCTTTTAGCTTTTGTGGGACTTTCCTATCACATAGGATTCCAGAGGCTTGTCGCCATTTCATCCACCCTACCTTGATCCTGTGGCAAACATCCTCATCAATATCGCCATTGCTTTGTAACATTGATCCTAAGTATCGGAAAGAGTCCCTTCTAGGTACTATTTGTCCTTGTAGACTAACATTTCCCTCTTCATGACCAACACCACTAAAGTCACACCTCATATACTCGGTTTTGGTCCTACTAAGTCTAAACCCCTTGGACTCTAAGGTTTGTCTCCATAACTCTAATTTCTTATCAACACCATCTCTAGTTCCATCTACCAGCACTACATCATCAGCAAAAAGCATGCACCAAGGGATATCCCCTTGTATATCCTTCGACACCTCATCCATCACCAAGGAAAAGATGTATGAGCTCAAAGCTGATCCTTGATGTAGTCCTACCGTGATAGGAAATGCATCTGACTATCACTTACGCGCACACTTGTCCTAACATTATTGTACATATCCTTGATAAGGGTATGTACTTTGTTGGCACTTTATGTTTCTCTAGTGCCCACCACATGACTGACCTTGATATCTTGTCGTACGCCTTCTCCAAGTCGATGACACTATATGCAAGTCCTTCTTCTGCTCACTATATCTCTCCATAAGCTGACGAAGCAAGAAAATCGCCTCCATTGTAGACCTCCCAGGCATAAAACCAAACTGGTTTTTAGTGACATTGGTCACTTTCCTCAGGCGGTGTTCAATCACTCTCTCCCAAAGCTTCATAGTATGACTCATAAGCTTAATGCCTTGATAATTAGTACAACTTTGAATATCTCCTTTATTTTTGAAGATAGGTACTAATATACTTTTCCTCCATTCTTCAGACATCTTGTTTGACCGAAAAATGTGGTTGAATAGCTTTGTGAGCCATACTATTGCCACGTCCCCAAGACATCTCCACACCTCAATAGGGACATCGTCAGGGCCGAGGGTCTTTCCTCCTTTCATCCTTTTTAAGGCCTCCTTAACCTCAAACTCTTGTATCCTCCGCACGAACCACCTGTTGGAGTCATCAAAGGAGTCATCCAACTCAACCATAGTGCTCCCATTCCCATCATTGAATAGCCCATTAAAGTAATCACGCCATCTATTCTTAATCTCTTCATCCTTCACTAGAATGCGGTCAGTCTCATCTTTGATGCATTTAACTTGATTGAGATCCTTCATCTTTCTCTCGCGGATTTTTGCTACCTTGTATATGTCCTTTTCACCTTCTTTTGTCTCTAGTCTCTCATATAACTTATCATAGGCCTGTCCTCTTGCCTTACTCACAGCCCGCTTTGCATTCTTCTTAGCCTCTTTGTACTTAAGCATGTTGCTTGCGCTTCTATCATTATGCCAACTCTTGTAACACTCCTTCTTCTCCTTAATGGACTTTTGTACATCCTCATTCCACCACCAAGTGTCTTTATCTACAAGTTTCTTTCCCTTTGTCACACCGAACACCTCACTTGCTACCTTCCTAATGCAAGTTGCCATCTTCATCCACATACTATCTGCATCTCCATTTTCTGCATAGGGTCCTTCTGTGATCACCCTATTTTTAAAGGATTCTTGTGATTCTCCCTTCAACTTCCACCACTTTGTTCTTGTGATTTTGACACCTTTGTCCCACAAAGAGCACGTATGGAAGCGAAAGTCAACTACCACAAGATTATGTTGTGTCACAACACACTCCCCCGGGATCACCTTACAATCTAGAAACTCCCGTCTATCCTTCCTCCTAGTGAGGACAAAGTCAATCTAGCTAGAGTGTTGGGCACTACTAAAGGTCACTAGGTGAGATTACCTCTTCCTAAAGAGGGTGTTAGCTATCAACAGATCATAGGCTACGACAAAGTCTAGGATGTCCTTACCCTCTTGATTTCTATCGCCACATCTAAAACCTCCATGTACTCCCTCAAATCCTAGGTTAGTTGCACCCACATGACCATTGAGATCTCCCTCTATGAGGAGTTTCTCGGTTATCGGTACACTACTAACCATATCCTCCAAGTCCTCCCAAAATTGCCTCTTAGGGCTCATGTTGAGCCCAACTTGTGGGGCATAAGCACTAATGACGTTCAAGACAATGTCCCCAATTACTATCTTGATTAAGATGATCCTATCCCCTCGTCTTCGAACATCCACTACTCCATCCTTAAGACTCTTATCTATTAGAACACCTACGCCATTCCTAGTCCCAGCCGAACCAGAATACCAAAGCTTGAAACCGGTATTCTCGACTTCTCTCGCCTTTTGACCCGCCCATCTAGTCTCTTGTACACAAAGGATATTTACTCGTCTCCTAATGGCAACATCTACTAACTCACGTAGCTTCCCCGTCAAGGATCCTACATTCCAACTACCCACCCGAAATCTATGTTCCTCGGCTAGCTTCCTTACGCTTTGCACCCGTCGAGTAAGATGCAAAGACCCTTGCTCACTTATCACTACATCCGGGCGATGATGTAGCGCGCCACTAAGGTGGTGGTGATCCGGCCCTTGCTCATTTAACACCATATCCGGGTTCCGATATGGCGTGCCACTAAGGCGGTGGCGACCCGGCCCTTACCCACTTAACACCATACCCGGGTTCCGATATGGCGCGTCGCTAAGAGAGTTACGCTCCAACGAATTTCTATTGGGTTTCATTTCCATGAGAATGGCTAAGTGTAAGTTGTTGGCTCGCCAAGCCTATCACAACCCCCTCCTCCTTTACCCGGGCTTGGGACCGGCTATGTCATTACAACATAGGCGGAGTTTTAGTTTGGAAAAATACTCTTAATAATTATTAATGCTATTGAGTGATGCATATGCCTATTACTATCTTTGCTAAAATCTGAAACATCATTTCCTTTGGCATATGCCTACTTAAGTTTTAAATTCCGCTTCATGAGTTTTAAGTTGTATTTTTTTATTTATGATGTTAGTTTGAACATTGTATTAGGTGCGACGCAACTTGGAACAAGCAAAAGCAGTAATGGATGCTTTAATTAAGGTTAGTCCATGCATGGAATAATCTTGGATTACTATTTAGCATTGTTATTAAAAATACTTCTGTAACTTTTTTAACTAATAATATCCTTTTTACAGAGGGAGGAGATAAAACGGGAGGCCATGGAGTGCCAGGTCAACCTTCAGCGAGTTCAGATGAAATATAAGGTATAGAGTGTTAGACGTACACGTACTGCAGTTTGTCAGTTTAAAAGTCCTCGTCTTACATGTTTTTGGCATAACTTCCTGCAAAAATACAATTTTCACAACAGCTAGTGGTTCATCTAAACGTGATCCATTGAAAATATTCGTATTCCTTGCTATGTGATCTACATATTGTCTTTGAAGCTTTTAATGCTCTACTGTATGCCTTGGTATGTCATACCGCACGTGGTGGCGATGGGGACATCAGCTACTAGCATTATTTAGGCGTATATTCAGTTATTTAATGGTGATTGCTAAGTTTCAAACATTAACAAAAACTTTGCTTTTTAGGCATCTTTCTTTTCTTGGCTAGCACCTAACAGACAACTTCCTTTTCTGGCTAGAAAATTATGAAAAGTTTCAGGAATTGTTGATATGGACTTAATATAATTGTTGAGCTAGGTTTAAAAACTAGTTGAACTAGGTTTCTAGTTTCTTTTTACAGGTTGTCAAAGACGTTGGAGTAGTTTTTAAAAATTGGGCTTAAAAATTGTGTTTTTCAGAGGAAGGCTTAAAAATTTGTTAATAGGTTGTTGAGAGGAGCGTGTTGTGTTTGCAGTCCCAAGACCTCTTCCTACCACTGTCCCACAGTTACCTATTAACATTTATGATCACAAGGCGATGATCCCACACTTCAAAAAATCCAGTTACCTATCACATCTGCAATCCCAAGATCTTGACATTTATGTGCAGTATGTGATTGCACAAAACAGTATTACAGCAGACATGACAGTCTTTGTACTGAAATTGGTAGCCATTAGAGACACTTTATACTTTTATCAACATTAATTGATACTCCCTCCCAGTGGCGGGCCTAGGATCTAAGTAAAGGGTATGCCGCACAAAAAATCATATGTATTTTGTGTTAGAAATAATCCCGTTTTCTAGATTAAACTAGAGTTAGAGATATAGTCCAAGTCAAATAAGAGTAGGAGTCTAGGTAGTATTAGACTAGAAGTCTGTTGTAATTTGGGACTATATATACAACCCCCCTACTGAGAAAAAATCAAGAGAGAGAAACAGAGGAAATTAATCGCGGATTTCCAACCATTGGTATCAAAGCTAGGGCTTTGGATCCTCCATTCCTCCTCGGGAGGACGTGCTCCTGGGGGTGGCCATTGCAGATCTAAAGCGGGGTAAATAAAGCAGAAGACCAAGGAGGCGACCGAGGCAGCAGGTGAGCAAGGCGCGGAAGTGCACGAGCGGACGAAGCAAGAAAAGGCGCTAAAGGAGCTGAAGGCCAATCCAAACCGAGGCGCAACAGTGGCTTGTGGACACCGCTAGGCGGCGCCAGGGAGCGGTGCAACCGTGCCACGGGGCCGGCGAGGAGCCCGACGGTGATTCCTACCGCATCCGGTCACTCGAGCTGGCGGGTCTCTCAAGGGCATTCTGCCAACTCCTCGTTTAGCTCTCTCCATCCCCGCCCCTCACCGAGGACGCCTTCTTCGCGGAGCTTGCGGCGTTGGGCGCCGACCACCTTGTTCTCATCTTGGAGGACGCCACCACGGGACGTCTAGCCGGAGCGGGATCGGTGCTGGTGGAGCGCAAATTTCATCCGGCGCCGCGGTCTTGTGGGCCACGTGGAGGACGTTGTGGTGGATGCCGCCGCGAGAGAAGCGGGGCTCGGGGAGCGACTCGTGTGGCGCCTTGTGGAGTACGCGAAGGAGGAGAGGTGTAGAGCGCCGCGCACGGCGTGGAGAGAGGCAAGGGGCAGGCAAATCCGACTGCTGCCAGAGAGAAGAGGAAGAAGCGGCAGCTGCTGTTCTGGTTTGGAGGTGCTAGAGTTTGGGAGATAAAGTGGGCCGGCTGGGCTGACCTGAGCCAACAAAGGCCAAGTGTGCTCAGCTGGGCCGGCTGGGTGAGGTGAGCTAGAAGAAGTCAAGTGCTAGTTCACGACCAATGAGGTGTTTGCAGAACATGACACATGATTCAACTTTCAGACCAATGGAGGACGAGTTGGTGCTTCACTTTCTTCGACCACAGCTGCGTGGTTTCCCACCACGCGAGGAAGGCATAGTGATAGAAGCAGACTTCTATGATGTGACGTCGTGGGGCCTCTTGGCAAACTACGGCCTACGCGACTTGGGATACTTCTTCACGTTACACAGGCGGAGCAAGCCTCGAGTACAGCGGTCCGGCGGCGGCGGCATCTGGAAGCATAGCACAATCAAGTGTGCACAGTCGATTTCCAACATGGGAGTCGTGGTGCAGTGGCGTTTGGTCAAGTTCTGTTTCTACATGCGTGGAGAACTCGAGAAGCGGCGTAGCACGGGGTGGATCTTGGAGGAGTACGAGATCACTGATCCAAGGTGCTATCGTCACGACGATGAAAGTGAAGAAGAAAAATATTGGGTGCTCTGTCGCGTGAGGAAGAGCAGGCCAATGCGAGGTGTGCTCAAGATGAAGATGTTACCATCTCGAGTATGTGATCGGAATGAAGATGCGCCCATTCCGAGATTGAGTGCAGGATGAAGATGAGCCCGTTCTGGGGTTGAAGATGTGACCAACCGAATTTGTGTGCAGGATGAAGATGCGACCATCCTGGGAATGAAGACGTGCCCATCCCAAAATTGAGTGTTCAAGGTGTACTGCCCACCTCAGGGGTGTAGTGCCCACCCCAGGGTTGTAGTGCCCAACCTAAATTCGTGTCCGGGATATAGTGCCCATCTCGGGGGGATGTAGTGCCCATCCTCTAGTGTGTGCAGGGTGAAGTGTCCATCCTGGGGTGTAGTATCCACCCCAAAAGTGTGAGTGTGATCTAGAGAAACGAGATTAGGGGTGATTGTTAGAAATAATCCCATTTTATAGATTAAACTGGAGTTATAGATAGAGTCCAAGTCAAAGAAGAGTAGGAGTCTATGTAGTATTAGACTAGGAGTCTATTGTAATTTGGGGCTATATATACAATTACCCTATTGAGAAAAAATCAAGAGAGAAAAACAGAGGAAATTAACCCCAGATTTCCAACATTTTGTAACACCATTTATAATTTAATAAATAATTACAAAATTTGTGACATAATTTGATATATAGATAATAAATAACATGACAAGTCTTAAAATCAATAAACTATATGTTAGTAGCTGAATTCTTACTCTCATTGAAAGAGAGGATGACACTAGGAGTTGGGGCAATTTTCTTGTCTATTTCTCACACAATGCCATGCCAACCCAAGGGGTTGAGGCTACATATTTATAGCTGCCATGGCAGCCAAGCATATGCCACAAAGATGCTAGTCTAAGATGCTTAGATGCTGTCCTAATATGCTGTCCATGGCTGACACTAAGATGCTGTCCTAGTGTCCTTAATATGCTGTCCTAGTGTCCTTAGATGCTGTCCTAATTGGGGCCACAAAGACCAAAGGACTAGAGTACAACAAAGACCAAGGACTAAAAGTGCAACAAACTAAAGGACTAGGGTACAAGGGACTAGGGGACCAAAGACCAAAGGACTACAAGACTTATTCCAGCATTCTCCCCCTAAGTCTTGTACGTCGTCTTCTGAGAGGGTTGGACCATCCCGATCTTGGTGCGAAGTTCAATGAACTTGAGCCTCCCAAGGGGCTTCGTGAGCAGGTCCGCAAGCTGGTCATTGGTGTTGATGTAGTTCGCCTTGATGCTCCCTTCCTCCAAGCATTGTCGGATGAAGTGGTACCTCACCCGGATGTGCTTGCTCCGTTCATGGAAAACGGGATTCTTTGCCAGGGCCAGAGCGGACACGTTGTCCACCCTGAGTTCGACCACTCCAGTGTCTCTGCTGAGGAGATCACCAAGCAGTCGACTAAGCCAGAGCGCCTGAGTCGAAGCGGTGGAGGCCGCTATGTACTCGGCCTCGCAGCTGGACAGGGCCACCACCTGTTGCTTGACCGACTGCCAGCTAACGAGGCACTTGCCGAAGAAGAAGAGGATCCCGCTGGTGCTCTTGCTGGTGTCGATGTCGCCGGCGTGGTCGCTATCGCTGTACCCGACAAGGTGTGCCTCCCCAGGACACCTCGGGTAGTGGAGGCCGTGATCGAGAGTCCCCGCAACATAGCGGATGATCCTCTTCACAGCCTGCTGGTGATCCGTCGTCGGTCGTTGCAGGAACCGACTAACGTAGCCGACGGAGAATGCCAAGTCCGGCCGTGTGTGGGTGAGGTAGCGAAGGCTCCCCACAAGACGCCGGTACTGCGTAGCGTCCACCTCCTCCGCCGTGCTGTCGCGGCTAAACTTCAGCCTCTCCTCCATCGGAGTGAGAGCTGGGTTGCAGTTTGTGAGCCCAGCTAGCTCAACAATGCGCTTGGCGTAGGCGGTTTGTCGAAGTGTGATCCCGGAGTCGGCCTGGTGCACCTCAATCCCAAGGTAGAAGGAGAGAGATCCCAGGTCACTCATCTGGAAGGTGGCTTTCATCTCTTCCTTGAACGCTGCCACCTCTGCATCCTTGGTGCCGGTGATCACCAAGTCGTCGACGTAGACACCCACCAGTAGGGTGTTTCCTCCATTGCCTCGCCGGTAGATGGCTGCCGCGTGCGGGCATTGCCCGAAACCCATCCTCTTGAGCGTGGAATCCAACTTGGCATTCCACGCCCTTGGTGCCTGACGCAAGCCATAAAGGGCCTTGCGCAGGCGCAACACCTTGCCCTCCTTGCCAGGGACCACAAACCCCGGCGGCTGGTGTACGTAGATCTCCTCCTTCAAGTCGCCGTTGAGGAACGCCGACTTGACGTCCATGTGCTGGACACGCCAGCCTTCTTGGGCAGCAAGTGCAAGAAGGAGTCGCACGGATTCCATCCGTGCCACGGGGGCAAAAGCATCGTCGAAGTCGATCCCCTCCTGCTGCACGAAGCCGCGTGCTACCAAGCGAGCCTTGTGCTTGACGATGGCGCCGGCTTCATCCCTCTTCTACTTGAACACCCACTTAAGGGTGATCGCACGGTGACCACGAGGAAGATCAGCAAGCTCCCAAGTGCGGTTCGTCTCAACCGCGTCCATCTCCGACTGCATCGCAGCACGCCATGCCGCGTGTTTCTCGGCCTCCGCAAAAGACCGAGGCTCGCCGTCATCGCACGCAAGGTGCAACTGCGCCTCCAGATCTTGATCATCCAGATCGTGAGAGGCCAGTCCCGGCACCGGCTGGTTGCCGAGAATGTTCTCCATCTTGCGATACCGCAACGGCTCGCCGTCGTAGCACCCGTCGAGGCGCTCCTCGTCGTGGGAGAGCGGAGTAACAAACTCCACTGGGCCGTGCTCGACACGAGCTGGGGACGGAGTGGGCGTGCCCGGAGGAGTGGCCGTCGGTGCTGGAGTGCGTGGGGTCGCCGGCTGAGGTGGAGGTGGACGGTCGGGGGTTGGGGTAGACACGCTCGGTGGAGAAGAGTTGCCTACTCCCCCAACTCCCTTGAAGTGGACGTAGTCGACGATGAAGTCGTCGTGCGTCGAGGTCGAACCGTCGTCCACCGCCTTGTCCCATGCCCATCCTCGCCCTTCGTTGAACACAACGTCGCGCGTCGTGCGCACACGTTGTGTCTCTGGGTCGAGAATGCGGTAGGCCTTCGAGCCCTCCGCGTAGCCGATGAACACCCCCGGAGTGCTCCTGTCGTCGAGCTTGCTGATGTGGCCAAGCTCCTTGGCAAACGCGAGGCAGCCGAAGACCCGTAGATGAGAGACCGCCAGCTTGCGCCCATACCAAGCCTCGTACGGCGTCCTGCCGTTGAGAGCCTTGGTGGGCGAGCGGTTGAGGATGTAGACAGCCGTCACCACCGCCTCTCCCCAGAAGATAGCCGGCATTCCCCTCTGCTTGAGGAGGGCCCGAGCCATCCCCACAACCGTCTGGTTGCGCCGCTCGACGACGCCGTTCTGCTGCAGGCTGTAGGGCGCGGAGTAGTGGCGCTGAACACCCTCGTCCGCGCAATACGACGCGAATTCAGCCGCCGTGAATTCGCCGCCGTTGTCGGTGCGTAGCACACGCAGCTTGCGGCCGCACTCCGCCTCCGCAATGGCCTGCGCGCGCCTGATGGCGTTCGCAGCCTCTCCCTTGCTGCCAAGGACCATGACCCACATGTAGCGGGAGAGGTCGTCGACGAGCAGCAGGAAGTAGCGTCGTCCTCCCGGTGTAGCTGGTGTCACCGGGCCACACAAGTCCCCGTGAACGAGCTCGAGCCGTTCCTTAGCTCGAAAGCTCGACTGCTGGGGAAAAGGAAGCCGCCTCTGCTTCGTCAATACGCAGACGTCGCAGAGCTGCTCCACGTGGTCAAGGCATGGCATGCCTCGCACCATCTCCTTGGCACTGAGCTGCTTTAGGGCCTCGAAGTGAAGATGCCCAAAGCGCTCGTGCCACTGCCATGCCTCGTCGTCCCGACGAGTGGCAAGGCAGACAGGCTGTGCTACCTGCACGTGAAGGACATAGAGTCGATTGGTGCCTCTAGTTACCTTGGCAAGAAGGCGACGATGGCGATCCCAAATCCTCATGACTCCGTCCTTAATCTCCACGCGCGAACCGTTCTCATCCAGCTGTCCCAAGCTGATGATGGAGTTTCTCAATGCGGGGATGTAGTAGACTCCGACGAGCAGCCTGTGCTCACCAGACTCGGCGGTGAGGATGACGGAGCCAACACCCTTGATCTCCACGCCGGAGGCGTCACCAAACTTGACAGAGCCTCGGACATTGGAGTCAAGCTCAACGAAGAACTCCCGTCGACCGGTCATGTGATGGGTGGCCCCGGTGTCGAGGCACCACCCGTCAGTCTTGTCGTTGCTGGAGCCGTCGCCGAGGAAAGCGTGTGCTTTTGGCTCATCAAGATGAAGGAGAGCCGCTGCGGTCGATGCCACTAGAGGTGGCTTGATGCTTCCGTGTGCCAGAAGCAAAGCTGGCTCCTCCTCTACCTGTGCCACGTGGGCCTCCTTCTCCACTTGTGCCACGTGGGCCTGGCCACGTCGTGGCTGTCGACACTCCCTGGCCCAATGACCAAGCTTGCCACAGTTGTGGCAGGTGTCGTCTCGTGTCGGCTTGTGGTTGCCGACGGTGCCGCCCTGGGCGCCTCCGCGGGCGCCACCCTCGGTACGTCCGCGTGCCCCGGCCTGGGTACCTCCACGCCCCTTGCGCGACTTGCCGCGCTTGCGGCCGCCTGTCGAGGAAGAGGACTCCCCCTTCTTCCGGTCACCCTGGCCAGCCTCCCACTGCTCGCGAGTGAGATGAAGCTTCCCGCCAATGGTGATAGGCCCCGAGAGAGGTTGTGGTTCGTCGTTGTCGACGACCTTGAGGCGACCTATCGCCTCTTCAATCGACATCGTGGAGAGGTCCAGCAGAGACTCGATCGAGCGAGCGATCTGCTTGTACTTCTCGGGGATGCACCGAAGGAGCTTCTCGACAGCTCTCTCTTCGTTGTAGGTGTCGTCGCCGAACTGCGCCAACTTCTGCAACAAAGTGTTGAGACGGAGCGCAAAGTCATCAACGTCCTCACCTGGCTTAAAGGCCAGGTTCTCCCACTCCTTGCGAAGCGCCTGCAGTGTGGACTTGCGGGCGCGGTCGCTGCCGATGCGTGCTGCAGCGATGGCATCCCATGCCTCCTTAGCAGTCCGCTTCTTGGAAAGCGAGAACTGCATCTCGGGCGGGACTGCAGCAATGAGGGCATCCAACGCCCGTCGATCCTCGTAGTAGTCGACGTCGCCGTACTGAACTGCTTCCCACATGTGTCGCACCTGGAGTCGTACCCTCATCACCGCGGCCCACTCGACGTAGTTGGTCTTGGTGAGGGTAGGCCACCCACCGCCGGGACCGACGTCCCTGACAATGGCCTGGACCCCGTGGTGTCCATGGTACCTGTCGGGAGAGGGAGAACCGCGCCGCCTGTAATGGACGCGTTCTCCGTCGACCCAGCCGCCGCCGCCGGGAGCGCCACCGGCGCGTCCGCGCCCGTCTGGGCTGCGGTTGTCGCGCCCATGGGGGCGCGCGGCTGCTAGCTGCACCTCTCGTGCTCGCGCCGCCTCCCTCACCGGCCTGAGCTCATCGTCGACGCCGCCGTCGACAGAGCCGCTGGAGCTACTGCCGCGCAGAGCCTCCAGCTCCGCTGCCGCCGCACGCGCTACAGCCGCCGCCGCCGCTGCTTCCACTTCCGCCCTTGCTGCTGCCAGTTCCGCCGCCGCCAACCTTGCCGCCATTGCCGCCGTCGCCGCAGTCTCTGCCGCCGCTCGCTCGCGCTCCTCTACCGCGGCGACCTCCGTCTGCCGCGCGCTCGAGGCGACCGAGCGCTGAGACTGTCCGTCGGACATGGCGCACTGGTGGGGAAGGGCTGCTGTATGTGGAAGACAAGCTGCTGCTCGTCTGTGCAGGAGAGGAATGAGCTGGAACAGCAGGTGTTCCTGCTGCCGGTTGCGGACGGAGAGAGGTGCGGGAAGGGGATGAGCAGGAGATATTTAAGCTACAGGATAGAACGGCTCTGATACCAAGTGTTAGTAGCTGAATTCTTACTCTCATTGAAAGAGAGGATGACACTAGGAGTTGGGGCAATTTTCTTGTCTATTTCTCACACAATGCCATGCCAACCCAAGGGGTTGAGGCTACATATTTATAGCTGCCATGGCAGCCAAGCATATGCCACAAAGATGCTAGTCTAAGATGCTTAGATGCTGTCCTAATATGCTGTCCATGGCTGACACTAAGATGCTGTCCTAGTGTCCTTAATATGCTGTCCTAGTGTCCTTAGATGCTGTCCTAATTGGGGCCACAAAGACCAAAGGACTAGAGTACAACAAAGACCAAGGACTAAAAGTGCAACAAACTAAAGGACTAGGGTACAAGAGACTAGGGGACCAAAGACCAAAGGACTACAAGACTTATTCCAGCACTATAATATAAATAATTTGAATACTTTGTAGGACGATTGCCTCCTCTCGAATCTATATATGGCACGATGACCGCATTTACCATACTCATGATAGCTGGAAAACACAGAATATATATGTACACTGAGCAAAAATTAGAGGGAATTAATTGTCATTAATCAGTCAAAGGGGTACATATAGGTCCCATTACTTGAGGGCTAAGAAAGCACACCCACAATGACTAAAATGCCCCTAAATACATAACCAAAACACACAGCAGTCTAACACCCCCCGCAGCCCCAACATGCAGATGTTGAGACTGGACCGAAACTCGGTGAAGACCGACGAAGGTAGACCCTTCGTGAAGATATCAACAAACTGCGACGACGTCGGAACGTGGAGTACTCGGACCTCCCCGAGAGCCACCCGCTCTCGAACAAAGTGAAGATCAATCTCCACATGCTTGGTTCGCTGATGCTGCACCGGGTTGGTGGTGAGGTAGACAGCGCTGACGTTGTCGCAGTAGAGCAACGTACTTCGAGCGAGGGGGGAGTGAAGCTCCTAAAGCAACTATTGAAGCCAGGAGGACTCAGCCACATCGTTGACCACGACGCGGTACTCCGCCTCAGCACTCGAGCGGAACAGCACGTGCTGCCGCTTCGAGGACCAGGAGACGAGGTTGCCACCCAGGAAGACGACGTAGCCGGAGGTGGACCGACTGGTGTCCGGGCAACCTGCCCAGTCAACGTTGGTGTAGACAACCAGCTCGGAGGCGGAGTCACGCCAAAGAAGGAGGTTGTCGAAGTGTTTGCGGTCGACACTCCCCTCGGGCCTGCTCAGGGGCAGCTCGCGGAGGTTCTTTTACGGAGGGGCTAGTCCTCTCGAGAGGGTCGCGTTGGATGAAGGAGGATTGACACCAGGATTTTTACGTGGTTCGGGCCGCCGGAGCGTAAAACCCTACGTCCACGGGAGCAGTGTTGCTCGATGTATTGCTTGGAGCTTAGAACCGGAGTTCTAAGCTTGGAGATGAGTTGAGTTGCCCTAGATGTCTAGAGGGAGCTGAACCCATCGGAGTTCGAACCCTTTGCAACGTTGCCTACCCGAGCCTTTTATAGTCCAAGGCTCGGGCGGCTTACAAAGTGGGCTTCGGGACCCGACAGGTGGCCCCGGGGTGATTTCCTGCCATCTACCAAGTCTTGCCATGAATGCTGGTAGCTGTCTTCTGGCGATGGCCTCTTGGTCGTCGTCCTGCCGTCCTGCCCTTGCCGCAAGCTAGGCGTAGTGGTTGATGATGGCAGGGACGACAGGGCATGTCTTGTCGCTGTATTTATTGGTCTACAGCTCCTGACATGGTGTGCCTGTCTTGACTGTGACTGGTCATAGTGCCTCCTGACAGGGGCGTGCGCCGTGCCGCCGCGTCTTGGGAAGGCGCGGGTCTTGAATGTCTTGTACGGATAAGGCATGGCGTGCCTTTACTCCTGCTGCCTACCGCGCCGGGGCGGGCAACACTGCACATGGCCACGTGGCAGGCCCGGGGCTCGCCTCTGAGGAGAGGGGAGCCCCGACCCTACTGGACACGTGGCGCCTTCGGAGCTTGCCCCTGCGGAGGGGGCGAGGTCCGACTCTTCTGGCCACGTGGCAGGCCCGGAGCTCTCCTCTGAGGAGAGGGGGAGCCCCGGTCCTACTGGACACGTGGCAGCTTCGGAGCTCGCCCCTGCGGAGGGGGCGAGGTCCGGCTCTTCTGGCCACGTGGCAGGCCCGGAGCTCTCCTCTAGGAGAGGGGGAGCCCCGGCCCTGCTGGACACGTGGCGCCTTCGGAGCTCGCCCCTGCGGAGGGGGCGAGGTCCTTAGGCGTTTTTTTCTGTGCGCGGGGGTACCCGGTGTTGAGGGTACCGACAGTGGCCCCCGGGCCCATCTCGGGGGAGATAACGATCCCGGGATGGGGCCTGCTCCTTGTCTGCCCCGCACACTTTCTTTGTCTTGAGTGATCCCTGTGCTTGTAGGGTCTTGTCTTCTTCGGAGCTCAGCCCTGCGGAAGGGGGAGGTCCGGCATCGGGGCTCAGCCTCTGAGGAGAGGGTGAGGGCCGGCATCGGAGCCCAGCCTCTGAGGAGAGGGCGAGGTCCGGCATCAGAGCTCGCCTCTGAGGAGAGAGCGAGGGCTGGCATCGGAGCACACCTCTGAGGAGAGGGCGAGGTCCGGCATCAGAGCTCGCCTCTGAGGAGAGGGCGAGGTCCGGTACTACCGGTCACGTGTCAGGCCCGGGGCTTGCCTCTGAGGAGAGGGGTGGCCCGACCTTGTTGGACATGTGGCGCCTTCGGAGCTCACCCCTGCGGAGGGGGTGAGGTCCGATTTCGGAGTTCACCCCTGCAGAGGGGGTGTTGTGCGGCTTCGGACCTCAGCCCAGTATAGGGCGCAAGGTCCGACTTCGGTGTTCACCCCTGCGGAGGGGGTGATGACCGGCTTCGGAGCTCACCCCTGCGATAGGGGTGTTGTCCGGCATCGGGCCTCAGCCCAGTGTAGGGCGCAAGGTCCGGCTTCGGTGTTCACCCCTGCGGAGGGGTTCGGGTCGGCTTCGAAGCTCTCCCCTGCGATAGGGGTGTTGTCCGGCATCGGACCTCAACCCAGTGTAGGGCGCAAGGTCCGGCTTCGGTGTTCACCCCTGCGGTGGGGGTGATGACCGGCTTCGGAGCTCACCCCTGCGGTAGGGGTGTTGTCCGGCATCAGACCTCAGCCCAGTGTAGGTCGCAAGGTCCGGCTTCGGTGTTCACCCTTGCGGAGGGGGTGATGACCGGCTTCGGAGCTCACCCCTGCGGTAGGGGTGTTGTCCGGCATTAGACCTCAGCCCAGTGTAGGGCGCAAGCGGAGGGGGTGATGACCGGCTTCGGAGCTCACCCCTGCGATAGGGGTATTGCCCGGCATCAGACCTTAGCCCAGTGTAGGGCACAAGGTCCGGCTTCGGTGTTCACCCCTGCGGATGGGGTGATGACCGGCTTTGGAGCTCACCCCTGCGATAGGGGTGTTGCCCGGCATCAGACCTCAGCCCAGTTTAGGGCGCAAGGTCCGGCTTCGGTGTTCACCCCTACGGAGGGGGTGATGACCAGCTTCGGAGCTCACCCCTGCGATAGGGGTGTTGTCCGGCATCAGATCTCAGCCTAGTGTAGGGCGCAAGGTCTGGCTTCGGTGTTCACCCCTGCGGAGGGGGTGATGACCGACTTCGGAGCTCACCCCTGCGATAGGGGTGTTGCCCGGCATTAGACCTCAGCCCAGTGTAGGGCGCAAGGTCCGGCTTCGGTGTTCACCCCTGCGGAGGGGGTGATGACCGGCTTCGGAGCTTGCCCCTGTGATAGGGGTGTTGCCCGGCATCAGACCTCAGCCCAGTGTAGGGCGCAAGGTCCGACTTCGGTGTTCATCCCTACGGACGGGGTGATGACCGGCTTCGGTGTTCATCCTGGACCTCTCGGGAGGCAGAGTGCGCACGCTTTGGGTACAGGACCAGACAAAGCAGGCTGCACACCCTGGACCTCCTGCTCTGGCGTGGGTCTTTCTTGGAGGAGATCAACTGGCGTCACAGGACCCTAACAGGGGGAGGTCCGAGAGGCCCCCGGACCTTTGGCAGGTACCTCAAGCACAACCGCCTTCGGCCGGATGACAAATGTTGACTAGGCTCGAGAGTGGGAAAGGAGAGCCGAGTGTACGATGGGCGTGCACTGTCTCGAGCACGGGGAGGTGATCATATAAATTAATGCGTAATTTAAATGAACACATAAGTAAGAGTGGTAGGACAGAGTTTTTTTCATTCATGTAAGTCCATAGGAGGAAGACAGACCGTACATGGAGGCAACGACCCGCCCCATTGTAAAGGGGGCAGGGCCTACGCGCTTAGGGTACAGGACCAAGCTAAGTCGTACGCAGTCCTGGACCACCCCCTAGGGCTTAGTTGCTCCGGGCGCTGCTCCTGGGCTCTATGGATGTTACAGTAAGAATAAACCTGTCCTATCACTGCTCTAGGGGTAGGACTTACGGTGGTAGCGCCGGAGCGCCTGCCTTGTGCTCCCATGCACGGACCTCTCGTGGTAGCGCCGGAGCGCCTGCCGGTGCCGTGCGATTCGGAGCGTTGCTTGCCACCTTGCCTCATCGACGAGGTCGATGTCCTCACGCAGGAGCTGGTCTTGCGTGGCTTTGTCGTGCGCTCGGACACGGGGGACCCCCATGGTGATCTTGGGGAAGCACGGCTTTAGCCCCGCATACCATGAAGAAGGGTGATTCCCGTGGCCCGGCTCGGGGACGTCCGGCTGACCCCCGACGTAGAGGAGCCGGTATCACCCGACGGCTCTGGGGCTCGCCTCTGAGCAGAGGGGCCGTCGAAGTAGATCGTCCAGTGAGGCTCGGTGCAGACCGGTGCTCGGGGCTCCGGTTCTCCACCTTCAGGACCCCCTGGGTTGCTTGGCGATGACGTCCACTCGGCCACGAAGTCAGCCAGTGCTTGGCTCTGGACTGCTTGACTCAGCGGACTGCCGCGGTCTCTTGTCGGGGCACGGCCCCCGAGCTCCGCCGGGTGCCGCAGCTGCAGCAACGGGAGCTCCGAGCTGCCGTCCTGCTTCAGAGCCTGGCCGAGTGTGCCAGTTACGCCCTTCTGCTGCTATGGCGCACTTGTCCGCCAGGCTGAAGAGCTCCGAGACGTCTCGCACCTCCCTGGTGGCCAACTTCTCGAGCATCTTCTTGCCCCTCACACCCTGTCGAAATGCGACTACGATTGTTGGGTTCTGGATGTGAGGGATGGTGTTCCGTACTTGGGAGAATCGCTGGATGGAGTGCAGTGATTCCCCCGGTTGTTGTCGCATGGCGTGGAGGTCCAGCTCCGTGTCGGGACATGTGTAGGAGCTGCTGAAGTTCGCCGTGAACTATTGGCATAGCTCCCCCAGGAAGTTCTGGAACCCTGGGGCAGGTTCATGAGCCATGACCGCGCCGGGCTGGTCAAGGCGACGGGGAAGTAGTTGGCCATGATGGCCTCATCCCCTCCTGCCGCGAGGACGGCAGTGGTGTAGATCTGCAGGAACTCCGCAGGTTGACGCTTCCGTCGTACTTCTCCGGTAGGTGTGGCCGAAACTTGCGTGGCCACACTGCGAAGCGGAGGTGTGGCCTTTGCCGCTGTCGCTCGATGGTCACGCGAGCATCTTCTCCCAAGCGGCGTCGCTCCAGCTCTATCCTCAGGTCTGCCGTTGAGAGCCTGGTAGAACGGGGGTCTGCCGTCTGCCTGTCAACCGTTGGTGTGCGCGACAGCGACACATCTGGTTAACCGGGGCGTCGTCCCCGCCGCAGCGGAGGGTTGACGGCAGCAGCGACGAGGTAGTTGACGTCGCGGATCCACTACTGGGTGGCCCCCTGGGGAGCGTCTTCAGCAGGCGAATTGTCCAGGAGTGCCTGTGCGGCGGCTAGTGCACTTGCTTGAGTAGCACTCTACGCCGCAGCAGATCTTGAGGTTGAAGGGGCTCGCCGGGAACGATGGCACGAAGAGCTTGCCTCTGAAGGAATCTTGGACATCTTTGTTGGTGCAGACCCGCCTCGAGGGAGAAAAGTCCCCCTACCTGGCGCGCCAAATGTCGAAGTGTTTGCGGTCGACACTTCTCCCGGGCCTGCTCAGGGGCAGCCTACGAAGGTTCTTTTACGGAGGGGCTAGTCCTCTCGAGAGGGTCGCGTTGGATGAAGGAGGATTGACACCAGGATTTTTACGTGGTTCGGGCCGCCGGAGCGTAAAACCCTACGTCCACGGGAGCAGTGTTGCTCGATGTATTGCTTGGAGCTTAGAACCGGAGTTCTAAGCTTGGAGATGAGCTGAGTTGCCCTAGATGTCTGAGGGAGCTGAACCCATTGGAGTTCGAACCCTTTGCAACGTTGCCTACCCGAGCCCTTTATAGTCCAAGGCTCGGGCGGCTTACAGAGTGGGCCCCGGGACCCGACAGGCGGCCCTGGGGTGATTTCCTGCCATCTACCAAGTCTTGTCGTGAATGCTGGTAGCTGTCTTCTGGCGATGGCCTCTTGGTCGTCGTCATGCCCTTGCCGCAAGCTAGACGTAGTGGTTGATGATGGCAGGGACGGCAGGGCATGTCTTGTCGCTGTATTTATTGGTCTACAGCTCCTGACATGGTGCGCCTGTCTTGACTGTGACTGGTCACAGTGCCTCCTGACAGGGGCGTGCGCCGTGCCTGCGCGTCTTGGGAAGGTGCGGGTCTTGAATGTCTTGTATGGATAAGGCATGGCGTGCCTTTACTCCTGCTGCCTACCGCGTCGGGGCTGGCAGCACTGCACGTGGCCACGTGGCAGGCCCGGGGCTCGCCTCTGAGGATAGGGGAGCCCCGGCTCTACTGGACACGTGGCGCCTTCGGAGCTCGCCCCTGCGGAGGGGGCGAGGTCCAGCTCTTTTGGCCACGTGGTAGACCCGGAGCTCTCCTCTGAGGAGAGGGGAGCCTTGGTCCTACTGGACACGTGACACCTTCGGAGCTCGCCCCTGCGGAGGGGGTGAGGTCCGACTCTTCTGGCCACGTGGCAGGCCCGGGGCTCTCCTCTGAGGAGAGGGGGAGCCCCGGTCCTACTGGACACGTGACACCTTCGGAGCTCGCCCTTGCGGAGGGGGCGAGGTCCGGTTCTTCTGGCCACGTGGCAGGCCCGGAGCTCTCCTCTGAGGAGAGGGGAAGCCCCGGCCCTGCTGGACACGTGGCGCCTTCGGAGCTCGCCCCTGCAGAGGGGGCTAGGTCCTTAGGCGTTTTTTTCTTGTGCGCGGGGGTACCCGGTATTGAGGGTACCGACAGAGGTCGTAGTCATAGGTGCCCCGTAGGTACCGAGGGATCCGCTTCACCACCGTAAGATGTGGCTCCCGCGGATCATGCATGTGGTGGCACGCCTGCTGAACCGCATAGGAGATATTCGGCCTGGTGAAGGTGAGGTACTGCAAGGCACCTGCAAGACTCCTGTAAGCGGTGGGGTCAGCGATAGGAGCACCGTCGACAGAGGAGACCTTCGCCTGGGTATCCACCGGAGTAGAGCACGGCTTGCAATCAGCCATGCCCGCTCGCTGGAGGATGTTCAGGCAGTACTGTCGCTGGTGGAGGAGCAGGGCGCCCGGGCGGTGCTCGACCGCAACACCTAGTAAGTGGTGTAACTGGCCCAAGTCCTTCATCGCAAACTCCTGCTGCAGGGCGGAGATCATGCGCTGAAGGAGGGCTGGAGTGGACGCCGTGAGGACAATGTCGTGACATACAGGAGGAGGTAGACAGTGTCACCCTCACGCCTGTAGACGAAGAGCGAGGTGTCCACCTTGGCCTCGACGAAGCCAAGTGAGACCAGGAAGGAGGCGAACCGGCTGTACCAGGCCCGAGGCGCCTGCTTCAGCCCGTGCAGGGACTTGTTCAGCCAGCAGACCATGTTTGGACGGGCTGAATCAACGAACCCTATCGGCTGAGTGCAGTACAACGTCTCCGCTAGCGTCCCGTGGAGGTAGACGTTCTTGACATCCAACTGGTGGACAGACCAAGAACGCGAGAGAGCCAGCGACAGAACGGTGCGAACCGTCGCCGGCTTCACCATCGGGCTGAAAGTCTCGTCGTAGTGGACTCCGAGGCGCTGAGTGAAGCCCCGAAGAACCCACCGGGCCTTGTACCTCTCCAGAGACCCATCCGCCTTTTTCTTATGCGTGAACACCCACTTGCCGGTGAAAATATTGCCACGACCAGGACGGGGAACCAAGTCCTAGGTCCGGTTGGCAAGCAGGGTCGCATACTCTTCTTCCATAGCCCGACGCTAGTGAGGATCGGCGAGGGCGCTACGAACAGAAGAGGGGATAGGCGCGATGGGTGAAGAGATACACGGTGGGGAGGTAGTCGATGAGAGGACGACCCCGGAGAACTGCTCAACCGGCTAGAGAACCCCAGCGGCCCGTGGGTCACCATCGGGTGAACGTGACTGGGTCCCGGTGGAGCAGGGGGTGGTACACCGGAGGTTCTGGGCGGAAAGAAGCCTGTGTACCAACCCGCGCTCGTCGCTGATAGACGAGAGCAGGGTCGGCATACCGCGGCGCAGGAGTCACGCGTGGTGCAGTAGTCGACGTCAGAGACGTCGGGGCCGCACGTGGCGTGACGGGTGACGTCGGGACCGCGCGCGGATCAGCGGACGACGTTGGAGACGTCGGAGCCACACGTGGCGCAGCGGACGACGTCGGGGACGTCAAGGACGCCGGGGCCGCGCGTGGCGCAGGCAGTGGCGTCAAGGACGTTGGAGCCACAGGAGGCACGGTAGACGGTGTCGAGGACACCGGGACCGCGCTCGGCGCAGCGAGTGGGTAACCTGTAGGAGGTAAAAAACAAGGTCGCTGTACTGGAGCGGCCTCAGGGTCAATAGAGAAAAGGGAATCCAACTGGGCGATCGAGTCAGAGGACGAAGCGGAGAAGGGAAAGGAAGACTCGTCGAAGATGGCGTGTCGAGAGACCAAGATATGATGGTGGTAAGGTCAAGGCACCGGTACCCCTTATGGTCAGGGGAGTACCCAAGGAAGACACACCGAGTCGAGCGAGGCGCAAGCTTATGGGGAGCTGTGGCAGAGAGGTTAGGGTAGCAAGCGCACTCGAAGACTCGAAGGTGGTTGTAAAGAGGGGTGGTGCCGAACAGAGCGAAGTGAGGAGTGGGAGCACTAATCGCCTTAGTAGGAAGGCGGTTAATGAGAAAAGTGGCGGTGTGAAGAGCCTCCGCCCAGTAACGAGCAGGGTGGAGGCGCCTTGAACATCAGAGAGCGCATGACATCGTTAGTGGTCTGAATCATGCGTTCAACCTTGCCGTTTTGGGGGGAAGTGTAAGGGCAAGACATACCAACTAAACCCCAGGAGAGAGCAAGAAGTCATGGAACGCTGAGTTATCAAACTCGCTGGACTGCCCTGATCGTGCACGCAAACTGGGTGGACACCCAAACGAAGAAGTGAGAAAGAGTGGCGAATGTATCAGACTTCTGTCGCAAGGGAAAAGTCCACGAATAATGGAAAAAAATCATCAACAATCACCAGATAATACTTATAGCCAGAAACACTGAGAATAGGTGATGTCCAAAGATCACAGTGAATCAGATAAAAAATGCGCTCAACATGAGTGACAGAGTGCGGGAAAGGAAGCCGAACATGGCGACCTAGCTGACAAGCATGACAGAGAGACTCATGAGTACCCCTAGTACACGAAATCATTGAGCTACTAGACAACTTTGACATGACATCAACACCAGGGTGGCCAAGCCGACGATGCCAGGTGGTCGAAGAAGCTGTCGTAGCCAGGCAAAATAGCGCATGCGGAGCGGAAGCAGGAAGACGAAGCGTGTACAACAGAGAAGAAGACGTCGGGTAGTAAAATCCTTCACAAATAAACTAGAAGGATCAAACTTAATGGAAACATGGTTGTCAGTAGTAAAACGACGAACAGAAAGGTGTTGGATGATGTTAGGAGCAATAAGAATATCACGAAGCTGAAAAGAACCCGACAAACCCGAGTTACCTACTGAGGTGACTGGTAGAACAAACCCATTTCCAACAACGATAGATGAAGGATGAAAAGGGTGGGTAGAAGAGAGTATACCAGCGTTAGGGGTGGTGTGGTATGAAGCTTCGGAGTCCACGACCCAGTCTGGACCAGGTGGTGTGAGACCTAGCGTGCTGAAGGGGGACGCGAGCGACTGCCGGTCCCAGGCCCGAGGTGAGTCGTGGTGCTGCACCGAAGACTCAGGCTGGCCGACTGGGTTCCTCGAAGCCCAGTGGGTCAGAGCGGACGTCCTGGCCGCAGGGTAGCTCGGCCCGCCAGTGGTCGGAGTCCACTGTCCACCAGCGGTGTAGACAGGTCCGCCGTAAGCCGGGGTGACCACGTAAGCCGGCTGAGGACGCGACGAACGTGGTGGACTAAGACCCGGAGACGGCCCAGGCCACATGGAGATCTGGCCGGTCCACGGGTTGTAGGGTGTGGGCCAGGTCACGCCACTCTGACCCGTACCACCGCTACTGCCACCAGTGGTGCCTCCACCAGCACCGCCACCACCACGGCCATTGTGCTTGCCACGACGACGATTACCACCCCCAGATGTAGCAGGAGCCCCTGGGGTGGTAGGTGGACGCGGAGGCTGTCCCCCAGAAGCAGCGACTGGTGGAGGAGGACGCGAGGACGACCTAGAGCCGTAGAAGGCCGTGGAAGGCGAGGAAGCGACGGAGCCGCCAGAGGTAATCTCCTCAAGCTCGAGATCCGACCAGACCTTCTCAAAGGTCGGAAATGGCGTCTTGCGAAGGAGCCACGAGCGTAGGTGGGTGTAGCGCTCGTTCAGTTCTGAAGGACCTGAAGGACGAGGGAGCTGTCCGGGACGGGCTCTCCAAGGTCGTGAAGGGCATCTGCCATACCCTTCATTTGGCAACAGTAAGCAGAGATGGAGAGGTCGCCCTGGACGGTGGTGCCAAACCGAGCTCGGATATGAAGAGATCGAGTCGCGCGGTTCCCCTGGAAGCGTTGCTCGAGGATCAACCACGCCTGACGAGCAGTGCCTCCACCGCGCTGGCCCACGATGTCCTGCAGCTCCTCGGAGAGGGACCCAAGGATCCAAGCAAGGACCAGACTGTCCATGCTGATCCAGGAGTCGTCCAACGGAGAATCATCCCGTAGGACGTGGTCGTCAAGACGAAACTGCCTCAATGTCAGGAGAAGCAGGCTGCGCCATCTGGTGTAGGTGGTGGAGTCGAAGCTGAGAACAACCGGAATGAGAGTCCGGATGTTCTGGATGCCAACAGCCTTAGCTTGGAGGGCGGCGACGAGGGAAGCCGCGTAGGTGTTGTAAGCAGCTCCGGCTCCCGGACGAAGATCGTGGGTAGCATTCCACTGCTGGCGCGGTTACTCCTCGAGCTGGTGGGTGAGAGCCGCCATGGACGCTCTTTCCTGCTCCAAGGCGAGAACGAGAGCGCGCTCTCGCTCACGGGAGGCGACGAGGGTCGTGGCAACAGTGGACGCGGTCGCAGAGGGGTGTCCCCCACCACTAGTAGGATCCCCCCAGAGTCATCAACAACGGCGAACGGAGAAGGTGCAGTAGCGGCAACAGGGGAAGGCATGGCTGCGGCCATAGGGAGAGGCACGGCTGCTGCCATGTGGAGGAGCGGAGGCGCAGCGGCCATGGGGAGGGGTGGGGGCGCAGCGGCCATGGAAAGGTGCGGGTGCGCGGCGCCTGGGATAGGGGCGCAACAGCCATGGGGTGAGGCGGGAGCGCGGCGCAGGGAGCGGAAGTGGCGCCAGGCGGGGGGGGGGGGGGATCGCGGGGATTGGGCCGTCGGCCAGAGGGGGTTTGCCCGCGGGAACGAAACCGTCGGCCAGAGCAGGGGCGGCCACGGGGACATCGGCCAGAGGCGGCGGCCAGAGCAGGAGAGAGGAGAGAGAAGGTTAGGGTTAACCTGATACCAAATTAGAGGGAATTAATTTTCATTAATCAGTCAAAGGGGTACATATATGTCCCATTACTTGAGAGCTAAGAAAGCACACTCACAATGACTAAAATGCCCCTAAATACATAACCAAAACACACAGCAGTCTAACACAAAGAAACCCATTATCATCACCTACATCCCTCATTCATTAGTGCAACACAGCCTCATTGTGTTGAACCCCGCGCGTGGCCGGCCAGACCCGTGAAAGCCACCAAGAAGAAAAACAAGCTTGGTACACTGTAAATCTAATCGACACGCAGCATGGTCGCACCAAGGACGGGCTCAGCTGCATCGCTCTGATGATCATGGCCTACTACGACGACGACGCGACTCCAGTGGCCATCGGTCTCAACGCCTGGACATGCGCGCGCGAGGAAGCGGAAGGGCGATTAGTGGTCCCCCAATACATTAGTCAATAGAAAAGGAATCGGAGCATTGAACTCGTTCATTCAGCTGCTTGTATTCTAGGAAGAGTAAAATCGTCACCTGAGCTGCTATGTCTGGTAGTCGGGTAGGTCCGCCCCTGCTCCCTCCATCCCACAATCATCTGCTTGTTTCTGGAAAACAGTTGTCCCGGATCGATCTTCGTATTTGTAGCAGACCAGCTAATCGACCTCGTGGCTCGCATCCATTCTCATGCATGCATTAATGATCTTCCGTTCTCAGGCATCTGTGAATGGAAGGAGGTGACTCTGTCCTGTGGGACTATGCTGGGAAGGAAACGTCGCCTCATCTGTTCCAAAGCGGATTAATACGCTACTTGGTCTTTGTGCCATTCAGAAATACGCAGGTGGTCGTGGGACAGAGGGAATATATGATATGTTTGAACAAATGTTACCTTAGTATAAGATCAATCAGATTAGTACAACCTGAAATGACTCTTATTTGATGCCATGGTTTCTCTCTTGACCAGGATCCGATAGCTGTTCTGAACTAAGGAACATCATATATTGAAAACCAGAGAGTTGACCCCTTTTATTTCAGCTTTAGATTTTGGATTCTAGCTTTTGGAATACCCAACTGAAACAGCTTTTTGGATCACAGATTCTACAATCCAGCAAAGTTTCTACCAGATTGGGACAGGCATAATCATAACTATGCCCATTATAAACATAGGATCACCCATACTAAGCGAGTGAAAGTCAGATTTTTGGATAGAGAAACAGACCGCCTTCAGCTTTTCATAATCTTAGGGATTGTGGAATCTAAAGCGTAAACAAAGAGACCCTTAGCATGAAAGGGCACATGTGTACCTTTATTTTTTTTCTACTCAATGATTTCTTTTACCTTATTACATTCCGCTCTACTTTTTTTTAATTGCAGTCCACTCTACTTGCTTATGTATACGATTGATTGATAGCATGGCCCATTTTGTTTCGTTATCATTATGGTCCACGTATTTTTTTGTGCCTATTAGCTTCGAATCCTGGATCTTCTTCTTTTAGCCTTTGTCTCAAGCCTGTTGAAATAGGCTAGATATAAAACCCAAATTGGGTTTCATATCTATAGTAATGGCTGATTTTGATGCTGGCTCGCCAAGCCTATAACAACCCTCCTCCTTTACCCGGGCTTGGGACCGGCTATACCTAGAAAGGCATAGACGGAGTTTCTGGGTACATTTAATTTTTGTTGTCCCCTAATTTATGATTGTTTCTGGGTTTTTTTCTTGGTCAGCATGAGGCCCAACTTGTTGACGATGGGACTACCTTCTCTGGATTCCAGCAAACCTCTAGCAGATGTGGATCAAGTGATGATGATTATGCGGATTCAGATGACACTACAACTGAACAGTATGTACGGCCAGCTGTGCTCCATCGTTTCTCTGATAGGAAGCAGTATGTACCTCCGCTCCGTATAAAGCGTGAACGGGAACTAAAATGGAGGCCACAGCAGAATGGATGGGTATTTAAAAGGGTATGCTTTCTTTCAATCTCTCCCTCCCTACTTGCTAAATTTAGGACGGGGTAAGTGCTATTTCCATGGTATTTAGAAGCGAATGCTATTATATAGTTAAAGAGAGAGAAGGATCATAAGTAAACCTTCAGAAAATTATAATAAGACACTTGATATGAATCAACAGGCCAGTAACTGGCTGCATAATCTTTTGTTACTCTGTTTCAACGAGTACGAGTGCACTGTAGTCTTGTCTCTGGGATTTATAGAGTTCTTAATGGAAAGTTGGTTGGTTATCTGATTGGTATCCAAACAAAAGGCTTTGTTGTTAGTTCTACTAACAAGATTCCTCAAATATAGGATCCTGAGGAACCAATATTCTTATTTACAAGACCTCTCGACTCGGAGAAGTTGGTGGCAGCAGGTATCAAGCCCCCACCAGATCCACCCATTGAGAATGGTGCCACTGTGCCGCCATATCGATGTCGAGGTAGGATTGGACGTGGTGGTCGCATCATATTTGATCGATGGGACCCTCTTATCCAGGCACGGATCGGCCAGGAAACCTCGTATTATATGCCTTACGGCCATAGGCCCCCTTCACCAGAAGGTTGAAGCTATTATTCTGCTGTACATGGTGCTTTTGCAACTGATACAGCTAGTGAACTGTGGAGCCCTCCTCCTGTGCACAAATTTGGCCCCATGGACTACACCATTTGCATCCTCCGGAGTTGCAAGCTTAGTGGATCTGATGGGGAGGCCATTGAGCTCCTGGATAAGCAAGAACCTCAGTAGTACTTAACATCTGGGCTTTTTGGGCCAGCATTTCTCATTGGATGTGGCTTGGTCATCTTTTTGCAGCTGTTGTAAAATTATTGCAGTGTAGGTGAAAGAGTAGAGCATTTTTTCTAATCATGGCTTACTGGGTCAGTATCTAATACCATGCTCTCTCATTTGATTATTCGTTTGGAGGAGAGGAAATCCTTCTCATTCTAAGCCAACCTTTTTGTGTAATGTTTAATACCTTGTTGCGTGTATTCAGTCAATGTGCACGAGTGTATATACTGAAACTGCACATGAGCATGTGATGACAAATGTCTGTAGTCAGTAGGTTAGGCAAAAAATTGAATGGAAGGGTCCAAACAATGTTATTTAATCCGTTCAAACATTTGTACTTTTATCGCAACCTTGCATAGATTCAGGTTTTTATTGCGCAAGTCAAATCAACAAATAGCCTGCCTGCCAGAATTTAAGCCCGTCGTAATTAACCTATAATGATATTTGACTGCCTTGTTGAACGTCTCGACAGTTCATCAGTTACATGGTCTACCAGGTATGATCCAGTTTCAGGCTTTCAGTATCAGTTTTGCTGGAAATTATGTTCTCGTGTCTTGCGCAGGGTGGGCTGTACGTCAGAAGGTAACTTTACTTTCAGTATCAGTTTTGCTGGAAATTATGTTCTCGTGTCTTGCGCAGGGTGGGCTGTACGTCAGAAGGTAACTTTACTGGGTTATCTGTTGGGTTGGGTGCCGCTTCAGGAAGTATTCATGGGCATACACACCCAGATCTATAATTGAAAACCAGTCACGTTTCAGGTACCGCATAACAAAAAAAAATGAACCAGTTACGCCGAGGAAAATAATTACAAAATGCAGGTGAACAATGAATTGTGCAACTTTTGGCCAGTCCTGACAAATCTACAGTTAAACGAAGGGAGTGTCAATTGGTTTAGAAATGTCGTGTATGGAATGCAAAATATAAACGAAAGGAGTGTCAATTGGTTCAATGAATTTCCAACCAGAGCGCTCAAGTTGCTGAGATTTTTAATAGCATGTTCTGATTCATGTTTTCAGCAGAGCGTTATACCTCCCCAGGGCAAATCTTGAAGTTGATCCGTTCCCTGACGCTCAAGCACTTCTTAGGATAGATCTCTTTGTGGTAAGCCAATTATATGCACTCTAAATTCAAGCATCTTTTACCCGCAGCACGGCATCGCTTAGCTTTCAGGGGATAGTGAAATCGGCCGTACCACGATCGCTAGAGACAATCTGCAGAGCATACTATAACATCTAAACTGTCGGTACCCTACAGACCAGGTACCCCTGCGTAGTGGGTAAAAGACAGACTGGGTCCCGCCTTAAAGCTTAGGCGGCCCCTGCATAAGCCACGTGCCCTGAGCCCCATGGACAGCCTCGGGGTTGCCACGTATGCTTGGGCTCCAGAGCCGCCACGTGACCGATAGTGCCGGACCCGACCTCCCGCCACGGAGGGCTCCGGCGCTGCCACGTGTCCGGAACCTCCGAGCCACGCCTCTCGTCAAGGATAGCTCCGGAGGTGCAACGTGCCCTACAGCTCCGAGCCCGACCTCCAGCATGGGAGGGCTCCGGTGCTGCCACGTGGATGACTCCAGGCATTCCTTCCCGCCAAGAAGAGCTCTAGAGGTGCCACATGTCCTACGGCTCCGGGCCTGACCTCCAGCGTGGGAGGACTCCAGTGTTGCCACGTGGACAATGACTCCGGACCCCTCGCTGCTCCGCAAGACAGCTCCGGTGGCAACGCGTGTCCCGGGGGCCAGCCACTTGGATGTCGCGCCGACGAGCAATGGGCAGGTAGCCAAGGAATAAAGAGGAAGGTGCGCTGTCAGTCCGTGCATCCAAGATCCGCGCCTTCCCCAGAGGCATGGCACACGGCGCACGCCTCCGTCCTTCGTCTGTCCACAATTACAGTGGAAGACAGGACGGCGAGGCGTGATGACGGCACAGTGCCGCCCAGAGGCACAGAGCCGCCCAACAGGGCAAGGAGACGCAGCGACAATACGGGTGCTTCATCATCAACTGCTGCCCGGTCAGAGGCGTCCGGCGGGACAGACGGCGCACCTTAACTCCTCCGACAGCGACAACACACATAGTTGTAAATATCCTATCTCATATATAGGGTACAGACAGCTGCGGGGCCACCTGTCGGGCCCCTGGCCACAATGTATCTGCCCCGGTCTTGGGCTATTAAAGGACCGGGGCAGCCTCCGGGCAAAGGGTTCGGCACTCGCGACCCTGCTCCCTTGTTCGCAACCCAGCGAACTCACTCTCACACGAGCGCAAGCAATAAAACAATCACACCGTGGATGTAGGGTATTACGCTCCGGCGGCCGGAACCACGTAAATCCTCGTGTTCATCCTCACCATCGTGCTCCGACTTTCGAAAACCACTAGCCCCTCCTAAAAAAGAACCTCTACGGGCCGCTCCGGCAGATCGAGGGAAGTGTCGCAGGAAAACACTTCGGCACAAACCATCTGTAAGGGCCCAAGTTTTGCTTATACTAAAAGTGTTCATCACACCACACTCACCTCATTTGAGGAGATCTTATGAACACCTTTAAAGAGCAAGTAAACACCATCAAGAAAGTGATTAGATGATAAACTCACAAATGCAAAAGTAGTATTTTCCACATGCATCATATAGGGGTTGAGCACATGTTTAACTCATAAACATGGTTAGGAATGCTCATGCCAAATTTCACCCAAATCCAAAACCTTTTGAGGTATTTTTGGGAATAATTATAAAAAGGCTAGTTTGAACTTAAATTCAAATTCAAATTCAAACTCCTTTCGCCCCATGAAGTCAAAAGGGAGATTCATATTCACACTCAGCACATTTTTGTGAGCTCACACACCAATTTTCATTCCATTTGGAGTTGATCTTGACATGAGCTAATTTAAGCAAATTCAAACCAAATTTGAATTTCAAACTGCATATGTGCTATAAATTTATTTCAAACACTTCACACTTTGAATCATTCAAAGTCAAATGGACATTTGGTGATTTATTCAAATGTACAGGGGCATGAAGGTCACCAATATTAAGAGCAGTGGGAAAATTGAATTTTAGAGGTTAAAACAAGGGGTGGGACCCACTGTTAGTCTCATACTCGAGCAAACCGACTGAGGACTTGGTTCCTCGGTTTCTCGGGCCAGCGCTGTGATCGCCACCGAGCCAAACACCGCTGCCAGCTCCTGCTCGGCGTGCGCTCACGCTTAGACGACGCCCAACCTTCTTATCCTCGCAATCGAGCCAGCCAAAGACAGTTTCGCTCGTTGCTCCTCGCTATCGCACGAACACAGAACCTAGAACACCGCCGACGTTGCAACTCGATCGGGAACTGTGCCACCGTGTGTGCAAGATGTTCCTGAGCTGCAAAATGGTACCCTAGCTCCTCCTTCTACCTCCCGTCGCAAGAACCAACCGAGTTCAGCTTTCCCCAATCGATACCGCAAGCTTTTGCGGCGACCCAAAGTTCTTCCGCACCTCGGGCTCTCGTGGGCAGCCTGAACGGTAACGTGTCACGCCCAAGCCAAGGCATCCCGAGACGTGTTAGGACACCGTGCTGCTCACCTCCAAACCATAGCCCGAGTGGTTGATCAACGGCAACGAATTTTGGATTTTCCTTCCACTCTGTGTAAACCGACCTTCCGGTACGGATGATCCAAGTTTGCGCCCCATAAGAGTTTAGATATCTTCAAATTGCACACAAACGAGCTAGACTCCGTAGTGAACAACTTTCCTTCACAACCCTAGCGTGAAAACCCCTGTAGACAACCTATTTCGAGTTTTGCTATGGGCGCCAATGGCGGGAGCCGTCGAGTGCACGGTGCGAGCTCACTTAGAGCCTCTCCGGAGCTAGCTTGAGCTTATGTTGAGCATCTACACTTCACACCGGTGTTGTAGAGCTCTAAAACTCAGTGGGTGACGGGCTAGAGGTGGCGGGCAACGCTGCTGGAGTGAAGCCGAGCCGTTGCACCGTCGTAGACTATGATGGAGACCTTGCCGGCTCGGGGAAACTTCACCGGAGAGTTCAGTGTGTCGGGTTAGGCCCTACATGGCCGGGATATCGGTTTCCGGTGAGCTCCGGTGAGCTCGGGTGCGTGCGTGCAGGGGAGGGCGGAAGGTTGAAGACGACCCTCGGCCCCACGTGTCAGCGAGTAGGGATTTAAATCAGGGATCGATTGCGGCTCCGGATCATATGTGGCTAAGCGCGTAGGACTCAGTGGCCCCGTGTGGCAGCCGCTGAGGAGGCGACACGTAGCCCCGGACCCACGGGCATGGATTTAAACTTTTCCCGATTTTCAATTTCTAGTTCAAACTTCAAACCCACATAACCTTGGCTAGAAAACTCCAAATTGAGTGAACCAAATTTTGTTGGATTCAGCTCTCTGTGTACTTTCCAACAAATCAAGTTACAAATCATGAAAATCTTTAATTCTCCTGAATTAATTCTTCAAAATTTAAATTATTTAGAATTTTAACTGGAGAACCCTTTAATAGAAAAATCTGAAATTTGGTCAGGATGTTCCTCATAATATCTCTGAGCTACCATAAAAATTTTAGATCCATTTTAGCTCATTTGATCCACCTAACAGTGGGATTATTGAAACTGTTCCAAAGAAAACGAAAAATGTCTAGAAACATTTTTCAGATTTTCTCTGAACTTGTTTAGCTCATATCTTTTACTATTAATCTTCAACAGTGAAACAAATTCCACTAGAACCCTATGAAAATCTAGTTTCCATAAAGTCATGGCTTGCTCTATGAAAGTCCTTAAAACACCCTAAGAGCTTCAAGTAAGGCCAAATACACATTTATTTGTGCAGGGCTCAAATGAGCTTTTCTTCAGATGAAATTTGGCCAAGTCTCTGTTTAGTTTGTATCCCAACCACAGTAAAAATTTCAGAGTCATTGGGCTTGTCTAGCAGTACTTACAGTCTTAACAATATCAACTTCAAATTCAAATGAATTTAAATTGATACGCATACATATTTATATTGTGTAGTCGCTAAGGTTGAAGAGCAGCTGGAGGTGTTGGATTTCATCACACCGGAGGAACAGCTAGCATACGACCAACAGCAAGGCAAGATCTGGTTTGCATTAGCAGTTTTATAACTTTTACTGTTTTGAGAACTTACATTGAGTATCCACTTCAATTATGCATTAGAGTCTTGTTTGAAAACCCAATTGCATAGCCAAGAGAACCAGGGTTTTGGTCTTAGGTTTTAAACCTCGAGTAGCCACTGCAATGCTAGGATAGTGTAGGATTCGGTACAAGTCGAGTAGTTGGAACTGTTCGCGAGAATAGGCTAGAGGCACACCACTCAGTTAGAGATAGCCAATGGAACACATGGCAAGAAAAATGAGACCGAGCGGAGTGTAAGGGCAGCGGGACGTTGGGTCCTGGGTGCGATAGCTCCGCTTGTGTCGATTGAGGACTGAGTCGCGTGTGGGCCTGTTGAACAAACTAGAACAGTACCGAAGACCTACCAGATATATGGAACTGGGAAACCGATGTAGTTCGGGTAGCTATTTGTTGAGGCATTGCTTGTCGTCTAGAGGGTAGATTGAGAGCTTGAGGTGTAAATCGATTGACGGCACTGCGGATGCGCGCACAGAGACCTCTGCGCAGGACGATAGGACCGGTTCAACATTTGGCTGATGGATGAAAGGTGGTTGCGTGGTCCGTGATGGTTGCTGTAGGCAACATCGAGTATGGGCGTACGTGATGGGTTATTCGGATAACCCTGCAGGTGTAAATCGATTATAATCGCCGCCCCTCACGGTCAGTGAGTACCACTTGTTCACTGTACCGTGACGTAGAAAGAACAGGCTAGTTTCATGTTAAAAGGCTGCTGATTAAAAATTGTACTTTGATTGTTAATGACTGGTTGTAGTTTAGAGCTAATTAAAGTTCTTTTTAACCTTGGGTAAAGTACATGAGAGAAATGTGTTTCTTGTTTGATTGCGGCTTTCTTATGTGACTTAGCACGAGGTTCTTCCACAACTTGCGCTAAAAACTTGAAAGTAAGAGCCAACTAATAGGTGTGTCCTTTGCAACTTACATTCCATTATACACTGCAAACCCAGGATGTAGAGTTTCATGTGTAGATAAGACGGGTTAGTGTTGTTGAACCATCGTGCTCATTGCTTGTGTTTGAAGCGTTTGCAGGGTGCTATGAGGATGAGGCTCCCGAGGAGGAGGCGGACCCCCAAGAGGGAAAGCCCGTTGAGTGGGAGTCGTGCACGTCGCCGTGTTAGTGTGTGTGCGTGCTAGAGGGAACACGTTCACGGGCTGAACGTGAACTCTTTTGCTTAGTCTACGCCCGTGAGTGTAGACTTGACGTATTTTATTGTAAATATGTTCAAAACGGTTTATTGTAATAAAACTTCTGGTTCCGCTTTGTACCTTTTACTTGTGTTATCCGGTATTGTGCAACGCAGTACCCCTCAGCGTGATCTGGGCTAGTCGAGACCGTCGGGTCCTCGCAGCGTTGTATCAGAGGTCGCTTGAGATCTAACGCACTTAAAAATGTCATATTTTCAAAAACTCGGTGAGGAACGAGTTAGTAGCCCATATAAGTATGGTATTACTGTATAACAAGTGGCAACACTAACCTATTTGCTTATGTCGGAAAATCATGCATCTCAGGACGTCATATGTCTTGCGGGGTGCATGTAAGCGATGTCCACCTGTGCGCACAAGCTAAAGGGTGGAGCCTCACGGGTGGCAGGTAACCTCGCTAGTTTTAGTATCTTCTACGACTATTCATGTCGTTTGGGTTATTCGAGCAACGCCCTTCCCTAGCGTGCTACGGGCAAGTATGGGAGACCTTGTCACGTGGTTCGTAACATGAACACGTAGCTCAAGGCGTGATTGGCTTGAGAACAACCGTGCGAGTGATGACGGACGGTTGTATGGACTGTATTGGGACCGGGTTCGGTGTGCAGCCGAACCTGACGATTGAGTAGTTTCTTTGCAGATAGTCTAGCCACGGATTCGTAGACGAGTAGCACACATGTGCGAGAAACATTAAGTGCCACTGAACTAATGAAGCCGGCTAAGTCCGGTATAGATTTTTCTTTGTGAGGAACGTAGTACCGGCATGAACTAGTGACGCTTCGACATCACACCCCACTAAATGATCAACATAATTGTAAAACTTAAGTATTGTGGTCCATAGCACTAAAACTGTGACTTAACTCCTTCCCTTAGTCAGGATGTTCAAAGTAAACAAGTTTTCAACTTATAGGATACTAAGGACATAGTCCCCTGGTTTCAGCTGAAATAATGCTGAAGTTACATAGAGGTTGGAGGTTGAGTTCTTTTGACGTTAGGGTCATAGATACATTTCTGGAAAGCTTTGGAAGAGCTTTACAACTTTTCTATTGATGTGCAGAGGTGTTTCTTTCCTTAACTAGTCGAAAAATGCAGTAGAGTTGAAACTGTCCAGAAAAGAAGGCAGAGCAAATACTCTCTGTAACTCTTTGTAAATTGATCATAACTTCCTACATAAAAATTCAAAAATAGAAAATGGGGTATTTCTGAAAATTTCATGAGATAAGTTACAATTTGTAACATAAATTTTTGTCAAATTAGATGTAGAATTAACTGGAATTCTCAGATCAAATCAGTACCTCAAGCAGGGAGGTGCTGTCCAATTTCCTTCAGAAATTCTGTCAACTTTGACATCTCATAACTTTTGAACCAGAATTGATCTGAGGGCAAACAAGCACATTATTGAAAGATATTGAAGCTAACTTTAACTTTCATGTTGAGCTCCAGAACTGGTTTTTCCTTTAGCAGGGTCTAGATCAGATTAAAAGGGAAACTGGTCAGGGTTGTCAGTTTGGGCAGCAGATCAGCAATCAATCTTGTTCTAAGTTTGATTTGTGTTTCTAAGTTTTATGAGTTCAACGACATGTTTTATGTTATAAATCAATGATTTACTGTTGAAATGAATATTTGACCTTTTTCAAATATGTTTCTACAGATGGCAGAGGATAAACAACTTGAGAACGGGTGGGTGGTATCCCACTATTCTCAACGCAGCGGTTATCCGGAACTGTTGAAGCTAATGTTTCAATATTTCGGGTACGTGGAGACGCCATGTGACCTAGCCAAGGAAGAAGGCGAGGAGGGGAACCAGACATGGGCCATCCATGTCGAAGTTCCAGCGGGACCTACGCCACCCGGTTGGGCACCGTTCACCATCACGGTGAGAGGTAGACAACCGGAGGAGATGTGGCAGGTGGCAGCCCGCGACACCATGTCGCGTTTCTGCCAGCTACACGTGATAGCTATGGAGGGAATTCCATACGCGCTTGTTCCGGTGGAGGGGCGAGCTAATCACGTGTGGAGGGAGGGGTACTTGGAGGCAACGGATCCAAGTTGCCTGAGGTACAACACCGCGGAGGCGAACCTCGGCCTCAAGTTGGCGGCACGAAAGACAGTGATGGACAGCCAAGCTTTCCATACATCTCGACTTGCCGTGGAGCTCAAGGAGAGCACCGGCCGCCGAGACCATTTTGAGAGTGCTCACAGCGCACTCCGTAATTTGCTCGTTCCGACGATAAAGCGACTGAATGAGAAACACAATCAGTTGTGTCGTCTAAACAAGGCGAAGAAGAAAAGCTGTGTGGACATCACGGCTTTACAACGGCAAGTACATGCCTTGACCCAGCAGAACGAGGTCGTTACTCAAGAGCGTGATGACGCTATTGAGGAGTGGCAGGGCTGAGAAGAAGACTACAACCAGTCCATGGACGAGGTGCATGCGTTGCAAGCCCTCGTGCCTCCAGCAGTGGGCCTACCGATGGTAGGTGCAGTACTCGTGGTTTTTGTATCCCGGCGATGTGGGAACCCGAACCAAAAGAGGAGGTCATGGATCCTGAACCACCAGCAAAGGTAGCGGAGGAGGACGACCTGCAGGAGGTCGAGTTCTACTCCGAGTAGTGAGTTACCGTTGCCAAGTAGGGCAGCGAGGAAGGTGTGTAGAAATTTTCGTAACTGGTGACATATCGCGTAGACAGTAGCAGGTGTATAGGTAGTGACGACATGAGCACGACTTCTCGGGGATACGATAATAATGTATCTTGTATAAACTTTATACTTTATCAATATATGTGAATGTTGTGCAAGTTTATTCATGTGTCACTGCAATATATATTGTTTTACATGGAATTTTAAGAATGACATGTGTTGATCATTGCTGTTTTGAATTTCAGAATGACTCGTACACGTGCCAACCCTGAGGTTGGTGGTTCCAGTTAGGGGGGAGAGGCCTCCCAACAGCCTCCCGAGCTTCCTCGGGACAGCAACAGCAGCAACAGCAACAACCGCCACCGCCAACGGTTACATTGGCCGACATCGTTGCGGCCATGGCGGGCTCACATCAGCAGCACACGGAGTTGCTGCAAACTTTAATTGCGAATACGTCTCGACCAGAGAGGCGTCAAGACCGAGAGGGCGCCAACAAAGCTCCTACTCATACTTCCTAGCTACTCATCCTCCGGTATTCTCAAGGGCGGATGAACCCCTCGATGCGGACAATTGGCTCCGCACGATGGAGATGAAGTTCGGGCTGCTCCAAGTTAATGAGCAGCGCAAGACTCAGTTCGGGGCCCAACAGCTTCAAGGGTTTGTGAGCGCTTGGTGGGCAAACTTTTGTGCCTCGCAACCCACCGAGCGGGTGTTGACCTGGGCCGAGTTCCGGACGACCTTCAGGGACTATCACATACCGTCGGGTCTGGTGAAAAGGAAGACACAGAAGTTCCTTCACCTGCAGCAAGGCAGCAGGAACACACTGGAATACTCTAGGGTGTTCAATGATCTCGCATTACAGCTCCTATCACGCCGATACTGACAAGAAGCGGCGGGATCACTTTTACCAGGGGTTGAATCCGCTCCTGAAGGACAAGCTGGCGATGTTCAATCGTGGCAGCCTCAATGACATTATTCATGCTGCGATTGTACAAGAGGACTCCGGCAAGGAGTTAGCGGCGGCAGAGAAAAAGCGAAGCGCGCCACAAAGAAGTGGAGAGGGAGGTGGTTCTCCCCAAAAATATCGGATGGTGTATCCATGTCAACGTTGGCAGTCGCCACAACGACTGATGCCATTCCGCAATCGGCCGTATTCACCACTGGCGTTCCGACCGGCCTTACTAGCACCACCTCCGCAGCAAAATCAGCAGCAGCGGACGATGCCGCGTGCGTTTGCACCTCAGCACTGCATGTTGGGCTTTCATCCTCCAAGCACAGGCCAACCGGCAACCGCATGCTTTAAATGCGGTCGCCAAGGGCACTTCGCCAACAACTGCCCCGAGAGGCAAGGCGGTGGAGTGGCACCACAGTTTCTAGGGAGGAATCAGCCCCGGAACCCCATTAATGCACGGCGGGAGAACCCTAAGCCCGGCACCATCCACCAACTTGCCATAGAGTACGTGCCGGAGGGAGAATCAATACTTGCGGGTATGTTCCAACTCCACCAGCATCCCGCCATAGTGCTATTTGATTCAGGCGCCACACATAATTTATTACCCAAGCTTTTATTGCTAAATACAGCTTGCAAATACTAGCCACCGAAAGTCCTTATTTGATTTATTCACCGGGTGGGAAAATTTCAGCAAGCATGATGGTTTCAAAAGCGCCATTATGCTTAGCGGGTAGAGTATACCCTACGTTTCTCATAGATTTAGACGGACAAAGGGTCGATGTCATCTTAGGGATGTTGTGGTTAACCCGCCACGGCGTTGTTTTAGACACTGTCCTCCGAGTCGTGCATCTACACCCAGAAATGCACGCGTCACACTCATTATTTCTGGACAGTCCAGAAATAAAACGTCCAAGTGTATACCAATCCACAACCCTCAGATTAGAAGATATTCCAGTAGTCCGTGAGTTCCCAGACGTGTTCCCAAATAATTTACCGGGGATGCCGCCCGACCGAGAGGTGGAGTTCAAGATTGAACTTGCACCGGGAACTATGCCAATCTCCCGAAGGTCGTACAAGATGGCGCCAAAGGAGTTGGCGGAATTAAAAACGCAGTTGACGGACCTGCTGGAGAAGGGTTTTATTAGGCCGAGCTCCTCGCCATGGGGCTGCTCGGCATTATTTGTGAAGAAGAAAGATGAGATGTTGCGGCTTTGCGTGGACTATCGTCCACTAAACACCGTAACTATTAAGAACAAGTACAGATTGCCACGGATCGAAATGTTGTTTGATCAGTTGATCGAAGCAAAGATCTTTTCCAAGATGGACTTAAGATCCGGGTACCATCAGATTAAGATACGGGCTGAGGACCAAAGACGGCTTTCTCGACGAGGTACGGGCTTTATGAGTACCTGGTCATGTCCTTCGGCCCCATCAATGCTCCAGCTCATTTCATGTACTTGATGAACTCGGTATTCATGCCGGAGCTGGACAAGTTTGTCGTGGTCTTCATCGACGACATATTGGTGTATTCCAAGTCGGAAGAAGAACACGCGAAGCACCTGCATATAGTCTTGCAAAGGCTGCGGGATCATAAGCTATACGTGAAATTCAGCAAGTGCGAATTCTGGATATCGCAAGTGCCTTTCCTCGGGCATATTATTTCAGGGGAGGGCATCGCTGTAGACCCGAGAAAGATCACTCAAGTGCTGAATTAGAAGTCCCTAAGGTTTGTCCACGAGGTACAAAGTTTCCTCGGACTCGGGGGATATTATCGGAGGTTCATTCTGAACTTCTCGAGGATTGCCAAGCCTATGACTGAGATGCTGAAGAAGGCTACCAAATATGTTTGGAGTCCAGCATGTGAAACAACGTTCAAGGCATTAGTGAAGCACCTAACATCAGCAACAATTTTGGCGCAGCCGGACACAACAAAACCGTTCGATGTGTACTGCGATGCATCCGACATTGGGCTCGGATGTGTGCTAATGCAAGACCGAAGGGTGGTCCCATATGGATCACGACAACTCAGGAATAATGAGCAAAACTATCCAACTCATGACTTAGAGCTCGCTGTCATGGTATTCGCACTCAAAATGTGGAGGCACTACCTACTCGGTAACCTCGTGCATTTATATACTGACCACAAAAGTCTCAAGTACATATTCACTCAAAAGGAGTTGAACATGAGGCAGAGAAGATGGTTGGAGTTGATAAAGGATTACGAAATAGAGATCCATTATCATCCCGGCAAGGTAAATGTGGTGGCGGATGCGCTGAGTCGCAAGTCACACGTTAATAATCTGACCACCACACCGTTGGAAGAGAGTGAGCCACCATTACATGTGATTCCATGTGGAGCTCTGTACAACCTATCTCTTATCCCCACCATCCGTAAAGAGATAGCGGCAGCTCAGAAACATGACAAGTGCATGTCGCATTTGCGGAGACGTGTAGACAGTGGGGAGTTGAAGTGTTTCTGGAAAGACGGAGACTGCGTTCTGTTATTTAAGGACAGGATCGTCGTACCCCGTAACCCGGAGTTACGAAAGAAATCCTTTGATGAAGCTCACTTGTCAATGTTTTCTATTCACCCCGGCAGCAATAAGATGTGTCAAGAATTCAGAAGCAAGTTTTGGTGGGCACGGATGAAGCGGGAGATCGCAAATTATGTGTTCGAGTTTGATACATGCCGAAGGGTGAAAGAGGACCACATGAAGAAACCGGGATTATTACAACCGCTTGGCATTCCTGCCTGGAAGTGGGAGGATGTGAGCATGGACTTCATTGTCGGTTTACCCACCACATTTCAGAAACATGATTCCATGTGGGTGATCGTCGACCGGCTCACCAAAGTTGCCCATTTTATCCCGGTCAACACCAATTACAACGCCAAGAAGTATGCTGAATTGTACATCTCACGGATCTTGTGCTTATACGGCGTACCCCGTACTATCATCTCGGATTTGGGCACTTTATTTGTGTCTCGTTTTTTGGGAGCAGCTACATGTTGCACTGGGGACGAAGCTGATCCATAGTTCAGCGTACCACCCGCAGACGGATCGGCAAACCGAGCGGGTAAATCAAATTTTAGAAGACATGTTACGAGCTTGTGCTATCAACCATGGTAAGAATTGGGATGATCACTTACCGTTAGCCGAGTTCTCGTACAACAATGGGTACCAAGCCAACATCAAGATGTCGCCTTACGAGGCGTTATACGGGAGAAAATGTCGCACACCGCTGAATTGGTGTGAGTCTAGAGAAAGGGTCACCTTCGGGATTGATCTTGTCAATAATGCAGAAAAAAGGTTCGGCTGATTCAAGCGAACTTAAAAGCAGCCCAATCCCAACAAAAACAGTATGCGGACCGGAGAAGACTTCCTTTACAATTCAAAGTCGGAGATCACGTGTACCTACGTATGTCTCCAATGAAGGGCGTGAACAGATTCGGGGTGAGAGGAAAGTTGGCACCCCGATTCATCGGTCCATTCCAGATTGTGGAAAGATGTGGATCAGTTGTATACCGGCTGTAATTATCGGAGACACTCTCCGGTGGCACGACGTCTTTCACATTTCTCAGCTGAGAAAGTGCCTCAAGCTTTCAACCAACATTCAGCTGGGAGATATCGGAGAACTGAAAATGAATCTCACTTATCAGGAGGAACCGGTTCAGATTATTGATGAAAAGGTCCGAACCACACGCAACCGTACGTTGTGGTTCTACAAAGTTATATGGAGTAATCACTCCATAGATGAAGCGACATGGGAGAGCGAAGGCTTTCTTCGCACTAACTACCCCGACTTTTTAACGTCGCACATCCAGTAATTTTCCACCGTCCTCTCTCTCATTTTCACCTTATAATCTCGGAACGAGATTCTTTTAAGGGGGGTAATGTAAAGGCCCAAGTTTTGCTTATACTAAAAGTGTTCATCACACCACACTCACCTCATTTGAGGAGATCTTATGAACACCTTTGAAGAGCAAGTAAACACCATCAAGAAAGTCATTAGATGATAAACTCACAAATGCAAAAGTGGTATTCCCCACATGCATCATATAGGGGCTGAGAACATGTTTAACTCATAAACATGGTTAGGAATGCTCATGCCAAATTTCATCCAAATCCAAAACCTTTTGAGGTATTTTTGGGAATAATTAGAAAAAGGCTAGTTTGAACTTAAATTCAAATTCAAACTCCTTTCACCCCATGAATTCAAAAGGGGTATTCATATTCACACTCAGCACATTTTTTGTGACCTCGCAAACCAATTTTCACTCCATTTGGAGTTGATCTTGACATGAGCTAATTTAAGCAAATTCAAACCAAATTTGAATTTCAAACTGCATATGTGCTGTAAATTTATTTCAAACACTTCACACTTTGAATCATTCAAAGCCAAATGGACATTTGGTGAATTATTCAAATGTACAGGGGCATGCAGGTCACCGATATTAAGAGCAGTGGGAAAACTGAATTTTAGAGGTTAAAACAAGGGTGTGGGACCCACTGTCAGTCTCACACTCGAGCAAACCGAGTGAGGACTCGGTTCCTCGGTTTCTCTGGCCGGCGCTGTGATCGCTACCGAGCCAGACGCCACTGCCAGCTCCTGCTCGGCATGCGCTCACGCTCAGATGACGCCCAACCCTCTTATCCTTGCAATCGAGCCAGCCAAAGACAGTTTCGCTCGTTGCTCCTCGGTATCGCACGAAAACGGAGCCGAGAACACCGCCGCCGTCACAACTTGACCGGGGACCGCACCAACTTGTGTGCAAGGCATTCTTGAGCTGCAAAACGGTACCCTAGCTCCTCCTTCTACCTCATCGTCGCAAGAACCAACTGAGTTTGGCTTTCCCCGACCGATACCGCAAGCTTTTGCGGCGACCGAAAGTTCTTCCGCACCTCGGGCTCTCGTGGACAGCCCGAATGGGAACGTTTCACGCCAAAGCCAAGGCATCCCGAGACGCGTTAGGACTTTGTGTTGCTCACCTCCAAATCATAGCCCGAGTGGTTGACCAATGGCGACGAATTTCAAATTTTCCTTCCACTCTGTGTAAACTGACCTTCGGGTACGGATGTTCCAAATTCGCGCCCCATAAGAGTTTAGATATCTTCAAACTGCACACAAACGAGCTAGACTCCGTAGTGAACGACTTTCCTTCACAACCCTAGCGTGAAAACCCCTGTGGACAACCTATTTTGAGTTTTGCTACGGCGCCAATGGCTCCGCTTGTGTCGATTGAGGACCGAGTCGTGTGCAGGCCTGTTGAGAACACTAGAACAGTACCGAAGACCTACCGGATATATGAGAACCGGGAAACGATGTAATTCCGGTAGCTATTTGTTGAGGTATTGCTTGTCGTCCAGAGAGTAGGCTGAGAGCTTGAGGTGTAAATCGACTGGCGGCACCGCGGATGCGCGCGTAGAGACCTCTTGCTCGGGACGATAGGACCGGTTCAACATTTGGCTGACGGATGAAAGGTGGTTGCGTACGACGTCCGTGATGGTTGCTGTAGGTAACATCGAGTACGGGCGTACGTGACGGGTTATTCAGGTAACCCTGCAGGTGTAAATCGATTATAATCGTCGTCCCTCGCGGTCAGTGAGTACCACTTGTTCATTGTACCGTGACGTAGAAAGAACATGCTAGTTTCATGTTAAAAGGCTGCCGATTGAAAATTGTACTTTGATTGTTAATGACTGGTTATAATTTAGAGCTAATTAAAGTTCTTTTCAACCTTGGGTAAAGCACATGAGAGAAATACGTTTCTTGTTTGATTGCGGCTCTCTTATGTGCCTTACCACGAGGTTCTTCCATAACTTGCGCTAAAAACTTGAAAGTAAGAGCCAACTAATTAGACGTGTCTTTTGCAACTTACATTCTATTATACACTGCAAACCTAGCATGTAGAGTTTTATGTGTAGGTAAGACGAGTTAGTTTTGCTGAGCTATCGTGCTCACTGCTTGTGTTTGAAGCGTTTGCAGGGTGCTATGAGGAGGTGGCTCACGAGGAGGAGACGGACCTCCAAGAGGGCAACCCCGTTGAGTGGGAGTTGTGCACGCCGCCGTGTTAGCGTGTGTGCGTGTAAACATGTTTACGGGTTGAACGTGAACTCTTTTGCTTAGTCTACGCCCGTGAGTGTAGACTTGACGTATTTTTTTTAAACATGTTCAAAATAGTCTATTGCAATAAAACTTTTGCTTCCGCTTTGTACCTTCTACGTGTGTTATCCGGTGCTGTGCAACGTAGTACCACTGAGTGTGATCCGGGTTAGTCGAGACCGTCGGTCCTCGCACCATCCAATCATTTTCATTAACTGAAACATCCGCTACATTCTAATAAATAGTATACGATTGTTTAAATCTTTAAGAAGCTTCCCTTTTTTGTCACGTATCAATAAAAGAGAAGTGAGCTAGGACCAAGTTGTACACTAGAAGGATGCATGTAGTAACTTTTTCCTTATCAGAGATGTATTAGAGGCATGTTTGGCTCTGGCTTATCTGTGAAGTCAACTTTTCTAACTTATTTTAGTTTATATGGAAAACCTTTTGGCAAAACAGCGAGTGAGTGAAGATGTGGTAATTTTAGGGACACTTTACTTACGATCGGGCACAAGTCAAAGACAGAAATTGTGTCTCGTGGGTGCTAGCACAAAATGGAGAATGGCTTATAGGGGATTTTGGGCATAAGCCAATTGGGTTTGGCGTGTTTGGTATGGCTCATAGCATAAGCTAGACTTGAAGCCTGTCCATAAGTCCTACCAAGCGTGACCTAAATTTTAGGTTAATCTTTCTTTTCCTTCTATGTGCAGTAAACTAGAAAAAATACTACATATCATAACTAATTTTTTATTGTTATTGTTATTTTATTTGTTCTTTATAGATTTACATAGTCAACTTAATATTCCATCCATTAAGTTGTTAAAGTTAATTTCCAGCTATCTGCACAGAAAATTACAAATAGTCCAATGGTGTACAGTAAAGTTAAAGTTATCAATTGTTTATGCATGGACGTTTCTATATTATAAGAAAAAAAATAATAGTCCAATTTTTGTAAAACATTTTCGTAAATCCTAATGCAGCGTATAAATGGAACTTAAGGGAGTATATGGTAAGTACGAAAAAACAGTGTAATCCCCTAACATGCGGATGATCAGATAGACGATCACAATCCCCCGGGCCTGCGGCCTGCCTTAAACCCTTCTTCTTGCGCAACAAGCTGACACCCTAAACCTCTTCAGGCAAAAGACAAAAACAACCCTGTCTATTCAGGCATGCTGTCCGTAGGTACCATGGGCATTACGGTAATTGTATAATAAATCCCCCTTCTTTTCCCAGCCGCTTTCCCTCCCCTTCTCACAGCTCCATTCCAGACGCTTCCGTCCGTTCTTCCTCGCCGCCGCTTTCGCCTGGATATCAAGCAGGCCCTCGCTTCGGTACCGGACGCACCGGGATGGTGGCCTCGAGGCTCCTCGCGCGCGTCTCCAGGAAGTGCGTCGCTGCAGTGCGCCGCCCGGCGGCGGTGCGCTTCGGGGCGGCTGCCGCGGAGCCGGTCGCCGGTTCGTGCTCATCGATCAGGGTGAGATTTCTGAACCGTATCATTTGCGTAAGCCAATGGTTCTATTGGTAACTGCTGCGACGGGTGTAATTCTGAGGTTTAAAGTTTTAGTAGCTGGTTTAGCATTTACAGTTCTTCGGTTGAGCTTATTTCTCTAGTTTTTTGTGTGTTTTTTTATATTGGGTTGTCATTTAGATGCATGGTGGAAAAACATTTTTTTTATATTACGGGACTTTTTTAGAGCAGCAGGTAGCAACTTCATTAATTTAATGATGGTTACACAATGAGTCCCAGATAATCTCCTGGGCATCATTAGTCCAGACCGAATCAGGTAACTGACCGGCGGATCTAGCTAGTACACATGCTACCACGTTACAACATGGACTTACATGGATGAAAGATAAAACAACAGAGGAGCAACAAGTTGTCTGCTTAACATCTTCAATAATCACCACCCTGCATGAGATCGATCTTTAGTTTCTGACCTGAGCTTCTGCATAAGAGATCAGCAATCAGAAGCAAAGAGGACAGCACGCCTCACCGCCAATGCCTCTGCAAGTTCAGAGACAGCGACGCCTTCGATAGCCTTCCTGCAAGCAGTCGGGAAACAACCATTGTAGTCTTTGATCACTATTCTGATCCCCATGCGATCCAGTTTGGAAAATACTGCAGCATCAACACTCACTATCACCCAACCCTCCGGTGGTGGAGCCCATATTTTTTGTTGAACCGGGTCACACCTGTTGGAGTCTGCTGGTATATAAAGATGCGGCAGCATCAACATAAGCCTGAATTTTCTCAACAACACAGTGGGGATGTACTTCAGGTTCTCCATTACGAACACCATTTCATGCCTCCCAAATATGCCATAAGATATTGCTAAAATTGTCGACTTCTTATCTGTAGAAGCGGTTAGAAAAATCAAATAACCATTGCCTTGCTGAGAAAAAAAGCTTGTATCTTCTCTTCATATCATAAATTCTTTTTTGCTCGCTCCAGATTTCAGCAGTGTACTGGCATGTGAGGAAGAAATGTTCTGCACTCTCTTCTCTTCCACAATGAAAGCAAACATCAAGAACAGAAGTTTGCCTAAAATTTACTTGTTGAAAATGATTTTTGTAGTTTTGATTTTTTGAGAATGAAGGGGGGCCCTAGCACAGCTGTAAAGCTGTTGCCTTGTGACCATGAGGTCACGGGTTCGAGTCCTGGAAACAACCTCTTGCAGTAATGCAGGGAAAGACTGCGTACAAAAGACCCAAGTGGGTCGGACCCTTCCCCGGATCCTGCGCAAGCGGAAGCTACATGCCCCGGCTGCCCTTTTGATTTTTTAAGAATCTTCTTTAGAACGATAAGGTGATATTATCTGTTATGTGTCTCTAAATAAATGTTTTATTGCTGTTTAGCCTTTGATAAGATAATTGTTACTTAATGTAACTACTATATGTGATACAAAAAATTGGTATCAGCATGTTGATTTAGGGTTTGGACTTTGGAAACTAATCGTTCTGAAACACCACCATTTCACTGTATTGTTTTTAGATTTTTAGTTCTGTTTGTTTATGCATTAATGTCAATGAACTAGGAGCAGTGAATGCTTCCAATTTTACTTTGAAAAAGAGTGGTCAGGCATGAAAACACATACTATGAAAATTAAAGCTAAATGTTCACCAGTCTCATTTCCCATTTATTCCTGTACTACTTCCTTTAGTAATATGGCGAAAATACCATAGACAAAACTCTAAATGTTCAGTTATTACTTGTCTTGTCTAAAGTCATAGATGTTCTAGTATATGAAAAAGCTGAAACTGTTTTCCAGATAAAAATTATCCTTGAACATTCTATATGAAACATCAGGTGGGTGCATTTTAGTTACAGCATGGTGATCTTCCACAATGATTTGTCCTTTTTTAGCATCTACTTAAATAACATGACACTTCAGTTTCAATGATTATGGTTCATGGTACTTATATGCTATATTTTTTATATTTGTGAAAACACATTTCCTTCTTCTACCATCGCTACAAGCAAAATTTTTTACATGGAAGTGGTGGGAGCTGGGAGTTTTCTATGTAGTTTTAACTTTAAAATGAAATAGATACGTGCCATCACAAATTTTACAGATTTGAAATATGCCACCTCTATCAAAATTGGAAAAAAGCTTACTGATTACTGGTGGCATTTGTATGTCAAGAGTAGAAGATATTTTCTGCATTCAGGAATTGTAGGTGTGCCTTGCTAGTTTTTGCTTGTATTTATGGAAATGCGATGAGGAATGAACCACAATCTTCTAGGAATCCAGTGGATCATCCAATGTTGTTTGACAATTGGTTGTAAAATCTATTGTTGAAACACTTAAGTTCACTGAGTATGTTTCGCATTGGGACTATGTAGGTAATACATGGATCATCAAAAAGTAGTTCTATGTTGTTTTGCTAAATTTTGGCAAGTAATTTTCCCTTTTTCATGTGATTGGTCCTATTATAGCATTGGAGGTTGCTTACTTTCTTTTCGGGCCAGGTCTCACATATGAACCAGCACTTGAGATACTCAACCTCCATTTTTCAAAGGTTCGGGTTCTCATCTTCTTCACCTGAACAAAGTGATAAGGAGGTTAACCAACCAAAAGACCATGGAGCAAATTGTGCATCTTTAAATAAAGACACCAATTCATCTGGAAGTGAGAAGGAATCAGAACCAGGTCTGCAAGACTATCTCCCAATCTTGTGTTTGGGTGTGGGATGCTAAACGAATGCATTTTCTGATTTAGGTACTGAAGACCTTTATCAGTCAAAAAATGACCTTATGAAGCTACTTCTTGAGAAGGATGAACTATTGAAGTCCAAAGATGATGAAATGAATGATATGAAGGATAAGGTTTTGCGCAGCTATGCAGAAATGGAAAATGTCATTGCTCGGACAAAGCGTGATTCTGAGAGCTCCAAGAAATATGCAGTACAGGTCTGTTGTCACCATGAATCGACTTCCATTTTGTAGATTTCTATAGCTTAGAAGGTTATGACATATATTTCCGAAAAAATTCTATTTGACTAACTTGGAATATTGCATTTATCTAGATAAACCCCCAAAGTATTTTTTTGGTCTGTATAACCCTACCAAGTTTCAAAACCGGATCTCTTTGATCCCACCGTTTATTGATTTTGTGGGATTTGTTTACTTTGGTGCTGCTAGCAGCAATCATGTAGCTGCTTTCACTGGTGTGCATGTTTTTCTTCCCCAGTATTCAGCCTCGCACCTATGGCCTCGCAAAAATTTGGAACGGGATCTCTTATCCTTTAGCAAATATCTATTGGCAGTGGGAAGTCTCTGATAATGTATACTGTTTTTTTCTATTAAAAAGGGTGCTTATATGAAGGGCGGGCCTAGCGCAATGGTAGAGTCTCTCCACTTATGTCTTGGAGGTCTAGGGTTTAAATCAGAATTCTTGCAAAATAAGCTCGAAAAAGGCTACCTAGAAATTCCCTTCTCCTGACCTCACAATGTGTGAGAGCTTTCAGCACTCGATACACCCTTTAAGAAAGGTTTATATACACGGTACAAGGTTGTAGGCTTAATGAAAAAAAAAGAAAGGGGTTATTGCGTTTATACCACTGGTTGCTAGTCCAATTGTGATTTTACTCGAAAATTAGGGTTTGTGATTTTACCTCTATTTTTTTAAAAACAAAGCCAAAGTATAACCTTATTCTGCTATAGACTGTTAACGGTATTAAAATATGATGAAAAGATAGAAATGCCCTTGTGATTTTACCCTTACTTCTAATTTGTGTTTGTGATTTTACCCCTATTTTAATATAGTCACATTAACAGATTGAGGATGTATTTAGTAGCATTTTAAACAAGATATTTTATGTGTACATGAAATATTATTGAATGTCGAAATAATATTAATTCTGTCATGAAATTTGTTGTAATTTAGAAAATATTGCAGCAGTATTTCAGCAACATCTTAACAATATCTTAGCAGCACTTTGACAGCATTTTAGCAGTATTTACAGTTTCCACAAAATTTCAGCAACAATATTTTGATAACAAAAATAGAAATATAAAATAGCGCATAGTATCACATAGCTACATTGTGCAAGTCCAACAGAATCACTTAATAAGTCCAACAGAAGTCTCACATAGAATTTTTCTCTGTCCTAATCAATTTATTTATTTTTTAATTCATTTAATCTGGCCGGGCTAACGAAGTTAGAAAAGGATGGTAAACGGTGGTTTCGTTTCGAAAACCAGGGGTATAATCATAGACTCTAATTTTCAAGGGTAAAATCGCAATTGGACTTGCAATCTGGGGTAAAAACACAATAATCCCGAAAACCAAACTAATGTATATTACATGACTACTCTTCAATTAATCGCTTTGTTCTTGGCCTAGGCCCTATTTGGCACAGCTTCTGTACCCGCTTTTTCACAAAAATAAGCTGAGGGTGTGCTAAACAGCCAGCTTCTGCACCAGCTTATTAGTTCAGCTGCTTCTCAGAATGAACTAAAAACAGGATATAAGCTTAAGTTGCCGTTCAATTTTTAGACAAGCTGTTTTTTAACAAGTTTAAGGTGTGCCAAACAGGGCCTGAGCCCTAAGGGTAACCAATCCCATTTCTTCTTTGAACTTACTCTTCCATGTGACCAATGACAAGGTCCCATTATCGAGGATAATACTGTTTCTGTGGCACCAGATGCACCAGGTGGCAACAATTAGGACTTCCCTGATAATTTTAGATCCAAACCTCTGTATTGCTTGGGGAAGCATATCATCTGGTTCAAGCAAAGTGACCCACTGCATGTTGACTAGCCTCCAGCATCATTGACTGAAATTGTAACCAAAGAAGATTATGACATAGAGGTGACGTGGAGCACATCAGGAAAATAGGATGGCATTGTACCCTTGGTGGGAAAACCACCCATTCAATCCAGCTCAAGGGGTAAAATGTTCCGGTTTTGTAACTTTAGGGGTTTAAGAAAACCAAAACTCAGTTAAGGGGGATATATGGACAAACTCAATGCTTGAGAGTAGTAAATGGACCTTTTCCTTTCCATAAAGTTTTCTCAATCAGCTCTTGCTTATGATATTTGTACTCCTTGCACATGCAGAATTTCTCTAAGAGCTTGTTAGATGTTGCTGATAATTTGGCCAGAGCATCATCTGTTGTCAAGCAAAGCTTCTCGAAAATAGATACCACCAAAGATTCTGCTGGAGCTGTGCCACTACTGAAGACCCTACTGGAGGGTGTAGACATGACTGACAAGCAGCTAGCAGAGGTATTTTGTTTTTGCTATGACTTGTGTCTTTTCTTTAACTGAGGAAAATGGAGGTCTCTCCTTCCATTTGGAAAATCTGTTTCATTCAATCGTTTCCTTCATTTAGATTTTGTACGGCAACGACCCTTGACGTGGAATCTTTGCTAATTGAACAGGTTTTCAAAAAGTATGGAGTTGAAAAGTTCGATCCACTAAATGAAAAGTTTGATCCTACCAGACATTGTGCTATGTTTCAAATTCCTGATCCTTCAAAGCCACCGGGAACTGTTGCTTCTGTTGTAAAGGTATGTCAATCTATTTATCCGCATATTGGGATTGGAGTTATTGGCATTGATCTATGTTTGTTTTTGTATATCACCTGTTGAACTGTCAATTCGTTCATTCATTCATATCATTGAAATTTCTTTTAATATGGATATATGGTTTCACAAATTATACTGCAATCATGGCTGGCGAGTTCAAGCTAATACTGCTGTACATGGTTCTTCCTCAGGCTCTGTTTTCTAGTATCTGACACTTTGATTGTAAATTTTGTAACAAATACATTTGTGAAATGTTTATGGGGGACACCTTGATGCCAAATCTAACAGCATCATCTGTATATCTTACTACATAGATTCAAATTGCTGTTGGTCAAAGAAGTACTGGACCGAATTGTGAATCGCTTTAAAAATGGGGGTGGGGGTGTATGTTGTAGTGGCCTGGTAATTTATTGATTTTATTCTGTGCATCTGTTCAATTGGACCCTACAACTTCTGCTTTGACGCTGGAGTTGCTGTTCAGCAGGACGGGGGATAGGTGTGCCATTGTGCTAGTGACAGTGGATGATTGTTTCGTACATTCCTTCTTTTATTCCCATATAGGCCATACCACATATCAGTGTTCTTTTCATTCATCTTCCGCCATGGCATTCGTGACATTCTTTATTTTTCAGGTGGGCTACATGTTACACGACCGTGTGCTCCGCCCTGCAGAAGTCGGTGTCACGGAGGAAGCTACCACTGAAAAGGCAGAGCAGCCCGAGCAGAAATCAGGCGGGGATTAGATTAGCTTAGTTTTTATAACGCTAGAAGGTTGTTCTTTCTAAGATCAGTTTTGTAATCCACGTCTACAGTTACAGACACATCAATACGCGTTGGACTTTTGACCGTAGTTGTAGTTGACAACGAAGGCTGTGCCATGCAGGCTGGTTCGTCCTCATCTTGCTTGGTCATAATCACCTTGTCTCGGCCAAGTTCTTGAGCTGATCTGCTCGGCTAAAAAAATTGTGATAGGGAGCTGAAATTCATATCTATGCCGTTCTTTCAGTTGCATTTGTATGTGCTTCAGATTTACGTTCCAAAGTTTAGCTGTCGACTTGTAGTAGGTTCACATGCTACATAAGCACCCTGTGGTCATGGAGGCATATGGACGCTTGTGGCGGGTGGCAATAGAACTCGTGACTTGCTAGGTCGCTCGGCTCGGCTGGTTTCAATTTTGAACAAGCTAAGCTAGTCTTTTTGTTGGTTTTGTTATCGAGAGCCCAATTCAAGCTGGATCGCGAGCCCAACAAGCCTAATCTAACGCCTGCGAGCCGTGTAGGTATTGTATGGTTTTAATTTTTTAGATATGTTTGTAGTCAAGTGCTTGATGTATACGTTTGTACATAATTTCTCTATTTCCATGTTGTCGTTTTCTTTCTTTTTAAAAAACAATTAACAAGGTGTTTTCATACAAAATACTTTACTAACTCGTTAGTATAACGAGCCCAGCTGAGCTGAGCTAGCACATTGCGCTAATGAGCTGCAGGGAGGCCGCATGCAGCAGCTTTATTAACCAACATTCAGCTTGGAGCGCGTTCATCATGAGCCTGCTGACCAACAAGGCACCATATGCATGCATGGTCATGGACGTTCATCAGATCAAGTACCCGGGGCCCCGGAGCTGGCCAAGATGACCAAGGCTCTCCACCGGGTTCGGCCCCCGTGGAGAAGGACCACGGCGGCTGGTGCCGCTTGTTGGCCGGATCACTTGGCCTGTTCGCTCGAACTCGCCGGAATACAAAGAAGTGTGGAGACGGTGAATAAATGCTGCGTGCGTCCACGGCAGCAGCATCGTTCCTTTCAACTTAAAGCCAACGAAAATAACAGACTGAGCGGACCACATCTCCATCGTGAGCGAAGTACGCGCATCACAACATCGCTGCAACGTCGCCACAGCGTGCATGAACTTGCATGCATTCGTCCCGCGTTGGCAGCGCAACTTCCTAACGAAACTCTGGCCAAGTCGCAGCTCAACCGTTATGCAAAGAGGGAAAAACGGAGAGAAAAACGCTAGGATCAGCAGCTGTTAGCTAACATTTCTCCCTCTAATCAGCTGCTGAGATCAACTACCCCCATCTTTGCGCTTAGTTCTCTGAACTTCATCCTTGGAAGCGCCTTCGTTATGATATCAGCAAGCTGCTCACCGGTATGAACGTAGTCGACGATGATCTTCTCTTGCACGCACTCGTGAATGAAGTGAAAACGAGTCTCAATGTGTTTTGACCTATCGTGGAACACCAGATTCTTGCAAAGCTGAATCGGTTGACTTGTTGTCGACGTAAAGTGTTGCGCCATTTTCAGTTCTTTCGAGTAGATCACCGATCAAACGTTGGAGCCAAATGCCGGTACATGCCGCCGTGGTAGCCGCTATATACTCAACCTCACAGGATGAGAGAGCGATCACCTTCTGTTACTGCCAGTTGATCAAATTCCCCCGGAAGAGAAATACCATGCCGGAGGTACTCTTTCGATCGTATATATCACCGGCGAAGTCGGCGTCTGTGTAACCGATCAACTGTGCTTCAGACGATCCCTTGGTGTACCTGCATCCAAAGTTCAAGGTCCCGACGATGTACCTGTGCACATGATTCACCGCCGCCCAGTACTCTGTCGTGGGCGAGTCCATGAACCGACTTACAAAGCCAACGGCGAACGTGATATCCAGCCTTCTATGGACTAAGTACCGTAGACTCCCAACAATGCTCCGATAAAGTTTCCCATCCACAACTGGATTCTGACTTTGCTTACTCATCTTGAGTCGAGGCTCCATCAGAACGTGCACTGGATTGCACCCTATCAACCTGGCTTTGTCAAGCAACTTTGCGGCATAACTTGCCTGTTTGATGGTGGTCGCATCATGTTCCTGGTGAACCTCTATTCCCAGGTAATAGCTTAGCAACCCAAGATCACTCATGGAGAATTCGGTCTTCATCTGCTCCATGAAGTGTGCAATGGCTGTTGTGCTCGATCCCGTGACAATGAGATCGTCCACGTACACACCCAGAAGTAGCTGATCTTCACCTTCACACCGCATGTACACTGCGTGTTTTGATGAACGTCTGTGAAAACCGAGCGACATCAACATGTCGTCTAGTTTTGCGTTCCAAGCACGCGGGGCCTGGCGCAGTCCATACAGCGCTTTGGTAAGCCGAAGCACCTTCTCTTTTTCACCATCGTGCTCGAAACCTAGGGGCTGCACGACATTCACTTCTTCCTGCAAATCACCATTGAGAAAGACTGACTTAACATCGAGATGGTGTACCTCCCAGTTGGCTTGAGCAGCGATAGCAAGGAGCAGCCGGAATGGATCGAGACGTGCCACTAGGGCATAGACCTCGTCGAAGTCTATCCCGGGCTTCTGAACATAACCCCTCGCCACGAGTCTCGCTTTGTGCTTGACCACATCTCCAACAGTTTTCTTCTTGAGTTTGTAGACCCATTTGAGGCCGATGGGTCGTTTGCTGGCGGGAAGCGTGACATCCACGTTCAATTTGCTTCGATGGACTGAAGATCTTCCATCATTGCTGCACGCCATGCTGTATGCATCTTTGCCTCTTCAAACATGTTGGGCACCTCTTTGGTTGCAAGTAGAAGAGAACCCTCTTGCACTGGCGCTTCTTCGTTGAAAATGCTTTCAAGTGTTCGGTAGCACAGTGGTGCTTCTTCTCCGATCAGTTCCACATCTGGTGTGGCGTTCGGTGGAGGAGAGACAAAGCCCTCTGCGACACCACGCCCCCCGGACATAGCTGGTGCAGGTGTGTCACCGTGTGCGGGTGTGTTCAGAAATACCGAACCTGCCGGTGACCCTTCCTCCAGTCTTCCATTTTGCTCCTGCACCGAATGGAATCTGGCACCGTGTAGTCAACAACGAATGTACCTTGGTATTGCACTGGTATTTTCCAACACCAGCTCGCCGACTCATCAAATACAACATCTCGAGTGATATGGACACGTCGAGACACAGGGTCATAGACGCGCCACCCCTTTGTGCGCCCATGTTCATAGCCGATGAACACAGTGCGAAGGCTCAGATTATCAAGATTCTTGATCCCTGGTCAATTCATCTTGGCATGTGCTATGCACCCGAACGTGCGGAAGTAGTTCACCGCCAGCTTCTTCCCATACCAAGCTTCATACGGCGTTCTGTCGTGCACCGATCTTGTGGGCGCACAATTGAGGAGATGAACAGCGGTGGTCACCGCCTCCCCCCAAATCTCGTTCGGCATGCTTTTAGTCTTCAGAAGACACCTGACCATGCCAACGACGGTTTGGTTACGGCATTCCACCACGTCGTTCTGTTGTGGCAAGTAGGGAGCGGTGAGTTCCCTCCGGACACCGATGTTAGCGCAATATGCGCTGAACTCAGTCAACGTGAACTCGCCGCCTCGGTCCGTTCCCAGCGCCCGGAGCTTAAGTGATGTCTCAACCTCGACACCGTCTTGCCATCGCTTGATCGCTGTTGGTGCTTCATCCTTGTGGCTGAGCAATGTAATCCACATATATCGTGACTTGTCATCAATAAGAAGTAAGAAGTGCCTCTTGCCGCCGTGTGTTGGAGGGGTGATCGGCCCACACAAATCACCATGAACCAACTCGAGACGCTCGGTGGGTCGATGACTTGCGACAGCCGGAAATGGATGCCGCTTTTGCTTGCCGATGAGACACCCGTCGCATACCCGATTGACATGATCGATCACCGGCATGCCACAGACCATGTCGCCCTTTGTGAGGTTCCGGAGCGAGTCAAAGTTGAGGTGGCCGTAACGTGCATGCCATCTCCATGCATCGTTGCCGCTTGACATCGTGAGGAACACGGGACTTGTGATCTCCAGCACGACGGTGTACAGGCGGTTTTCTGAACGGTGCAGCTCGGTGATGAGGCCTTCCTGCCGATCACGCACCGCCATGACACCACTCTTCACCAGAGTGGAACAACCCGCCTCATCAAGTTGTCCAACTGAGATGATCGAGGTACGAAGCCGAGGAATGTAATACACTCCCGAGAGCACGCGATGTTGTCCGCTGCGGGCAACGAAGACCAACGTGTCGCGTCCTCTGATGTCGACCACCGAACCATCGCCAAAACACACCGTGCCGCTGATGTGTCGGTCGAGCTCAATGAAGACCGTGGCCACTCCGGTCATGTGATTGGACGCCCCGGTGTCCAAATGCCACTTAGGTGCCCCGTCCTCGCGGGCTGAACCGAGACACGCCTTGGGGTGTTCCTCATGTAGATGGACAACTTCTTCTTTGTTCACCGGTGCCTCGTGTTGTACCGACAAAGAAGTGACCTGCGCCATGAGAAGTGCAAGCTCTTCGTCATCAACTTCTACGATGTTCACCACAGCGGCAGCTTCATCTCGCTCCTTCTTCCGGCATTCATGAGCCCAATGCCCGCTGATGCCGCAGTAACGGCAGTTCCCGGCACGCTTGGGGCCGTTCTTGCCGCTGTTGCCACCTCCGTTCCCGGAACAAGCACCATCCTTACCACGATCAGAATTGCCCATTGTAGGCATGTTGATTGAAACGCGCCCTCCACTTCTCCTCGGTGAGAAGTAGCTTGGAACTTGCCTCTTATTCGCTGCCCATGTCAAGAAGTTCTTCAGCTGCCTTAAACCGTCCCACGAGCTCCTCGATCATGGTGGTGTTCAGGTCTATGACGTTCTCGATGGACATCGAGCTGCACGTAGTGCTTAGGGACGCCTCGGAGCCACTTTTGCATGATTCTCTTGTCGCTAACTGGATCCCCGAACTCGGCGAGCCTGGTCGCCATGCCTGTCAACCGCATCGCAAGTTCATCAATCGACTCACCCAGCTTATGTCGAAGTTGATCGTATTCGGCACAAATGTTTTGCGCCATGACATCGAGCACATGCTCCGAGCTGGCGCGCAGAGCTCGGATGGCGTCCCAAGTCTCCCTCTCCGTCTTGTGTCTCCTCAACGTTGAGAGCATCTCCGATGGCACCGGTCGATAGATCATCTTCAACGCACCACGGTCGTTGCAGTAGCCCACCTCGTCGTTGAGATCTTCAGCTCCGATGACCTCACGCCATAGGCCTCTCGCCTGTAACCCAATCTCCATGAGAAGACTCCACTCGGCGTAGTTTTGTCCGCATCAATGCCGGCACGCCGGATGGCTCCGACACGACCGACGTAAACTGTTGCACCGTCGCCAGCTCCTGTGACCCGATTCCGGCCATCATCGAATCGATCGTGAGCCTAGGCTCTGTTGCCACTTGTTGGCCGGATAACTTGGCTGTTCGCTCGAACTTGCCGGAATACAAAGAAGTGTGGAGACGGTGAATAAGTGGTGCGTGCGTCCACGGCAGCAGCAATGTTGCTTTCAACATAAAGCCAACAAAAACAACAGAGTGAGCGGACCACGTCTCCATCGTGGAGCGAAGTACGCGCATCACAACTAACGTCGCTGCAACATCGCCACAATGTGCATGGACTTGCATGCACTCGTCCCGTATCGGCAGTGCAACTTACTAACGGAACTCTGGCCAAGTCGCAGCTCAGCCGTTATGGAAAGAGGGCAACGGAGAGAAAAACGCTAGGATCAGCGGTTGTTAGCTAACATTTCTCCCCCTAATCAGCTGCTAAGATCATCTACCCCATCTTTTCGCGTAGTTCTCTGAACTTCATCCTTGGAAGCGCCTTCGTCATGATATCAGCAAGCTGCTCACCGGTATGAACGTAGTCGACAACGATCTTCTTCTCTTGCACGCACTCGCGAATGAAGTGAAAACGAGTCTCGGTGTGCTTCGACCTGTCGTGGAACACTGTATTTTTGCAAAGCTGAATCGCTGACTTGTTGTTGATGTAAAGTGTTGCTACATCTTCAGTTCTTCCGAGTAGATCACCGATCAAATGTTAGAGCCAAATGCCGGTACACGCCACCATGGTAGCCACTATATACTCAGCCTCACAGGATGAGAGAGCGATCACCTTCTACTTCTGCGATTGTCAGCTGATCACACTCCCCCCGAAGAGAAATACCATGCCGGAGGTACTCTTTCGATCATAGATATTACCCGCGAAGTCGGCGTCTGTGTAACCGGCCAACTGGGCTTCAGACAATCCCTTGGTGTACCTGCATCTAAAGTTCAAGGTCCCGGCGATGTACCTGAGCACATGCTTCACCCCCGCCCAGTGCTCCGTCGTGGGCGAGTCCATGAACCGGCTCACAAAGACAACAGCGAACGTGATATCGGACCAGGTACCGCAGACTCCCAACAATGCTCCGATAAAGTCTCTCATCCACAACTGGATTCTGACTTTGCTTGCTCATATTGAGTCGAGGCTCCATCGGAACGTGCAATGGATTGCACCCCATCAACCCGGCTTTGTCAAGCAACTTGGCGGCATAACTTGCCTGCTTGATGGTGATCGCATCACGTTCCTAGTGAACCTCTATTCCCAGGTAATAGCTCAGCAACCCAAGATCACTCATGGAGAATTCGGTCTTCATCTGCTCCTTGAAGTGTACAATGGCTGCCGTGCTCGATCCCGTGACAATGAGATCGTCCACGTACACACCTAGCAGTAACTGATCTTCAACTTCACACCGCATGTACACTGCGTGTTCTGATGGACTTCTGTGAAAACCGAGCGACATTAACGTGTCATCCAGTTTTGTGTTCCAAGCACGCGGGGCCTGGCGCAGTCCATACAGCGCTTTGGTGAGCCGAAGCACCTTCTCTTCTTCACCATCGTGCTCGAAACCTGGGGGCTTCACGACATACACTTCTTCCTGCAAATCACCATTGAGAAAGGCTGACTTAACATTGAGATGGTGTACCTCCCAGTTGGCTTGAGCAGCGATAGCAAGGAGCAGCTGGAATGAATCGAGACGTGCCACTGGGGCATAGACCTCATCGAAGTCTATCCCGAGCTTCTGAACATAAACCTTCGCCGTGAGTCTCGCTTTGTGTTTGACCACATCTCCAGCAGTGTTCTTCTTGAGTTTGTAGACCCATCTGAGGCCGATGGGTCGTTTGCCGGCGGGAAGCGTGGTTAACGTCCATGTTCCATTTGCTTTGCACGCCATGCTGCATGCATCTTTGCCTCTTCAAACGTGTTGGGCTTCTCTTCGGTTGCAAGTAGAAGAGAACCCTCTTGCACCGGCGCTTCTCTGTTAAAGATGCTTTCAAGTGTTCAGTAGTGTCGTGCTGCTTCTTCGCTGACCAGTTCCACGTCTGGTGTGGTATTCGGTGGAGGAGAGACAAACCCCTCCGCGACACCACGCCCCCCGGACATAGCTGGTGCAAGTTCGTCACCGTGTGTGGGTGTGTTCAGAAACGTCGAACCTGCCGGTGACCCTTCCTCCTGTCTTCCGTTTTGCTCCTACACCGAAGGGAATTCTGGCACCGTGTAGTCAACAACGAATGTACCTTGATCTTGCACTGGTACTTCCCAACTCCAGCTTGCCGACTCATCAAATACAGAATCTCGAGTGATATGGACACGTCGAGACACGGGGTCGTAGACGCTCCACCCCTCCGTATGCCCATGTTCATAGCCGATGAACACAGTGCGAAGGCTCCGATCATCAAGCTTCTTGAGCCCTGGTTGAGTCACCTTGGCATGTGTTATACACCTGAACGTGCGGATGTAGTTCACCGCTGGTTTCTTCCCGTACCAAGCTTCATACGGGGTTTTGTCGTGTACCGATCTTGTGGGCACACAATTGAGGAGATGAACAGCGGTGGTCACCGCCTCCCCCCGAAAACTCGTTCGGCATGCTTTTAGTCTTCAGGAGACACCTGGCCATGCCAACGATGGTTTGGTTACGGCGTTCCACCACACCGTTCTGCTGTGGCGACTAGGGGGCGGTGAGTTCCCTTCGAACACCGATGTCAGCGCAGTACGCGCCGAACTCAGTCGACGTGAACTCGCCGCCTTGGTCCGTTCGCAGCGTCCGGAGCTTAAGTGATGTCTCAACCTCGACACCGGCTTGCCATTGCTTGATCGTTGTTGGTGCTTCATCCTTGCTGTTGAGCAATGTAATCCACATATATCGTGACTTGTCATCAACAAGGAGTAAGAAGTACCTCTTGCCGCCGTGTGTTGGTGGGGTTATCGGCCCACACAAGTCACCATGAACCAACTTGAGACGCTCGGTGGCCCGATGACTTGCGACAGTCAGAAAAGGATGCCGCCGTTGCTTGCCAATGAGACACCCGTCGCATACCCGATCGACATGATCGATCACCGGCATGGTGTCACCCTTTGTGAGGTTTCTGAGCAGTCGAAGTTGAGATGGCCGTAACGTACATGCCATCTCCATGCATTGTATCTCCCCAAGCGCTACGTGCAGCTCGCCATGTCCATCGAGAACGTCATCGACCTAAACACCACCACGATCGAGGAGCTCATGGGACGGTTCAAGGCAGCTGAAGAACTTCTTGACATGGACAGCAAAGAAGAGGCATGTTCCAAGCTACTTCTCACCGAGGAGGAGTGGAGGGCGCGTTTCAATCAACGTGCCCACAATGGCATGTCCAGCGGTGGGTCGAGCAGTGGCAAGAAGAATCGTGCAAAGGGCAATTCTGATCGTGGTAAGGATGGTGCTCGTTCCGGGAACGGAGGTGGCAATAGCGGCAAGAACGGCCCCAAGCGTGCCGGGAACTGCCGTTACTGCGGCATCAGCGAGCATTGGGCTCGTGAATGCCGGAAGAAGGAGCGAGATGAAGCTGCCGCTGTGATGAACGTCACAGAAGTTGATGACGAAGAGCCTGCACTTCTCATGGCGCAGGTCACTTCTTTATCGGTACAACACGAGGCACCGGTGAACAAAGAAGAAGTTGTCCATCTACATGAGGAACGCACCAAGGCGTGTCTCGGTGCAGCCCGCGAGGTCGGGGCACCTAAGTGGCATTTGGACACCGGGGCGTCCAATCACATGACCGGAGTGACCACGGTCTTCACGGAGCTCGATCGACATGTCACCGGCACGGTGCGTTTTGGCGATGGTTCGGTGGTCGACATCAGAGGACGCGACACGTTGGTCTTCGTTGCCCGCAGCGGACAACATCGTGTGCTCTCGGGAGTGTATTATATTCCTCGGCTTCGTACCTCGATCATCTCAGTTGGACAACTTGATGAGGCGGGTTGTTCCACTGTGGTGAAGAGTGGTGTCATGGCGGTGCGTGATCGGCAGGGAGGCCTCATTGCCGAGGTGCATCGTTCAGGAAACCGCCTGTACACTGTCGTGCTGGAGATCACAAGTCCCGTGTGCCTCCTCAACGTTGAGAGTTCGGCTGTGGCAAGTAGGGAGCGGTGAATTCCCTCCAAACACCGATTTCAGCGCAGTACGCTCCGAACTCAGTCGACGTGAACGATCACAAGTCTCGTGTGCCTCCTCAACGTTGAGAGCTCGGATGGCGTCCCAAGTCTCCCTCGCCGTCTTGTGTCTCCTCAACGTTGAGAGCATCTCCGATGGCACCGATCGGTAGATCATCTCCAACGCACCATAGTCGTTGCGGTAGCCCACCTCGTTGTTGAGATCTTCAGCTCCGATGACCGCGCGCCACAGGCCTCTCGTCTGCAGCCCGACCTCCATAAAAGACTCCACTCGGCGTAGTTTGTCCGCGTCAATGTCGGCACACTGGACGGCCCCGACATGACCGGCGTAAACTGTCGCACCATCGCCAGCTCCTGCGACCTGATTCCGGGCATCGTCGAATCGATCTCTCTGATGCCACTTGTTGGCCGGATCACTTGGCTGTTCGCTCGACCTTGCCGGAATACAAAGAAGTGTGGAGACGGTGAATAAATATTGCGTGCGTCCACGGCAGCAGCAATGTTCCTTTCAACTTAAAGCCAACGAAAACAACGGAGTGAGCGGACCACGTCTCTATCATGGAGCGAAGTACGCGCATCACAACTAACGTCGCTGCAACATCCCCACAACGTGCATGTATTCGTCCCGCGTTGGCAGCGCAACTTACTAACGAAACTCTGGCCATGTCGCAGCTCAGCCGTTATGCAAAGAGGGAAAAACGGAGAGAAAAAGCTAGGGTCAGCAGCTGTTAGCTAACACCGCTCATGCTCATGTACTCGGCCTCGGACGTTCCGGTGTGCCAGCTCTCCGTGCAGCCTGCCCGCGACGCCACCTACCACTAGCTACGGCCTCGGCCGGGCCCTGGCGCCGCTGCGAATGGAGCACGGCGTCCTCGGCTCCGCGACGCACGCACAACCTGGGCCGGAGGGGCAGCGACGACGCCGGCGGCGGAGTCCGACGTCTGGCTCAGAGACGCGCTCCTCGCCGTCGTGCGGTACCGGGAGGCGGCGCCGCACCGTCGCCCGGACCACCGCTACACGTAGCGCTGGGCGCCGCCGGGGACGGCGCTAGCGAGGCTCATCGACCACAGCTGGACCGGAAACCTCTCCCCTACGCGTCCTACAGATACGTGTTGTCGTGTCCACATTAGACTTCTTCGGATGTTACAGCGTTGCTGCAAGTCCACGAAAGTCTTGCATTTGTGACAGGCGCAGATAGCTTGGTCGCCACGCCATTCTAGGCCATGTTTTCCGCTTTTTGGAGAGGCGGCGTTTTGAAGAAGCTAAACTTGTTTTTTGGAGAAGCGAAACTTGCTTTTGCGGGGATGGTAACGGCGGCCGGCTGGACATTTGCCACCGCTTCCTTGAATCGACGCACAAAGTATAGATGGCAATGGGTGTTTATTATTCGCATGCACATAGAGATGCAATCCGATAGGTATAGGGTATCTATTATCGGCATACACGTAGATATCCAATCCGATGGGTATAGGTTTGAGTGAAAATTTTATCCATGGGTACGTGTTCGAGTAATGGATACGGATGTTTTTTATTAAGTAAGAAAAAATCATATCCATATCCGCATACTTGTATTCGAATATTAAAATGTGTGTTTCATATAATATTATGTAAATATACATGTAACTTTTTCTAATATTAAAGAGCTAGCAATATTATATACTTGATTAGACAACTTCTGTGAGCATGCAGTTCCATCAATGTGTACTTCACTATTTTTCTCTTTTTTAAATAAGGTTATTTCAATGTTATTTACAAATAATGTTACTTCTATCTAATGCATTCATAGTTTAAATTTTATATAAATAAAGGCTGTAAGAGCAGGTAACCGATATATTCACATAACAGATGCGGGTTCAGATACGAACATTGTCTTATGGGTACCGGTAGCCAAGGTGACATCTCTACACAACTAAGAATCCGACAGACAACGGAAGTAGCAGTCTCAACCGGCGTCGGAAACGACCTCAGCTGCAGGGCCTTTCTCCCTCAGATCTAAAAATCAGGGAAATTGCGGTGGTAGAAGAAACAAAGAGGAAGGGACAGAGGAAACCCAAAGCTGGGAGCTGGGTGGGGCCGGGAGGGAGCCAGGAGAAGAAGGCTTTTTCAGCTCTGGAGAAGCAAAAGCGGGAAAAAGATCCCCCCAAACACGGTGATGGGCTAATATAATTTACATGCTAGGTTATGTTACACCAATCCACATAGGCAGATAATCAAGCGGAAGATGACCCTACAGTTCACAACTCTAGGTTAGAGGTTAAAAGGCTTTCCTCTTCAGTCGGGCTTCTGGACGAGGATTGCTATCTATGTCGCGTTGCTCCTCAGTGCTCAAATCACCATCAGTGTCATCATCAGGGTCTTCCAACTCAAGGTTCAGGTTCAGCTCGTCGCTGCTGCTGCTCTTTTTGCTAGTGTTCTGTGCCTCTCCAGCAGCCTGTGTAATAGCAGACAGATAAGTTTCATGATGTTCTATGATGGTAATGTTTAAGAAACAAAATACAATGGCCATGACTGAAAAGTATTGGAACTATGAAACCAAGCATGTGCCATACAAGAGGATAGAAGAAAACAGAAGCGTAGTTCCATGAAAAAAGGCAGTATGTGTCAACTTGTTCCTTGGACGCCCTGTGTAAGCGGTTGTACGGATGTGGGAGCCTGGGTCAACCCAAAAATTGACATCATTCAAGGAGGCCGTAATAGTTTTTCCCAGTGTTACATCACAGCATATGAGAATCAGGTAAACATTTTTCCTCATGATCCATGATTACTTCACCATATGACACTTGCAAAAAATTGCTAACCGCACGAGCCTGGCTATGGCAAATCAGCATGATTGTTCAAGAACTGTTCCATAGGAGAATCACTGTTTCTATAGTTCTGTTATATGGAAAATATTTCAGCATCCCTGTCATTAGACTTGTTCATAAACAACGCCCCGACCTGCTCATAAACATCCTGGCATCTGATTAAAGTACAAAGCAAACTAACAGCAAGAAATGTGCAAGAAAACGTGTGCATCCACTGTCCAATATTGTGAGGTCTGATTAAGTCCACTTGAATACTACAATTGCAGGATAAACTGCAGGGGAAGATACATGGCAATCCAAGAGTTATCAGTTATTTTCCAGAGTCCAGACCTAATAGCAAGACAATTAGATCGGATATAACAAACAGAATAGCATGGTATAATGCATGAGCGAATACTATTACAAAGCTACATTGCAATGAGACTTGAGAGATTCGTGAAAATCTTTATATCAGTACCATGACCCCAATACCTAAGTATCATCGTTGCAACACTCTCAAACATCCCCAATTAATGAACCAGATGGGAAATGTTTTTAACCAATTGGACTAAATTTCTGTCGTGCCATGCTCATTATCACAAACCGCCAATGAGAAGTTAGATGTAGCGCACAGGTCAAATGTAGCACACTACCTTCAACTCTAAACCCTTAACACAACATAGGGTTACCTAAATTTTAAATTGGCCCAAAGGAATAGCAAGAACCCCCAGTCTTCTAAACCATACTCGTTGGATTACAGATTAATCCCAAGTCCAGACGCAAAATCGTATCCCCTAGCCGACCAAGAGCATCCAATCTATCGAATTTTCGCCCAAATCGAACCAACCAAGCACTACGAATAACCTGTAGCATAAACGAACTCGAAATTTGGACCCGGTAGGCCTCACCGGGACGTAGCGCCGCCTGGTGACCGCCGGTTCCATGCCACCGCTGGTCCCGCCCCCACCTGAGACACCGTTCGCCGGGGTCCACTTGAACAGAATAACCTTGTTGTCCCGTGAGGATGGTCCCCCAGAGCCAGATCCAGCACCCCCGGCGCCGGCGAGGGGAACCCACGCCTTGCGCCACTTCCTGACGGGCCCGCTGAAGGAGGCGGCGCTACTGCCGATAGGACCGTACCGCGTGGAGGAGCGGCTAAGTCGCGGAGCCATCGTGTCCATTTTGGCAGTCGTATGCGGCGGACGCAGCGGCGGCGGCGGGGTCCTCCGGCGAGGCGAACTGGAAGTGGAGCGCACAGGAGGGGTGGCGAGCTGTGCAGGTTCGGAGTAAGGGTGATTAGATATTATCCACAAAAAAATATTTGATCCATTTTTCATTTTTTAGATCTTTCTTATACGAATTTGAATATTTAGTTTCATATATCCTATCAGAAATGATTTAGAACAATACCTAATCTAATAGCTAGATATTTATATTTATTTGATTATTATAAAATATTATCCATTTACAATCTGAATCTCAACTAGTTCAATTCGATATATTATCACTTAGCCTGAATAACTAATAACCTCGTGTGCCTCAGTAAGGATCCTGTGGGGGCACGCCTTGGATCCTATGCGCCAGTGGCACATAATAGACATGTGTGGCATGCACATGATTAGTCAAAAAATCTCAGCAATTTCGTAATTAACTTTAAAAATGATATAAGACTTGTTAAAATCATAGAAGATTCACAAAAATATGAAATTAATTTCTATAGAACCCTTATGGCCAAATCTACCATATATAAAAGTTTATTTTGTGTAAATATACTTTGTATGTTACCAAAAATATATTAATCTGTATTTTAAGGAATAAATTGTGAATAATACCACCATCAGAAAAATATAAGATCAGAGAACACACATGCATGCAATATATCTAACACAACAAAATTCAGTTCCCTTTGGCATATGTATTTTTTGTTAAATAATTATTTTATTATTCCTGCTATTTAAATTATAGTAATTAAAATGACTCGAAAAAATTATCAGACTTTGTGGTAAAGTAATTTAACATATTCACCACTCTCTATAAATTAGACATGTACACAGAATATAGTTGTAACTTAGTAAAATGAATTAATTATATTAGTTAAATATTAGAATTTTTATTTCTTAACACCAGAAATTTTCCAATTAGAAATTGAATTAACTTAATATTCATATTTGTATGTGATATGTTGTGTGGATGTATAAATACTAAGTGTTATTCTTCATATATTTGACCATCTATTATTTAATACGATTAACTTTGATATGACATTCTAATACGACATTGTATGCAAAGAGTTGTTTGTGAAATAAATTTTCGAGTCTATCCAATATCGAGGTGCCTTCGATTCGATGAATCTGTTTTTGATAATTCTGACATATCCGATACCGAATCCGTTTCCAAAGATATCATTTCTGACTTTGATTTTGAAATTGATATATAAATATGAAAATAGTTTAGTCTTTTATCCGCCCGTTTTCATTCCTAGTTTGGTGAATAAAGTACAGTAGAAAACATGAATAGGATGGATGATATTGACAGGTGGGTCTTAACTTGGTAACTATTTACTATTTCCATAAAAAATATTAGATTGAATTATATGGCAAGTACAACAACTTGAGGGATTAGTGTGAATAGTTAACACTTATTGCAAATTACTCAAATAGATTGTATATTATGTTTAAGTGGTGTGTATGAAGTTCAAAAAGAATTTTAAATTGAATGGAATGGTGTGACATATATGCCATTGTTTATTGTGGGACGACTCTTTGCAGAAGCCTCTGTCTCTAGTAGGGATGGCAACGGGTGCCCATTACCCGTTTAGCCGTGGATATCCGACCCGATGGGTACGGGTTCGGCTATAAATTTAGATCCACGGGTACGTGTTCGGGTAACGGGTAGAATCCAATGGATTTTTTTTATCGGGTAAAAAATTCTATAACCATATCCGTATACCCGAATCCGTTCTGTGACATGTGGGTCCAATACAATATCATATAAATACATCTAATTTTATTTAAGCTGCAATTGTTCTGTTGTCAGGAGTTTGTCAATTGTGCTAATTTATATTTGTGTTATGTGTTGAACATATTTTGTTATGTGTTGAAGTGTTGCAGAAATCTATATGCAATGTAACTTTTTATTGGGTAACGGATATGCCTGCAGATAAAAAATATCCGCGGGTAACGGATACGGATAATCTTTTTTACCCGCTGCGGGTAACGGGTACGGGTTTGGGTACGGATTTTATCCACGGGGTACGGGTAACCTAGAGTAATATCTGCGGGTTTTTTACCCGTTGCCATCCCTAGTCTCTAGTACTCATCCTCCTTTTCTTTTTTACGTTACTTTTGTAGGTTTAATAGAGAAACTCATGAGCACGTGAAGTGCAACCAATGGCCACCTATTGGTTCTTTTTATTTCATTTTCCATCATTGTACTTTGTTACTTCGGTTCATTCCCGCATGCACCTCTATACAAAATATGTTGGATGCAGGTATATAATTATTTGTAAAACAAATATGATATAAGGTCACAATATCTTGATCAGTTTTTGGATCCGACAACAAATTTGATGGGATCAGAAAGAAAAGAAAAATGACAGAAGATCACAAATATGGTACTCCCTCTGTTCTATTTTAATTGACGGTGGGAGAACTAGAAGGAGCTAGCAATCCATCCAATTTTGATAGGATCAATGTCACGCCCGGTTTTACAAAGAGCAAAACCGGCCGCAATCTATGTGTATGCCAGGATCAGTTTAGTTCATACACGTAGGACATATAGTGATAAACAGTTATATATCGAAAATAAATGCATTTATACCTTAATTGAGTCTCGAGTAGCTTCTAGGACCGTCCATAGGCGAATCGACTGGTAGCAACGTGACCTTCTTCACACCGTCTTTATTTGATCTTCTTTTCACTGAGCAACAATTATAAAAGAGGAAAAAGACAAACGCCTGAGTACATAATGTACTCAGCAAGTGTGGGAAAGTTTTATGCATGATGAGACAAGAACCAAGGAAGGCTAAACACGGCTTATGCACTACGTAACCTATTCCTTAGTTTTATTAAGCATCCAGTTTGTTTAGTGACATTCCCGCCCAACTCAAACATATCTCCAAGTGATCTCCACTATCACTGTAACATCAATCCAATCCACCATTCCAAACCACACCAAACCAACCCACGCTAATCATGAGAGAGTTACCAGCTCGCTCCTGACCGTGAGCACGGTTGTCTAGATAGTTTTGACTCTACAGAGTTTGTACCTTTTACCCACAAGTCATGTTTTCATCGCCCGTCGGCGACTCAAGAAACTCCTTTCCGCCATCCCACACACTCTATGGTGTGTGGCCAGGAGTACACAACAAGGCCTTTACATTGCACTACCTAACTCGTGCACACCCGCTAAGGTTTCACCGCTGCGGCACTCTAAAATCTGTGCCGCAGAAGCCCCCTCTTGCGCCACTCACACATCTCTATGGTGTACACAAGGAGAGATAGGAACAACTTAATTGGCCACACTGCCCCATAACAGTTCTTGTGGTGGCACTGTATAAGCTAGATGGCAGGTCTCACGAACCGGTCCTTAGGATCTACGCAGGCTAACTAACCACAAACCCGAGTCTCGTGCACTCAGCACCCACCGTAACCCACCAGCCTGCTAGATCCCTATTTTACCCTCCTCATACACCACATACATCACCACATCATCACAATCATCATGATATATTGAATTTAAATGAAATAACTCACATCCCGACATCTAAGCAGGGCTAAGCATGAAAATAATGACATAAATGTAAACCCTAGTCTACCCATCCCGGCTACAAGGCAAGTTTTGGAAATTCTAGTAAACAACCAACACATGGGACCTAAGCATGCAATTCTAACTAAAAGATCCTAAAAAGGGTGCAAAGTGGTCAAGTACACTTGCCTTTTTCTTATATTGTTGCTCCATCCACGGATCTAACTCTTGATCTCCAAAGTCTCGGACTTGCAGGTCGAACGTCGGATCGGGGCTGTTTTGATCCATGCCATCACGGTGAAATGAAAATAACGAGGAAACCAATAAGAAAAGGCTATTCCAACACTCTAACGTACTAATTGTCAAGGCATAAAAAAAATCCTACCTTTCGTATCACCATGTGTATATTCCTGTGAGGGATTTTATGCAAACAACTATTATTGGAACCTAAGTAAAGTTTTTAATAGGTTTTAGGGGTGATCATGCTAAAGCAATTTGACTAGGGTTGTAGGGATGATTTCAGCAATTACACAGGGTTGTATTGTGAACCTAATGCCAAACATGGGTATTTCTGTAATTTCAGAAACTGCACAAGTGGGTATTTGTCATATTCAGCAAGTAAACATAGGCAAAACTGTAATTTCCAGCATTTTCAAGGGGTTAAAGTACATGTACAGCTCAAACAGGACATTTTGGTAATTTATAGTGCTACCCAGGGGTCTATTTCAGAATTACAGCAATTTTTACATGGGTTTAAAATATAATTTCAGAGCCTTACAAGGTGTTTTATGTGATTTTGCAACAAGGTTTAGGGGGTTTTATGAGTTTACAGAATGGTACAGGGCTACAATGTTAGCTACAGATTTTTGTAGGGGCAATAGAGTCATTTTAGCAAGTATTCAAGGACCTCATTGTAATTTCAGAATATTTTAGAAGGGTTTTGTGAACTCCAACTGGGTCTAGGGGTAAAAATGCCTAAACAGGGGGGGTCTAAATGGAATGGCAGCACATCTAGGGGTGTGGTGTTTTAGTAAGTGTTCAAGATAATTCAGGGGGTCCTGCGCAAAAATTGCCGCGGGGAAAATGTAGATTTAACATGAGCCGTTGGGTCTGATCTCTGCGGCAGTGATTTAAAACACCGAACCGGTACGCAAGACTCTAATCGCGGCCGTTCACTTGAGATCGGACGGCAGTGACTGTGCACGGTGACGCGCCATGGAGACGACCAAAACTCTCCGGCGTTCACGGGTTTTCATCTGCTAACCCACCCTACTCGATGCTAACTGGCGGGATCGAAAGAGGATCGTGTCGGGCTCTCACCTAGGGTGTTTGCAGGGTCGGGAAGACGTCGGTGAGGCCTCGCGGCGAGAGGTGGCGGCGATATCCCTCAGCTCTCGTCGGGGATGCCATTGGGGTACCGTTTCTTCACGTTCGTCGTGTCCTTGATGTAGCTTAGGGCTCGACGAGTGTAGACGTTGTTAGCACATGAAGGACCCGCAAAAGAAGATATTCATTGAGAGGCGGAGATGCTCACCGTCCATTCGTGCCATGTTCAGGAGTGACTCCCACACAATGGTGTTGGGCTCGAAGAGCAGCTTCTCAATGTATTCCAGAGCCTCATTGCAATGTCCCGACTTCCCCGGGACCTCAATGATTCCAACATAGTGCTCCATGCCATCCCTAGACATGGAATCAAAGTAAAGAAACACCTCCTCAATGGTCTCCAAGTTGGCACAAACATTGAGCACCAGCACGGAGGTGTGGATGGTAGGCACCATGCACTCCTTCATCAGCTCGAATAGCCGCAGCGCCTCATCCCTGCAACACCTTCTTGAGGGCCACAATTACCATATGCTCAGCAAACTTTCAAGTCCCAACAATGGTCAGCCTCTGCAGCACTCCAAGATGGCCGAAGCAGCGGGGAGCATAACGGGAGGATAAACTTACAAGGATAATGGAGCTCGCACGGGCGGAGGTGGCAGTGGCGGGGCGGATTGGAGAGGACGGTGCAGGCGTCGTTGATGTGGCAGAGCGCCATCCCACGACCCAGGTGCATGTTCCCGGGGCAGTGGGGGGGGGGCAAGGCGGTGGAAGGCGCGGGACACAACAATCTGGTCAGGATCGACGCCGGTAGGCAGCTGGAGGATGACGTCGAGGGCCGGCACATGGGGGTGGCTGCCGGCTCGATGGGCGCAACGCGCAGGCTGTTGAGCTTCTTCAGGAGCTTCTTGCGCCGCTTGCAGGGGAGCAGCAAAAGGAGTGACACAACTGCGGCCACCGTTGATGGAGAGGGGGTCGGGGGCGAGGTGGTCGGTGAGGAGGGCGCGACGGTGGAGAAGGCACGGGGGCGAGTGCGGCGATGGCGAGGGGACGCTCTAGCCGAGGACGAGTGATGCCTAGGTAGTGCGCGGGGTAGGGGAGATGGAGCGCGGACGCGGCAGAGGGATAAACCCGAGGGGCGGCGGCGCGGAGCTCGACGGTTGGGGCAGCGGTGGTGAAGAGGCGGGGTTGCACGGCGGCGACCGGCGCACGGGAGAGGCGGGAGGAGGGCTCCTCGGCGACGCACGGTACTTCAAGATTCATGCATTTGTTGTCAGTTGTTTTCCATTTTTGTACAATAATTTATTGACTACAATGTTTAAAAAAGTATTGGGGCACTATTAAGCAGATAGCATCCTATATATGACTTGACTGCATCTTTTTCAAAACGTCTAGGCGCTAGACAGACCTCTTCCGCTCGCTTTTTTTCTCCACCGTTTTTAAATGGATTAAGTCTATCTTTAGTTTTTCAACTATTCTCTCGGTTTAATTCTCGTCCCTTATTTCTTATATTGAATAGATTTGGTTCCTCATCTATTAATAACAATCACAATAGGTCCTAAGTAGTTTTCACTGTGATTTTATAAAAATTACAATGTTGACTATTGTCATACCTATTATAAATTTGATATCTCAGCAAATTTATCTCTTCTTTCCTTTAACCATAGAAAGGATCTACGGTTCAGTTGCTCTCCCTACTCAATATATCATCAGTGCCTATAATGAAGCTGCCTCAGCTGAATGTCTCACACTGCTGCTAGTTAGTTCATTCTGCCACTTCACCCAAACCATATAGATCATATATACACATACGTCAATCAATGCTATAACACTTGTGCTTAAATATATACAGTACTGATAGTCAGTGCACCTTAGGGCAACTAGAGTTTAGAACGTGAATAATGAGTGGATTAGTTAGAATAATATACATCGAGGACGAGTAAAACAGAAGACCGTATATATACAATCTAGTTAGTATAGCCAAGTTTTACCATGAAAACTACCTAGTGACCGACTGTGAGTGATATTAAGAGCTAAGAGATCAAATCTAAATGTTATAAAACATAACTGATGAAAATAAATATGAAGAATAGTTGAGGGACTAAAGTTGACTTAATCCTTTTTAAATTGAATATAGAAAAATTGATGTATTGACTACAAAAAATATAACCATTAGATCTAGATCCAACAACTCAGTGTGTAGGTTAAAAGAAGATACTAATTTCAAGCAACAAAAATTAGCAAATCTCTTATTTTTATAGTATTTCCTTCGGTTTTAGCTTGATATCGATAATACATCTAGTTTAGAATTAAAATAAGATTTTTGTCTTAATGACAACAATTTAACAAGAGTAATGTAACACTTGAATTCTTCACAAGAGGCCGAAGCACCCTTCCCCCTCTACCCTGCACTGACATGTGGACCCCACATGTCAGTTCTTTCTTCCTCATAGCAACCGCCACCCTCTCTCTCTCCCCCTCTCTACTCTATTATCACATGTGATCAACACAATTCGGCCACGTGAAAAACTCGGCGCCCCTGCGGCAACCGCCGTGCCTCACGTCGCCGCCTCGTCCCCCTCTATATAAACAGCCCGACCCCGGTCATTTTCCCCCACAGAAACCGCTCTCACTCACCCCGATCGGAAAGACCGCCCTCATCCCCAATTCTCCGAAAACTCACGTTGATCTTCAATTCTAACAGCCCCTACACCCTCCCTCGGTCTCAAGAACAAATTCCCGAAGAAATCCTCTAAAGAAACAAGCCTAGGAAGCATTCCCGACGAAGATCGTCGGAGATCGCCACTGCTCGCTGTCGACAGCCCTCTCCGGCCAGTTCTGGTCTCCGAAAACCTCTTAGGTGAGTCCCCCATCGTCTCCTCTACGTTTTGGTGTTGAGAGCACAAGAAACGGTGAAGAATCGGCGAGAACCGAGAGTTTTCGGCGAGATCGCCGGCGCGCGCAGCCGCCGGCCGCGAAGGAGAAGGGGGTGAGGCGACGTGGCCGCTTCTGAGCCCTCGGATCCGAAGTGAACAGTTAGAATTAAAAGAACCGATACCGGTTCGATTCTTTTAATCTGGGCTGTTGATCTCAGATCCAATGGCCCACATTTGAAACAGGCCGTAACCATTGGGAATTTCACAGAAGGACCCCTGGAGATTTAAATAACTAGGAAATAGCTCTGTTCTTTGCAGAATTAACCCTAGGCTTATTAGAAATTAGGAAATTCAGTTTAAAATAACCAATTAGCCCCTATGTGATTTGCAAATTAATCAAATAGTTCTATAATTTCAATTTGAACCCTAGAAAAGTTGTAACTATTACAAATTGACCCAAATCAGTTTTAAAGTCTGATTTTAATTCTGTAGTTACTCAAATTAGGTTAAGTGATTTCTGAAAAATAATAGAAACTTATTAAAAACCCTGTTTAAACATTCTGAGCAGAATAAAAATTCTGAAGTTAAAAATAATAGTTCCAAAGGCTGAAATTATTTATAAAGTGACAAATTAATTCTGAAAATCAAAATAAAAATCACATATATTCCAGAAAAATTGTAGAAATTTATTAAAAGGTATAACATTATTCTGTTATCATATTTTTGTACATGTATAATTTCTGTAGCCCAGAATAATTATTTAAAAGGCTGAAAATGTATTTTTAGGTATTAAATAAATGCTGAAATATAGATAAAAATATAATATAGTAAATAAAATCATGGAAACTGTCCTAAATACACAAATAGGTTCTGAAAAGTATAAAAATAGTAATAGGAGTTCTAAAAGTGATTATAGTAATAATTTAAATGACTTTCAGGATTTAATTAATTATAAAAAATAACATAGATACACATAAAATTTTAGAAATTATTAATAGCACTATAAAATTAGAAAATGAGTGTTTGGCTATAACAAAGATAAAGTAAAAGGATATATGTGCACAATTGAAACTTATTCTTATTTCAAACCACATAAAATGACATGAAATCAATAAGTGTATGAGTGTAATCAAACATGTATGATTGAAATGCATTGTTGAGATTCTTATGGCATGTTTGGCATTGTTTTGTGTGCATATGCATGGATAGAACCAAATCAAGAACTACTCCCCAATCTTCAAGAGCAAGAGTTTGAAGTGCATCACCCTTCATTCAAAGGCAAGTGTTCCTTGACCACTTTGTTCCTATTCTAGGATGATTAGTTAGAATGCTTGCATGATGTCATTAACATGAAACCTAATTTAGCTTGTTTCCCTAGTTATATTCCTTTATCATTCCTTGTTGAACCATGGAGGGACTTAGTTGATAATTGTTGGTTATCATTTTATGTGCTTAGCCAAGCATGCTTAGAACTTAGAGAATCAATGAAACATTGATGTACTCGTCTTGTGAAATTATGTGAAAGACACAAGAGTGTGTCATGGTATTAGGAATCTAGACAGGCTGGTTGTTTTGGTTGGTGCTTCGTGCACGAGACTCGGGAATGAGTTAGTGCCTGTCTTAGATTCTAAGGACCAGTTCATGGAACAGTTAACCCGGCTTTACAGTGCCACCACAAGACTGAGATGGGGCAGTTTGGCCAATTAATTAGGTGTTTGCCGGTAAAGTATGAGTGTTTGGATGGTGCGGGAAATGGGAGTCCATTTTTTACTGCCCTGGGAACTGCAAGGCTCAAGAGGGTGCTTCTGCAGGGGAGGGTTTACTCCTAGGAACTGCAGCGGTGAAACCTCAGTGGGCTTGTACTTGCCGGTAGGCCCTTTGTAAAGGCCATGTAGTGATCTCCTGATCGCACACCAAAAGAAGTGTGTAATGTGGCTTGCAACCACGGATATTAGGGAGGTTCTTAGTCCACCTGGCAATTGGGGATGAAATCACTACTTGTGGGTAAAGTGGTACAATCTGTGCAGAGAACCAAATTGTCATGACAGTCGTGCTCACGGTCAAGAGCGGCTTGAACTTGTCCATGATTAGAGAAACATGGATGTGAGTCGAAAGAGGTTGTTGGGTGGTGTAACCTAACATTAATGACTTAATTATGATGATGGTGGGATTATCACTTAGTAAAGATAGGTTGCTAATCAAAGCTAAGGCTTAGGATTAATGCATAGTGCTTAACCATGTTAGCCTTCCTTGCTATTAGCCTTCATAACATTCTTTCCTACACTTGCTGAGTACCATTGGCACTCAAACTTGCTTTTGTTGGATATCGTATGCTGCTCAGGTCCAAATGAAGACAATGACTTCGATGAGGAGCATTTCGATCCCGAAGAGTTATTCTAGGTTGGTGAAACCCCCGGGCAACGCCTGTGGATTGGAGGACCATTATTTAGACTTCCGCTGGTTGTAAATATTAGTGTGATAACACTCTTATTATTTTATTATGACATATGATGTAATATAATGTTACCATTGACTTTGGCATGTAATATAATGATATTTCACTATTGTCGGCACATGTATGAGTCAACTGATCCTGGCATACATGTGAGTATACGCTCGGGTATTTCTTATAGAATACCGGGTGTGACAAAGTGGTATCAGAGCCAAGGTTGCCCGTAGGACGCAAACCTAGTTAGAAATGGACGGGATAGACATCATTTTTTTATTAAATATTTTGTTAGAAGGAGGATTATTTAAATTATATATATGTTGTCTAACCTCATCTATACTCAAAATTATATTATTGTTTATTTTCTAACACATTTTAAATTTTTATTGAAACAGATGGCACGCACACGTCTTACGGCCCGTAAGTCCACCGGAGGATGAGTTCCCCGACACCAGCTGGCTGAACGCACTGTCGGGGAGGTGGACAACCCTACCACCTACTAGACCCACGGGGAGTCCACTACAGGCATGGTGGATCGTCTTAGACACCTCCTTCGCTGTGCTGGTTACACCGGCAAGCTAGAGGTGCAGTACGACACCACTCGAGTTTCTCGCACAGAACGCGAGGAGTGGAAGCCACAGGCGAGAATATACTATAGAACAAGCTGCTCAAGATCCACAATTCACCAGCATGGAGGTCTACCATGGCAGAAGCTGAGAAAGACGCCACTTGGGAGGCAATCACTTGCCAGAGCTACACCAACCGTGGCCGCCTTGAGGGGACTCAATACATGTACACCCCTCGGCGAACAAAGTGGAAGTGCGGTGTTCAACTACGAGCCAATCCATGAAGGTTGCAACATAGTGCAGATGGAGATGAGCCTCAAGGTAGGAGTTGACGTCAGCACCAGACTACAAAACTGCCAACAGGAGCTTCAGGACGTACGTGACCTTTTGAAGAAGACGGATGCCATAATGCGTGGACTGATAAGGATGAGGGATGGAGAAGTGAGTGATCTCTATGCTTCCGATAGAGACACTTGGACTCCGGACTCACCAGACCGTAGGGCAGTCAAACGCCTTCATGCTCCACCACCACCTGAGGCCTCCACAGCTGAGTCAGAGGCTAGCACTCCTGATGGTGATGGCGAGAACCCACAGGAGGATGCACAGAACCCAGGGGACAACTAGGATAGGTGTCCTTGCTCATGTAATGGCTCGTGTAGTACGTATGTATGGTATTGTATTGACTAGTGTGTAATGGTTGATTAGTGTACTTGTTTAGGTTGATGATGTAATGTGTTGTTAGTGTATGAACGTGAGTTGTGAAAGTTGTAGGCTTATGTTCACAACCTCGTTAGTGTATGTACATATCTATTAAGGAATATAAATGCTTAGTTTGCTTCAACCATGATCATTTAATGAATGAAGTAGAAACTTTTGTAACTCTTGTGTAAAACTGATGAAATAAATACACAACGTAATACACTTAAGAGAACATTTATACATTAAGTTTAAACATAGTCTTTCACATTAGATGGCAGGAAGAAGGAGACGCAATGAAGGGAACAACACCAATGAGGCTGCAGAGTTTCCTTTACCTGGATGGCAGCCACGAGTTGCACGCAGAGCTGATGGAGAAGTGATACAACAGATGATGAACATGCAAAACCAACTCATTCAAAACTTGACACAAGTGGTGGCCAACATGCAACAACCTCAACCACAAATTCAGAATGCACCACGTCAACCCAAGTTGCTTGAATTCCTAAGCACCCAACCACCAAGGTTTGACAATGCTATAGAGCCATTAGAAGCTGATGATTGGCTCAAGAATATTAAAAACAAGTTGCAGATCATACAATGCCCAGGGCGTGAGAGGGTACTCTTTTCTTCTCACCAACTATATGGATCTGCAGCGGACTGGTGGACGGCATACAAAGAAGCTCATGAGGATCCAGAAAGTATCTCATGGAATGAGTTCAAACTCGCCTTCCGCAATCACTATGTTACAGCAGGAGAAATAAAGAACAAGCGGAAGGAGTTTCTTAACCTGAAGCAAGGTAGCATGTCCGTGCGAGAATACCTTACTAAGTTCACACAGTTATCTCGCTATGCTCCGGGAGACATAGACACGGATGAAAAGAAACAAGACTGTTTCATTGAGGGCTTGAACTCAGAAATACAGTATGCCATGTCTTCAAGTGACTATGAAAGTTTTCAAAAGCTCATCAACAAGGCTTTCATAGTGGAAAGAAAAAGACAGAAGTTAGTGGAGGAGCGAAAGAGGAAAATGAATTGGCAAGGACAGTCTTCTAGCAACAACAGTCGGCCCCGTTTCTCATCACCGCCTACGGGGACAATGAACCGACCTATAGCTCCTAATCAGTTTCAGAGGAACTACAACTCTGCTGCTAGGAATCCAACCTTTCAACCACAACAGCAGCGACAACAAGTGCAGCAACAACGTCCTGCCTTTCAACCTCGTCCTGCAGGATCAAATCCTCCAAATGCACAACAAGGCAACAAAGCACCAATGAACAAGGTTACAGGGCAATGCTACAACCGTGAAGAAACGGGACATTATGCCAACCGGTGCCCCAACAAGAAGCCACCTCAGCAACAGAATCTTGTGCGTGGTAAAGTGAATCATGTGACCATGGAGGAAGCACAAGAGGCACCAGATGTGGTGATTGGTATGTTCTCTGCCAATACTTATCCTGCTAAAACAATTTTGTTTGACTCTGGTGCAACACACTCATTCATAGCCAAGGAAGTCATAATCAAGCACAAATTCCCAATTACATCTATGAATCGAGTGTTAGTAGTGAATTCTCCTGGAGGAGAAATAAAGACAAAACGAGTATGTCCCAAGATAAAGATAGGAGTTAGTGGAGTAGAATTCCTTGTAAATCTCATTGTGATAGAATCACAAGGGATAGATATCATCTTGGGGATGGACTGGTTAACCAAGTATAAAAGAGTTATACATTGTTCAACGAGAACGATGGAACTATCACATACGGATGGAATAAAGGTTGAGTTCACATCTATTCAAGTACCCTCTGGAAATGTTCAACTCAACAAGACCGAAGTAGTTATTGAGGATATAAAGGTTGCTAATGAATTTCCAGATGTATTTCCCGAGGAGTTACCAGGTATGCCACCGGATCGAGAAGTAGAATTCATTATAGAATTAGTACCTGGTACTGCTCCCATATATAAAAGACCATACCGGATGGATACCCAACAGCTAGCATAACTCAAGGATCATATCCGAGAGTTATCAGAGAAAAGGTATATCCACCCTAGTTCCTCACCCTGGGGAGCTCCGGTGATATTTGTACCAAAGAAGGATGGGACTAAGAGGTTGTGTGTAGATTACCGTGCCCTCAATGAGGTGACGATCAAAAACAAGTATCCTTTACCTCGTATTGAGGACTCGTTTGATCAATTAAGAGGTGCATGTGTATTCTCCAAGATTGACCTCCGTTCCGGATATCATCAACTGAAGATAAGAGAATCAGATATTCCGAAGACAACATTTGTTTCTAGGTATGGACTATATGAATATACGGTTATGCCTTTTGGATTAACAAATGCTCCGGCATATTTCATGTACCTTATGAATAAGGTATTCATGAAATATTGTGACAAGTTTGTAGTAGTGTTCATTGATGATATCCTCATATACTCAAAGAATGAGAAAGAACATGAAGAGCATCTGAGAATAGTATTACAAAAACTAAGAGAAAACCAACTTTATGCCAAATTCAGTAAATGTGAATTTTGGTTTAAGAAAGTTTCTTTTCTGGAACATATTATCTCCGAATGAGGAATCTCAGTAGACCCTGAAGAGATATCTGGTGTTCAAAAGTGGAAGACACCAGAGAATGTCGGAGAAATACGAAACTTCTTAGGGTTGGCAGGCTATTACCGAAGGTTCATTGAAGGATTTTCAAAAATAGCCAAGCCACTCACAAAGATGTTGGAAAAAGGAGCTGCTTTTATATGGTCTCAAGAGTGCGAATCAAGCTTTCAAGAATTAAAAAAGAAGTTAACAATTGTCCCAGTATTGGTTATGCCCGATATGGAGAAATCATTCTCTGTTTATTGTGATGCTTCAGGACAAGGGTTAGGATGTGTACTTATGCAAGAAGGGCATGTTATTGCCTATGCTTCCCGACAACTTCGGAAGCATGAGAAGAACTATCCTACCCATGACCTAGAGTTGGCAGCAGTTGTACATGCACTGAAATTATGGAGACATTACTTGATGGGTAAGAGAACCGAAATCTATACCGATCATAAGAGTTTGAAGTATATTTTCACTCAACCAGATCTTAACCTTCGGCAAAGAAGATGGTTGGAGTTCATTAACGATTTTGATGTGGGGATCAATTATCACCCTGAAAAAGCTAATGTGGTTGCAGATGCCTTGAGCAGAAAGACACATGTTAACAGGTTAACGGTGAAAAATTTACAACCTCAACTGTATGAAGAATTCGCAAGACTCAACTTATGCTTGGTAAATCATACAGAAGCCATAGCAATAAAAGTTGACTCAACCCTAGAACAAGATATACGAGATGGTCAAAAGAACAATGAAAAGATCAAAGAAATCAAGAAGTTGATCAAAGAAAACAAAGCCCCGGGATTTAGAGAAGATGAGCATGGTATTGTATGGCATGGTAAAAGAATATGTGTGCCAGATATAAAGGAAATAAAGAAGTTAATTTTGAAAGAGGCTCATGATTCAGATTACTCTATGCATCCTGGAAGTACAAAGATGTATCATGATCTTAAGACAAGGTATTGGTGGTACGGAATGAAAACAGATGTTGCAGAGTATGTGGCATTGTGTGACACATGTCAGCTAGTCAAAGCAGAACACCAAAGGCCTGCAGGGCTATTACAACCACTAAAGATACCTGAATGGAAGTGGGAAGAAATTGGGATGGACTTTGTAGTGGGTTTGCCTAGGACACAAATAGGGTATGATTCAATTTGGGTGATAGTGGATAGATTGACTAAAGTTGCTCATTTCATTCCAGTTAAGGAAAATTATAACGGTTCGAAACTAGCAGAACTGTATATGTCGAGAATAGTCTGCCTACATGGTGTACCTAAAAAGATAGTGTCAGATAGAGGTACACAGTTCACCTCAAGATTTTGGCAGAAATTACATGAGTCCATGGGAACTTGATTAAATTTTAGTTCTCCATATCATCCATAAACTGATGGGCAGACGGAAAGAACCAATCAAATTCTTGAAGATATGCTTAGGGCTTGTGCACTCAAAAATAGTAGGAGTTGTGATAAGAATTTGCCTTATGCACAATTCTCTTATAATAATAGCTACCAAGCAAGTATGAAGATGTCCCCATTTGAGGCTTTATATGGAAGAAGATGTAGAACTCCATTATTTTGGGATCAAATAGGTGAGAATAAGGTGTTTGGACCTGAAGTATTAAAAGATGCAGAAAAGAAAGTAAGAGAAATTCGCAACAATCTAAAGATAGCTCAAACAAGACAAAAGAGTTATGCGGACACAAGGCGAAGAGAACTAGTATTCGAAGTGGGAGACTATGTGTATCTCAAAGTGTCACCCATGCGTGGACTAAAGAGATTTAAAGTAAGAGGGAAGCTAGCACCTCGGTATATCGGACCATTTAAGATACTGGAACGCAAAGTAGAAGTAGCATATCAGTTGGGGTTACCCTCCCGGCTGTCGGATGTACACAATGTATTCCACGTATCACAACTCAAGAAGTGTTTGAGAACACCAGAAGAACAACTACCAATGGATGAGTTGGATGTACAAGAAGATCTTTTATATACAGAGTACCCCATTAAAATTCTTGACACAATGGAAAAGGTTACAAGAAACAAAATAATTCGTATGTGCAAGGTTCAATGGAAACATCATTTCGAGGCAGAAGCTACATGGGAAAGAGAAGATGAACTCAAGTCACAATTTCCCAATCTGTTTCTTTTATAATTACAAATCTCGAGGACGAGATTTTTCTTAAGGGGGGTAGAATTATAACACTTGAATTCTTCACAAGAGGCCGAAGCACCCTTCCCCCTCTACCCCGCACTGACATGTGGAGCCCACATGTCAGTTCTTTCTTCCCCATAGCAACTGCCACCCTCTCTCTCTCCCCCTCTCTACTCTATTATCACATGTGATCAACACAATTCGGCCACGTGAAAAACTCGGCGCCCCTGCGGCAACCGTCGTGCCTCACGTCGCCGCCTCCTCCCCCTCTATATAAACAGCCCGACCCCGGTCATTTTCCCCCACAGAAACCGCTCTCTCACCCCGATCGGAAAAACCGCCCTCATCCCCAATTCTCCGAAAACTCACGTTGATCTTCAATTCTAACAGCCCCTACACCCTCCCTCTGCCTCAAGAACAAATTCCCGAAGAAATCCTCTGAAGAAACAAGCCTAGGAAGCATTCCCGACGAAGATCGCCGGAGATCGCCACTGCTCGACGTCGACAGCCCTCTCCGGCCAGTTCTGGTCTCCGAAAACCTCTTAGGTGAGTCCCCCATCGCCTCCTCTACGTTTTGGTGTTGAGAGCACAAGAAACGGTGAAGAATCAGCGAGAACCGAGAGTTTCCGGCGAGATCGCCGACGCGCGCAGCCGCCGGCCGCGAAGGAGAAGGGGGTGAGGCAACGTGGCCGCTTGTGAGCCCTCGGATCCGAAGTGAACGGTTAGAATTAAAAGAACCGATATCGGTTCGATTCTTTTAATCTGGGTCGTTGATCTCAGATCCAACGGCCCACATTTAAAACAGGTCGTAACCGTTGGGAATTTCATAGAAGGACCCCTGGAGATTTAAATAACTAGGAAATAGCCCTGTTCTTTGCAGAATTAACCCTAGGCTTATTAAAAATTAGGAAATTCAGTTTAAAATAACCAATTAGCCCCTGTGTGATTTGGAAATTAATCAAATAGTTCTGTAATTTCAATTTGAACCCTAGAAAAGTTGTAACTATTAAAAATTGACCCAAATCAGTTTTAAAGTTTGATTTTAATTCTGTAACTACTCAAATTAGGTTAAATGATTTCTGAAAAATGTTAGAAACTTATTAAAAACCCTGTTTAAACATTCTGAGCAGAATAAAAATTCTGAAGTTAAAAATAATAGTTCCGAAGGCTGAAATTATTTATAAAGTGACAAATTAATTCTGAAAATCAAAATAAAAATCACATATATTCCAGAAAAATTGTAGAAATTTATTAAAAGGTATAAAATTATTCTGTTATCATATTTGTGTACATGTATAATTTCTGTAGCCCAGAATAATTATTTAAAAGGCTGAAAATGTATTTTTAGGTATTAAATAAGTGCTGAAATATAGATAAAAATATAATATAATAAATAAAATCATGGAAACTGTCCTAAATACACAAATAGGTTCTGAAAAGTATAAAAATAGTAATATGAGTTCTAAAAGTGATTATAGTAATAATTTAAATGACTTTCAAGATTTAATTAATTATAAAAATTAACATATATACACATAAAATTTTAGAAATTATTAATATCACTATAAAATTATAAAATGAGTGTTTGGCTATAACAAAGATAAAGTAGAAGGATATAGGTGCACAATTAAAACTTATTCTTATTTCAAACCACATAAAATGACATGAAATCAATAAGTGTATGAGTGTAATTAAACATGTATGATTGAAATGCATTGTTGAGATTCTTATGGCATGTTTGGCATTGTTTTGTGTGCATATGCATGGATAGAACCAAATCAAGAACTACTCCCCAATCTTCAAGAGCAAGAGTTTGAAGTGCATCACCCTTCATTCAAAGACAAGTGTTCCTTGACCACTTTGTTCCTATTCTAGGATGATTAGTTAGAATGCTTGCCTGATGTCATTAACATGAAACCTAATTTAGCTTGTTTCCCTAGTTATATTCCTTTATCATTCCTTGTTGAACCATGGAGGAACTTAGTTGATAATTGTTGGTTATCATTTTATGTGCTTAGCCAAGCATGCTTAGAACTTAGAATGAAACATTGATGTACTCGTCTTGTGGAATTATGTGAGAGACACAAGAGTGTGTCATGGTATTAGGAATCTAGACAGGCTGGTTGTTTTAGTTGGTGCTTCGTGCACGAGACTCGGGAATGAGTTAGTGGTTGTCTTAGATTCTAAGGACCGGTTTATGGAACAGTTAACCCGGTTTTACAGTGCCACCACAAGACTGAGATGTGGTAGCTTGGCCAATTAATTAGGTGTTTGCCGGTAAAATATGAGTGTTTGGATGGTGCGGGGAATGGGAGTCCATTTTTTACTGCCCTGGGAACTACAAGGCTCAAGAGGGGGGCTTCTGCAGGGGAGGGTTTACTCCTAGGAAATGCAGCGGTGAAACCTCAGTGGGCTTGTACTTGCCGGTAGGCCCTTTGTAAAGGTCATGTAGTGATCTCCTGATCGCACACCAAAGGAAGTGCGTAATGTGGCTTGCAACCACGGATATCAGGGAGGTTTTTAGTCCACCTGGCAACAGGGGATGAAATCACTACTTGTGGGTAAAGTGGTACAATCTGTGCAGAGAACCAAACTGTCATGATAGTCGTGCTCACGGTCAAGAGCGGCTTGGACTTGTCCATGATTAGAGAAATATGGATGTGAGTCGAAAGAGGTTGTTGGGTGGTGTAACCTAACATTAATGACTTAATTATGATGATGGTGGGATTATCACTTAGTAAAGATAGGTTGCTAATCAAAGCTAAGGCTTAGGATTAATGCATAGTGCTTAACCATGTTAGTCTTCCTTGCTATTAGCCTTCATAACATTCTTTCCTACACTTGCTGAGTACCATTGGTACTCAAACTTGCTTTTGTTGGATATCGTATGCTGCTCAGGTCAAAATGAAGACAATGACTTCGATGAGGAGGATTTCGATCCCGAAGAGTTATTCTAGGTTGGCGAAACCCCCGGGCAACGCCTGTGGATTGGAGGACCATTATTTAGACTTCCGCTGGTTGTAAATATTAGTGTGATAACACTCTTATTATTTTATTATGACATATGATGTAATATAATGTTACCGTTGACTTTGGCGTGTAATATAATGATATTTCACTATTGTCGGCACATGTATGAGTCAACTAATCCTGCCATACATGTGAGTATACGCTCGGGTATTTCTTATGGAATACCGGGTGTGACAAGTAATCATGCTACTTTAATTGTTAGTATATTGGCATAGTTTATTTCACAACGGATCTTTATGAGTTTTTTGGTTACTGTCTGCAAAAGTTAAAAAAGTTAACATAATTTATTAACTGAGCATTTCGTGATCAACATTTTGAGCTACTTCCTACTATAGCAACATTTCGTCAATTTTGTTTTGATCGACGAAATGCTCAAGTTCCAAGTTACAAAAATTGTGCTATTTCCTACAATATTGCAGAGACAAATTCATGGAGTACAGGTGGAAACCGTGATTAAGCAGAGATCAGACAGAGAGGGATGAGTCACAGGCAAGGACATAGAAGACGTAGTTTGCTGGTCGGACGTGCATGTAAAGGTGGGAATGGTTTGGTTGGAACCGGTTATAACAATTTAGTTTCTGCTTTGGTTTATATCTGAATGGTTTATAATGGACTAGCATATGAAATAAGCTGGATTGGTTTATATCTGAATTGAGTTCAGTTTGGTTTAGACTATAACAATTCAGTTCTGAACAGTTTGAGCCCGTGTGCCTTGCACCGGTTGCACGTACGAGTCTGGTCAGGACTACTCAGCGTTAGCGAACAACGATTCGTGAAACCTAGCAACAAAAAAACAGAGGACCAGCCCACTGTCCAATTCCACAAGGCCGAGCGGCCGAACCCTAAAAGGTGTGTGAGCGAATTCAGCAGACCAAGCGGTTGAATGCGTGCGAGCAAATTCATCAGGCATGCAGGCCGAATTCACCAGACTGGGTTGGGAACTGTTTTTTGCTAACGGCTTCAAACCGGTTTCAAACTGTAGCGTGAACCATGAATTGGTGTGGGTTGGGTTGCTTTATTGTACAGTCTAGTCCGATTTAGTTTAGACACACGAACCAGTGGATTGTTCTTTGTTAGGTTGAATTTACACAACTTATGGTCGAGTCTGAATTTTGAGTTACCTACAACTGCACTTCTGCTCTCCAACAGAGGGATTGTTGAGACCAACTGAGGGTGTGTTTAGTTTAGACGTGAGTTTCTGAAAAATCTGATTGTGAGCTGTAAAAAAACAATTGCGGGTTGAAATAACAAAAACGATTTGGTGGAGTGTAACTGGTGATAGGTGAGTAATTTTTTTCAACAGTTGAATGAGATTTTTAAAATCTAGAGTGAGAAGAGATTCAAATTTATAATGGAAAATTTACAACTTAAGAATCCACTTCACATGGTAGCTCCTTTGGTTGATATTTCAAGCTCTTGACAGTAAATCTGCTCCCGGATCCTAAGTATTAGAATCACACTGCAGGACGCTAACAAGCCAAGCTAGTACGAAGTACATACTTGTATAATTAAATATTCTTAGCAATTAACATACATGCATTACCATTAGACAAGAACAGAACGGTCGAATTTTTGGGGTATCTGCTGTATTTCTTCTAAATAGAATCCTCTAATGTCATAGCTACGATGGTAATTAATGTAAATGACATCACACGAACAATGTCAACTGAAAACATTAGAAATGTTACAAACTTCACACGAAAATTAGAGGTGCCAGAGTAAGTTACATTACATCACGACCATTACAATGCGGGTATTTCACGCAAGTTAGTATTAGCAGCAATCAGTACCTTGACCACATGCAAAACCCTAATAGCTTGTACAAATGTCAGCTACAAAACTTCCTACACTTGTAACGCAACAACAGAAAAATCGATTCGGACTCTAGCAATGGATTCTCTTCGAGATGGAGCGGCTAACAAAATTTTACATCATGTACCAATTCACACCTATCAAACCCTTCACTGAGGTATGTTCCTCAAGCTCAAATGGGAGATACTCTGAAAAAATGGATGCCAACATCAACATACAATTCATAGACCTGAAAGGACAGAGCACTTGATCTACACATCCTGAGCGTCACCTGGGAAAGGCTCTTGTAAGGTATGTGCTCTTTTTAGAAGATAGAACATCTGCATGACCTATCTGCTAGTAGATGAAAGCAGAGATAGGCAGAAAGCTCGGGCACCAAATTTGCAGCCTCACAGAAAGTAATCTGGAGCTGGCCTCTTGGCAGGGACGCCTCTTGATTCCTGAAATGAAACATGGAGAAATTAGATGACAAAGGAAGAAATGCTAAATAGAGGTATAACAATTAACAAAGGTAGAGAAAACAAACCTGTGGGGCAGCTTCAAATACGCGGAACTGCTTATTGAGGTTCTCATCCAGCTCTAGGATTGCAGCAACATTGCCACACCTATAAGTTCATGATTTTGTTGAGATGTAAGAACTCCACGAGGTCCATAAAACATAACTATTTACCATGTGAAGAACTTGGGACAAAAATAGGCATTTATGCATCAAACAAACTGGAAACTTGACTGAGAAAAAAGATCAGATGTGTTATGGATGATTTTTGGATCAGTAAGGTTGATATAGGAACTTTGAGTCTTTGTTAAAATCTGAACCAAATCCTAGTGAGTTGGATTCAAGCCCTCCCATCCAAACACGTGACAGGTCCAAACAGCCAACAATAGCCCTAAGATGATCAACAATTATATGCATATGGTGCACTGGGGCTGATAGAACTGCAGTAGAACTAGATAGCTGTATGTAAAGCATATTCCAAAACCTGACAAATTCAATAGCTGTAGTCAAGATAGATGGTTCACAGAGAAACAGGAGCAAAATATTATATATAAAACAGGACTCCAACAGCAGTGAGTGTTAAGCAGCTTAGGGGCGTACCCAGTGCTGAAACCTTGCACACATTGTGGGGTCAGGGGAAGAGAATTTATATGCAGACTTCCCCTTGCTTATTTTGCAATGAGGCTGATCCGAACCCATGACCTTTAGGACACAAGTGGAAAGATTCTACCACTGCGCCAAGCCCGCCCTTCCCCACAGGCCCACCTTGCCCTCAGAATAAACCATCAATATTATTTTCCAACTGCAATTTCTGGTAATACCTATAGCTAATATAGCAGTATAGTTCATGAATAAAGCATCAGGCCATCAGAGTTTTAAGTACCTGTAGCAGTAATTCGGAGCAGACCATACAGTTACAATCTTGTTATTGAACATCCATTTATATCCTTCCATGACAAGTTGATGAGCACGGCAAATATAATCTATGTTATTTGAATGGTTAAATGATGAAACCACGTTTCCACCAAACAGGAATCCAGCGCCTCGAGGACTTAGTCCCCAACCATCTACAGCATCTTCTGGATCAGACCATAGGAGGTCACACATCGCACCATCATGAGGTACTTCTTGCTTGCGATCTATCACTCTTATCTGTTCAAGCAAGGTTAAGACATTAAAAGAAACGAAATATAGTACATACAGACTACAAAAATAACATCATGAGAATAATTTGCCTGATCCAGCGTTGTAATAGCAGGAGAAAGTCCTCCATGGACACTAAAGATTTTGTTTTCAATAAGGGCAGACAAACTGAAAAGAACCCAAAAGAGATGCCATCAGATCTCATATGTCTGATCCAATGAAGCATAGTGTTGCTGGATTAAAACTGTGAAAGGAGGATTGCCTCAAATAATCGAATATATCTGTGCAATATCTCCACACATTAACTGAGCCGTATTTGCGCAGGCACTCATCATAGAATCCATAAACCTACATAAAAAGCATGAGATCAAAGGCAACAGGAGAAGAAACACAGATTCATGACTCATGACAAGCACAGTAGAGAATCAAGGTAAAATTGGCCCCCACCTGTGTGATCTGCCGGCTCTCGTGATTTCCTCGTATTAAAGTTATACGGTCTGGATACCTAACCTGAGGATATTTTGATAAAGCCAATCAGGAACAGAACTAAACGCAGGCAAGTTCTCACATTTTATATTTTATAGAAAAAAATAAATGTACAGACGTACAGTACATAGTGAGGTTCAACAACAACAACCAAGCCTTTATCCCAAGCATGTTAGGGTCGGCTAGACATGAAACCCAATAATTATATATATATATATGTATATATATATATTATATCAATGAAGTAAAAGAAAGGAAGATATATAAGAATAACAAAGTAAAAAAACAAGACTAAGATTCTGGCACATTAATTGCTACTTTCCATGCGGTCCTACCATGAGCTAAGTCTCTGGATACATTTCAACCTCTCAAATCTCGTTTTACCGCCTCCTCCCAGGTCAACCTTGGTCGTCCTCTACCCCTCCTAATATTTTCTCTACCTCTTAAAATCCCACTATTAACCGATGCTTCTGGAGGTCTCCGCTAGATATGTCCAAACCACCTTAGTCGATGTTGGACTAACTTCTCTTCAATCGGCGCCACCCCTACCCTATCACGAATCGCCTCATTTCTTATTCGGTCTCTTCTCGTGTGCCCGCACATCCACCGTAGCATGCGCATCTCTGTGACACTCATTTGTTGGACATGTTACCGTTTAGTTGGCCAACATTCCGTCCCATAAAGCATCACGGGTCTGATCACCGTCCTATAAAACTTTCCTTTTGGCTTTTGTGGGACCTTCCTATCACATACGATTCCAGAGGCTTGTCGCCATTTCATCCACCCTACCTTGATCCTGTGGCAAACATACTCATCAATATCGCCATTGCTTTGTAAAGTTGATCCTAAGTATCGGAAAGAGTCCCTTCTAGGTACTATTTGTCCTTGTAGACTAACATTTCCCTCTTCACGACCAACACCACTAAAGTCACACCTCATATACTCGGTTTTGGTCCTACTAAGTCTAAACCCCTTGGACTTTTGTCTCCATAACTCTAATTTCTTATCAACACCATCACTAGTTTCATCTACAAGCACTACATCATCGGCAAAGAGCATGCACCAAGAGATATCTCCTTGTATATCCTTTGACACCTCATCCATCACCAAGGAAAAGATGTATGGGCTCAAAGTTGATCCTTGATGTAGTCCTACTGTGATAGAAAATGCATCAGTCTCACTATCACTTACGCGCACACTTGTCCTAACATTATTGTACATATCCTTGATAAGGGTAATGTACTTTGTTGGCACTTTATGTTTCTCTAGTGCCCACCACATGACTGACCTTGGTATCTTGTCGTACGCCTTCTCCAAGTCAATGAACACCATATGCAAGTCCTTCTGCTCCCTATATCTCTCCATAAGCTGACGAAGCAAGAAAATCACCTCCATTGTAGACCTCCCAGGCATAAAACCAAACTGGTTTTTAGTGATATTGGTCACTTTCCTCAGACGATGTTCAATCACTCTCTCCCAAAGCTTCATAGTATGACTCATGAACTTAATCCCTCGATAATTAGTACAACTTTGAATATCTCCTTTATTTTTGAAGATAGGTACTAATATACTTTTCCTCCATTTTTCAGTCATCTTGTTTGACTGAAAAATATGGTTGAATAGCTTTGTGAGCCATACTATTGCTACGTCCTCAAGTCACCTCCACACCTCAATAGGGACATCATCAGGGCCAAGGACCTTTCCTCCTTTCATCATTTTTAAGTCCTTCTTAACCTCAAACTCTTGTATCCTCCGCACGAACCGTCTGTTGGAGTCATCCAACTCAACCATAGTGCTCTCATTCCCATCATTGAATAACCCATTAAAGTAATCTCTCCATCTATTCTTAATCTCTTCATCCTTCACTAGAATGCAGTCAGTCTCATCTTTGATGCATTTAACTTGATTAAAATCCTTCATCTTTCTCTCGCGAATTTTTGCTATTTTGCATATGTCCTTTTCACCTTCTTTTGTCTCTAGTCTCTCATATAACTCATCATAGGCCTGTCCTCTTGCCTTACTCACAGCTCGCCTTGCATTTTTCTTGGCCTCCTTGTACTTAAGCATGTTGCTTGCGCTTCTATCATTATGCCAACTCTTGTAACACTCCTTCTCCTTAATGGCCTTTTGTACATCCTCATTCCACCACCAAGTGTCTTTATCTACAAGTTTATTTCCTTTTGTCAAACCGAACACCTCACTAGCAACCTTCCTAATGCAAGTTGTCATCTTCACCCACATACTATCTGCATCTCCATTTTCTACCCAGGTACCTTCTGTGATCACCCTATTTTTAAAGGATTCTTGTGATTCTCCTTTCAACTTCCACCACTTTGTTCTTGTGATTTTGACACCTTTGACCCGCAAAGAACATGTATGGAAGCGAAAGTCAACTACCACAAGCTCATGTTGTGTGACAACACACTCCCCGGGGATCACCTTACAATCTAGACACTTCCGTCTATCCCTTCTCCTAGTGAGGACAAAGTCAATCTGGCTAGAGTGTTGGGCACTACTAAAGGTCACTAGGTGAGATTGCCTCTTCATAAAGAGGGTGTTAGCTACCAACAGATCATAGGCTACGGCAAAGTCTAGGATGTCCTTACCCTCTTGGTTTCTATCGCCGCATCCAAAGCGGCGATAGTGAGGTTGAAATTCAAAAATCAAATGTCGCTCAACAAACAATAATGACAGAAGAATCTCGATGGGGTATTTTAAGGTATCTTAAGCTCGTGTTTATGCAGTTATATGCAGTATTAAATTGATATATGTAGCCCCTTTTAAGATAAGATGGTATGATTCTTCCTCCTGGGAGTATGCAGGGGTGAATGTAGCAGTAGATGAGAGTGGGGATGGGAACGCAGGGTGTATGGAGCCCTGTTGGGCGGCTGAGAACTCTGCTCTCCTGCGCTGGAATGATATCTAGCCAAGATGATCAAGCCGCCGCCCTCCAGAGAGACCTTTCTTCTTGATGAATTCCCTAGTACAATCTATGGCTGCCTTTATAGGTAGCAGGCGCCTTATTCTCCTAACAAATCTTATCTAACAAACTCCTAACAAATCTCATTTATCTTATTCAGCCAAACAACCTCAACTTAATCTGTTCTAACAACCTCAACATAATCTGTTTCTTTCTCCCCCCTTGGCTGGCGTCCCTGGTGGCCCCTTTTGTGGGCACGCCTAGCATATTGGCGCCCCACAAAAGAATCCACGACATAAGATGGTATGGTTTGTCTAGAAACTGTAAATAAAAACTTAAAAAGTACAGTAGGAAGATTAATATAAGTACTGCAGTTATATGCAAAAACAAGCTTGGTCTGCAGACTATCAGCATTTACTATCCTCTATCCATACTATTATTAGCGAATACAAACCCTCTTCTGTGGCACACTTTCATGCAGCACTTGTGTAGCCATGAACGAGAAATGCCATGAGGCATGTGGCAACAAACCAAAAAGACCCTTCCAATTAGGTTCCCTAAAAACAGTTGTCATTCAAAATTCAATACTCTTAAGTAGCATGAATGACAGGTTTCTTAGTAAACAGACACATGACATAATCACAAATTTTAATTACTTTTATGTGCCAATGTTTCCAGAACCAAAAGAAATTGTTCGGGTGTTGTGAGGCCCATTGTTAATGTGTTACACAGGTTCATACGTGTACCCACAATGACCAAAAGCTACAAAATCAGTAAGAGCTTGGTCACCAAAGAGGCAGCTTGCTTCTCAGGGCAGCAAGCCAGAAGCTTCTGTTAAAGGAGATCCAAAACAAGGCTGCTCAGTATAAAGTAACTAAGGGCCACATTGAGCCTAACCATAGGAAGGAAACTAAGCAATCAATATGAGGAAGTTCTTAAAAGGTAGCAGAAGAATTACCTTTAAAGCCAAAAGAAGCAAAAAGGTTTCAACAGAATAAAATCCTCTGTCAACAAAATCCCCAAGGAACAGGTAGTTTGTCTTCGGGCAGTCACCTCCAACTTTGAACAACTCTTTCATGTCATAGAATTGTCCATGGATGTCCCCACATATCTGAGTGCAAAGATAGATTTTATTTAGTACTTATTATAATCTCATTATGAACACAGATTACCAATCTAACAATGAAACACATACTTTCACAGCACAGATACTTCTTTTGATAAGAAATCAAAACTGCAGTAGACGCTGTGTCAAGCGATGCTAACACTTTATAGTCCCAAATCTAAAAAAGTAACCATAGAAACGAACTAATATTGGAGAACTCCACCTATGCCTTTCTAGGTATAGCCGGCCCCAAGCCCGGGTAAAGGAGGAGGGTTGTGATAGGATTGGCGAGCCAGCATCAAAACCAGCCATTCCTATGGATATGAAACAAAGTTTCGGTTTCAAATCTAGCCTACCTCAACATGCTTGAGGCAAATGCTTTGTTGTTGTTGTTGTTGTAGAAACGAACTAATATATTGATAACTGAAAGTGCAAAGAACTGTATTTTCTGTATAATTTCCCTGTTCTATTGCCACCGCTGATCTTATGCTATCGACGGATCTCGTTTCTGGCCCTGTCTATGCAGAGCTGAGTCGGATAATCTTGAAGAGATGATTCTATCCTCCTTCAAATAAAATAGGATAAGCCCTAAATCCCTAGACTGAGATCATCTCCCGCTGAAAATAAGCTCTAACTATATGTTTTGTTACGCAGCAGCACTCACAGCCAGATAATTCTAGCATGAGGTAGGATACCCTTTCCACATTGGACTGGTATGATGTAGGGCACATCATAAAAGCCCTTCCACTTTATAACATAAAAGTTACTCTAGATTTCCGAAAGTGTCAAACATTGTGAATCATCTTACAACTGTAAAAATTTACTGCTATTTACAACAAATGGAATTCAATTCACTGCAACAAGTCCAAAATTGATCCTTGTGTGCCAATTCATTATAAATAATTGTGAACATGTTGCCTGCACTAACACACAATCCTCCTTCAAATAAAATAGGATAAGCCCTAAATCCCTAGACTGAGATCATCTCCCGCTGAAAATAAGCTCTAACTATATGTTTTGTTACGCAGCAGCACTCACAGCCAGATAATTCTAGCATGAGGTAGGATACCCTTTCCACATTGGACTGGTATGATGTAGGGCACATCATAAAAGCCCTTCCACTTTATAACATAAAAGTTACTCTAGATTTCCGAAAGTGTCAAACATTGTGAATCATCTTACAACTGTAAAAAATTACTGCTATTTACAACAAATGGAATTCAATTCACTGCAACAAGTCCAAAATTGATCCTTGTGTGCCAATTCATTATAAATAATTGTGAACATGTTGCCTGCACTAACACACAATCCTCTCTCAATGCCCTGTAGCACGACAACCCCAACAAGCCAACAAGGAACTCCGATTAGGAACATTATCCGCCCAACAAGAACGTTATGTATCTGTCCCCCAAACCCAGCTTCACAGTATGGCCACCCAGTTGTATCCCAATGTATCTGACGTCTCCTCTCAGCACCCGAATCCTGGAACCGTGGTCCGCACACACGCGTGACCCAATCGCGATTTGGAGCTCAACTAGGCACCAGAACCGCAGAGAATCGAGCCCATCAACAAAGCTGGCGAATCCGGTCGGTGGCAGAGGTATCGACGCCGCGACGGAGCCGAGATGGAGGAGACCGACGCAGGAAGTGGGGAGGGAGGAGGGAGTGGCGCGGGGCACGTACGGTGACGGGTGCGTCGACGCGCTGCACGTTGCTCTCCTCGACGAGGATCTCCATGGCCTTGAGGCAGAGCGCCTTCACCTCCGCCTCCGTGAGCGGCTCGCACCGCTTCAGCTGCTCGATCTGCCGGTCAAGATCCGAGTGGCCCATCGCCGCCGCCGCCGCCGCCGACCTCCTTACAGAAGCTTCCGGAAGATGCGGCCCTCGCCTCGGCGAAGATTATAGGGATTCGGAGGGGAAGGCGGAGGAAGGGGGCGGGCGCGCGCGAGCCGGCCGGCCGGCCGAGGAGAGGGTGGCGTCGCGTGTGGGGGCCGAGGGTTTCGGTGGCCGGTAAGGATACCTTGCCTCGATTTCGCTTGAAATGACGGCCTTTTTTTCTTTTCGCTCTCTCTGTCTCTTGCCTGGCGAACGGACCGAGCGGATGGCGGTGAGTTTACCGGATCACAGCCGGGAATGCCCCTCTCTTTTCGTCACTGAAAGAACATTTTTTTTAATTAAGAAGAAGAAACAACAACGAGTCTACGAACTAGGTATCCAAAATCCCGAGAACAAGTGGAGTCGAACTGGGCGGTAAAAGCTGCGTAACCAACTGAGCCACGCTACAAAATTGGATGGCACTTCTTGCGTTAGTTGGAATCACTACAGGAGTGCTGATAAATTTACTTTTTTTCAGAACTTATCAGGTAAGACATTGCCTTTACTTTTTTGCGAAATAAAACGTTGATGCTAGAAAGTTCAGGTCAATGACTGGAAGTGTATTAGACTAATTACATTGGGCTACTAGAAAGTCGGACTTGACTATTCCGTATAACGCATGCTTTCACCTTCCGTAATGGTGTCTATCCGTCCGTATGTTTCAATCATTCTCTATCTCCCAACCCGAACGCGGGATAAAATCAACACTCGCGGCCGTTGCTCTCGTGCCGAGAGAAGGAAGCTCGGGAAGAGGAACGCGGTGACGAGCCTCGTTGGTGAAGGAAGTAGCGCCGCTCTTCACACCACTATTCTCGCGTCGTGCATTTCTCATGTGAGTGATTCAGTGGTTGATGTTACAAATTGCAAACTTATCATCTAATTCTTTTCTCCCCTGCTCTTTGTTACTGCAGTGGATTGTTCATGTCAGCATCATATTAACATGTTGACTTTTGTAAGCCGTTAAGTAAAATTCGGGTCCTTGTCCTTGCAGGACCTGCCAGGAATAGGCACTGCCATCAGGCATTGAGTTTGTCTCACTTTAGTTTTGAGATCATGGGACGTGATAGCTTATGTTCCATTCTACTTGAAGTGGCTAATTGAAGAGAACATTGGTACAATGCCCTAGTCCTGTGAGGAAGCATTGGGTTTATTCAGTAGCCAAGACTGAAATATGTTGCTTTCGTTTAGGTTCCAGATGTTGAGGGATCGACGAAGAGGAAATGAGCTCACTAGAACACCATACGTGAGGTGATCGGGATGAAAACGGCCGGACAAAAGGTTAAACCATTTTTATATTCATATTGAAATTTCAAAATCAGAGCCGAAAACGTATTCAGTATCGGATATGCACTACAAGAAACCCGATCATTTACGATGACTAAAATTATTTGCGACGGTCGCCTGTCGCAAATAAAGTAAATTGTGACGGCTAACCCTAGGCCGTCACAAAAAAACAAACCGTCGCAAATAGAACCCTATTTACGACGGCTACGACTGGAGCCGACGTAAATAGGCATTTATTTGTGACGGCCAGACCTGTGGCCGTCACAAATTAAATAACCGTCGCAATTAAATGCATGTTGGCGACGACCGAAGAAAACACCATCGCAATTAAGAAAGTCGTCGCAAATTAACCTGATATACCCGACCGAGCGCCTCCCGACTCACACAACTCTCATCGCGCCGCCACCGCGCTCGCTTCCCGCGCCGCGCCGCAGCCTCCCGCGCCACCGCGGTCCGCGGCAGACGCTGCGCCCCGCCGGCCGCCGCCCGCCTCCCGCCGCCCGCGCCCGGCCGCACCAGCCTCCAATTTCCTGCAGCCCGTTGCCGTGCCCGCCGCCTCTCGTTGCCGCGCTCGCCGCCGCACCGTCTCCCGCCACGCCTGCCTCCCGTCGCCGCCGCGCCCGCCGCCATCGCCGCCTCTCGATAAACTCCTCCATCTAAATGCATTTTTCATTTTTTTCTTGTTATTAGTTAGATTTAGATAGAGTATAGTTAATTCAATGTTGTTTTAGAGTAATATGTAATTAATTCGGCAATTAGATTGTTTTTAGTTAGTTAGGTAATTAGGGTGTTTATAGTTTAATTTGGTTTATAGTTAATTGATTTGCGACGACCGCCGCGTCGCCTCCCGCCGCGCGCGCGCCGCCTCCCGCCACCGCGCCCCACCGTGGTCGCCGCCTCCCGCTGCCGCGCCCGTCGCCGTCTCCCGCCGCGCCCGCCTTCCGTTTGCGACGGCCGTCTTTCGTTTGTCAATTGTGCTAATTTATGTTTGTGTTATGTGTTGAACATGTTATTTTATGTGCATATTTTATGTTATGTGTTGAACATATTCTGTTATGTGCTAAAGTGTTGCGGGTAATGGGTACGGGTTCGGGTACGGATTTTATCCAGCGGGTACGGGTAACCCAGAGTAATATATACCTAGGCGTAGTCAGGCGCATACTAGACCAATGCTCGTATAAAGTCCTATTTGCGACGGTCAAAGAAAAAGTCGTCGTAAGTAAAATAAATTACGACGGTCAACCCTAAACGGGATATACCCGGCCACGACTCACACACCCCGAGGTCGCTTCCGACTACGCGGTGGCGGACCCGGTGAGCTACCCTTCTCAGCCCCAGGGGTGCAGTCAGGCCGCAACCGGGCGGTTGGTAAGTGTAGAAATCATTCATAGTAAATATAACTATATGGATTGATGAACTTACATGGTTTTCTTATTTTTCAGGCTAGGTACGGGGAGGAGGCTAGGAGGATACACGGCGCTGATTTTGATTAGGAACATGAACCAATCGATCCTCAAGCGGCGTATGCAAGCGGAGGTGGAAAAGCCCACGAAAGGTGATTTTATAAGTCATTTTATCGTTTTTAATTCAAAATATTCAAGATATTTCAATTCTATTTACTTATTCTTTTTTATAGGTTCGCTATATTCAACGGAGTTGTTGACTCGAGGGTGCTGAGAGCTGCGAGAGGCAGCTTCACACAGTCTTCGTCAGCGGGCCCGAGGTCACCGTGTCTCGCAGGTAGAGACTCTTGTCCGTCAGGTCTAGGAGAGTCACGAGCAGTACCAGGCGGCGATGGAGGCGCAGAGGGCGGCGATGGAGGCCACCATCTCCTACCAGCAAGTTTGCATGGAGCAGATGCGGCAGACGATGGAGATGCAACGGCAAGCGATGACGGTAAGTTAAAGTAATTTAAATTTATCACATTTTTAATAATATGTAATAACCTGTAACATTTTCAATGATAGAGTTTCTTTCAAGGCTGCGAAGCCCAGGGGTTGCACCTCGAGCTACCTCCACTTCCACCGCTAATTCCACCACCAGAACTGGAGCTACCGCCGCCGATGCATATTTCTTCGGGTTTTCAGATAATCAAAAACGTTCTTAATCAATTCTAGTCAAAAAACAAGTTCTAAACTAATCCGTATGTCAAACAACTTCTATGTGTTGCAGGGATCAGCGACGGAGGCTCAAACTCCGTCGCCGTCTATATTGGCGGCTGGACTGACGCGCGGCGAGGACGTTGGCGGCTTTGGAGGTAGTGAGCGCTAGCGGATAGGCTCTATTATTTCTTTTTCTATTGTTGTGATGAGATGCGAGACACTTTTGTGTTGTGATTGATTGAGATGTTATATATTGTGTTTTGGATATGCGTTTGTGACTATTGTGAGAAACTTTTCCTGTTGTTGTTATATATTTTATCTCTGTCGTGTTTCTGGCCATCGAGCCGGGCAGAATGTTCTATTTTTTTAAAAAATAAAAAACTTTAATTGTGACGGTTTTTATACAGTACCGTTGCAAATAAGGTTACTGTCGTCGCAAATTAGCCTATGTTATTTGCGACGGCCTGAATACGGTCATCGCAAATAGGTTCTTATTTGCGACGTCCACAGTCTGCCATCACAAATTGTCTTGTCAGGCACATCCGCTCGGCCCAGAAACTTATTTGTGACGGCAGGCCGAAGCCGTTGCAAACAATGTTATTTGTGACGGTGGATGTCGCAAATAAACTTAATTGCCACAAAATACGAGCGATCGTCGGGGACCGTCGCAAATAAGTGAAATCGTCGCAATTAGATTATTTGCGACGATTTTTCACTTGTTTGCGACAGACGTGACCGTCGCAAATGATCGGGTTTCCTGTAGTGATGTCGGATATATCGAAAATGGATCCATCGGATTGGAAACACGCGGATATTGAACAGGCTCAGAAATTTATTTTGGAAATAATTTTTCGCATATCACGTCACGTTAGAACTTAATATCAAAAGTCACCATATTAAATAATACATGGTCAAATATATGCAAATCAACACGACCACAAATAACACATGAATTTATTTTAAAAAAAATTAATAGTCGATAGTCCAAATATACATATTTCACACAATTATACATGATACATATACTTGAAACTTATAATGACTAAACATAGTCCATACTCCATACACCAAGTCAACACATAGTCCATATATCAAGTCCACATATGACGCAAAATTTATAAATCAAATTCACGCATAGTTCACACACATAGTCTATAGTTCATATTTAAATCACATGATCACACATAACATTCTCTTATCATATTCCACCTAACTCATCACCTTTATTTATCACGTTTGTATCACTTTCTATGTACTCATTCTATAAAATAATAATTTAAGAGAATCACTAATTGACTAGATATGTTCATAGGTTAAAGTGATGCTTTGAAATTTATTGCAATAAACAAACCTGAGCCGCAACGATAGTTATTATCTCAATAACCTCAAAATCATCAACAATAGAAGCAGTACTCTCACTATCTGAAAAAAATAAAAATGACACATAAATAAAGAAAGTAAGAAACCCTATTTCTGAAAAACAATAATTAACTTATACTTACCACTTTTTCCTGCTGCAGTAATCCAATTTTTAGTGTGAATCAAAGTTTGTACCATCTAAGGATCAAGACGATTACGATATGGATCAAGCACACTAGCACTAAAGGCAGATTCTAAGACAATTGTCGACACTTGTATGGTCAGCACATCGCGAGCCATTTGTGAAAGAATTGGATATTCCTTTCTTTGATCACCATGCTAAAATTTCAAATGGTCCACTATGCTTAAAGAGTGGTTCAACCATGTATTTCTCCATGTCATTTGAGCATTCTACATCAGCAGAATATGACTCGTACATAAATTGTGATAACTCTTCATCCTTGGTGTCCTATCAGATGTCTTAGTTCTGTTAGTTCCTGGTGTCTTCTTTGCAGGTTTTTGTGCAACATAAACTAATACATTTGCCTCAATATACTAACAAATTCCTCAACCCTGCATGATATAGCACATCACCACAAAATTTTCTTGTATAGAACTTTATTAGTTTTGTCTTGTACCTTAGAATAAAGGAAGATATATCTCATTTCAGCTAGCAAGTTTTTGCATAATATTTAATATACAATAAAAATATATATTACAACATATACATGAACATATCTTGGATCAAGGAAACTTGCCACAACAAGAGCCACATTTGATTTCTACCAATATTTTTCAAACTTTTTGCTCATATGAATGGACATATCACAAATAGTAGCACAATTCTAATTTCATAAAAGTCCTTGTAAAACAAGTTGGCAGTTGTATATGAAGTATCAGAAAGAAGTTTAGTTAAATCATAAAAATTCTTCAATGCATGACACAATGTTTGGGCTTTGATCCACTCGGTCGGAGACGGACATATGTGTTCATACCTTTGTCAAACGGTTGCCTTGAGCCTCATAAAGCATCCTACAAAGGAGACACCAAACAATTAAGAAATATCAAAATATAAGAAATTCAACTCAATTAATAATATAAAAGCATAAGTAATTTGACCTTATAGTATAAAGCATCCCTTAACATCACAAAAGTTGAATTCCACCTTTTTGAGACATTAAGTGAGATACCCATGTCAATTTGCAAACCACAGTCAGTTGCATGCTTCATTAGTTCCTCTCATTGTTGTGGGGACCCCTTCACAACTAGGACTAGTGACTTAATATTTTTAATTTTCTGAGAAAATACAGTTAGTCCATCTCTATCGACTAAGTTCAGAACATAATTAGCACATCTCACATGAAAAAAGCACCACCACACAATAAAGAAGCACCACCATTGTCTTCAAATCATCAATTATATCTTTCATCGTTACTTCATTTGCCGATGCATTGTCTAGAGTCAAGGAAAGTAATTTCTTCTCAAGATTCCATCTAATCATACATTCAGTGAAGGATACATACAACTTTTATTATGTATGTCACCCTTCTACATGAAAGAAATCAATAATCCTCTTCTGAATATGTTAATCATCCTCTATCCAGTGGGTCGTAACACACATATATCCTTTGTTTTGATTTGATGTCCACATATCCATTGTTGTACTGAATCAATACTTAAAAGTCTTTAAGTATGCATATAATTTACTCTTATCCTTAAAGTATAGATCCATGATTTCTTTTCTAACAGTTATGAGAGATTTAATCCGAAAGCTAGAACGTAATGATTTGAGTAAGTCAACAAGATACTCATGCTTGACTATATTATTCGTGCATGATAATCGCCAAATTAAACTTTGTTATGCTAACTTCTAGATTATACCTATATGGTTCAATATAATGTATTTCCTTTTCATGATTCCCATTGCTAGTTGTTGTTGACCTTTCATAATACTATGTGCATTCTTTAGATGTGTCCATGAAAGTTGCCTAGAGGAGGGGGTGAATAGGCTAATAAAACCTGAAACTGCTGCAAACAAAAAATTAAACTTGAAGGAGGTCGGACTAGTCCGATCTAGGTATAAAATTGCGTTTTAGGTTTTCTTTTCAAGTTTGTTTAAGCAGAAGATATGTAAGTAGTCTAACAATCTCACTAATTAGTTGTGAATGATTAGATTGCGAGAGTCACAACAGCAGAGCAATTCACAAGAGTTAAATAAGACGAAAGCTTAACAAGTAGTTTTAGTGAATGAGCGAGAAGGTAAAGGAAACAAGAGACACAATTTTTCTCGAGGTTCGATTCCACACGGGAATCTACGTCCTCGTTGAGGAGTCTACAAAGGACCGAGTCTTTTCCAACACTTCCCTCACCGAGCGATCACCAAGATCAAGCCCAGGCTCTTTCACTATCAATCAAATGTGAATACAATGCTCTTAGGGGCTACTCACAACTTGAGACTCCCTACGACAACCTAGCAGTTCTAGAAATCGAAATACAACAGCCAAGAACTCAAATTAACAATTAGAGTGCAAGAGATTCAAACCGAGAGCTCAAACGTCGATGACCATGTCTCTCCTATTACAAATACACAAACCCCTTAAGATTCAGTCTTAGGGGTCAAGAAGGTGAGGAAAGAAGCTTAGAAGAGCTCTAGGAATGAGTTTTCAACGCTAGGGTTTCTGTTGTTACAATTCTCAGCCGGGGATCTCCTTTTATAGAGATCCCGACATCTAGCCGTTACCTACTAAAGTCCGGACTAGTCCGGTCAGAACCTCGGACTAGTCCGTTCTTTGGGGACCACTCACGTCACAAGGCTACCAACTAAAGTCTCATGACCGTTGGATTCAAACGATCATAAAATCCCAGACCAGTCCAGTGAAAAGCGGACTAGTCCGATCTCACTCAGAAATCTTTGTTCCGGATGAGAACGGACTAGTCTGGTAGGGGGAGGACTAGTCCGCCATTGATGGTGGACTAGTCCGGTCTTACCAGACTTAGTCTCAAAAACTCTCTAATATAAGACTGCAGACAAGTCTGGCCAAATCCAGACTAGTCTGAGCTCACACATAAACCTTTGTTCCGTCCTAAACCGGACTAGTCTGAAATGGACCGGACTAGTCCGGCCTGTGGAGCGGACTAGTCCGAGGTCACTCAGAGACTCCTTCTCTGGAGCTAAATGGCTTAGTCCGCTTAGCGGACTAGTCCGACCTTCTGAGACTTAGTCTCATAAAGGCTCAGACTCACTCGACAACGGACAAGTCCGGCCTAAAACGGAAAAGTCTGAACTCACTTGAAGACTTCTTGTCCGGCCTAAAATGGAGTAGTCCGGTTGGGAACGGACTAGTCCGGCCCCCAGTCCGGACAAGTCCGGTCTTCCTTTTCCAGCCATACCTATGACTACTTCCTCTCACAATTCTATCTTTAGATTGAGTTCTCTAATGATTCTCAAGCACTCTAAAAAAAGGAGACCCTGTACACAACTAGAAAATATAAAACTCAATAGAAAAATTCTATTTTCTACTCTTGCAGGTCTTCTTCTTTTCCTTTTTACTTCTTGAGAGACTCCACATCCATTCCTTTTGATAAGGACCTATGCTCATACTCAGTAAAACTCATTAGTATCTTAATTGTCGTCTTCAATCATCCAAAACCCACGGGGATTACCTAAATGCACTTTCAATCTCCCCCTTTTTGGTGATTGATGATAACACATTAATATTCTCGATAAATGGATATAATAGTTTGTTTTCATAATACATATGTGTATGGTTCACTCCCCCTAAATGTGTGCACAAAAGATTGTCAAGGAAAAATATGCACAAGAGTGAGTTCTTTGGAGATTTCATACATACATGTGTTATGATGGAGTGGCTAAGTGTGATGTGATAAAGTGAGTGTTAAACGCATTAAGGAAGATATAACATTTACGAACAAGATCATCTCAATATGGCACAATATGAAGACATAAAATGGCATAGTCATTACAAAATAGCATAACGTGACATAATATGACATAGTGGCATAGTTATTACAAACCAAGATAATTTTAAAGAGCGAGACTAGAGAGCTAGACTAGACTACTCCCCCTTGTTCTCTCCCCCTTTGGCATCAAAGCACCAAAAAGGGGAAGAAAAGAGAGAAAGACCTAATCGCTATCATCTCCATCTTGATCTTCGGCTTGGTCACTCTGAGTTTCCTCATCCTCATCTTCGTCTTCATCATAATCATCATCATGAGCGTGAGAGGTAGGAGGAGCAGCAGAGGAGGAATCACCTTCACCAAAGTAGGCAAGTTCGTCCTCGGTGAGAGTGGGAAACTCTGTCACTTCTTCATTGTCCGATGAAGGTGGAGACATAGGTATCTCCATTTTGTCACACATTGCCTTGAGATACTTTTCTTGGCGTTGCTTCATTCTGCGTGCAAAGCGAGAAGGTAAAGGAAACAAGAGACACAATTTTTCTCGAGGTTCGATTCCACACGGGAATCTACGTCCTCGTTGAGGAGTCTACAAAGGACCGAGTCTTTTCCAACCCTTCCCTCACCGAGCGATCACCAAGATCAAGCCCAGGCTCTTTCACTATCAATCAAATGTGAATACAATGCTCTTAGGGGCTACTCACAACTTGAGACTCCCTACGACAACCTAGCAGTTCTAGAAATCGAAATACAACAGCCAAGAACTCAAATTAACAATTAGAGTGCAAGAGATTCAAACCGAGAGCTCAAACATCGATGACCATGTCTCTCCTATTACAAATACACAAACCCCTTAAGATTCAGTCTTAGGGGTCAAGAAGGTGAGGAAAGAAGCTTAGAAGAGCTCTAGGAATGAGTTTTCAACGCTAGGGTTTCTGTTGTTACAATTCTCAGCCGGGGATCTCCTTTTATAGAGATCCCGACATCTAGCCGTTACCTACTAAAGTCCGGACTAGTCCGGTCAGAACCTCGGACTAGTCCGTTCTTTGGGGACCACTCACGTCACAAGGCTACCAACTAAAGTCTCATGACCGTTGGATTCAAACGATCATAAAATCCCAGACCAGTCCAGTGAAAAGCGGACTAGTCCGATCTCACTCAGAAATCTTTGTTCCGGATGAGAACGGACTAGTCTGGTAGGGGGAGGACTAGTCCGCCATTGATGGTGGACTAGTCCGGTCTTACCAGACTTAGTCTCAAAAACTCTCTAATATAGGACTGCAGACAAGTCTGGCCAAATCCGGACTAGTCTGAGCTCACACATAAACCTTTGTTCCGTCCTAAACCGGACTAGTCTGAAATGGACCGGACTAGTCCGGCCTGTGGAGCGGACTAGTCCGAGGTCACTCAGAGACTCCTTCTCTGGAGCTAAACGGCTTAGTCCGCTTAGCGGACTAGTCCGACCTTCTGAGACTTAGTCTCATAAAGGCTCAGACTCACTCGACAACGGACAAGTCCGGCCTAAAACGGAAAAGTCTGAACTCACTTGAAGACTTCTTGTCCGGCCTAAAATGGAGTAGTCCGGTTGGGAACGGACTAGTCCGGCCCCCAGTCCGGACAAGTCCGGTCTTCCTTTTCCAGCCATACCTATGACTACTTCCTCTCACGATTCTATCTTTAGATTGAGTTCTCTAATGATTCTCAAGCACTCTAAAAAAAGGAGACCCTGTACACAACTAGAAAATATAAAACTCAATAGAAAAATTCTATTTTCTACTCTTGCAGGTCTTCTTCTTTTCCTTTTTACTTCTTGAGAGACTCCACATCCATTCCTTTTGATAAGGACCTATGCTCATACTCAGTAAAACTCATTAGTATCTTAATTGTCGTCTTCAATCATCCAAAACCCACGGGGATTACCTAAATGCACTTTCAATCTCCCCCTTTTTGGTGATTGATGATAACACATTAATATTCTCGATAAATGGATATAATAGTTTGTTTTCATAATACATATGTGTATGGTTCACTCCCCCTAAATGTGTGCACAAAAGATTGTCAAGGAAAAATATGCACAAGAGTGAGTTCTTTGGAGATTTCATACATACATGTGTTATGATGGAGTGGCTAAGTGTGATGTGATAAAGTGAGTGTTAAACGCATTAAGGAAGATATAACATTTACGAACAAGATCATCTCAATATGGCACAATATGAAGACATAAAATGGCATAGTCATTACAAAATAGCATAACGTGACATAATATGACATAGTGGCATAGTTATTACAAACCAAGATAATTTTAAAGAGCGAGACTAGAGAGCTAGACTAGACTACTCCCCCTTGTTCTCTCCCCCTTTGGCATCAAAGCACCAAAAAGGGGAAGAAAAGAGAGAAAGACCTAATCGCTATCATCTCCATCTTGATCTTCGGCTTGGTCACTCTGAGTTTCCTCATCCTCATCTTCGTCTTCATCATAATCATCATCATGAGCGTGAGAGGTAGGAGGAGCAGCAGAGGAGGAATCACCTTCACCAAAGTAGGCAAGTTCGTCCTCGGTGAGAGTGGGAAACTCTGTCACTTCTTCATTGTCCGATGAAGGTGGAGACATAGGTATCTCCATTTTGTCACACATTGCCTTGAGATACTTTTCTTGGCGTTGCTTCATTCTGCGTGCAAAGCGAGAAGGTAAAGGAAACAAGAGACACAATTTTTCTCGAGGTTCGATTCCACACGGGAATCTACGTCCTCGTTGAGGAGTCTACAAAGGACCGAGTCTTTTCCAACCCTTCCCTCACCGAGCGATCACCAAGATCAAGCCCAGGCTCTTTCACTATCAATCAAATGTGAATACAATGCTCTTAGGGGCTACTCACAACTTGAGACTCCCTACGACAACCTAGCAGTTCTAGAAATCGAAATACAACAGCCAAGAACTCAAATTAACAATTAGAGTGCAAGAGATTCAAACCGAGAGCTCAAACGTCGATGACCATGTCTCTCCTATTACAAATACACAAACCCCTTAAGATTCAGTCTTAGGGGTCAAGAAGGTGAGGAAAGAAGCTTAGAAGAGCTCTAGGAATGAGTTTTCAACGCTAGGGTTTCTGTTGTTACAATTCTCAGCCGGGGATCTCCTTTTATAGAGATCCCGACATCTAGCCGTTACCTACTAAAGTCCGGACTAGTCCGGTCAGAACCTCGGACTAGTCCGTTCTTTGGGGACCACTCACGTCACAAGGCTACCAACTAAAGTCTCATGACCGTTGGATTCAAACGATCATAAAATCCCAGACCAGTCCAGTGAAAAGCGGACTAGTCCGATCTCACTCAGAAATCTTTGTTCCGGATGAGAACGGACTAGTCTGGTAGGGGGAGGACTAGTCCGCCATTGATGGTGGACTAGTCCGGTCTTACCAGACTTAGTCTCAAAAACTCTCTAATATAGGACTGCAGACAAGTCTGGCCAAATCCGGACTAGTCTGAGCTCACACATAAACCTTTGTTCCGTCCTAAACCGGACTAGTCTGAAATGGACCGGACTAGTCCGGCCTGTGGAGCGGACTAGTCCGAGGTCACTCAGAGACTCCTTCTCTGGAGCTAAACGGCTTAGTCCGCTTAGCGGACTAGTCCGACCTTCTGAGACTTAGTCTCATAAAGGCTCAGACTCACTCGACAACGGACAAGTCCGGCCTAAAACGGAAAAGTCTGAACTCACTTGAAGACTTCTTGTCCGGCCTAAAATGGAGTAGTCCGGTTGGGAACGGACTAGTCCGGCCCCCAGTCCGGACAAATCCGGTCTTCCTTTTCCAGCCATACCTATGACTACTTCCTCTCACGATTCTATCTTTAGATTGAGTTCTCTAATGATTCTCAAGCACTCTAAAAAAAGGAGACCCTGTACACAACTAGAAAATATAAAACTCAATAGAAAAATTATATTTTCTACTCTTGCAGGTCTTCTTCTTTTCCTTTTTACTTCTTGAGAGACTCCACATCCATTCCTTTTGATAAGGACCTATGCTCATACTCAGTAAAACTCATTAGTATCTTAATTGTCGTCTTCAATCATCCAAAACCCACGGGGATTACCTAAATGCACTTTCAATCCCCCCCTTTTTGGTAATTGATGATAACACATTAATATTCTCGATAAATGGATATAATAGTTTGTTTTCATAATACATATGTGTATGGTTCACTCCCCCTAAATGTGTGCACAAAAGATTGTCAAGGAAAAATATGCACAAGAGTGAGTTCTTTGGAGATTTCATACATACATGTATTATGATGGAGTGGCTAAGTGTGATGTGATAAAGTGAGTGTTAAACGCATTAAGGAAGATATAACATTTACGAACAAGATCATCTCAATATGGCACAATATGAAGACATAAAATGGCATAGTCATTACAAAATAGCATAACGTGACATAATATGACATAGTGGCATAGTTATTACAATCCAAGATAATTTTAAAGAGCGAGACTAGAGAGCTAGACTAGACTACTCCCCCTTGTTCTCTCCCCCTTTGGCATCAAAGCACCAAAAAGGGGAAGAAAAGAGAGAAAGACCTAATCGCTATCATCTCCATCTTGATCTTCGGCTTGGTCACTCTGAGTTTCCTCATCCTCATCTTCGTCTTCATCATAATCATCATCATGAGCGTGAGAGGTAGGAGGAGCAGCAGAGGAGGAATCACCTTCACCAAAGTAGGCAAGTTCGTCCTCGGTGAGAGTGGGAAACTCTGTCACTTCTTCATTGTCCGATGAAGGTGGAGACATAGGTATCTCCATTTTGTCACACATTGCCTTGAGATACTTTTCTTGGCGTTGCTTCATTCTGCGTGCAAACTTCCACTTTCCGGCACGAGAAGAAAATGGCCTTGAATATTTTGAGCAGCCCACTAGAGGAGTCACACGATGATGAAGGAGCATATGGCCCAGCTGAGGAGGATGGAGCTGCAGAGGAGCTCCTTCCCAAGGACGCAGGAGGGCGAGGAAGAGGAGTCGACATCTGTGGACGTAGCTTCCTGTGCTTCACATCCTTTGCAAATTCCAGGCCTGTGACTTTCTCTATCATGCACATGATGTACGACGCATATCCACAGGACCTGTTCGGGGTGTAGGAGATGTTGAAGATATCATTGTATATGTAGTCGAAGACGTTGAATCGTTCTTCTTCATTGAGTAGCTTCAACAGGTTTCTGAGATACCCTTGTATCATCTCCGCATCCCCATCTTTTGGAGCTAGAGTCTTCCTTAGGATTCTGTTTAGCACTCCAAAGAAGGGTTTGATGTTGTGGGTTGAGGATGGCTCATAGGTGAGATATGAGGGATACATGAAGTCCAAGTCATCCTTTCCCAAGGTCCTCTCATTGTGAACTATGATCTCATAGTTCAAGTGCCCCTCAAGTTCAAGAATCCTAGCAAACTCATCATACAACACTGAGTATACTACACCATTTGTTATCCAAGTGATTTTTCTGTTTCCATAGGTGTGGAAGTAACAGGTGGTGTAGAATTGGACTATCACCTCGATGTTCCAATCATACTGAAAAGCCATCAAATCCTTGATCCCATAGCGTTCTGCTGTTTCCATCACTGCATCAAAAGCTTGATGCTTCTTGTTTGCCATGTAGGGCCAATCCACCCACTTAGCATCGACTACCGGTGTCTTCATTGGTAGATAGACGAGCCGGTAGTAGTCCCAATGGAAGTAACACCAGAAACGAGGGCCTGGTGTGGACTTCTCATATTTGTAGACCTCCTCATCCCTGAACCTTCTAGCTTTGTCGACTCCTTTCCCTTTGAAAGTTGCACTCGCCAAATTGGCTTGGCGGTTTGGATTGTGCATAGGTGGTGCCCTCTCAAGTGGCCCAATAGGTCCTTGTGGGAGATTCTCCCTTCCCCGTCTAGGGTTGTCACAAATGACAAGTCCCCTGTTGGCCAAAGCCTTTTTCCTAGGAGGATCTGGTGCTTTTCCTCTTCTTTTGTCTTGGGTCGTTCTTTGTGACTCAGCATGCTGTTTCTCCTTCAATGTCACCAGCCTCTTCCTTCTTAGAGGATCAACAGACTGAGGGGCTTGTGCTTCCCTGTCAGCCCGTTCCTTTGTTTGAGCCTCTCTTGCTGCAGCCACTCCTGCCTCTGCCTCGGCTGCTGCACGATAGGCGGCTTGGCGAGTCGCTTTGGCCTCGGGATTTGGAAGAGGATTGTCTCCGGATCCTGACATGATCTGGTGATAGATGAAAGGAGAGGCTTAGATGCGAGAGCATTGCGTGTGAAATAGTTTACATTCCCAAAGTTAGGGGCTAAAACTGCAGCAGCCGGACTTGTCCGGCCCAGGGGCGGACTAGTCCGCCCTGGACGGACTTGTCCGGTTGGTGCCCGGACTAGTCCGAACTCTACAATTTAAACCCTAACTTGAGTGATTTGATCACAAGTTCAGCAAACTAGACGCAATACTACGAGGGATTGCAACAATATGGCGTAGGAACATCAGGGAAGGCCTTACACTAAAGGTATGACCTAGAAACAAGAGATTCGTGAAAAATCAAAGTTAGGGCAAAAGTACCTTAGAGTGAAGAAATTTTATGAAATCCGCGGATCGAAAGAGCGGAGATGGTCGGAGAAGGATTTCCCACACTCCACAAGCCTTAAATCGAGGATTCCTTCGAGGGATTTGAGGGAGAGCTCCAAAATCGCCAATGGGGGCGAGTTTTGGAGGAGAGAAGTGGAGTAGAAGTGAATAAGAGAGGGAGGGATTCAGCCCGACCCTTGGAGGTTAAGTCTCCAGGGGCCAGACTAGTCCCGTGCTCAGTCTGGACTAGCCCAGTCTGTCGGACTAGGTCCGGACTAGTCTGCTGTCCGGACTTGTCCGGATGCAGTCCGGACTAGTCTGTTGTGGACTTGTCTGCTGCATCCCGGACTATTCAAGATATCCGGACTTGTCCGGCCTCCAGGGCAGACTAGTCCGGTTTTTAGAGGCTGAGAAGTTCTTATATATATTAGAATTTTACCCGTGATTGCGGTGAATTTACTTGCACCTTCTATTAGATAGCTATGGTCTCTCTCTCTCTCTTTCTCTCTCTCTCTCTCTCTCTCTCTCTATATATATATATATATATATATATATATATATATATATATATATCAAAACACACAATTAGATGATGACCATATAGCCAAAAATAATATGAGAGAAGATTTAGAGAGGGAACAAGTTTTTCACAATCGTGCATATTTTTGAAATTTGTGAAAAATATTGGAAGACTCCTAATTGTTAACATTCAGATGCACAACATTTCAACTCACATTCCTAGAGTCTAGGATATTTAGCTCATTTCAAAGTTCACAAAATCATTTTTCATCTAGTGGCTTGGTAAAAATATCGCTAGTTTTTTTCAGTTCTTACATGTGAGATAGCTATGTCCCCCTTTATAGAATGATCTCTCAAAATGTGATGTCGGATGTCTATGTGTTTGGTCCTAGAGTGCTCAACGGGGTTATAGGCTATCTTAATGGCACTCTCATTTTTGCATAAGAGTGGAATGTGGTTCATATTGTAACCATAATCTCTTAGAGTTTGTCGCATCCAAAGAAGTTGAGCACAACAACTTCCAGCTGCAACATACTACGCCTCGGCTGTGGAGAGGGCAATGAAGTTTTGTTTCTTGGATGACCATGATACTAGGGACCTACCCAAGAATTGACAAGTCCCTGAGGTGTTTTTTCTATCTACTTTACACCCGACATAATCCGCATCGGAGTATCCGATGAGATTAAACTTAGACCCCTTTAGATACCATAATCCTAGGTTAGGTGTGTGAACTAGATATCTTAGATTCTTTTAATGGTTGTTAAATGGCATTCTTTAGGTGATGCTTGAAATCTTGCACACAAACATACACTAAGCATGATATCGGGCCTAGATGCACAAAGATAAAGCAATGAATCAACCATAGAGCGATATACCTTTTGATCCACGCTTGGTCCATCTTCATTGAGGTCAAGGTGCTCGTTTGTTGCCATTGGTGTCTTTATGGCTTTGGCCTTGTCCATGTCAAACTTCTTGATTATGTCTTGTGTGTACTTCGTTTGACTAATGAACGTGCCTTCCTCGAGTTGCTTGACTTGAAATCCTAGGAAGAACTTCAACTCTCCCATCATGGACATCTCAAACCTATCCATTATTATCTTACTAAACTCATTACAAAAAGATTTGTTAGTTGAATCAAATATAATATCATCGACATATATTTGGCACACAAAGAGATCATCATCTACATTCTTTGTGAAAAGAGTATAATCTGCCTTGCCTATCTTAAAGCCATTATCAATAAGAAAGTCTCTAAGACACTCATACCAAGCTCTAGGAGCTTGTTTGAGCCCATAGAGAGCTTTATGCAATTTAAACACATAATTAGGATATTCTTGATCTTCAAAACCGGGTGGTTGCTCCATGTACACCTCTTCCTTGATTGGACTGTTTGGGAAGGCGCTTTTCACATCCATTTGATAGAGCTTGAAATCATGGTGAGTAGCATAGGCCAATGGAATACGAATTGACTCAAGCCTAGCTACGGGAGCAAAGGTTTCATCGAGATCCAAACCTTCGACTTGAGCATATCCCTTTGCCACAAGTCAGGCCTTGTTTCTTGTCACCACTCCGTGTTCATCTTGCTTGTTGCGGAACACCCACTGGGTGCCTACCACATTTGCATCTGGTCTTTTCATCAGCTCCCATACTTGGTTTCTTACGAAGTTGTTCAACTCTTCTTGCATGTCCACCACCCAATCTGGATCCTTGAGTGCATATTCCACCCTAAATGGTTTCAAGGAAGACACAAAAGAGTAATGTGCACAAAAGTTAGCCATTCGAGAACGTGTTGTTACCCCTTTTGTGATATCTCTAAGGATTTTGTCAACGGGGTGATCCCATTGAATGCTTTGATGAACCCTTGGGTGAGGCACTTGATTTCTTGAGTGGTCTTATTCTTCTTCTTCTCCCCCTTGATCAACATCATGGTTTCAATTTTCTTCTTGAAATTGACCGTCTTGATCTTGGGGTTCTTGAGTTTGATCTTGAATGAGAGGCGCCGATTGTGATGAACTTGTAGCATCTTGTCCTACATCTTCTTGGGGACGGACATCTCCAAGCCCCATTCTTCTTAGTGCTACACATGGTGCTTCTTCTTCATCTAGCACACATTGATCAGCTTGCTCCACTTGGGGGACATTAGTTTTATCAAACACCACATCACGTGCAAGTTCAACACAACCGGAGGTTTTGTTGAAAACGCGATAGGCGTAGGTGTTTGTGAATGTAGCCTAGAGGGGGGTGAATAGGCTTTTCAATGCTTTGTTGAAACCTGAAACACTTAGTAGTCTATCAAATACAGGGAAATCGGACTAGTCCGGTAGAGTGCGTACTAGTCCGTTTTCTAAACAGAGAAAAATCGGACTAGTCCAATATACGTGGACTAGGGAGATCAAGGTTGATCAATGTTCACTTTTAATACTCTATGCAACGGAAATTAATCGTTAGTTTGGATGTATTGCAATAGTGACACAATAAATAACAGGAAACAACTTTGATTTTAATAGTTGAATGTGAGTTTCAAAGGATAGATTAAACACTAGAATATGATGAACAATTAATGCACAAGAGTAGGAGACAAGTGTTTATCCCGAGGTTCGATTCCACAAAGGCAATCTACATCCCCGTTGAGGAGTCCACTAAGGATCGGGTCTTCTCCAACCCTACCCTCGTCGAATCGCCACAAAGGTCGATTCTCTTCCACTAATCACAAAGGACAATAAAATTGTTCAAGGGGCCTTCTCACAAGTTGAGGGCTCCCCAAGAATTACAACGAATGAATGAACACGACTCAACACACTCAACAGATGAACAATTAACAACGAAAAGTGTGCGAGAGATCAAACCCAAGAGCTCAAGAGGTGTAGAACTAGTCTCTCCTTTGATCAGTTGCCAATCCACAAGAATTGATCCTTCTTGGGTTAGAATGTACGGAGAGAGGTGAATTTTGGGCTCTTGGGAGGTGTGATGGCGCAGGGGGGGGGGGTCAAAAGTTATGTTGGTATGGCCGTACATCTCTTTTTATAGTAGGGTTTCCAATGGGTACGTTAGGGTTTGCGATGCCTGGACTAGTCCGTGGTTGACTCCGGACTAGTCCGGTATGCGGTGTTTAGAAAACCATAAGTGTCGTGAGATATCGGAGTAGTCCGTAGTAGTGCGGACTAATCTATTTTCTATCCAGAGACAAAATCGGACTTGTCCGGATGATATCGGACTAGTACGTTTTCTGGTCAGAAAGAAAATCGGACTAGTCCGATTGATATCGGACTAGTTCGCACATGTTGAAATTGTGCAGTTAGTTTGATTTCTTTCTCTTGAGCTCTTGGGGTGTGTTTCTCACAACACACTCTAGATCTATTCTTTTTAGTTCTTGAGCTCTTATCAATTTGGATCCTTCTTCTCCTTTCTTTTTGCGCTTTCTTCTTAATTTCTTTGAGAACCTGCGCTCATTCTCAACAATTTTGTTAGGCTCTCATTTGTTTTTCATAAATCAACCAAAACCCACAAAGGGTGCCTAGATGCACTTTCAGTTTGAGTCATAACCAAGTAAGAAACCTTCATCGGATTTCGAAGCGAACTTCGAAGTCCTAGGCTCCTTGTTGAGAATGTAGCATTTACTTCCAAAAACACGAAAGTAAGAGATGTTGGCTTTGTTACCAGTTAGGAGCTCGTATGGAGTTTTCTTCAAAAGTCGATGAAGATAGAGGCGGTTTGTGGCATGGCAAGCGGTGTTGACCGCTTCCGCCCAAAACCGATTCGAAGTATTGTACTCATCAAGCATGGTTCTTGCCATCTCTATGAGTGTGCGGTTCTTCCTTTCGGCCATCCCATTTTGTTCGGGAGAATAGGGGGCCGAAAACTCATGCTTGATGCCCTCTTCATCCAAGTATTCTTCTACTTGAGTGTTCTTGAATTCGGAGCCATTGCCACTTCTTATCTTCTTGATTCTTAAGGAAAACTCGTTTTGAGCTCTCCTCAAGAACTTCTTAAAGACATTTTGAGTTTCTCCCTTATCATGCAAGAAAAACACTGTAAAAGTCCCAAAAACGTGAATGCAAAGGAACGGATGATGGAATGTCATTGTGTTTCTGTTCATGAAAAATGGGACTTACAAAAAATTTCTCACATGTGATGGTATACATGAGGTGCAACCACAAGGGTTCAAGCATGCCTTTGAATGTGTCGGACCAAGGTGGAGTTAAACCCATGTGTAAATCGGACATGTGCATGAGAAAGAATAAAAATATAGTCTTTAGACTCAAATGCTCACCTCAAAGTGCCGCCAAATTTTTTAATACACATGGAGCCTCATACATTGAAATTGAGGAGAAGATGGTGGTAAACTTCTGATTTGAGGGTGAGCTAAAAAAGGAGTGGATTATGATCATGTTGAGTTCATGCCGAATTCAACATGTTAAGGCAAGGGAATGACTTGAGTTATGTCACATAAAATGATAAACTCAAACATGGACATGAGGGAAGAGCAAAAATCTTCTTTAGCTCTTTCTGAACACATGTTAACCCGGGAAAGGATTTCACTCCCAAAAATCTAACTCATATGCACATTCTCTATGAGTAGAGGGGAGGGAAGTTTAAACCCCATTTCTGAACCCTTGGAAAGCATTCATGTTCAAATGGGTCATCACAAAAGAGGGCTTAAATATTCAGTTTGAATCAAATGGTTTACTTCGAGGCAAAGAAGGCCCTTTCCAAAAAGGAAATTCAAACTGTTGTTTGAAATTTTGTATCTGCAATGGCCAACTTAAGGATCAGATGGCATATTTGAATTCCTCAGGTCCAAATTATGAGGGAGACAAATTTTGAGAAAATTTGGAGGTGCTTTGATATGTATATCAAGGGGACTTATAAATTTCCTCTAAATTTGAATTCAAATTTGAAACTGAGGTAAAACTTGTCAAATTGCCAAATGACTTTTGAATCTGAGTACCTCATGGCTGAATTTGCATGTTTAGACCCTAGGTGGGTTAAGACCACAGAGTTGAAGTACTCAAATGCAATGAAAGGGTTTAAAAATCAGAAGTTAAACCAAATGTTCAACTCAAATTTCAAATGAGGGGAGGACACAATGGTAATTCAAAACTGTTGTGTTCAAACTTTTGGTTGCAGCAGCTAACACAAGAATCAAGTTGCATCTTTGGATTCCTTGGGTCCAAATTAGTGGTTGGGCAAAGTTTCTATAAATTTTGAAAAGGTTTGCTAGCCATTTATCCAAAGGGAGTTAAATGTGCAAAGAATTCAAATAAACATTTGAATTTGGATGGAATTTGTCCAACTATGCAAATGCAGCTCAGTTTCCAACTTTCAAACATTTGGGTTGGATAATTGTCAAACTTTGGAGATCTTTTGAGGAGAAGGGGTACTGAATAGTGGGGCCCACATGTCATAGGAATGAGCAGACTTAATCCCTAAGTCTTTCTCTCTGTTCTCATTCCACCAAGGCCTTGCCCCCGAGCGACAGCGAGCTGCTGCTCCACGCCCCGAAGCTCCACCTCCTGCTCGTACCCCTCGCGCTGGCGAGCTGTTTCCCCTCTTCTTATCACCTCAATTGCGTCCTGTTGCCCAAGCCCAATTCTGTTTGTTGCCCCCCTCGTGCAAAAGTTTGACAGAGGCTGCTGTCTCCACTGCTCCCTATCTCCCGGCCAGCTCAGCGCTTCTCCGGCGTGCTCAAGAGGCCACAGAGGTGCGCCGGGAGGTACTGATCATCATCCTGTAGCCCCCCTGCTCTCCCCCGACGCCGGTTCGCCGGAAGTTGAATTTTGGCACCGGCGCATGTGTAGAATAGACCGTGTTTAATTCGTGAAATTCTTTCCAAACCGATTGATCATACCTCCTCAATTCAAACCACAGCAACTAGATGCCCTAGCGCCATCCCACGCCGAGAACCTAAGAAAACCGACCCTCCTATGCCCCGGGCGACGAGAAATCGTCGCCGCGGCCAAAACTGCCACGGTCCACGGTGACGACTAGTTTGCAGCCATGTTATGCACGATTTGATCTCCGTTCCATGTTCCTAGACCCATAGGGATGCTGTAGGACATTGTAGCTCGTCGGGAGATGCCTTGGACACGCGGGAACGCGTCCATGTCGAGCTCCCGAGCCGCCCCGCCGGTGCCGACCCACCTACAGCCGTTTTCACGCGGGAAACCTTGCCCGGCAGCCGCGCCACGTTCCCAGGAGCATGTAGGGTGAAACCGAAGCTCATTTGGTGGAGAAATGAGAGAGAACGAGCCATGCCAAGTTTTCTGCCGGTGTGCACCCGCGGGCTCTGACGGGAAGTTGAAGAAGAACCTGACCCGTGGGCCCCACGTGTGACTGTGCTGTTTAAAATCAAACAGAGAGTTGTTCAAACTTGTAAAATGCATAACTTGGTGTAGGAAGCTCCAAAAATAGTGAGATAAATTTTGTTGGATTCCTCTAAGAGAGTACTATCAAGGGGTACAGCCCAATATTTATTAAAATCCCAGTTTTTTCTCATTAATTCATATAAGGAAAATCTTGTAGGAATTTTTCCAGGAGCTCTGTGTGTTGGAAAATTCCCAAATTTTGGCAGCAGATTTCCCCAAAAATTAAAGAACTCCAGTAAAATTTTTAGAAGCATTGGACCTCATTTGCTTGGCCAAATGTGGTGTCAATTCCTTATGTCTCTGAAAATTGGAAAATAAACAGAGTTCAATTTCAGAAATTTCCCCCCAAACTTTAAAACCTTATAACTCTTGCTAGGAAGCCCCAAATTTAGTGATTCAAATTGATTTGGATTCATACTGAATAGCTCTGTCCAAATCTACAACCCAATTTGTATGAGACCCATTATTTAATTCAGGAAAATTCTTTAAAGTTTTTCAGCAAAAGAATTTTAGAGGGAGTTTGGTTAATCCAAAAATCCTCGAATTTTTCCAGAATAGTATTTGGGGTATTAGTGAACCCTTGTAAAAGTTTCAGCTCAATTGGAGTTGATTTGATCAGGGCAATTCTGATTTGAAGATGTTGTGTTCAATTGAATACAGAAACATTTTCAGAGAATTTCCAAAACTTAGAAATTCAGTTCTGGGCAGATCTTAACTCCAAATATGCTAGGAAAATTCATGCAAACTCTATGAACTATAATTGAAATTGTAGTTCACTAAGTATGGCATGAACATGGGTGTTAGATCAGAATTAATTCTTCTTTGCTTAATTACTTAGAAAATTATTCTGAACAAACCACTCAATGAAAAGTGCTAATTTTTGGTCCACAGGAATTTCTGGTGACAAGGAACTCACATGAAAATTCTCAGCTCCATTGGAGCTCTGGATCACCCCAGTGCTGTTTAACCTCTTAAGGTGATTAATATAGAAGAGGGGAAACCACTTAGCACTAATCATGTGTTTAGATCCAAACCTAAACCACTAGCACCAGTGTCATTTTAAATTCTTGAACAGAGTTCCAGTTTTAAACTTGGCTTTAGCATTTGTTAGCAAAAAGTTTTATAATTAAACATGTATACATATTCATAACGTGTAGTGGTTAAACGTGGATAAGTGAAGATTTGATCAAGGAGCAGGAAGGCCAGTGATTAAGATTCCAGTCATCATCAGCAACTAACTTCATCTTATCTCACTTTAGTCCCCTGCAAGACCAAGGCAAGCCCCGGTTTGCACTTAAGTTATTTTCTAAAGTTTTTACTTTGTTCACTACTTTGGGTCTCAGTTTGTATGTGCATTAGGTCAAGGATGTTTTATACCCCACATGCATAACCAAAAATGAACCCTAAGGTCGAGGGTAGAATTGTGTCATCGATGTAGAATAAGGCCATGCTAAATAGACTAGGGCATCCGGTAGAAGACGAGTAGTTGGAAACTACTCGCGAGCTATAGTTCAGAATATCATAAGTGTGATTGGGGAAGGAAGCAAACTAAAGTTTACATTTCTAAAGATGAGATCGGGCAGAGGGGTTAGGCTGCGACAAGACGAGGTCTTGGTCGAGTAGCTCTGTCTGTGTCAGTTAAGGATCGATGCGTGTGCCGCGTCCAGGAGCAAGTATTGAGTTGTGTACCGGATGCTTACTGATATATGGGAACTAGGAAACCAATGTACCAGGTTCACTGGATTGTAGAGACATACCACATCGTCTCGTTAGACCTATGAGCCCGAGACGGCGTGACCGGTTCTACAGTTTAGTGTCTTGAGAAAGGTTGCCACATACGATGTAATGAAGGACGCCAGAGTTGGGTCTTCAGAGGCGGGCGTATGTGTCGAGTTATCCGGGTAGTGTTTGATACGAATCACCGTCCCTCGCGGTTATTGAGTACCGCTTGCTCCCATGTTGTGACGTAGTTAATCAACTTGTGTGAAAACAGTTTGCAAAAGTATAATTGCTGCTATGATTATGTTAAGTTGCATGAAAACCATGTTTGAAGTAGAGATAGAGCTAACTAAAGTTATTTTCTACCTTGGGGCAAGTAACATTGGAATGAAGCATTTCTTGTTTGATTGTGGAGTTCCAATGTTGCTAATCGCAAGGTCATTATTATTATGGCTAAAATCTGAAAGTTAAGGATGAATTCGTAGGCGAGTCTTTTCGCAAATGACAGGCTTAGGTCTTAGGTTACTTTCATCTAGAGTTTCATGTCTTAGGAGAGACGATTAAGTCTTGCTGAGCCTTGTGCTCACTCTTGCTATATAAGTGGTTTTGCAGGTAAATCTCGACGCTATAAAGAAGGTTGTCCGGCGAGACTTGGAGACTTTCGAGTCATGTCACACTTGGAGGACCTAGCTGCTGCCATGTCTCCGTGTTGCTAGCGAGAGGAGTCCGCGGGCTGGATCTCTTCTCGAGTGCTTCGTAGATACTCGACGTGAGCCGTTATAGACTTCCGCTGTAGCTATTTTATGTAAATTATTTACAAAGAACAATTTGTAAGCTTCCGCTTTTGATTTTTGTAATACATTGTTCCATATATGTGTGTTGTTGGGTGCCGCATAACACGGCACCACCCAATGCGATTCCTCGGGTGAGGCGGCACGGCCCTGTGATCGGGGCCGGGCCCCCTCAGCGTGGTATCAGAGCCGCATTGGTAATAGCGCACGGAATAAGGATGGTATTACGACAAAAACTTAGGATACGGTGAGGAAACGATATTAGGCCCACATAAGGACTATAGTAGTGTAGTTACTTAAAGTGGCAAGACTAACATATGTGTTTTAATTCTGAACTTTCATTATATAACGACGCACCTACGCTCAGGTAAGAATGGTAAGGAACGCCACCGAAAGCGGTTCAATTTCGGTTAGCTCCCCTGATGAGGAAAGTAGTTCAGGGTTAGATCTCACAGCTTGGTGTGAGATGTTAATATGAAACTCTTGGACTCTTCATGTTCCTGAGTTCATATGAAACGCTGATCCCTAGCATGCATTAGGCAAGTAAGTGGAGACCCCATCGTGTGGTCAGTAACGCGATAGTGTGTTCATCTGGAAGTAGCCCAGGAGGACATACGCAGCGCTTGCCATCGGCGTGCCCTGCAGGGCAGTAGGTGGTATCCGTTGGGTTGATAACATTCCCAACCGTGACGACCCGTTCATGATATACTCGGGTTCTCCGTCGTGTGGTGTTGAAACAAGATCACGTACCTTGAGACGTGGCTTAACTCAAGGACGGTCGTATGGAAATGATACGGGCGTTTGTATTTATTTTCAAATACGGAACTGCCTGAAATGAAACAACCTTTGAGTGCACCACTATTGAGTATTCTTCTGCAGGTACTAACCACGTACGTATCCCGTGTAGTACACGTGTGCGAGAGACCGTCTTAGTGTCACTGATAAAACGGATATGCCGGTATAATCCGGTTTAGGATTTTCTTTTGGTGAGGCAACGTAGTACCGACATGTTCTTACGGTGCATCGACACCGTACTACACATAATAACCTCATCCCTATGAAGAAATGATTCATGAACTAACTTTCAACTAAAAATGGAAGTTTGAAACAAGTATTAGCTACTGAACTCTTATTTTGAGCTAAGATTCAAATGAGAGTATAACTAGATGTCAAAGTTTTCAAAAAACGGAGTGCTCTGTTTCTGGCAGAAATTCTTGCTGGAATTTAACAGAGCATAACTCTGAGTATCTTGACCCAAATAAGGTGTATGATACAGTTCTGGAAATATTTTCAAGTGCTCTACAACTTCCTTGTAGGCCTCCAGAGCAGAATCACACGTTACCTGGGTGAAAAGTCCAGTTGAAGGCGAACTGTTCAGAACCAGGACAGTAGCAAAAACCTCTCGGGACCTTTCTGTTTTTAAGCCATAACTTCCTGTAGAAAAATCCTTAAGAAGCCTATAATACACCGTTGGAAAGGTTATAAAATTTGCAACATTGTTGTAATTCAGAGTTTGCTCAGATTGTTATTGTATTTTATATACAACTGTGATAAAGTAGCCACATACAAAGGAGATGCTGGCAAATTTTATCCAGGAAATATGTCAACTTTGAGAAATCATAACTTTTGATCCAGAGATGATCTGAAGGCGTACGAATACTCGTTGGGAAGATACTGAAGTTACTTTAACTTTGGTATTCAACTTGAGTTATAAAAATGCTGCTAAACTGATCAAAATCTGGGTAAAGACAGGAGAATCCATTCTGAACAGAAAAGAGGACTGGCTAGGCCTATCCAACGGAAGTGATTAAACTCGAGGAGTTTCTGGTGGGACGTGAATGTCCAAGGTGTTCCGAAGAGTTACCGGGCAATGCCGGCTAACGGGAGGTCAAGTTCAAGATTGAACTGACGCGGAAACAACACCGATTTCACGAAGGCTGTATAAGATGGCACCCAATAAACTAGCGGAGTTGAAGGAGCAACTAAGTGAACTTATAAGCAAAGGTTTTATATGACCAAGCTCATCACCTTAGGGTTGCTCTGTGCTGTTCGTTAAGAAGAACGATGAGACACTAAGATTAAGTGTTGATTTTTGTTCACTCAATGCCGTCACAATAAGGGGCAATGAGGGTACTCTATGGTTTAAAGACCATATAGTTATACCTCGTATGATGAAGCTCTACAGCCAAAAATGTCGCACACCGCGGAAGTGGTGTGAGTATGGTGCAAGAGTACTGTTCGGGGTTGATTTGTCAACAAAGCCAAGGACCGAGTTCGGGCGGTAGAAGCGAACTTGGAGGCGGTGCAATCCCGACCGAAATGTTAAGATGATCAAAGGCGTAGACCGTTGCATTTCTATGGCGGAGAACACGTTTGTCTTCGCGTGTCTCCGATGAAAGGAATTCACCGGTCCAATGTAAAGGGGAGCTTTTGCTTCCCGAGCCTTAGATCCATTTGCTGTCACGGAAAAGTGTGGACCCGTAGCTTACCGGCTGGAACTACCGGCAAATTTTGCTGGTATTCACGACATATTTCATGTGTCGCAGCTACGGAAGTACTTTAAAGCTACCATTGCCGTGCACACCAAAGAAATCGACGAGTTGGAGCCGGATCGTACCTACACCGAACAACCGGTTCGGACTATTGATAAAAAGATCCGGAACTTCTATCATCATGCAGATTGAAATTACCTCTCCCGTCTCGTTCTCCAATTGGAATCTCGGGACGAGATTCTTTTTAAGGGGGGAGGAATGTAAAAGTCCCAAAAACGTGAATGCAAAGGAACGGATGATGGAATGTCATTGTGTTTCTGTTCATGAAAAATGGGACTTACAAAAAATTTCTCACATGTGATGGTATACATGAGGTGCAACCACAAGGGTTCAAGCATGCCTTTGAATGTGTCGGACCAAGGTGGAGTTAAACCCATGTGTAAATCGGACATGTGCATGAGAAAGAATAAAAATATAGTCTTTAGACTCAAATGCTCACCTCAAAGTGCCGCCAAATTTTTTAATACACATGGAGCCTCATACATTGAAATTGAGGAGAAGATGGTGGTAAACTTCTGATTTGAGGGTGAGCTAAAAAAGGAGTGGATTATGATCATGTTGAGTTCATGCCGAATTCAACATGTTAAGGCAAGGGAATGACTTGAGTTATGTCACATAAAATGATAAACTCAAACATGGACATGAGGGAAGAGCAAAAATCTTCTTTAGCTCTTTCTGAACACATGTTAACCCGGGAAAGGATTTCACTCCCAAAAATCTAACTCATATGCACATTCTCTATGAGTAGAGGGGAGGGAAGTTTAAACCCCATTTCTGAACCCTTGGAAAGCATTCATGTTCAAATGGGTCATCACAAAAGAGGGCTTAAATATTCAGTTTGAATCAAATGGTTTACTTCGAGGCAAAGAAGGCCCTTTCCAAAAAGGAAATTCAAACTGTTGTTTGAAATTTTGTATCTGCAATGGCCAACTTAAGGATCAGATGGCATATTTGAATTCCTCAGGTCCAAATTATGAGGGAGACAAATTTTGAGAAAATTTGGAGGTGCTTTGATATGTATATCAAGGGGACTTATAAATTTCCTCTAAATTTGAATTCAAATTTGAAACTGAGGTAAAACTTGTCAAATTGCCAAATGACTTTTGAATCTGAGTACCTCATGGCTGAATTTGCATGTTTAGACCCTAGGTGGGTTAAGACCACAGAGTTGAAGTACTCAAATGCAATGAAAGGGTTTAAAAATCAGAAGTTAAACCAAATGTTCAACTCAAATTTCAAATGAGGGGAGGACACAATGGTAATTCAAAACTGTTGTGTTCAAACTTTTGGTTGCAGCAGCTAACACAAGAATCAAGTTGCATCTTTGGATTCCTTGGGTCCAAATTAGTGGTTGGGCAAAGTTTCTATAAATTTTGAAAAGGTTTGCTACCCATTTATCCAAAGGGAGTTAAATGTGCAAAGAATTCAAATAAACGTTTGAATTTGGATGGAATTTGTCCAACTATGCAAATGCAGCTCAGTTTCCAACTTTCAAACATTTGGGTTGGATAATTGTCAAACTTTGGAGATCTTTTGAGGAGAAGGGGTACTGAATAGTGGGGCCCACATGTCATAGGAATGAGCAGACTTAATCCCTAAGTCTTTCTCTCTGTTCTCATTCCACCGAGGCCTTGCCCCCGAGCGACTGCGAGCTGCTGCTCCAAGCCCCGAAGCTCCACCTCCTGCTCGTACCCCTTGCGCTGGCGAGCTGTTTCCCCTCTTCTTATCACCTCAATTGCGTCCTGTTGCCCAAGCCCAATTCTGTTTGTTGCCCCCCTCGTGCAAAAGTTTGACAGAGGCTGCTGTCTCCACTGCTCCCTATATCCCGGCCAGCCCAGCGCTTCTCCGGCGTGCTCAAGAGGCCACAGAGGTGCGCCAGGAGGTACTGATCATCATCCTGTAGCCCCCCTGCTCTCCCCCGACGCCGGTTCGCCGGAATTTGAATTTTGGCACCGGAGCATGTGTAGAATAGACCGTGTTTAATTCGTGAAATTCTCCCAAACCGATTGATCATACCTCCTCAATTCAAACCACAGCAACTAGATGCCCTAGCGCCCTCCCACGCCGAGAATCTAAGAAAACCGACCCTCCTATGCCCCGGGCGACGAGAAATCGTCGCCGCGGCCAAAACTGCCACGGTCCACGGTGACGACTAGTTTGCAGCCATGTTATGCACGATTTGATCTCCGTTCCATGTTCCTAGACCCATAGGGATGCTGTAGGACATCGTAGCTCGCCGGGAGATGCCTTGGACACGCGGGAACGCATCCATGTCGAGCTCCCGAGCCGCCCCGCCGGTGCCGACCCACCTACAGCCGTTTTCACGCAGGAAACCTTGCCCGGCAGCCGCGCCACGTTCCTAGGAGCATGTAGGGCGAAAACGGAGCTCATTTGGTGGAGAAATGAGAGAGAACGAGCCATGCCAAGTTTTCTGCCGGTGTGCACCCGCGGGCTCTGACGGGAAGTTGAAGAAGCACCTGACCCATGGGCCCCACGTGTGACTGTGCTGTTTAAAATCAAACAGAGAGTTGTTCAAACTTGTAAAATGCATAACTTGGTGTAGGAAGCTCCAAAAATAGTGAGATAAATTTTGTTGGATTCCTCTAAGAGAGTACTATCAAGGGGTACAGCCCAATATTTATGAAAATCCCTGGTTTTTTCTCATTAATTCATATAAGGAAAATCTTGTAGGAATTTTTCCAGGAGCTCTGTGTATTGGAAAATTCCCAAATTTTGGCAGCAAATTTCCCCCAAAATTACAGAACTCCAGTAAAATTTTTAGAAATTGGACCTCATTTTCTTGGCCAAATGTGGTGTTAATTCCTTATGTCTCTGAAAATTGGAAAATAAACAGAGTTCAATTTCAGAATTTTTCTCCCAAACTTTAAAACCTTATAACTCTTGCTAGGAAGCCCCAAATTTAGTGATTCAAATTGATTTGGATTCATATTGAATAGCTCTGTCCAAATCTACAACCCAATTTGTATGAGACCCATTATTTAATTCAGGAAAATTCTTTAAAGATTTTCAGCAAAATAATTTTAGAGGGAGTTTGGTTAATCCAAAAATCCTCGAATATTTCCAGAATAGTATTTAGGGTATTAGCGAACCCCTGTAAAAGTTTCATCTCAATTGGAGTTGATTTGATCAGGGAAATTCAGATTTGAAGATGTTGTGTTCAATTGAATACAGAAACATTTTCAAAGAATTTCCAAAACTTGGAAATTCAGTTTTGGGCATATCTTAACTCCAAAAATGCTAGGAAAATTCATGCAAACTCTATGAACTATAATTGAAATTGTAGTTCACTAAGTTTGGCATGAACATGGGTGTTAGATCAGAATTAATTCTTCTTTGCTTAATTACTTAGAAAATTATTCTGAACAAACCACTCAATGAAAAGTGCTAATTTTTGGTCCAGAGGATCTGGTGACAAGGAACTCACATGAAAAGTCTTAGCTCCATTGGAGCTCTGGATCACCCTAGTGCTGTTTAACCTCTTAAGGTGATTAATATAGAAGAGGGGGAAACCACTTAGCACTAATCATGTGTTTAGATCCAAACCTAAACCACTAGCACCAGTGTCATTTTAAATTCTTAAACAGAGTTCCAGTTTTAAACTTGGCTTTAGCATTTGTTAGCAAAAAGTTTTATAATTAAACATGTATACATATTCATAACGTGTAGTGGTTAAACGTGGATAAGTGAAGATTTGATCAAGGAGCAGGAAGGCCAGTGATTAAGATTCCAGTCATCATCAGCAACTAACTTCATCTTATCTCACTTTAGTCCCCTGCAAGACCAAGGCAAGCCCCGGTTTGCACTTAAGTTATTTTCTAAAGTTTTTATTTTGTTCACTACTATGGGTCTCAGTTTGTATGTGCATTAGGTCAAGGATGTTTTATATCCCACTTGCATAACCAAAAATGAACTCTGAGGTCGAGGGTAGAATTGTGTCATCGATGTAGAATAAGGTCATGCTAAATAGACTAGGGCATCCAGTAGAAGACGAGTAGTTGGAGGACGGCGTGACCGGTTCTACAGTTTAGTGTCCTGAGAAAGGTTGCCACATACGACGTAATGAAGGACGCCAGAGTTGGGTCTTCAGAGGCGGGCGTATGTGTCGAGTTATCCGGGTAGTGTTTGATTCGAATCACCGTCCCTCGCGGTTATTGAGTACCGCTTGCTCCCATGTTGTGACGTAGTTAATCAACTTGTGTGAAAACAGTTTGCAAAAGTATAATTGCTGCTATGATTATGTTAAGTTGCATGGAAACCATGTTTGAAGTAGAGATAGAGCTAACTAAAGTTATTTTCTACCTTGGGGCAAGTAACATTGGAATGAAGTGTTTCTTGTTTGATTGTGGAGTTCCAATGTTGCTGATCGCAAGGTCATTATTATTATGGCTAAAATCTGAAAGTTAAAGATGAATTCGTAGGCGAGTCTTTTCGCAAATGACAGGCTTAGGTCTTAGGTTACTTTCATCTAGAGTTTCATGTCTTAGGAGAGACGGTTAAGTCTTGCTGAGCCTTGTGCTCACTCTTCCTATATAAGTGGTTTTGCAGGTAAATCTCGACGCTATAAAGAAGGTTGACCGGCGAGACTCGGAGACTTCCGAGTCATGTCACACTTGGAGGACCTAGCCGCTGCCATGTCTCCGTGTTGCTAGCGAGAGGAGTCCGCGGGCTGGATCTCTTCTCGAGTGCTTCGTAGATACTCGACGTGGAGCCGTTATAGACTTCCGCTGTAGCTATTTTATGTAAATTATTTACAAAGAACAATTTGTAAGCTTCCGCTTTTGATTTTTGTAATACATTGTTCCATATATGTGTGATGTTGGGTGCCGCATAACACGACACCACCCAATGCGATTCCTCGGGCGAGGCGGCACGGCCCTGTGATCGGGGCCGGGCCCTCTCAAACACCCAAGTGAAACGAGAACAATCATCAACAATTACTAAACCATATTTGTTACCGCCAATGCTTATGTAGGTGACAGGACCGAAGAGGTCCATGTGAAGCATCTCCAATGGTCTTGTTGTCGTCATCACATTCTTGGCGGGATGAGCTGCTCCAATTTGTTTTCCTTCTTGACACGCGCTACATGGTCTATCTTTCTCAAAAACAACATCTTTTAGTCCACGGATGTGATCCCCCTTTAGAAGTTTTTGTAAGTTCCCCATGCCAATATGGGCTAGTCTCCTATGCCACAGCCTTCCCATGTTGGTTTTTGCTATTAAGCATGTGTCAAGTTGAGCTTTATTCGTGGAGAAGTCCACTAAGTAAAGCTTTCCTTTTAACACACCCTTAAAGGCAATCGAGTTGTCACTTCTTCTAGAGATGCTCACACCCTCGTTAGTAAACAAGCAATTATAACCTTTCTCACATAATTGAGATATAGACAATAGGTTATAATCTAGTGATTCAACATGTAGAACATGAGAAAGAGATTGTTGAGAAGAGATTGCAATTTTACCAATACCGAGCACCCTTACTTGGCTATTGTCGCCGAAGTAGATGCCTTCACTTGGATCATCGTTTTCTTCATACTCAACGAACATCTTTCTCTCTCCGGTCATATGATTAGTGCACCCACTTACTAGCACCCATTTGGTGCCACTGGAGGAGTAGGCCTGCAAAACAATTTTAAGCTTTGGTCTTAGGTACCCAAACTCGGTTGGGTCTTTTGAGGTTAGTCACAAGGCATTTGGACACCCACACACAAGTTTTTGGAGTCTTGTGGAGTTGCACAACATATTTTGCATATACTCTATCATACTTGCTTTTCATAAGAACATAAGATACATCAAAATTATGAAATACGGTAGATTTGGCATTTTTGGCAATTTCATGTGAGGTAGATGCAAGGTTGTTACTCTTGACTTGACTTGAGTTTCCTTTGATAAAAGCTACACATTTGCTATTATTTTTAAGGATTCTAGCGTTTTGCTTTCCTCCCTTAGTATAACCAAGTCCATCTTTGATAAGAGGGGATCTTGTGATTGAGTATGCACTACGTGCATATTTGATCTTCTCCATATCAAATATCCCACTCTTGTGTGTATTCTTGCTTTGTGCCTCTTTGAGCTCATTTTTTAGGTTTAAAACAAGATTAGCACATTTGCAAGTTTTAGTGTTGGATTCCATATTTATTGAGAGGGAGTTCTTGCTGGATGAATTAGTTGAGATACTTGACTTATGTGAGTTAAGTTGTGCTTCAATATTCTTGTGAGTTCTGGTTAAACTCACAAGTTCATCTTAAAGTACTACATTCTTATTTTTAAGCTCAACACAAGTTTCCTTGCTCATGGTAAGTTTGCTTTCGAGTCCTCTATTCTTCCCTCTCTCAAGTTCAAAGAGCTTCTCAATCTCAAGGTTTCTTTCCTTTTCAAGGATAAGTAATTCTTCTGATTGAGAAGCTCTTCTTGTTCAAATATTTTATCCGATATCATTTTTCATTTTAGCTATAGCATTTTTGTTTAAGCCCTTAAACATGAATTCATTTTCACTACTACTATCAAAGTCACTATCATCTATAGTATGTAACTTGGAAGGTTTAGACATTACCATACGCTTTCCTTTCTTTGCCATGAGGCATGTGTGGCTTGGGCTCTTCCAATCACCCTTGTGTTGGCAAGAGTGATTTCTTCATGGTTGGCCTCTTGATGGCGACGGTTGCCACCTTTTCTTCATCTTCGGAAGAGGATTCTTCGGTTGAGTCCCACTCTTCTCCAATGTGAGCTTGTCCATAAGCCTTCTTCTTTTGTGATGATTTTCTTGTCTCGAGGCTTCCCATCCTTCTTCTTCCTCTTGTCATCTTCCTTGCTATGGGGGCAGTTCATAATGAAATGCCCATATTCGCCACAGTTGTAGCAAGTCTTCTTTGTTCTTGACCCGCCCTTGTCTTTGCTCTTGTTCTCATAGTGATGGCCTCTCCTTCTCCTCATCAACCTTTTGAATCTTTTGAAGAATAAGGCCATTTCTTCATCATCCATGTCCGTGCTCTCATCATCACTTTCTTCATCTTCACTTGTGAGTTGTATTTCTTTTCCCTTGGACTTGGATGTGGCCTTGAGAGCAATGCCCTTCTTCTTGGATGAAGTGATCTTCGCTAGGTCGTTGACGTGTTGGGCTTCCTTCTCCATCATCTCGTGGTTAATGATCTTCTCTAGCACTTCATCCGGAGTCATCATGTGAAAGTTTGGACTTTCCTGGATTAAGTGCATAGGGTCACATTGCGAGGCATAAAACTCTTATCATTCTCTTGACCACCTCATGATCATTCCATTTCTTGCATCCGTACGCCCGTCTATTGTTGATGAGAGTTTTGAGCCGGTTGTACATTTCTTGAGGTGTTTTGCCTTCTTCCATGGCGAACCTTCCAAGCTCTCCTTCGATCATCTCGATCTTGGCTTCCCTCACGGATCGGTTTCCTTCATGTGCAATCTTGAGGGTGTCCCAAATATCTTGGCGAGCTCTAACCCATCTACCTTATTGAATTCTTCAATGCTCAGAGATGAGTTGAGCACGGCCGCCGCTTGTACATTTCGGTGGATTTGTTGTTCTTGCTCTTGGGTGAGTTCATCCTCGTCTTCGGAGATATCTATACCTGTACAAACAACATGCCAAAGACTTGAGTTGAAGGAAATTAGGTGCAATTTCATGTTGTGCTTCCACATTGTATAGTTAGTTCGATCAAAGTAAGATGGTTTGCCTAGGTGTATTGACAAATAATTCGAGTGAGAATTTAGTCGTTCATAATTAAAAGGATATCGCGAGTAGTCTTATTAACTACTCTTGAGATTCTTCTCCAATTTCTCCTTCTTTTTCTTCTTAGCTTCCTCCTTCTTTTTCTTGAGGGGATCCATGAGACGAAGAACCTCTTCATCTTCTTTGGATCTTGTAACATCTTGTGGAGGAGTAACCGCTGGAGGCGGGTTAGAGCCTTGCTCTTCAAAGTTGCTCGGACTTGCTCCTTTTCCCTTCATGAGATCAATTTGGCTACCGGTTTTGTCTCCCATCTCCTCTCCAAGCGGTTAAGCTCTTGTGGAGAGTTAGGCTCTCATACCAATTGAAAGTTGACTAGAGGGGGGTGAATAGGCTAATAAAATCTAAAACTGCTGCAAACAGCGGATTAAACTTGAAGGAGGCCGGACTAGTCCGGTCTGAGGGCGGACTAGTCCGGTCTAGGTATAAAATTGCGTTTTAGGTTTTCTTTTCAAGTTTGTTTAAGCGAAAGATATGTAAGTAGTCTAACAATCTCACTAGTTAGTTGTGAATGATTAGATTGCGAGACTCACAACAGTAGAGCAATTCACAAGTGTTAAACAAGATGAAAGCTTAACAAGTAGTTTTAGTGAATGAGTGAAAAGGTAAAGGAAACAAGAGACAGAATTTATCCCGAGGTTCGATTCCACACAGGAATCTACGTCCTCGTTGAGGAGTCCACAAAGGATAGGGTCTTTTCCAACCCTTCCCTCACCGAGCGATCACCAAGATCAAGCCCGGGCTCTTTCACTCTCAATCAAATATGAATACAATGCTCTTAGTGGCTACTCACAACTTGAGGCTCCCTACAACAACCTAGCAATTATAGAAATCAAAATATAACAGCCAAGAACTCAAATTAACAATTAGAGTGCAAGAGATTCAAACTGAGAGCTCAAACGTCGATCACCACGTCTCTCCTCTCACAAATCCACAAACCCCTTAAGATCCAATCTTAGGGGTCAAGAAGGTGAGGAAAGAAGCTTAGAAGAGCTCTAGGAATGAGTTTTCAGCGCTAGGGTTTCTGTTGTTACAATTCTCAGCTGGGGGTCTCCTTTTATAGAGATCCCGACATCTAGCCGTTACCTACTAAAGTACGGACTAGTCCGGTCAGAACCCCGGACTAGTCCGTTCTTGGGGGACCACTCATGTCACAAGGCTACCAACTAAAGTCTCGTGACCATTGGATTCAAACGGTCATAAAATCCCGGACTAGTCCGGTGAAGAGCGGACTAGTCGATCTCACGCAGGAACCTTTGTTCTCGATGAGACGTACTAGTCTGGTAGGGGGCGGACTAGTCCGGTCTTACCAGACTTAGTCTCGAAAACTCTCTAATCTAGGACTGCAGACTATTCTGTCCAAATCCGGACTAGTCCGAGCTCACATAGGAACCTTTGTTTCGTCCTAAACCAGACTAGTCTGAAAGGACCGAACTAGTCCGACCCATGGAGCGGACTTGTCCAAGGTCACTCAGAGACTCCTTCTCTAGACCTAAACGGCTTAGTACGCTTAGCGGACTAGTCCGGCCTTCTGAGACTTAGTCTCATAAAGGCTCAGACTCACTCGACAACGGACTAGTCCGGCCTAAAACGGACAAGTCAGAACTCGCTCAGAGACTTCTTGTCCGGCCTGAAACGGAGTAGTCCGGTTGGGAACGGACTAGTCCGGCCCCTAGTCCGGACAAGTCTAGTCTTCCTTTTTCAGCCATACCTATGACTACTTCCCTCACGATTCTATCTTTAGTTTGAGCTCTCTAATGATTCTCAAGCACCCTTAAAAAAGAAGACCATGTACATAACTAGAAAATATGAAACTCAATAGAAAAATTCTATTTTCTACTCTTCCAGGTCTTCTTCTTTTCCTTTTTGCTTCTTGAGAGACTCCACATCCATTCCTTTTGATAAGGACCTGTGCTCATACTCAGTAAAACTCATTAGTATCTTAATTATCATCATCAATCATCCAAAATCCACGAGGATTACCTAGATGCACTTTGAGTCCAGAATCTAGATATTCCTATAGTGCCCTCACATCTATACTTTGTTTTGCACTTTGAGATATTGCAAGATGCCCATTTCTCTTGATACTCCTTGCCGTCGACAATTACAGTTTTTTCCTCCTTAGTGAAATATGGTCACAATGTTGATGTGCTCTTCTTATGCCTTTTTGCATCTTTTTCGTCATTATCATCATCACTAAGAATAACTTGCTCGTTGCTACTATTTGTTGCCATCGTTACAGATAGATTTATACTTGAAGAAGATGTTGCAACACTGCTAGTGGCAATAGACATTCCTGAACATAACTGTAAGGGCCTCAGTTTTTGACACATATTTGAAGTGTTCATCACCATACACACACACCTCATTTGAGGAAGGTTAATGAACACAAATGAAGAGCAAGTAACCACCATCAACATGCTCATTAGAAAACAAACTCACATATTGCAAAAGCGGTATTTCTCACATGTGATATAGATGGTTTGGGCATATGAAAAATCCTACACATTGCTAGGGATGTCCATGCCAAGTTTCACCCAAATTCAAAACCATTTTGAGGTCATTTTGGGTATAGCTAGAAAAAGGGGAGTTTGAAACCATATTCAAATTCAAACTGTTTTTATCCCATGAATTCAAAAGTGGGAGGCATATTCTTATTCAGCACATTTTTGTGAGCCCACACACCAAATTTCACTCCATTTGGAGTTGATCTTGACATGAGCTAAGTAGGGCAAATTCAAACTTTATTTGAATTTCAAACTGCACATGTGCTGAAATTCATTCAAACCAGACCCAATTTGAATTCTAACCAATTCAAAAGGCTCATAGGTGAATAATTTGAATCACCATGGGTATTTTGGGGTTCACTGTTTACAACAGTGATTAGGAGTGAATTTCAGAGGTTAAAACCCCGGGTGGGACCCACATGTCAGTCACTGGTTCAAAGCAACCGACTAAGACTTTCTTCACTCGGGTCGCCGAGCCGCTGCTGCGATCGCCACCGAGGGGAGCCGCCGCGCCAGCAGCTGCTTGGCCACGCGCGGGCGTGAGGCAGTTCAGAGCCTTCTTAAGACATCTCCCCCCTCCTCGGCCGAAGCTATCGCCATTTCTTCCCCCGCAAGAACACAGCGCCGGCAAAGTCCTTCCGCCGCTCAGAACTGATCGTAGAGCGCCGATCACAACCTTCCCGTCCCCTCCAGAGCTACAGCAAGGTACTAGGAACTCTTCTCCTTCCTTCCCGTTGCTAAAACTCAGCTGAAACCGATTGATCTTGGCTATACCGAAAGATCAATTCGGTGACTTAAAACCACTGCACCTCGGGCTCCCGTGGACAGCCCAACTGGGGAGTTGTCACGCCCGAGCCAAGGCACTCTTGGACGCGCTGGTGACCGGTGCCGCTCACCCCCGAGCCACAGCCCGAGTGCTTGCTCACCGGCGGCGAATTTCCAGTTTTCCCCTTTCTGGGTGCAGAACGACCTTCGGGTGCGGTTCCGTTGAATTCGTACTCTAGAAAGGATTAGAGGGCCTCAATCCGCTCTCACACAAACTAGACACGGTAACGCACAAGTTGCCTTCACAATCTTTGGCCGGAGAACCTCTACAACCGGCGTATTTTGAGGTTTACCAACGGCGGAGCAAGCGGGAGGCATCGGGCGCACGGTGAGGACCTACTTCGGGCCTCCCCCGAGCTGCCTCAAGCTCATGTCGGCCTTCCCTGAGGTCCACTGATGCTTCCTGACCGGTTGCTCGAGTAGTTGAGGTGCTAGGGAAGTCAGCCGACACGGCCGAAGCCTTTCCGAGGCGGCGGCTCGTCGCCGACCATGCACCGGCCATTGTCATGACGAGCTGACCCCAGAATCCTGTTCCCCGAGTGAAAGTAGGCAAGGGTGGCCAAGATCGTGATGTTTGAAGCTCCACAGAAGCTGCCGGCGAGCTCTCCGGCGAGGTCCCCCGACGGCAGAGCGCGGGCGGCGAGAGGTTGACGAAGGGGGTGGACCCCAACTGTCAGCGGGAGATATTTTAATTGGGATCGGGCTGCGGCCGGGATTGGGTGTGCTGGCGCGCAAAAACCCTGTGGGCCTCGGTGTGCTGTCAGCTCCGCGCTTAACACGTGTCCCCGCGGGCCCCGGCAGATTTAAACTTTTGCCCCAATTTTCAGATTTCATTCAAACTTCAAATCCTCATAACTTGGGCTAGAAAACTCCAAATCGAGTGAACCAAATTTTTTTGGATTCAGCTCTCTGAGCACTTTCCAGCAAATCAAGTTTCAATTCATGAAAACCATTATTTCTCCAGAATTAATTCCTCAAAATTTAAACTGTTTGGAATTTTAAATGGAGAATCCTTTGGAGGAAAATTCTGAAATTTTGCTGGGATGTTCAACAAAATATCCTTGAACTACCATAAAAATTTCAGATCCATTTGAACTCATCTGATCTACCTAATGGTGTGATTAGTGAAACTGTTCTAGAGAAAATAGAAAATGTTCAGAAACATTTTCAGAATCTTCTCTGAAATTGTTTAGCTCATATCTTTAGTTAGGAACCTTCAAATTAAGTGAAACTAATTCCATTAGAACCCTCTGAAAATCTAGTTTTCAGAAAGTCATAGTTTGTTTCATGAAAATCCCTAGAACACCCTAATAGTGCCAATTATGGTCAAGTACATAATTAATTGTGGAGGGCTCGAATGAGCTTTGCTGCAACTAAAACTTGACCAAGTCTGTACTTAGGTTGTAACCAAGCCACAGTAAAAGTTTCACAGTCATTGAGTCTGTCTAGTGGGACTTATAAGCTTCACAAGTTCAAACTTAATACAAATGCATTTAAATTGATACATGTACTTCTTCTATCATGTAGTCGCTAAGGTCAAGGAGGAACCCGAAGTCCTAGACTTCGTTACTCCAGAGGAACAGCTAGCCTACGACTAAGAGCAGCAAGGCAAGCTCCGGTTTGCATTAACCTTTTTACAATTGTTTATTGTTTTGAGCACTTATTTGAGTATTATGATTCCTTGCATTAGAGTCTTGTGTGAAAACCCAATTGCATAGCCAAGAAACACCTTGGGTTGGGTTTAGGATTGCAAACCCCGTTAGCTACTGCAAAGCTAAGTTAGGGTAGGATTCGGTACAAGTCGAGTAGTTGGAACTACTCGCGAGCATAGGCTAGAGGCACTCGACTCGGGTAGAGATAGCACATGAAACACATGGCAAGAAAATGAGACCAAGCGGAGGGTAAGGGCAGCAGGACTTTGGGGCCTGTGTGCTATAGCTCCGCTTGTGTCGATTGAGGACCGAGCCGTGTGCGGGCCTGTTGAACAAGCTAGAACAGTACCGAAGACCTACCGGCTATATGGGAACCGGGAAACCGATGTAACTCGGTTAGCTGGGTGTTGAGGCATAGCTGGTCGTTCAGATGGTAGGTTGAGAGCTTGAGGTGTAAATCGGCTGGCGGCACTGAGATGCGCGTGCAGAGACCTCTTGCTCGGGACGATTGGACCAATTCAACATTTGGCTAACGGGTGAAAGGTAGTTGCGTACGGCGTCCGTGATGGTTGTTGTAGGCAACATCGAGTACGGGCGTACGTGACGGGTTGTTCGGGTAACCCTGCAGGTGTAAATCGATTATAATCGCCGTCCCTCGCGGTCAGTGAGTACCACTTGTTCACTGTACCGTGACGTAGAAAGAATAGGCTAGTTGCATGTTAAAATGTTGCTGATTGAAAGATGGACTTGATTGCTAATGATTTGCTGTAGTTTAGAGCTAACTAAAGTTCTTTTTCAACTTTGGGCAAAGTACATGAGAGAAATGCGTTTCTTGTTTGATTGCGACTCTCTTTCTCCACAACCTACTGCTAAAACTTGAAAGTAAGGTTCTACTAATTATGCGAGTCCTTGCAAATGATTTTTACCTCATGTAACCCATCACCCCTCATGTAGAAGTTCCATGTTTAGGTGAGACGGATCAGACTTGCTGAGCCTTCGTGCTCACTGCTTGTGTTTGAATCTTTTGCAGGGTTCTATGAGGAAGGGACTCCCGAAGAGGAGACGGAACCCTAGGAGGGGAACCCCGTCGAGTGGGAGTCGTGCACGCCGCAGAGTTAGTGTGCGTGTGTGCTAGCAAGGACACGTTCAAGGGCTGAACGTGAACTTGATGCGTAGTCTACGCTCGTGAGTGTAGACTGGACTTATTTTGATGTACAAATGATCATAAACCACTTTATGTAATAAAAGTTCTGCTTCCGCTTTGTACCTTTGATGTGTGTTATTCGGTGCTGTGCAACACAGCACCCCCTCAGCGTGATCCTGGCTCGACAAGACCGTGGAGTCGTGTCAATGACCAAATAGATAGAACAATATTAAGAATCTAGTACAAAAAATCTAGTAATATAAGAAATTCAAATACTATAATGCTAAAAGCAAAGATAATAAATCTCATACAAATATTAATCAATCCATAGATGGTGGAGGCGGAGGAGGCTCTAAGAAGAGATGTCGTGTGGGTGCCAAATTCAGAGCTGAATTGTTGGTGTTGGGCGTCTCTTCTGAGGGCATCATCTGTTACTATCTATAAATATTTGATCAGTCTCCAATAATTTTGATTAAATACTTCAAATTATGTTGTTTTTACTATTTGGAAATTTAGACATACAAAATAAATAAATCATTATACATACAAAGATGGTTGTTGACAAATCTTTGAAATGTCGTGTGGGGGGGCGGCGCCACCGCAGCAGGACCCTTGGGTGGTGGCACAGAGGGTGGTCAAGTTGGGCGGCAGGGAAACCCGAGAGGGGGGACCATTGGGGCTCTGTTCGGGCAGCGACCGGCGGGGCCTCAAGCACTAGGCGGCTGCCTTTGACGTGGGCGGAGGCGGGTACCGGGCAGTCGTGCAAGGGGCGCAACGCTAGGGTTAGGTAGATATTTTTTTATTGGTCTAAGGTCCAGCTGTTCAAGTGGGCTGTTCAATTTCAGATGTTAGACGAATCACTATTCGTATATATCCAGGGATATCCGAAAATTGGATCGGATATCAACCCACACCATTTTTTATCCGATATCCAAAATGGAACCTCCGAATACGAAAAATACACGATAAAAACGGATATGGGTAGCGTATTTTCGAAAACTGTCGCGGATGGTACGAAAAATATCTGATCCGTTTTTGCCTCTAGGAGGCGCTTTGACAGTCCACATTCAACTCAAATTGTATTTGAATTTCGTTCTACTCGTAGTTTGGGCAACTCATTCACACATCTATGTTATTCCAGGAGAGCAGTTTGTATTTTGCATTTTTATTTGAATTGATTGTAGCACGGGGACCATCGGTTGGAGTAAATGTATCACTGAGTTGGTTCTATTTGTTTGATGAGCATATTTTCCTTGCATCTAAGACATGAAGCTTGAAATTTTGTATGTATCTGATTTTTTTGTAGCCTTTGCTTCTGGGACTTTCTAATATTCACTTGTTCAATGTCCAGACCTCAATGCATATTGTTGTAGAATAGATATATGGTTAAATATAGGCTGTAATTACACTTTAGATTTTGATATTATTTAGGAAATATAAAATCTACAAATATATCATCTACAAATTTAATTATTTGTTTAAATTTATTGGTCATCAATAATTTTTCTTAGTATATTACATTATTGTTACAATTTTTAAGTATGAAAAAAGGTTAAAATGATACGATTTAAAGTAGTGTGTAACTGATATAGAATAAAGGTACAAAGTATGACAAGCGTGGAAACACATAATGGAAAGCAAATAATGTTTTAAAGTGTGATAAACAGAGTTGATAATTTTCTTTTGGAGTAGAAATTTAGAGTGACGATTTTAAAGAGTCTTATATGCACAAGGGGAAAACGCGAAGAGAAACCTAGGTTACCGCCAAAAACTTCTAGAAGAACCCTAGAAGCTGAGATTAGACCATAGTGAGTGACTGCCACAGCCTAGAAGTGAGGTTGTTTGCACCAGGTTGCTCCACCTCATGCAGGACGCTCTGGAGGGAGTTACGCCCTCTAAATCGGGCCATACTGGCGTGCGAGGAGGCATATGCTATGCCTCCGTACAGTATAGTGAAGCGCTCATGTGGGCCCATGAAGAGGGGAGCGGGTTACCGTCGTTCATTACTTTGTGCGCTTCAACAGAGGAAGGAGAAGGCGAGGAGGGAGAAGATGAGGAAGGAGTGAAGGACCAAGTGAGGAAGACCTCGGTATGGTTTGGCGCCTTTGTGAATGTGGCCTAGAAGGGGGGTGAATAGGCATTGAAAATTTTTCCTGCAACACTTAACAATATCGTCAAATACAGGAGGGTCAAACTAGTCCGGTGTAGGGTACGGACTAGTACGGTATGCTAGTTCTACCTACGAAAAGATTAACTATTTAATGTATTCTTCTCAAACGTTAGAGCAACAGAATTAAGTAAACTATCCTAAGAACTTGAGTAAGTTTTTAGGATGATTGATTTGCACGTGGAATACAGAATTAATACAAGTTTCAAGTTTAATCAACCCTATGCCCTAGATGATGATGATTGCAAAAGTATAGAACTGGAACACACGAGACAAGGATTTTTACCGAGGTTCAATCTCACCAAAAAGATCTACTCCTCGTTGAGGAGCTCACACAGAGACGGGTATCAATCAACCCTTTACCTATTCAAGTCACCACATAGGCCGACTTGAGTTCCACTATCAAGGGGTAATCACCGAGTCAATGGGGGCAACCTCACACGCTGAGGGATCCCACAAAATTACAGTGAGGAAATGGATCAAATACACTCAAGATTTACAACAGATGCAAGAGTGTATAAGATATCAAACCCCAAGAGCTCAACAATGCGTAGAAGACGATCTCCCTTTCCCAAATCTGGATTCCCAAAAGATTTAACTTTTAAGGGCTTTAGATGTGTGGGTAGAAATGTTTCTGTGCTCTTGGGACGTCTGACGGTGTTAGGGTTCTTAGTTTTGCGTTGTGGGGTCGTGGATCACCTATTTATAGAGTTTCTAAAAAAGTTACCGTTAGGGATCCCGACGGCCGGACTAGTCCGCTCAGAGGACTGGACTAGTCCGGTGTGCTGTGTAGAGTCTTGCCTCGGAATTTGCAACACACTTCAAACCCTAATCTATGTGAGGTGATCCAGACTAGTCTGCATTAGAACAGAAAGTTAACCGGACTTGTCCGTGGTAATTCCAGAAACTCAATCTAACTAGTCCGCAATTGGATGGACTTGTCCGGTGCAAGGTGAAGCACCAGAAAGTTGATCGGGCTTGTCCAGCTCATGTCCAGACTTGTCCGTATGGGAACAGTGAGTTGAACGGACTAGTCCGGTGCTGCTCCGGACTTGTCCGTGTGAAAACAGTAAGTTAATCGGACTAGTCCGCTGGTGCGAACTTGTCCGGTGCTTCAGTGAATTGTTTAACTTATTGATTTTAGCCCTTACCATCTATGCAAAGTTATAAGCTCTTGGGGTGTGTCTCTCACACACATCCTATACATTGATATCTACTTTGCGCTTACATTGATCATTTGGGCTTTTCTTTTCTCATTCCTCATTTTTCACCTTTTTTGCACCATAAGTTCTATTCTTCATATACCTGCTTTCATCTCAACAAATCTAATTAATATCTCATTTATTTGTCATCATCATCCAAAACCCACAAGAGAATGTCTAGATGCACTTACACTTTGTGTCCACCGTAGCTACCACCCTTGTGGGCGAGGAGGCCGACGCTTTACCAGCGGTGAATGCCATGGTTTGGAGATGCGACCACCAAACTGAGCGGCTGCAAGGCCGATGGGGACGTTGCTGGTGGTGGGTGACGGCGCAAGGGGAAGGTGAGAGGAGGCTGGTGACATCGCGAGGGGAAGGGGAGAGGAGTCCGACGACATCACGAGAGGAGGGGAGTGGTCATGCAAGATGATCGGAAGGAGGCAGTCGACGCGAGAAGATCAGGAGGAGGCGGGGGGGGGGGGGAAGAAAATAGTCTCTAGATGCTCGGTGGGGCGGAAAAGGAAAGCAATAGAGGGATGAAGGGGAAAAAAGAAAAGGAAAAAAGAGGGAAGGGGAAGAAAAGGAAATAAAAGAGAGGGGGAAAACGAAAGAAAAAGAAGGCTAAAGAGAGAAGGAAAAGAAAAGTAAATAGAAGGAAAAAAGATAAGGAAAAGGAAAGAAAAAAAGAAACAAACAGAGGAAAAAAGGAAAGCAAAAAAAGAAAAATGATGAAAAAAATATTAAAAGATATGTGATAGTTGATATTGAGTACGCTTTGTGAGTAACATAAGTGCGGGAGCACATGCTGAAAGTATAAAGTGTTTTAGAGTGTGCTGAAAAAGCTAAAAATATTTCTTTAGAGTAGGTTTTTGGAGTAAATGAGTGCGACCAATTTTAATTGTCTGTCAATGTCGTCTCCGTTAATCTGATTTTAGGGTTTTTTTTCTAAGTCTATGTATCATGTACAGTTGTAGTATCTATCTATATGTGTACACACTCACTCACACTATCCACTTACACCTACACACATATTCACCCGTACTACTACATACAACTTTTAAGATCGCGTCCTTCAAGAGATCAACGGAATCCATCTTAGTCTGATACATGACAAGGACTTTGCTCTACTATTATAGCTTCACGCGCGAGAGATGGTTGAAATATCATTTTAATAATAAACCCCAATCAGACAACCCGGGTTCGACATTTGAAACCGAATGGGCTGCCCTCACAAGGAATGTCCTAACCACTTGGCCACTAGCCAGTCATCTAACCCTTACGTTTCAGGAAAGCGTAGAATCTAATAATGCACAAACACTTGGTCCGCGTTCGTAAGACGTCACTCTTTGCAGGGGCTCATGTGTGAAGTCTCACATCTGGGCGGGGATTATCATCAGCCCCTCGCGAGTTTCCTTTCCCTCCCTTATCCTTTCTTCTTCATGGCACTTCTCCTGCGCCCCTCTGCTCCGGCGCCGCCCAAGCCTCGGCGGGGTTCCGGCGACAGGGCGTCGCCGCAGGCCTCAATACCGTACACGGTCTCCAGTATGTGCTCTGCTATTACTTACCTGCACTGCCATTCCTTTTTTTTTTCACACCATGGTCTGGGAGACGCCGCGCCTCCATTTCTTGGGAGCCAAGTGTCGAGTCAATTCACGCTTTGTAGGCGTACCACTAGAGACTAATGTTTGTTCGCCGGATTTCTCTAGCCTCTACGGTCTCTCTCACCTGTAAACAGGCGCGCGCGGGATGTGCTCGACGAAATGTGTGCTTCCTTCGCCCGCTTGATGTTGTGGACATGGCAATATTATGACCGTATCCATCTGTTCTTGTTTCTGCTTGCAGAATCACCGTATCCATCTTTTCATGCAAGTAGTCAGTTCAATGCTCAGTGATAGTGATCCTCACTGATATAGACTACAACTGGTTTGAGTCATCTGGGTATGTGTTACATTGAGCGATATGTGTCTGCTCACCGTGCGACGGCAGCTCGCAGGCCTCACCCAGGGTACCGGACCGGATGTCCGCGGGCGGGATGAAGCAGTCACGGACAGGACGGGGACGTTGAATGCCACCTCCTCGATGCTCTAGGCCTCTTCCGTCCGCGTCTTGTTGTGGCACGGCCTCGCCGAACTGGAACATCATCACGGCAGGGCGTTGTGCCAATGGCTGCCTTGCAACGTGTTTGATACCAAGCTCAATGCTTCAAAATCAAATATCGTGTCAAGGTGGGTGAGAACTGTGGATACGGCCCTCACTTTCCATCTCAATGTGGCGCATGGAACATACACAAATTCTTCCCCATCAACTTGTGGGTAGTCGACCATCCACTTCATGAAGTGCTTTTCCTTTTTGCTTTTATTTGTGTTTGTTTTGCTTTATCTATTGTTTTTAAGTAGTCTATTCGACTCTAGTCATCTGCCGACTAGGTCGACTTGTACTAGTTATTAACTAAGGTGACTAGTCGACCCTAGTCGGAGTAACAATTAAAAACATAATACAACAACAGTTTACAGTTTAGAAACATATTTTGAAGTTTGGCTCTGCTTGGCATAACTTCTGGATCAGCTTTCTCACAAAAAGAAGCAGTGGGTCTACCAAACAGTTAGCTTCTCCAACAGCTTATTAGTTCAACAACTTTTCAGAATGAATTAAAAGCAATCTATAAGTTTAAGTTGCTTTTCACTAGCTTTTCAAATAAGCTGCCTTTTTAACAAGTTAAAGTTGTGTCAAACAAAGCCTAAGCAATGCAGCAAGCGGGCAACAGCAGTACAGCAGCACAGTGACACAGGCAGTCAGGCACATAGCACAACAACACATTAACACAGCACAGGACTGAGGAGGAGAAGCTGAGAGCATACCATTCGAGGACGAGCTCATCTCCGGTCCGGAGACCCAACAACGCCTTCTTCTTGCTCCAAGAGGCGGCTGGGTCCAGACCCTCCAGGCACCGGTGCATAGGATGGGGAAGGGGGTCGGCCAACGCTGAGGAAGGAGGAGGGGAGGGGTGGTGCTGAGGAAGGAGGAGGAAATGAGCGGCACGTGGGAGGAGCGATGGTGTCTTTGGACCAGGAGGCGGTGCACACAAGTTTAGCGTTGGAGGCGTGCGAGAAAGGAAGCAAAGGGCTTATGCTGAAACCTAATAGGCCGACCAGCAAGAGGCCAAAACAAATCCGTACCTAGTCGTCCTAATCATTAAAGAACCTACTCGGGCTATTAGTTGCCCTAATCAGACGACTAGAATTCTAGTCACCCTCATCGAGTCACCCACCTTGATTGAGTGCCACTTACCAATATGGATAAATCGCGATTAGTCGAATGACTTGAAAACATTGACTCTTTCTATAGAGTGTAATAGAGGGAAGTTCAATAGTGATCAAAGGTTTTTTCTTTACTTAGCCAATGGTGCTAAACTTGATTCAATAAGAAAATAGCTTTAGGTGAGAGAATAACAGGGTCTTTCTGACGTATTTTCTCTAATTCTTTGCACATGGCACCATGTCCTAGTCTACTTGTGTTGTAAGCTTAGAGAGAGGACGTATTACGATTCGAGCAACAAGTTTGGAGCTATTAGTGTTTGTTAAGCTACTATGCACTGACCAGTTGACCCAAAAGCTTAAGATGATAGGAAAGAGTGGACAATTCACTTATATTTTAACACCCCCCTCACGTGCAGGCTCTCTTGAAGCGCAAACATGAAATAGGAGTCGGCTGCAATTTATTGTAATAAATCGCGCCCACCAGGATTCAAACTCGAGACCTCTGGCTCTGATACCATGTTAAGCTACTATGCACCGACAAATTGACCCCAAAAGTTTAAGTTGATGGGGAACGGTGGACAGTCCATTATATTTTAACACTGTTGATCCAAAAATCTTATAACCAACTTGCCATTTGATATTTTTTTCTCGAATAGCAGGAGAGCTTTGTATTATTATTTTAAGAAGAAACTAGGTTAAAAACCCGTACAACACAAACGCCACCAACACTCACAAATAGCACTAAGTTGACCTCAAAAAACATACCACTCAAATCAGCCTAGTCTCCAGTCAATGAGCTAGTCAAGTACGACAACCGTGAGCTCGCGCCATCTCTCAAAGGTGTTGCTCCTCACCAACAAGGGATAGAGTGCCAGCTATACTAGGAGCATTTCATAAAAAACACAACGACTACGATGATCCAAATCATCCAAACTCCCAACACGACGAGAGAATTAAGACCATGTCTTGTAATGTCATTGACCACATCATTTGATCGTTGCCACCGGTCATCAAAGGCGAACTCTCCAGGTTGTGGAGATAAAGCTTGAAGACCCACCCGGGCTAGAAGGTGGTACCAGAATAGCCGAGCAAAGACATAGGATATCAATAAAAGATCAATGGTCTCATCTTCCTGGTCACAAAGAGGGCATTTATCAAGGTGATCAAAACCCCTCTTTGCTAAATGATCAACAGTCCAACACTTCTCGTGTGCTACCAGCCAGAGAAAGAAACAACAATTATGTGACCCCCATGATTTCTATATCTGTTCCCAATAACCAAATTGTGTTCATCCCAAGAAAAGACTTTCATATGCTGATTTGGCTGAATATTGCCCACTTGCCGAAAGTCTCCAAATCTGGATATCCTCCAGTCCAGGTTGTAGTTGTAAGTCAGAAAGAATATCCCACAACCGTAAGGATTCCACCAAAACTCCAACTGTAGTTGCTCCTCGGATATGATTGATCCATGTTCTATTAGATAGTGCTTCTTGAATAGTTCTTGAGTATACTCTTATGGGAATCATTGTGTTGAGACGGGGTACATGATCCTCAATCCGATGACCATGCAACCACTGATCACTCCAAAATAGGGTAGTAGGCTAGTAGCTCCATCCCCCATTCGTGTCATCATAGCGATCGAAAAGAATGCACGAACTTGGTTCGGCACTTGCATATGTAGTGCAGCCCAAAGACAGTTTGGTTGTTTTTTTTGTAACCATATCCATCTCATTCTCAACACCTACCTTGAATTCTGCAATACCAAGTCCACCCAACTTGAGAGAACGACACACCTTGCCCCATGCAACTGGACAATGTCTGCCCTTGACATCTTGACATCCTCTATAAAAACCAAGTCATATCTTATCAATTGACTCGATTGCCCAGCCCGGAAAATCAATTGCCATCGCTATGTAAATTACCATGGTTATAAGGACACACTGAACTTGTACTCTCTGACCAGCTCTTGTCATTGGATATGCTTTCCATCCTAGGCTTGGCGAGCCAACATCAAAACCAGTCATTTCTATGGATATGAAAGCCAATTTGGGTTTCATATCTAGCCTACCTCAACATGTTTGAGACAAAGCCTTTGTTGTTGTTGTTGTTGCATACCGCTGAGATGGCAGCGATGATACCCACCCTTAACAATGTTCCAACATGACTTATAAAATCGGCCAGTAAAACCGTCTGGGAGCTTTGTCTGACGGTTATTGCTTGACTGTATTCCGGACTTCCTCCTTTGAGAAGGGCATATCTAGATCAGCCAAGTCATGAGCTTGTATTACTGGTTTCCCACGAATTCCAAATCGATAGTATGTTGCTTGTCATCCTATTAGATTTGTATAGAATTCTCCAAAATACAGGCCTTATCATCATGGCAGGTGTATACCTTATCACTGCATGCTAGTTTGCTAATGAAGTTTTTTCCTCTTTTGGTGTCTTGCATGAGATTGGAAGAGCTTAATGTTTACATCCCCCTCTCGTAACCAATCAATTGTTAATCTAACCCGAGCAATAGCCCTCCTGAGAGAGGCGAGCACACGACTATGCTTTTTGAGATTGTTCTTAAGCCATTTTTTCATTACCATGAGGTTGCGACCATCTTTAGCAATTTCTATGTTGCGATTCCGATGTTTGATCGCACAAAAAACTGCCATATTCCAGTCAGTTCAGCACCCCGCCTGAGTGCTGTTCTTGCTGAATTAGGAGAGATCCGATCTGTTCTTTGGGAGAACAAAACAACCGCTGTTTGGAGGTGCTTCTGATCTGGGCGCTGGACAGAGCAGAAGAGAGGGAGAGGGAAGAACAGGGAGCCGCCGGCCTGTTCCTGAGTTGTGGAGGCGCAAAACTGGGAGATCAGCGGGGGCGGCAGCTAGGGTTTGGCCCTCGGTGGCGGTGGCTGCTCCAGAGAGAGGGAGGGTGGCGGCTAGGGCTAGAGAGGTGGAGGAATTATTTCTCTATTGATCTGAATTAAAACTGGGGTGTTTTGGCTTCTTTATATAGCCCCTCTTACAAGAGTCCTGATCTATTACGACTCAATTTTTAGTCTATCTTTAATTCTATCTCTAAGAAGACTAATCTCTAATATCTTCTAGAAGGGGGATCCAGCCTGATCTGGACACGCGCCTGACAGGGGGGTCCTGGTTCGACCCCCCTGTTGGCCGCCCAGGGCAGGGGCAGATCAACCTACATTCTCCTCCTGATCCTGACGATGTCTCACATCTAAGATCTCGATCCTTCTTCTCATCTCCACGGACTTCTGTCTTCCAAGGGCCTTGGTCAAGATGTTCGCCATCTGGTCTTGGGTGGAGATTTGCTCAAACACAATAGTACCGCTGTCCAGGCACTCCCGTATATAGTGGTACTTGACATCGATGTGCTTGCTTTTGTCATGGTGTACCGGGTTCTTGCTTAAGTCTATAGCTGACTTGTCATCATCCCGTAGCACCGACGCCTTTGATTTTTCAGCTAAGTCCTCCATCAGCCGTGTCATCTATACACCTTGACATGCCCCTTGAGCTGCTGCGATATATTCTGCTTCACATGAGGACAAGACCACCACCTTCTGCTTGCAGGACTGTCATGAAACGGGGCTGTTTCCAAGACAGAACAACACCCCGCTTGTGCTCTTGCGGTCCTCCACATCTTCCACATAGTCACTATCCGAGTACCTAATAAGCTCCATGTCTCTTCCTATTACATAGAAGACTCCATAGTTGATTGTACCCGCTATGTAGTGTACAATGCGTCTGATTGCAGCAAAGTGCTCCTCCTTGGGCTCCTCCAGAAACCGACTCGCATACCCGACTGAGTAGGCGAGATCGGGAAGTGTGTTCACCAAGTATCGCAGCCCTCCCACCAATCTCCTATAGTCTGTTGCATGCACCAACGGAGTATCACTTGTCTTGTAAAGCTTTAGGCCTTGCTCCATGGGGAATGCACAGGGTTTGCATGCCTCCAGGCCAACTTTAGAGACAAGTTTTGAAGGGTAGGCCGTCTGCCCAACGCTTATTCCTGCATCAGCTTGCCGCACCTCCAGGCCAAGATAATATGACAAGAGACCTAAGTCACTCATCTTGAACCTCTTCATCATCCCCCCTTGAGCTTCTTGAGATCGCCCCCTCCTGTGATCACAAGATCGTCGACGCACACGCCGACGATGAGCTTCTCATCTTCAGCACCACGGAAATAGATCCCGTGCTCGCTCGTACTCTTATGGAAACCAAGCGATATCAAACTATCGTTGAGCTTGGTATTCCAGGCCCTGGGCGCCTCACAAAGTCCATATAAAGCCTTCTTGAGCCGATACACCCTGTGTTCGGCTCCGTCGATGATGAAGCCAACAGGCTGGGAGACGTACACCTCCTCCATCAAGTCGCGGTTCAGGAAGGCGCTCTTCACGCCCATGTGGTGTACCTCCCATCCCTTGTGCGCAACAACTGCAAGGAGCAAGCAGCGTTTTCAAGTCGTCGCCTAGGCGACGCTTAGTGTGCGACTAGGCGTCCAGGTGCTCCGGCTCGGATGCCATGGCCGGGCGACTCGCCTGGCCGCGACTGACCGCTGCCGCCGCTGGGTCGTGCTGCTGCCGCCATCGCTGCCTCTGCCGGGTCGACGGGTCGCGGCGCTGCCACCGCCGGGTCGCGCCACCGCCGGGTCGACGGGTCGCGCCTCGTCAGCCGTCGCCGGGTCGCGCCGCCTCAGCCGCCGCCGGGTCACGCCTCCTCAGCCGCCGGTTGGGAGGAGAAGGGGAGAAGGGTTTGAGTGGCTTTTTTAGGGTTAGGGGTGTTATATCTGTGATCTGGACATAACGAGCCCATTCCCAGCCCAGCCCGGCCCGCCGCCGCCCCTCCTCGTGCCTGCCTTCCCATCAGGCATCCTCGCCCTGCCGCCGCGGCCTCCTCCCCCCCCCCCCCCCCCACCCCCACCCCCCCGTCGCCGCCAGGTCCTCCTCCCTTCGCCTCGCCACCACAGCCGTCGGGTCCTCCTCCCGTCGTCGTCGCCTCCTCCTCCCCTTGCCCTGTCGTCGCCGTCGGGCGCCCGGAAGGCGCGTAGGCGTTCGGGCGGTGATTCACAAGCCTGGGAGCAAGCGAACAGATTCGAGACGAGCTACAGGAGCAAATACCTCGTCAAAATCTATTCCTTGCCGCTGGACATAGCCTTTTGTCATCAATCGAGCCTTGTGCTTCATCACCTTCCCATGTTCGTCCCTCTTCACCTTGAACACCCATTTGAGGCCAATGGGCTTGTGTCCTGCAGAAAGATCAACAAGTTGCCAAGTCTTGTTTTGTTCTATGGACTCCATCTCCTCGAGCATAGCCCGTCTCCAGCATGGGTGTTCCCCAACATCGGCGAAGGACGTGGGCTCCTCCGCGGTGGTGAACATGAGCTCTCCCTCCTCCAAGCTTGGTGGACGCTCAGCCCGACTAGGAGGGGTGAGGGTTCCAAGCACGTTGCGCATCGTGCGGAACCGTAGTTTCGCGCTGTCGCCGTAGTAGGCGTCGACGACGTTGCTGCCGGGGTCCGACAGCGGTGTGGCGAAGCGGATGGGCCGTGGAGGATTCCGGGGCGTGACAAAGGTGCTGGAATCTTCAGGTCTGGAACCCCCCGCTGCTGCTGACCCCCGTGCAGGACTGTCCCAGCCCTGATCTGCACTGGACAGTCCTTGCAGGAGCCTTTGGGGTGATGCCGTGGGTGCTGGACCCCCTCCAACAGGTCTGGAGGCTGGCGCAGGGACTCCTAGAGTCTGGACAAACCCTTCTATGCCCCTCCGGGGCACTCCAGGGGTGCTGTTCGGCCCCTCCGAACCCTGCAACACCTCTCCGGGTGCTGGAACAGCAGGTCCAGCAGGTGGTGGACCTAAGGAGTCGACGTGAAAGGCACTGTAGTCCTCTTCTCCTGCTCCTTCCCCCTCCAGTCCCACTTGGCCGCCTCGGCGAATATCACGTCACGTGATATATGTGTGCGCCCATCAACCAGATTATACATCCGGTAGCCCTTCGTCCCTGCAACATAGCCAAGGAAAATCATCGGAGTACTCCAATCTTCCAACTTTTTCAGGTGGGAGCGCGTGTTCTTGACATGCCCCACGCACCAAAAAGTTCGGAAGAAGTTGACGGCTGGTCGCTCTCCATGCCAAGCTTCATATGACGTCTACCCATCGAGGCCGCGGACGGGGGATCGATTTAAGATGTAGACAGCCGTTATAACCGCCTCACCCCAAAAAATCCCGGGCATACCCTTCGCCTTTAACATACTCCTCGCCATGCCGACCACTGTCTGGTTGGGCCACTCCACAACCCCGTTTTGCTGCGGCGTATACGACACCGTGAGCTGATGTTGTACTCCATGCTGAGCGCAGTACTCGCCGAACTCATGTGACGTGAACTCCCCTCCGCGATCAGTACGGAGTAGCTTCAGCCTCCTCCCAAACTCTAATTCAGCCGTCGCCTGGAATTGCTAAATTAATTCGGGCGCCTGGTCCTTGGTTGCTAGAAGATAGAGCCATATATAGCGGCTCATGTCATCCACTAGCAACAAGAACATCTTGCCGCCTGGAGTCGTCGTTGTGATAGGCCTGCATATGTCTCCTTGGACGAGGTCGAGCGCGCCCTCCGCGCGCCGCCAAGTTTGCTTGGGGAAGCTGGAGCGACTCTGCTTTCCGACCAAGCAAGCTTCGCACAATTGATCGACGTGATCAATTTGCGGAAGCCCGAGAACCATCTCCTCTCGTGCCAACTTCCGAAGTGCCTGAAAGCCGACGTTTCCGTAGCGTTCGTGCCAACGCCACGCAACATCATCACGCCTCACGGTTAGGCAAACCGGACGTGTGATGTTGAGCCTGACAGAGTATGACTTGCCGTCGTCGCGCTGAACTCGTGTGAGGAGACGCTGCTGCTCATCTCGTATGTACATCACTCCTCCATGCACCGTGATGCTGTAGCCATCCTCATCTAGCTGGCCGACGCTGATGAGGTTGGTGGTGAGGCGCGGGATGAGGTAGACGTCGATGAGCCTCCTGTGCTCACCCGTCTTGGCGGCGAATAGGACCGTACCCTTCCCCTGGATACGCACGATGGAGTTGTCGCCGAACTTGATGGTTCCGACGACGTTTTCGTCGAGCTCGGAGAAGACGGCGCGTGAACCCGTCATGTGGTTGGTCGCGCCCGTGTCGAGGTACCAACGAGTGTCGTCAAAGTCGTCGTCGTTGCCGCAGTGAGCGAAGACATGTCCCTCCACTATCTCCAGTGGGCGCGTAGGACGTTATTGTACATGCTCCTCCTGTACTGAGGCCACCCTTGTCATGAACAAGGCGCCCTCCTCCTCCGCCTTCGCCACGAAAGCCTGCTGCTGCGGCTCCTCCTGCTTAGGCTTTGACCGACACTGCCTGGCCCAGTGACCCTTCTTCCCGTACTTCCTGCACTGGTCCCGCGGAATATCCTTCCCGGAACCTCCCTTCTTGCCTCCGTTCTTCTTGCATAGACCCTTACGGCCGCCCCTCTTAGAAGAACCCGCGGACCGGGTAGACCGCTCCTCCTTCTACTGTGCCTCCCACTCCTCCGAGTGAGGTACAGCTGGCTGTCGTGAACTCCTCCCTTCTGCTGCGTCGAGTCGAAGGCGTTCTCTGCCGCCCTGAGACGCCCCGTCACCTCCGACAAGGTGAAGGTCGACACATCCAACAATGTCGTGATCGCCACCACGATCTGTTGGAAGCGTTCTAGAACGCTTCACAGGAGCTTCTCCGCGGCCATCTCTTCTCCTATCACCTCCCCTAGCGACACAAGCCGTGATAGCAATGCCGCTCAGGCGGAGGGAGAAATTCCTTCACGCTCTCGCCATCCGTGAAGGCAACGGCTTTGAACTCCTTCCGGAGTTGCCATGCCGTTGTCTTCTTCACGCAGTCGGCCCCGACCCACATGATGGCGATCGTGTCCCATGCCTCCTTCGTCGTCCTCTTCTCTCCGATCGTCGTGATCATCTCCGGCGGGACAACGCTGACCAAGATGTCAAGCGCCATCATATCTTCTTGCTCACTCACGTTGCCCTCCTCCACGTGCCTTCAGCTTGATCTTCATCATGACAACCCACTCCGCGTAGTTGGTCTTGGTGAGCACAGGGAAGCCCGTCTCGGTGTTCACCTCACGAGCTGCCGGAGAGGGTGTCGCATGGCTGGTGGCGCTGCCGCTGCTAGGAGGTGTGGACGACATCGTGCAGAAGTCAACCTAGGGTCGAACCGGCTCTGATGCCATGAATGTTGCAGTTCCGGTGTTTGATCACACCAAAAACTGCCCTGTTCCAGTCAGTTCAGCACCCTGCCTGGGTGCTATTCTTGCTGAATTAGGAGAGATCTGATCTGTTCTTTGGGAGAACAAAACAGCCGCTGCTTGGAGGTGCTTCTGATCTGGACGCTGGACAGAGCAGAAGAGAGGGAGAGGGAAGAATAGGGAGCTGCCGGCCTGTTCCTGAGTTGTGGAGGTGCAGAACAGGGATATCAGCAGGGGCGGCAGCTAGGGTTTGGCTCCTGGTGGCGGCGTTGCTCCAGAGAGAGAGAGAGAGGGTGTCGGCTAATGTTTTTAAGTCGCCTAATCGACCCTAGTCGCCTAAGGGGCAACTAGATCGATTAGTCGTCGACTAGGGCAATTAGTCGACCCTAGTGGACCTCTAAGTCGTCTTGATTTTTCTTTAGAAGTTTCTAGTATATATATATTATATTATATTAACACATACATGCAAATATACTCAAAATATAGAATTAGAACTTTAGTCCAGTAACATTAGAACTTCAGGTTCAACAACATTAGATTAGAACTTTAGGTTCAACAACATTAGAAACAAAGATGTAATTTTTTTTTGAAACAGTTTAGATCAGCAACAGTTCAGTCAATAAAAACAGCAATAGGTAAATAGAGACAAACATCAGCAATTAAGTTCAGTTCAGACAATTAAAAAATAGCAACGGCTAAATAAAACAGACAAACTGCAACAATTAAGTTTAGTTCAGTAATTAAGTCCAATTCGGACAACAAAAAACAACAAAAGCTAAATAAAAGAGACAAACATTAGCAATTAAGTTCAGTTCTGATCGTCCTGATCGAGTCGAACACACTGATCGTGCCCTAGTGAGCGATAAGGACGACTAATCGCGATTAGTCGGATGACTTGAAAACAACTGGCGGCTAGGGCTAGAGAGGTGGAGGAATTATTTCTCTATTGATCTGAATTAAAACTGGGGTGTTTTGGTTTCTTTATATAGCCGCCCTTACAAGAGTTCTGATCTATTACAACTTAATCTTCAGTCTATCTTTAATTCTATCTCTAAGAAGACTAATCTCTAATATCTTCTAGAAGGGGGATCTGGCCTGATCTGGGCGCGCGCCTGACAGGGGGGTCCTGGTTCGGCCCCCCTCTTCTGGCCGCCCAAGGCTAGGGGCAGATCAGCCCACACTCTAGTTGTTTTAAAATGTCACGAGCTAGAATTAGCTGAGAATTGATGTGTCCGACATTTTTATGACCCCAACTTTGCAACCTTTTGGCCAGTGCGTGAATTTAAAATCCATTGTTATGAACGGACACGATCCTAATCGAACAGAATGCCAACCAGCCTGTACCACCTCCTGAAAACCATATATTTTGGCCAGAAGGCTTCGAAGTGGAAACGTCGTTGACCTTACTTTTTTTTTATCTCAGAGCTCTGGCGTACCGGTAAATCTGTTGTCTTGTGACCATGAGGTCACGGGTTCGAGTCCTGAAAACAGGCTCTTGCAGAAATGTAGGGAAAGACTACGTACAAAAGGCCCAAGTGGGTCGGACTCTTCTCCGGACCCTGCGCAAACAGGAGCTACATGCACCGGGCTGACTTTTTTAGAGGCCAAGTAGTAATGGACAGTGATCAGAATCATCAGACATGACACTATGAAGTAAAAAATTAGGGAACATTTACTCTCAATCAACATAGCACAACACTCGGTCTAGCTTCATCAAAATAGGATTATTCTGCTGATTAGACCAGGTATATAAGGAACCGTGCAGTGGTTTTTTAATGTAGATAAGATTAAGATCCCCTAACTCCGCCTATGCCTTTTTAGCTATAGCCGCTCCCAAGTCCGGATGAAAGAGGAGGGTTGTGATAGGCTTGACTAGCCAACATCAAAAGTAGCTATTACTGTGAGTTTTCATATCTGGCCTACCTCAACGTGCTTAAGACAAAGATTTCGTTGTTGTTGTATAAGATTAAAATCCCCTGCTACGACCCAAGGCCCCAAGCACACCGCTCGTATATCTCTTAATTCCTGCAAGAACTGAATCTTTTCATCATTTCCTTGTGGTCCATAGACACACGTGAGCCACAAGATTTGCCCTCTAGCAGACTGAAACTGGACCGAAGCACTATGATTATCAACCCGGCGTTCATCAGTAGTCTATATTAGAGGGATAATTGTGGGCTGTATTAGATGTTGAAAATCAAGAGGTACAGGGTCCATTATATAGAGGGGTTAGGTGAGGGGAAAAGCATAAACTACCCCTAACCCTAATCCCTCATAATGACTAAACTGCCCCTGTGTTACCCATGTAATTACAGAGTCTAACACCTCCCGCAATCACAACATCTAGCCACTGCAGATGTTGAGACTGGACCGAAACTCGGAGAACAGCGACGACAGGAGGCCCTTCGTGAGGATGTTGGCGAACTGCGTCGTCGTTGGGACATGGTGTACCCGAACCTCGCCACGTGCAACCCGCTCACGAACAAAATGGAGGTCGATCTTCACATGCTTCATGCGCTGATGCTGGACCGGGTTGGTGGAGAGGTACACGACGCTGACGTTGTCGCAGTAGATCATGATGCTACTGGCGGCGGGAGTGTGGAGCTACTGAAGCAGCTGCTGAAGCCAGGAAGCCTCAGCCATGCCGTTAGCCACAGCACGATACTTCGCCTCAGCACTCGAACGCGACACCACGTGCTGTCACTTCGAAGACCAGGAGAGGAGGTTACCGCCTAGGAAGACGGCGTACCCAGAGGTAGACCGGCGAGTGTGCGGGCAGCCTACCCAGTCAGCGTCGGTGTACACGACCAGCTCGGAGGCCGCGTCACGTCAAAGGAGGAGGCCGTAGTCGAGGGTGCCACGCAGGTACCGAAGAATCCGCTTCACAGTGGTGAGGTGCGGCTCCCTCGGGTCGTGCATGTGGAGGCACACCTGCTGAACCGCATAGGAGATGTCCGGCCTGGTGAAAGTGAGGTACTGAAGAGCACCTGCAAGACTTCTGTAAGCAGTGGGGTCAGTGACAGGTGTCCCGTCGGTAGCGGAGAGCTTCGGCTGAGTATCCACTGGAGTAGAGCACGGCTTGCACTTAACCATGCCCGCTCGCTGGAGGATATCCAGGCAGTACTGTCGCTGGTGAAGGAACAAGCCGTCTGGTCGGTCCTCGACCGCAATACCCAGGAAGTGGTGGAGGCGGCCCAGATCCTTCATAGCGAACTCCTGCTGTAAAATAGAAATAGTGCGCCGAAGAAGAGGCGGCGGGTAGCGTGCCAGCGTAGGCAGCGGCTGCGCCGGCGGCGCCGGCCCAGGGCGACGGCGGCTGTGAAGGAGTAATTAGGGTTAGGATCCTAATTAGGTTGATACCATATTAGAGGGATAATTGTGGGCTGTATTAGATGATGAAAATCAAGAGGTACAGGGTCCATTATATAGAGGGATTAGGTGAGGGGAAAAGTCTAAACTACCCCTATCCCTAATCCCCACTAATGACTAAACTGCCCTTGTGTTACCCATGTAATTACAGAGTCTAACAGTCCTCAATGAGCGCTGACAAGCAATCAATATTCCACCACTCTCGCTTGGTATTAGTCAGATTTTTTGTGCAACTATTTTTTTTTATTATGTTCGCTTTTGGAAATTAGAATAGAAAAAATTCCACCATTCTTTCACTGTATTAATAGCTTATTTCATTTATTTTGGAAGACCACATTGTTTGTGTAGTATAATTATTCTATTGGTGTAATTTAAATTTATATCATGTTTGGTTTATGCTGTAATAACGATGGTCAAGTTATTTAAATATCTGACAATATTAATAATACAAAATTTATGTGCTATTAGTTTCATGTATTTTAGCATATGATGCCATTATGCATCATAAATTTGAATATTGATACATTAATGATTCGTCTTTAACGAGGAATAAATTGTTATACTAGTGATACAAAGATTTGAAAATTTTACTTTGAGCGGTGACAACTGGAAGAATGGTCTGACATGTGCTGACATTTGTCTGCAGACAAGATGAATCCATTGCTAGCTGACCATGTTACAAGATTTTCGTTGCCGGCCATCTGTTCTGCAGCTCGACATGCCTTATCGTCGATAGATCACACTGATTCTAGGAGGGATTTCATTCATGCATCTAATAGACATGAACATGATCTCGTGAGGTCTATATTTGATCTTCAGGTATGATGGTGAGTCCCTTTCTCTACATTTAGCATGTATCATCTGGTGTCTGAAACGAACCTTTGATTTAAAATAAGGCTTAAAGAGACATAACATCTACTGAAAAAAAAGGGCAGCCCGGTGCATGTAGCTCCTGCTTGTGCAAGGTCCGAGGAAGGGTCCGACCTTTTGTCGCATAAGCATAAATTAACCTCGTCTTTTTTCCCTCAATAACAAAACAAGACTGCCTTAATTTCAATGAAGATACCATATCTCTTGCAGACTTTGTTATGTAAGTAAATGCTTCAGGTATAATATAATGTTGTGGAACTCATTACTTGTACTCGTTGCAGGAAGTCACATTTTCCTGTCTTGGGAAAGCATGCCTTCTCAGTAGTTTTATCTTATATGTTCTACCACCCAGCTCTTTAGCAGAATCATGCGAGCAAGAATATTCTCTGCCAAACATGCCTTTGCTATTCTCAATAGCTATGGTCGGTGCTACTGTTGGAGGTAAGAACATCATGCTATTAATTGAAGGAAGTTAGGACATCAAATGGTGTTTTTAGCCGTCAAACTGCCCATGAGTTTCCTCATGACGTACACAACGAATAGTTTTTATTCACCATGTGTTTAAAGTTTTAAATTTGAATTTTTAAGGATTACTTTTTGAAGAATACACATTTAACTACTTCTAATATCTGGGAAGTGCATGAGTGTGATCTGCACCCTTGCAAGCTTACATCTGTTCGTCACAACGTACTTGTTTTCCCTATTCCTTGCCTACCGCTGGTTAAATTTAAAGCATATTAAGTTTTGCTTCGCTTTCACATTTTAAGGTAACTTACTGCTACTATGGTTGAGATGCACACCCCGAATGTCAAGAAACTTGCATGTTGTAGAACTTTAGTTATGCTGTCATCCAACTGGGTGCCGATTTCCTCAATTGATGCATCCAGTTCCAAAAGTACTGCATTCTTTCTAATTATCAAAGAGATGGTACACTTTTCTTTTGTTTCTTCTACATTTTGTACGTGTAGAATTAATATAAGTACTGTATTCTTTTGGTTATTATTTAGATGGTACTCCCTTCGTTCTGAAATAAATGACGTTTAGGACAGTTAATTTAGTTCAAATTGAACTAGATTTTGTATCCTAAACGTTATTTATTTCAGAACGGAGGGAGTACAGTTTTCTTTCGTTTCTGCTACAACTCTTTCCTATATTGTTCCTTTTTCATGACTGCCTTACATTCCCTTTTATTTTTAATAATAAGTGCATTGGTTGATGTGTCATAATTTCAGATTTTATGTTTGTAATATGCATGGTTCCCTCTGTTATGGGAACCATTTGGTAGTTTCTGCTTTATGTTGAACAATACAGATATCCTGTAGGCCTTCTTGCGAGACAGAGGAGAGGGGAGCTGACACGGCTGAATGATCAGTTACGGCAGATAAATGCTGCACTGAGAAGACAAGCCAAGATTGAATCTTATGCTCCTACTTTGAGTTATGCACCAGTTGGCAGTAAGATACAAGAATCAGATGTCATTGTTGATCCTCAGAAAGAGCGCCTAGTTGCCTATCTCAGAAGTGGAAAGAACCACCTGAGAAACCAAGCCCCTGACAAGGCATTTCCTGAGTTTAAGGCAGCACTTGATCTTGCACAATCTTTGAGTGATCATGTTGAAGAGAAGAAGGCGGCACGAGGACTAGGTTTGTTCTTTCTTTCTTAGATTTTGATGCATATTAGAAACTTGAACACTACAATACATGTAGAAACTTGATACATTACAATACATGTCGGCCATTGCTCTGCGTCTCACATTTGCTTAGTTATTTTCTTTTCTAAAATTCTTTAAGTATGCTATATGGAAAAGTATGACTGAATGATAAGGATTTGGAACCCGAATGATGTCAGTGTGTCTCCATCAACTAACAAATAGCTGTGCTAACTGGAAATAGTTTGATGTGTTTTCCAAATCCAAGTAACAGAGTTTCTTTGCATTCTCCAGGAGCATCTCTGCAAAGACAAGGCAAGTACAAAGAAGCCGTAAAGTACCATTCCATGGTGCTAAGCATCTCGAAGATGACCAGAGAGGATTCAGGTGTGACGGAAGCATACGGAGCAATAGCAGACTGCTACACCGAGCTGGGTGAGCTCGAGAAGGCAGGCGAGTTCTACGACAAGTACATCGCAAGATTGCAGAACGACTGAAAACAAGAGCTCTTATATGACAACCCGTGAGAGGAAAAATAAAGCTAATCTGATCCTTATCTTTTTTTTTTCTTTCCGATGCCGTGTAATGTTTTTGTAAATGTGCAGTTCCTCGCTGGGACCGAGGTTCTTTTCTGCTGAATTGTCTCGGGATGTTTATGGCACGGGTCAGCGCCATGCTGTGTAGTCAGCAGTAGCTTAAAGTTCAGTACTTCATGATACTTTTGCATGTGTTCAAATCTGCAACTAGCGAACCGGCCAGAGGCTCAAAGGTCGAGGGTTTTTTATCCATCGTACGTTGACACTAACATTATGAGATATGACATCAGCGAAACAAATAAAGATAATATATATGTGCTGGTAAACAGCATATGCAACCATTTTGTCAACTTAATTAGTATTATGTATTTATAGTTTATAATATTATATTATTTAGTAATGTAATGAATTATTATTATATATATATACTACTATAATAAACTTAAGTTTGTGTTAAGTTATGGCCTGTGTTGATCTGTCTGTTGCATGTGTTTATTTTGGATTGACCCGTGGATGCTAGTTGATGCCCTAGGCACCATGTCTAACTAAAAGGCTGCCTGATTATGAATCAAATTGAGCGTACGCATTTTTAGGATCTAAATTAACGTAGGAAATTTGAAACTAAAGCTAAGAACAAAGTAAATATGTCAAGTGCATTATATAGAAATAAAACATGTACATTACAACCAAACCGTGACAAAAGAAATCATCAAACAAACGTGACTTTCAGAATGTAACTAAATTGGAAAACTGAACTTAAAATTAATCCGTAATTGTCTAGGCTCACGGCCCTATCTGACTAATGTAGCGAAGGTGATATGCATGGCCCTCATCTACATCATCTCAGTAATAATGCAACAACATCATACGAACGAATGCAACAAGGTTTTGTTCATTGACATGAACCATCAAATGGTGCAGCCGATCAGTGTGCCCCTCCTGCCTGCTTGCAGAGAACCAAGCACATGTCGTCTTTTGATCCACTGGAACTTTCATGCCGCATTATTGAGGATCAAAAACGTTGTGGTCGCAATAACAATGAACCGTCCGTTGGGAATATTACTGCTAGTCTGGGTCCTCCAGGCACTATTCCAGGATAGCCAGTCAGGACCTTACTGAATGGGTCGTTTTCAATTCTGCATCGCCTAGTACAACGATGTTTGCTGTAGTCGGCAGATGGGGTGGGGGCCGGGGAGAAATTAGGAGGGTCGTCGGTTGTATGACAACGCTTAGGCAATCTTGGTCTGGAAATCTCGAGAAGAAACAACATTACTGGACATCTTGCAGATTGAATGATAGACCAGAGGAAGTGAAATGGTGTAAGAATGGAGGTGTAGGAGATACCCAACTCGACCGGATGGCTTTATATATAGACATCAGAACGGAGGAGGGTATCAGAGGGGGTAAGAGGCGGGAAACCATGTTCAACTCCTGCAGATGCTAAAGTCATCGGCTGCCATTGAACTTGACATCTTTTCTACATAAATTACGTGATGACTGATACTCATACGAGAATATACTAAGTTCAGCAAAAGACTAACACTAATGACAGCAGAAGACGACTAAATGAGGACTCCATTCCACAGGAAGCTTGAGTGCGGTCAAAACCCTCCAATTTTATCCATCTTCACATCTCCGAATGCATCTGTTGGACGATATTTTCGGATCACAGCCGAGCGCTGCGTCCGTTGCGGCGCGCGCGCGTTACGCGCTGCATGGCGCTGCGTCCGCTGCATGCGCGCGTAGCGCGTGAGTCCGTTGAGGCTCGGCCTCTCGTCCAGTGCTGCTCGTCTCTTATTTGTATCAGTTCCACCGATGAATATTATTGATGATCATTCTCCCACATGGTATCAGCTAACATCGATCCTTCTATCCTCCGCTTCCGCCTCTCTGACATGGCTGCTAGCCCGACGTCTTCCATCGCCGGCTCCTCAGCCTCCACACACTCTAATCCATTTGCTGATTCGTCTACCCCTGTTGCCGCCGCAACTCTACAGCACGTGAACATCCGTTCACATGTTCCGATCATCCTAGACTACGGTGAGTCGAACTTCTCGATCTGGAGTGCGTTCTTTGACGCCACGTTTCGAAAATTCGGATTGATCGACCACATTGACGGCACCGTCGATGCTCAAAGCATGTGGCACAATACCGACTGGCTTCAGATTGACCAGTGCATTGTGTCGTGGCTTTACAACTCGATCACTCCGGATCTCATGAAAATGGTCAAAGTACCACACCCGACGGCGTATCTGCTGTGGTCGGCGATCCGGGGTCTCTGCCTCGACAACTCGGATCAACGTGCCGTCTACGCGCTCCAGGAGTTCCATGGGCTCTTTCAAGGCGATCTCACAATCTCGGCGTATTTCAGTCGCCTCAAAGAGCTCGCTGACCTCCTCCGCGATGTCGGGCACCCCGTTTCGGATTCTTCGATGGTCATCAACGCACTCCGCGGGCTGTCATCCAAATTCAGCCACGCTATCTCGGTGTTGACTGCATCGAAACCGCTGCCGACGTTTCTCTACGTCCGTAACTATCTTCTTCAAGATGAATCTCGCCAGGCGCACACGGCCAAGATGGAGGCCAACACCGCACTTTTGGCCACTGGCAAGTCGACTGCCAACTCCACACCACAGCCGCCTGCCACGGCTGCGTTCCCCAGCAACATGCAGCAACCATCCGGCAACAACGGTGGTGGCGACCGTCGTGGTCGTCGCAAGAAAAAAGGCGGCCGTAACTCCAGTGCACAAGCATCTGGCGTCCCCAATGCAGCCACGACCAACGGCACCGGAAACAGTGCCCCACGGCCTCCGTGGCAACCTGCGTACAACCCGTGGACGGGCGTGAAGCGTGGCAGATGCCGCTCTGGCGCCCGTCCAACTCGGGTCTGCTCGGTCCCCGCCCAGGAGTCCCTCCGCAGCAGGCGCTCCACGCCACGACCACGCCAGCATTCCAGGAGATGAACATGCCTGGTCAGCAGCTCCAGGCAGTGGCGCCTGCTGGTCTTCTCACAGCCCTCAACGGCGTGCCTCCACCAAGCCAATACTCCGGGACTGACTGGGTATTCGATACCGGTGCCAGCTCCCATATGGTCAATCATCCTGGTATACTCTCTTCCTCCGCACCTCCACAGCACGATTCCACGATCGTCGTTGGTAACGGTGCTACCTTGCCCGTTCAATGAATCGGACATGCTACTATTCCCACACATCGCAATGCTTTACATCTTCGCAATGTCCTGCTCTCACCCAACTTAGTCAAAAATTTAATTTCTGTTCGCGCTCTTACGCGTGACAACAACGTTGCTGTTATTTTTGACTCTGTTGGTTTCACTATCAAGGATCTTCGTACGGGGACGACTCTGCTCCGCTGTGATTCTACCGGCGACCTGTACTCCTTCCACCAGCCACAGAATAACACCCAGCACCATCATTCCATGGTGGCCTCGCTGACGTCTCCCATTTGGCATGCACGCTTGGGACATCCCGGACATGGTCATCTCCAGCGCGTGCTGTCTTCATTTAATTTTCGATGTTCGAAGGCCGATAGTCACACGTGCAGCGCATGTCAGCTTGGCAAGCACGTAAGGCTACCCTTCCAGCATTCTAGTAGCATGTCCACATTTCCTTTCCAATTGTTACATTGTGATGTATGGACGTCACCCATCCCAAGCAACTCGGGTTTCAAATATTATCTTGTCATTCTTGATGATTTTTCACATTTTGCTTGGACTTTCCCACTTCGCCACAAGTCTGACGTCCTACCCTCGCTAATAACCTTTCATGCCTTTGTGCAAACACAGTTTCGCCAGCCCATATCTTGTATTCAAACTGACAACGGCAAGGAGTTCGACAACATGGCTGCACGCTGCTTCCTCGCGAACCACGGCATCGTCTTGCGTCTCACCTGCCCATACACTTCCCAACAGAATGGTCGCGCGGAGCGCATTCTCCGCACCCTCAATGACAGCATGCGTACCATGCTTTTGCATGCCTCTGTCCCACCCACATTCTGGCTGGACGCACTCGCCACAGCCACGTATCTCCTAAACCTTCGACCATGTCGCATGCGCAACAATATGACACCACACGAAATTCTTCTTGGGCGACCACCGTCTTATGACCATCTTCGGGTATTCGGATGTTTGTGCTACCCTAACACATCGTCCACCATGCCTCATAAGCTCGCACCACGCTCCCTGCCGTGCATTTTCCTTGGCTATCCCATCGATACAAAGGGGTATCGCTGCTACGATCCCTCCTCACGGCGTGTCATCACTTCGCGGCACGTTACTTTTGATGAGTTTTCTTTTCCTTTCAGGGATCAGAAAACCAATGTGCAGGTGGTGCCATCGGACGATCCTGGACGGCTGCAGGTATCTGATCCAATATTCCTGCCGCCCAGACCGTCTGGTCCGTTACGAGCTCCTGTTACTCGTGCGCCAGGTGCAACGGACCCAGTTGCGGCACCTTCCGCCTCAGCACCAACAGCTCCTGCATCTACGGCTCGTTCATCGATGCCTGCATGCAGCGGACGTGTGCATGCGGAGCGCCGGTCCCATGCAACACGCGCGGTTCTTGCCAACGAACCGCATCCAAACACGGGCCATCAGTTGGCAGCGTGCGATTCCTCCTCGCATGCCACACGGGCGTCGCGCGAGACCCAACCAACTGCTGCACCTCATCCGCATGCAGCTCCCTCAGTTGCCCCTCATCCGCATGCAGCTCCGTCAGTTACGCCTCCAACTCCAGCTTCTAACCAACTGCATGCATCGCCAGCAACTCCCCTGCCTATCACAAATTCATCCAACGCATCACACGGAAGTCCAGCACTTCCGTTGTCTCCAGCTGCACACATGCATCCCGATCCTGCTGCGTTTCAAATTCCCTCCCAAGCTGCACACCCATCTCCTGTCCGACACCCAATGATAACACGCGCTCGCTCCGGGATCCACCTCCCAAACCCCAAGTACGCCGCCACTGCCACAACTCAGCCAACGCCGCCTCCCACCTCCGTCCGCGCTGCCATGCGCGATCCCGAGTGGAAAGCTGCCATGCAGGAAGAGTACCGGGCATTGTGCGACAACAAGACTTGGATCTTGGTTCCACGACCAGCCGGCGTCAATGTCATCACCGGCAAGTGGCTGTTCAAAAACAAGCTAGCTGCCGACGGTAGTCTTGCACGACGCAAGGCACGATGGGTTGTCCGCGGGTTTCACCAACGACCGGGGATCGACTTCGACCAAACATTCTCCCCTGTCGTGAAACCAGCGACTATTCGCACGGTACTCCACCTCGCATCGGCCAGGCGGTGGGTTGTACACCAACTCGACGTGAAGAATGCCTTCTTGCATGGTGAATTGTCGGAGCGGGTGTACTGTACTCAACCAACAGGCTTCATCGACAACGACAGACCCGACTACGTCTGTCTCCTGTCGAAGTCACTGTACGGCCTCAAGCAAGCACCGCGGGCATGGTTTCAAACCTTTGCCGCGGCGCTACACTCGATCGGCTTCAAAAGCACCGGCTCAGACTCGTCGCTCTTCGTGTACAGGTGCGGCAACGACATGGCTTATTTGCTATTATATGTCGATGACATTGTACTTGCCGCATCCTCCGCGGTACTGCTCCAAAGCTTTGTACAGAGGCTCAGCACAAACTTCGCGATGAAGGATCTTGGGCCGTGCACTTCTTCCTTGGCATTCAGGTGCAACGGACCGCATCAGGGTTCTTCCTCAATCAGTCATCATATGCTGAAGATGTCCTCCAGCGTGCTGGGATGTCTAATTGCAAGCCATCCAGTACACCTGTCGACACCAAGCCGAAGAGTTCTGCACACGACGGCAACCCGGTGCAAGATGCTTCTTTCTATAGAAGTATCGCGGGTGCGCTGCAGTACCTGACGCTAACGCGACCAGATATCGCGTATGCCGTCAATCAAGCCTGTCTACACAGGCATTCTCCACGAGATGTGCACTGGAATCTTGTGAAAAGAATCCTGCGCTACATCAAAGGGACCATCAACCATGGGCTACAGCTACACTCCTCGTCGACAAACACTCTGACCGCGTACTCGGATGCTGACTGGGCCGGCTGCCCGGATACTCGCAGATCCACCTCAGGATACTGCGTCTACTTGGGGGACTCTTTAGTCTCCTGGTCGTCGAAGCGCCAGACAACGGTGTCTCGTTCGTCTGCAGAAGCTGAATACAGAGCTGTCGCAAATGCAACAGCCGAGTGTTCTTGGCTGCGACAACTGCTACACGAGTTGCATATCGACATCCCGAAGGCCACCATCATGTAGTGTGACAACGTCTCCGCGGTCTACCTCAGTCAGAACCCGGTACACCATCGGCGCACAAAGCATGTTGAACTTGACATTCATTTCGTACGGGAGAAGGTGGCACTCGGGCAGCTTCGCGTCTTGCACGTGCCAACAAAGATGCAATTCGCAGATATCATGACCAAAGGATTGCCTACATCGGTGTTTGAAGATCTTAGGAACGGCTTATGCATAACGTGTAATAGGGCATAAACTGAGGGGGGTGTTGGACGATATTTTCGGATCACAGCCGAGCGCTGCGTCCGTTGCGGCGCGCGCGCGTTACGCGCTGCATGGCGCTGCGTCCGCTGCATGCGCGCGTAGCGCGTGAGTCCGTTGAGGCTCGGCCTCTCGTCCAGTGCTGCTCGTCTCTTATTTGTATCAGTTCCACCGATGAATATTATTGATGATCATTCTCCCACAGCATCTACCCTTGAAACTGAAAGCAGCGGGCTCGTGAGTACATAATATACTCAACAAGTACTCTACACTAAGAGCGTCTAATTGTTTTTGGAAAATTGAGCAGAAAATCTGTGACAGACCAATAAAATACCTTTGATTGGTTTGAATAGTGTTTTTCTTTTGCAGCACATTCTAAAAAAAAGAAAGACAAAAGAAAAAAGGCAAGTACAAAACAAGATACAAAAGTCGCACAAAAAAGGAAAATAGAAGTACTTGCATGATTTGTATCATCTGGTTTTGTTACATGTCTTGCTAGATTGAACTACTATGAACACATTTAGACCAGCAACTTTGACAAGTACCTTGGACACTTATTCAACTTTACTATTCGATTTCATTGTTTCTAAATCCTTTCTACGATATAAAGTGTCTTCCAAGCTACACTTTTCTCTTGAGTTGAATACATACACCTTTGCAATCATGTCATGCTCGATTGGTTTTTCACACCGGTCACGTTTACGATATAAAGGCACGATGGGTTGTCCGCGGGTTTCACCAACGACCGGGGATCGACTTCGACCAAACATTCTCCCCTGTCGTGAAACCAGCGACTATTCGCACGGTACTCCACCTCGCATCGGCCAGGCGGTGGGTTGTACACCAACTCGACGTGAAGAATGCCTTCTTGCATGGTGAATTGTCGGAGCGGGTGTACTGTACTCAACCAACAGGCTTCATCGACAACGACAGACCCGACTACGTCTGTCTCCTGTCGAAGTCACTGTACGGCCTCAAGCAAGCACCGCGGGCATGGTTTCAAACCTTTGCCGCGGCGCTACACTCGATCGGCTTCAAAAGCACCGGCTCAGACTCGTCGCTCTTCGTGTACAGGTGCGGCAACGACATGGCTTATTTGCTATTATATGTCGATGACATTGTACTTGCCGCATCCTCCGCGGTACTGCTCCAAAGCTTTGTACAGAGGCTCAGCACAAACTTCGCGATGAAGGATCTTGGGCCGTTGCACTTCTTCCTTGGCATTCAGGTGCAACGGACCACATCAGGGTTCTTCCTCAATCAGTCATCATATGCTGAAGATGTCCTCCAGTGTGCCGGGATGTCTAATTGCAAGCCATCCAGTACACCTGTCGACACCAAGCCGAAGAGTTCTGCACACGACGGCAACCCGGTGCAAGATGCTTCTTTCTATAGAAGTATCGCGGGTGCGCTGCAGTACCTGACGCTAACGCGACCAGATATCGCGTATGCCGTCAATCAAGCCTGTCTACACAGGCATTCTCCACGAGATGTGCACTGGAATCTTGTGAAAAGAATCCTGCGCTACATCAAAGGGACCATCAACCATGGGCTACAGCTACACTCCTCGTCGACAAACACTCTGACCGCGTACTCGGATGCTGACTGGGCCGGCTGCCCGGATACTCGCAGATCCACCTCAGGATACTGCGTCTACTTGGGGGACTCTTTAGTCTCCTGGTCGTCGAAGCGCCAGACAACGGTGTCTCGTTCGTCTGCAGAAGCTGAATACAGAGCTGTCGCAAATGCAACAGCCGAGTGTTCTTGGCTGCGACAACTGCTACACGAGTTGCATATCGACATCCCGAAGGCCACCATCATGTAGTGTGACAACGTCTCCGCGGTCTACCTCAGTCAGAACCCGGTACACCATCGGCGCACAAAGCATGTTGAACTTGACATTCATTTCGTACGGGAGAAGGTGGCACTCGGGCAGCTTCGCGTCTTGCACGTGCCAACAAAGATGCAATTCGCAGATATCATGACCAAAGGATTGCCTACATCGGTGTTTGAAGATCTTAGGAACGGCTTATGCATAACGTGTAATAGGGCATAAACTGAGGGGGGGTGTTGGACGATATTTTCGGATCACAGCCGAGCGCTGCGTCCGTTGCGGCGCGCGCGCGTTACGCGCTGCATGGCGCTGCGTCCGCTGCATGCGCGCGTAGCGCGTGAGTCCGTTGAGGCTCGGCCTCTCGTCCAGTGCTGCTCGTCTCTTATTTGTATCAGTTCCACCGATGAATATTATTGATGATCATTCTCCCACAGCATCTACCCTTGAAACTGAAAGCAGCGGGCTCGTGAGTACATAATATACTCAACAAGTACTCTACACTAAGAGCGTCTAATTGTTTTTGGAAAATTGAGCAGAAAATCTGTGACAGACCAATAAAATACCTTTGATTGGTTTGAATAGTGTTTTTCTTTTGCAGCACATTCTAAAAAAAAGAAAGACAAAAGAAAAAAGGCAAGTACAAAACAAGATACAAAAGTCGCACAAAAAAGGAAAATAGAAGTACTTGCATGATTTGTATCATCTGGTTTTGTTACATGTCTTGCTAGCTTGAACTACTATGAACACATTTAGACCAGCAACTTTGACAAGTACCTTGGACACTTATTCAACTTTACTATTCGATTTCATTGTTTCTAAATCCTTTCTACGATATAAAGTGTCTTCCAAGCTACACTTTTCTCTTGAGTTGAATACATACACCTTTGCAATCATGTCATGCTCGATTGGTTTTTCACACCGGTCACGTTTGCCACCTACAGTGTTGGTAAGAACACTTGTAAGAGCGTGGTAAGACGCTTATTGAGAGTGTGTGATTCTACTTTCACCGTGCCATTATCCTTTGTAGTTGATAGGGATAATACATTTTTGTTGCCTTCTGCTTGCTACCGACAATGTCAGGTAAAAGCAAGGATCATGAATTAATTGTTGAGATGATTGATATGATGAAGACAACGATGGAACTGCTCACTAAGAATTAAACATCAACAATGGTCACATTGACAAACTTGGATCACACATCAACAGAGGCTTCACACATGATATTTAGACCATCTTCGCAACTCGTCCCGTAAGAAGTAATTACATCTTTCTATCTCTTCCTTCTTATGATGGTTTTGGTTACTATGAATATATTGCTTGGGAAATAGAGATTGATAAAATTTTTAGACAATGTCGTATGTATGAAAGAAGAAAGCATAGGAATGTTGCTAGTGCATTAACTGATTCTGTATTAACATGGTGGAAGAACATAAGTGATTTAGAAAGACCTCGAACATGGAATGATATGAAAGTTCTTATGTGAGAAACTTTTGCTAATGTATCTAATTACAAAGATGAAATACATGAACTTGAGAAGAATTTTCTTGTTGTACCTCCTCCAATACCTAACGTTTTGCAGGAACATGAACAAATAAATATAGAAAATGCAGAAGAGAATGAGCTGTTCAACAACTGTTGTGAAAGTTTAGATCTATCAATTCATAATGCACCTCAAATTACTGCTGAAAATGAGAATAAATGTAACGAATATCACAATACACATGTTGAAGCTGAGAAGTTTTTTATCTGATTTTTTCCACCAATCATGGTATTATCGAGGAGCAATCCTTGCGCTAATTAAGAAAGAGTTGTGTGCTGATAATTCTATTATCCCTATAAGAAAACAGGTGAATGAACTTTAAATTTTATCACCCACATGTACTTAAATTAAACATTTGATTCACATTACTTGTGAAATTGATGAGCTGAAATTATTGTCTTCTCTAAATACTTTTGGTTATATTGAATTTGATGCTCTTTGTAATCAGCATACTGTAGAGAGAAGAATATTTTTAAAAACTGAATTGCCTTTGTTCACAAGAAATACTTTTCATGCTATAGGCAATTATGAACATAGTGGTGTATTTATGGTGCATAAACTTTACATATGTTCAAATGAGAAGGCTCCTTTTGTGTTGCAACAACATGGTAAAGTAAATGGATGCGCTAACGCTAATAATGTTTTGTCAAGTTTTTCTAGTCCTTTTTTTTGCAGCAGGGACAACATATAAAAGAGGAGCATTGTTCGCTGCGGTTGTGCAATATGGACAACACTCATTCCATGCCCAAAGCAAGCCTCTTTACTGGACATACGAGCAAGCTACGGACGGTTTGTCATTAAGAAGGTTAGAATGATGTGATCATGCACATCATCATTGCACATACAAACATGGCACGGTGTGTATTTGTTTGGGATCCGGGCTCAAGTGAACATGCACACTCATTTGATGGAAAACATCGAAATATATAGTGCAGTATATCGTCCACCACCTTGGCCTCCTCCTTTCATGCGCACAAGTGGATTTGATGGCATTTCACATTTGGACCCGCACATGAGAGAAGATGAGTTTGAGTCGAGGACGAATCCAATTTAAAAAGGGAAGGATGATGAGGACATCACTCCTATAGATATACATAACACTCCATTGAAAATATAAGATGCAATCGTTAGAGTTCACACACAACAGTTGAATTTAGAGGTGAGCTCGTTCTTATATATTTCCTTATATGTTTTTGAGAATAGACAGCTACCTAATGACTTAATTGTGTTTAGGATCTTTCGAGAGGTTCAAGAAGTACTTGGATAAAGGCTTAGGGGCGTGGAGGACCAGAGAATACGTCTAAAGAAGATAGAGGCCGAGCCCAACTCGAAATCGAGTCCAACTCGGGCCCAGAAGCACTTCGCACTAAAATGAAGGCCTAGGACACATACGGACTCCATTTTGGACGTTCAACATATGCACGGAAAGAGGAGAGAATAAAATTTCCAATGCCGCTGGTCCCATGTCAAAATTCTTCCGGAGTCCACGAAAATCATCGAAAGAAAATCAAGTTCAGAATCTCTCAGGGTGCAACGCCACTGTATTGGGCCATTGGGCTTTGTATCAAGTACAAGTCCATTATTTTCGTGTCTTAGGTTAGGTCACGACCCCAACACCTCTTAGACGTCTTCCCACCTATTTATACTTCATAGTAGCCGCCAAAAACAATTGGGTTTTGTTTAGATTAATCTGTTATACACAGTTTCGCCGTTCATCGGTTTGTGAGACCCCAACTTTGCAATTCAGATTGCTTCTTCTTCGTTCTTGCTCGAGTTATTGATTGCACTTGTAGAGATTAAGCTTACTTGTGAGGTCAAGATTGTAAAGCACGGTTGATAACCAATGGAACAGTGGTGTAGTGATTGCAGGGGTTATTCGTGTTCTCCTCGAGAGCCTCAGATCATCAATGTCGAGATCTCCACCATCTGACTTATCCATTACCTACCGGAAGATCGGATCTAAACTTCTCATCAACTATCCCTAACAGCTTAATGCAAGCAAGCCTTTAACAAGATTCTAGACCAAGTTCTACCCATACAGGGTAGTGAGGTATGTATAAATAATATTCAGGAAACATAGCACCAAAACCGGTCCTTATATCGCCGAAACGAGCATCCTCACATCCATGACATTCTAAAACATCATCATCCTCCACCTACTCTCAACCAGGGGCATACAATCCCACTGAAACTAGCCACATAGAGAAGCGGCCCAAAAACTCCTGAGCTGCACCATGAGCTTCCTTCCATGGCAGGTCACACCTAGCTCACGGCAAGGACAAAGAAATGCTCCACAAATCATCAAGGTGATTAAAAGACGTCCCTGACGGAGGCAAGTACAGAACCAACACGATTGTGTAGAAGCAATAAATCCGAGTGTATGCTTTGCACCACTACTAATGCCGTTTGTTAATTGTCTCCTGTTTCAGGCTAGCTAGCTAGTCATCAACCTGAGTATTGTGCAGAAGCTCTCCATGCTACCAACTATCTTCTTAATCGCATTCATGTTAGAAATAAGCCTTGTGTGTCCAGGGCAGGAGTCAATTTCTTCGAGTGTGTTTGTGTGCGTGACAATGTGCATGGACACGTTGAATATGTGTAGGTGAGCTCGGTTGGATGCTGGTCTGTCCATGAGCGCGTCGTGTGGGTTGATCGACGTGTACATGGCGATGCATGCAACTGCATGCGTGTGCATGCCGGGTCATCGCGTGTGGGAGGCGCACGATCCCATCTTTAGCTGTGTTCAGTTGTTATATATGATCGCTGAAGAGGAAATAACGGAGCAGTTGTTGCCTCCGAGAGGAAAAAATGAGTATCTCCTGGTGTTCGCGTGCGTTCTTAGACTCCTACACATTCTTCTGCGTGGATCTCGTTTTGATCCCGACAATTGGCATCAGAGCCGGCTACGGGCTGGACAGCGATCGCGGCAAGGGGTTTGTCGTTGGCATCGTGTCCGCGTGAGGAGCAGAAGGTCTGATGGGGAAGATTGGAGGCAAAGGAGATGGAGCGACGTCGAAGGAAGGGGATGCCAGAGAAGGGAGCAGCTCAGTCCAGCGTGTGATCCGAGAGGTGAGCGGGGGAACTTCTTTTCCCATGCTCACGAAGAAAAATTATTCGGATTGGGCCCTGCTTATGAAGGTAAAACTCAAGGCTAGAATGCTTTGGGAGGCGATTGAGACCGGGAACGTGAAGCAGCACGAAGACATGCAGGCATTGGATGCGCTGTGCAGTGCAGTTCCGCTGGAGTTGTGGCCGGTGATCGCAGATAAAGACACGGCGAAGGAGGCGTGGGATGCTATTGCCACAATGCACATCGGAGACGACCAGGTCAGGAAGACATCGGCTCAGAATTTTCGTCGGCAGTTCGATGCTGCTACGTTCAAGGAAGGGGAATCCGTGGAGGATTTCGCACTTCGACTCAGTGGTATGGCATCAACTCTCACAACTCTGGGTGATAAGATTACGGAGACTCACGTAGTTGAAAAAATGATCCGGAGTGTCCCTCAGCGTTTTCGGCAAGTTGTAGTAGCAATTACCACGTTGATCGACGTGTCGACACTCACGGTGGCCGATCTGACCAGGAGACTCAAAGCTGCCGAAGAAGCCTTCGATGATCTGTCGTCGGTGATGCAGCACGACGGGAAACTCTATCTCACAGAAGAGGAGTGGCTGGCAAGGCAGAGGAAATGTGAAGCTGGACGTTTTCATGGAGAAAGTAGTCGCACCGGAGGAGGTCGTCGTGGTGGAGGAAGGCGAGGCCGTGGTCGAGGTCACAGAAATGATGGTGGATCATTTTCTGGTGCGTCCAACAACCTCTGTAGGGACGAGTGCAGGAGGTGTGGTAAGTTGGGGCATTGGGCTCGGGATTGCCGTGTGAAACCGAAGAAAGAGCAAGCTCATGTCGTGCACGAGAAGGAGGAGGAGGAGGCTTCTCTTCTTGTTGTCAAGTCGTCCCCATTAGTGTCTACTGAAATGACACAAGATGATTCTGTGAAGGGAGGAGTGAAGGAGCGGGAGACGCCAAAAGCTTTGGAGGAACGGGTGTTGGTACATCTCCAAGACACAGAGCGACATGAGAAGGAAGCGTGGATCATGGACACGGGCGCCACGAACCAAATGTCTAGGCGTAGCGAGGTGTTTGTGGAACTGGACAGGAGTATTGCAGGTTCAGTTTGCTTTGGTGATGACTCAATGGCCAAAATAGAAGGAAAGGGGACAATCATGTTTACTTGTAAGAATGGAGAGCGCAGGGAATTCACCGGGGTTTACTATATTCCTCGACTGACCACAAATATGTGAGCATCGGCCAGTTGGAGGAAGAAAGCTACGTGGTAGAAATCAAGAGCGGGTCAATGAAGATCCATGAGCCAAGAGGTAGACTGTTGGCAAGAGTTGATCGTATACCAAATCGCTTGTTCGTACTGCATCTGCCGGTGGTGCGAGCTGACTGTCTTGTGATGAAAGCCAACCAAGAAGCTTGGAGGTGGCATGCACGGTTCGGGCATGTAAATGTGGCTGCTCTGAAGAAGATGGATCGGGAGGAGTATGTTCGAGGTCTGCCTGAGATAGACAAGTTGGATCATCTCTGCGAGGCATGTCTTGCCAGTAAGCAGAGAAGGTTGGCATTCCTGGATCAAAGTGAGTATCGTGCTGAACGGCCACTAGAGCTGGTACATGGTGACCTGTGTGGTCCGATCACTCCGACCACACCGAGTGGGAGTAAGTATTTCTTGCTGTTAGTGGATGATCGGAGTAGATACATTCGGATAAAACCAATGCCAATCAAAGATTGTGCAGCCGAGGCGATAAAGTTTTTCAAGGCTGAAGCAGAAAGTGAGTCTGGTCTGAAACTCGGCACACTTAGGACTGACAATGGAGGATAGTTTACATCTCATGAGTTTGCTGAGTTTTGTGCCAAAGAGGGGGTACATCGTCAACATTCGGTGCCTTACTGCCCACAACAAAATGGTGTTGTGGAACGCCGAACGGCACCGTGGTTGCTGCAGCTAGGAGTATGCTCAAAGCCAAGAACCTACCGGGATGGTTATGGGGACAGGGCCGGCCCTGGGGCAGTGCCCAAGGGGCGACCGCCCCGGGCCCCCAAAAATTAAGGGCCCCCTCTGAATTAGTCGATAAATTTTTATCACGCTACACAACTAAATAAGCAAATGTGATCAAAGTGGCATATGACAAAGAATTAATTAACCAAGAATAACAACCAATGAAATTGTGGATTGAGTCTGTATATTTTACGTAGATGGTCATCCTTTCCAACAATACTCATGGCCATGCAGAGTGGTAGAGGTTGAGCAGCTCCACATCGTTGCCTCGTCTAATCTTCTGAACTGGACGCCAATCGTTGAATCCTATCTTTATTCTCTTTGGTTGCGTATTGCGATTGTGATATCGCTGAGCTGCTCAAGGTTACAGGGCTGCATGCCACCACTTTATTGCCGTTGTCTTTATTGATTTTCTACATATACTACTTCTAGACTAGTTGATTTTCTCTTATTTTTTCTCTCATCTAAGTGTGTTATTTATGTCAAACTTATTACTGTGACACGGTTAGTGGTAATAAAATTTTATAATATAGTTTCGGTCAATGAGGGCCTAAGATTTTTTGTTGGCCCCGGGCCCCGAAAAAGTCAGGGCCGGCCCTGTATGGGGAGAGGCAGTGGTAACTGCCGTGTATGTGCTAAACAGGTGCTCAACAAGGAGTGTGACCGGGATGATTCCGTTCGAGGCATGGTTTGGGAGAAAACCGGCAGTTCATCATCTAAGGGTGTTTGGATGTATTGCTTTTGTCCGGAACACGACACCTCATCTCAGGAAGCTGGAGGATCGAGGGCGCAAGATGATTTTCATAGGGTATGAACATGGATCAAAAGCCTACCAATTTTATGATCTGGTCACTAGACGAGTACATGTGTACCGAGATGTGATTTTCAATGAAGAAGCTCAATGGAACTGGGAAAATGATCATGTGCAAGAGCAAGGTGATCGGAGCGATGACATATTCACTGTGGAGTACCATCTGAGGCAGCAAGAGCCTCCGGACGTGAGGGTAAGAGATTAGGAGGAGGTTGTTGAGGTCCTGGATGATGGTCTCATGTCACCATAGTTGGCTTTGCTGGGAGTGGATCTGCGGGACTTTGAGCAAGACAGGAGGTATTCCACACCACCCAGCGGTTGTTATGAACACTTAGATGTTGATTATGATGAAGCAGTACCTCTGAAGTTCAAGAAATTGATGATATCATGAGGAAAACACAACCTCCTGGCCATGTACCACACGCATTGACGGCTAGAGAGCAAATAGTGGAAGATTCATATGAACCAATCTCTTTCTCTCAAGCCTATGATCATCCATTCTGGAGAAGAGCGATGAGGGAAGAACTGGACTCGATAGAGGGGAATAACACTTGGTCACTTGTTGATCTGCCCTAGGGTCGACGAACGATCGGGTTGAAGTGGGTATACAAACTCAAGAGAGATGAAAATGGTGACGTGGTAAGACATAAGGCTCGATTGGTAATGAAGGGGTATGCCCAAAAGTCTGGGATCGACTACGATGAAGTCTTCGCGCCAGTGGCTCGCCTGGACAGTGTACGTATGCTCATTGCCCTTGCTTCGCATAAAGAATGGGAGTTACATCATATGGATGTGAAATCAGCATTTCTAAATGGGGATCTTCAAGAGGAAGTTTATGTGCAACAACCGACGGATTTTGGAAGTCCTGGAAATGAACATAAGGTACTCAGGTTGAGGAAAGCACTCTATGGAATGCACCAAGCACCCCGTGCGTGGAATGAAAATTGGATGGGACTCTATTGTCTTTTGGGTTCAAGAAGAGTTTATCTGAGCATGCAATCTACACTAGAAGTGAAAATAATCATCAGTTGGTTATGGGGGTCTATGTTGATGATCTAGTGATTACAGGAGAGAGTCATGAAGATATCAAAAGCTTCAAGATGCAAATGGCCAAAGTGTTCAAGATGAGTGATTTGGGCCTTCTCCATTATTATCTAGGCATCGAAGTGGTACAAACCCGTGAAGGCATTTCCATGAATCAAGGAACATATGCAAGAAAAATCCTTGAGAGAAGTGGGATGGCTGGATGCAATGCTTGTCAAGTACCGATGATAAATCGACTGAAACTAAGCAAGGAGAGCAAAGAACCTCCTGTTGATGCGACTGCTTATCGAAGTATAGTGGGGAGCTTGAGGTATTTGGTAAATACACACGCCCGGACTTGGCTTTTTCGGTCAGATATGTGAGCAGATTCCTGCAAGATCCGAGACAAGATCACATGGCAGCTGTGAAACACATATTAAGATATGTGGAAGGGACAAAGAATTGGGGTCTATGGTACAAGAAGAAGAAAGAAAAGATGGAGTTGATGGGTTTTTGTGATAGTGATTATGCAGGAAATATTGATTCAAGGAAGAGTACTACCGGGGTTATGTTCTTCTTGGCTGAAAGTCCAATCACATGGCAATCAACAAAGTAAAAGGTTGTTGCACAGTCCAGTTGTGAGGCTGAGTATATTGCAGCTGCGAATGCAGCGTGCCAGGGAGTATGGCTTGCTCGAGTATTAGCGGAGATGATGAGTTCGGAAATCAGTATTCTAACATTGAAGGTGGATAACAAATCAGCCATAGCATTGATCAAGAATCCAGTGATGCACGGGTATAGCAAGCATATTGAGGTCAAATATCATCTGGTGTGTGATCTGGCTGAGAAAAATAAGATTGAAGTGGAGTTTATAAGAAGCGAAGATCAACTAAGTGATATTCTAACAAAGCCTCTTGGTAAGATGAAATTCCAAGAATTTCGTGCAAGAATTAGAGTTGTTGATGTGAGTGTTCGACACAACAAGACTTAGGAGGAGATTTTTTAGAAATAAGGCTTGTGTGTCTAGGGCAGGAGTCGATTTCTTTGAGTGTGTTTGTGTGCGTCACAACGCGCATGGACATGTTGAACATGTGTAGGTGAGCTCAGTTGGACGCTGGTCTGTCCAGGAGCGCGTCGTGTGGGTTGATAGACGTGTGCATGGCGATGCATGCAGCTGCATGCGTGTGCATGCTGGGTACATCGCGTGTGGGAGGCGCACAATCCCACATTTAGCTGTGTTCGGTTGTTATATGATCGCTGAATAGGAAATAACGGAGCAGTTGTTGCCTCCGAGAGGAAAAAACGAGTTTGTCCTGGTGTTCGCGTGCGTTCTTAGACTCCTACACATTCTTCTATGTGGATCTCGTTTTGATCCCGACAATTCACACTATAACCTTGAGCTTCTCAACCCCGCAATTTGGATACCACAAGAGTCACACTGCTGTTATTATCTACTGAAGTGCCATCAGAATAGTCTAATATATATCAAGCCCAAACTATAATTACCTCACAAAATTTAGCCTCTAAAATCAGTTTTTGAGAGCAATCAAACGGGGTAATTTTTTTCCACTCCAACAGATCCTTTTAAAATGTATCCAAGAAACACTTTGGATGGACCACATCCACATTGGGAACAACAATAACGTTGGTTATCTTGAGAGAAGAATGGTAATCAGCACACTATTGATATCTGATAGCTGTTGATGCAAACAATCATCACGAGGAGCTTTATTGGTTTATTTTTATGAACCGTGACCTTAGACGACTAAAATTTAATATTTATTTTCCAATGGTTGAAACTGTGGTGATGATACCAGCAAAGATGTCTCAGACTAAAAGGTCTTCTACCGACGACCAACAAGATCATAGAATGGTCAGAATTAAACACAAACATTGAAAGTTCCCCTTCTCGCGTACCAAATTTATGTTGATTTTTAGTGTGGTGACAATCGATGCAGGTACATTAATATAATAGTTCAAATATTTTTATTAAACAAGAGATGTATGCATATTTATAATAGAATGAACCCAAATATTTCAAAATGATTTTAGAGATACTTTTCTCAACTTGGGCTGCCTGCTGCTATGCCACCGCTACCGCAGCCTCCGCAGCTACCTATGTCTTCACCGCTACCGGTGCATCCACAGCCTTTTCCCGTTGGAACACAGGTACAAATTATTGTTATGTTCACTTTCATTTTTATAAACTGTTACTATACTTATAACATGTATTATTGTTTATTTAGGGATCATCCTCAAGGGCACAAAACTTTCATAGTCCCCCTGTTACAAATTTGCGAGCATCTTCTTCAGGTGGACAGGGTGGAGGGGACGACTTTGTCGATCAATTCTTCGCACCCGGTGGTAGCAATTAGGTAAGTTTTGTGTTTTCATCTGCATTACATATTATGTATCTTAATTTTAAATGGAGCTTGTGTATAATAAGTCATATAATCAAATATGTTGTTGCTTTTTATTTCAATCTATAAGTCATATTCTTCACTTTGTTTTCATACAGGAAAACGGCGAAACGACGAGCAAAATGGTGTCGGAGCAATTTTGTTGGTTTGTTGGAAAACAAATGTGCGCATGTGATATGAGTTGCTTTGACAAAATGGTTGTATGAATAATGTGACATATGTCCGTTTATGTTTATTATATGTGTACAATGTAATGAAGAACACTGTTTCGACGACGTAATGCATTTGTTATTACGTGTTCTGTGTTATGTGTGTTTGATTTGTTATTTTATGTGTGTATTATTTTATGTGCTTCGAACTAAATAATATGTAACATTTTATTCTGTGTTAAATGTATTTTCGTGAGCCAAAAGTGGCCCACGAAAGTAATGCAATATTATTTTTGTGGGCCACAAAAAGGCCCACGAAAATAGAGCAACATTATTTTCGTGGGCCCTAAAGAAGGCCCACGAAAATAAACGAGCAGTATTTTCGTGGGCCACACAAGAGCCCACGAAAATAACAGGGCCTTATTTTCGTGGGCCACACACAGGCCTACGAAAATAACAGGCCTGTTTTTTCGTGGGCCACACACAGGCCCACGACAATAGCAGATCATATTTTCATGGGCCAGAAGGCGGCCCACGAAAAAACAGTACATTATTTTCGTGGGCTTTATCTTCTGCCCACGAAAATGAATATTTTCGTGGGCCTCTTGAAGCCGACGAAATTAAATGTATTTTCGTGAGTCGCCGACGAAATTAACTTTATTTTCGACGGATTATTTTCGTGGGCCCGGTGCCCACGAAAATAAGCAAAAAACCCACGAAAATAAGTATTTTCGTGGGTTTTTTGCTTATTTTCGTGGGCCACCGGCCCACGAAAATATATCGGTTTCCTGTAGTGATTGTTGTGCTATCTCACTCCAATTATATTCGCATATTTAGATCTGTCCAATTGCAACACTCTTTTGTAATATATAGGTACATGATATCTTATTACCTATAATATATATATATATATATATATATATATATATATATTTGTCCAATCAGTCTTTGAGATACATATGTGAATAGCACCTACTACTGTCATAAGCTCATAACTGAGGAGACATCTACAGTGCAAAAAGAACTTACGTTGCTAATATGCTAATACATATTTGCGTCCATCCGATGTATTACCAGCGGTTAAGATTATGAGAGGTGAAGGTGCAATCTCACCGTAATAAATATTTTGAAAAACAACCCCAGTATTTACATCTTCTTGCATCTCCACCTTTCCTAATCTTAGCCGTCGGTGATAGATCGAATGACCACAAATGTTTATCAGCATATTAACATCCTAAACCTCTTTTACACTAGATATACCCCCATAACTGAAGAGTGTCACAGGTTACGACCTTTTGGATCAACTTTTTATATATAATAATATGAAATTGTTTACATATATATTTCTATATAATGTACCTTCTTCATCAATGAAGAAGTACTAAAAAGGAGGACCACAACAGGAGCTGCAATACAAACGACACATTTCGATATTTTCTAGTGCAATCTAAGGCATGTAGATTGATAAGGAGCGAATGCAGATAGATGCAGGCATCTAAGACATCAAATCCATGTCCAATCAACAAGCCGACCATGCATATTTTCTCGCCCATAGGAATTAATTGCTAGCTAGTTTGATTAATGCATGTGGAGGACCGTGCGCCCACCACCCCGATCGCTCTCTCGCCGTCTTTTGTCGTTACAAGAACTAGTAGGCAAACTTGGGCAGATTGATGGTAACAAGAGCAAAGTTGTAGCTAGGTAGCACTATCTGATGATTAAGAAGAGTAATTGAGACAATGGCCCCAGGCACATTCAGATACCAGAGAGAGCATGTTGGCCCCTTATAGTCACATCCTACAGGGTTTTGGGTTAATAGAGCAGAGCTTGTGCTGTAGGTAGCTACCGTACCTATAAGCAACAAAGACGCTACTATACCTAATTAATGTAGTGTTCTGATCATATGCAGTGTATATGAATAGTCCATGTATACATAATACAGGGCTTCAAATATGCCTGACGCTGTCACGTGTGAGCAGGCAGAATTGGATGCTGTCGTATGCATGTGGTGTAGGGAAATAGGCGATGCACTACTCTAGCAATTCGACCGTATCACCTAGGAAACATGCGAGTAAGAAGGTCATGGATCGTTACCACTAGACGCGCAGCGCAGCGGATCGTAGATGCGCGTCGTAGCCGATCAGCGCAGCAGTAACAGCAGCGCCTCCACGGAGTCCACACGTACAGGGAGGAACGTCGTGCGTCGGTGTGCTAGCACCGTGCGCGCGGCAGGGGTTTCGGCGGCTGACCTGTGAGGGGCGGCGGCTGGGACTGCTATCTCGTGGAGACTTCTGTCCGTAACCCTACCCCTCATATTTATAGGCGCGCTAATGCACTACAGGAAAAACGATCATAGACGACGGCCAAATTTATTGACGACGGGGCCGTCGTCTTTAATGTTATTGACGACGGCTAGATAAAGCCGTCGTCAATAACTCAGTTATTGACGAAGGCTAGACGAGAACCGTCGTCAATAAATTATTGACGACGGTGCCCGTCGTCTTTAACTAAATTCGGGCCCACCCGAGGAGTTATTGACGACGGTGACCTAGTACCGTCGTCAATAACACAGTTATTGACGACGGCTGAACGAGCACCGTCGTCAATAAATTATTGACGACGGTGCCCGTCGTCTTTAACTTAATTCGGGCCCACCCGAGGCGTTATTGACGACGGTGACCTAGCACCTTCGTCAATAACGGGGTATATAATCCGTGCGCGAGCCGGGAGGCGGCCGTTGCCGCCTCCCGACTCACGCCAGACTTCCACGTCACCGCCGCCGTCCCGGTCGCCGCCGCCCGTCCCCGCCGGACTTCCCCGTCGCCGCCTCCGTCCCGGTCGCCACCGACCGTCCCCGCCGGATTTCCCTGTCGCCGCCGCCGTCCCGGTCGCCGCCGCCCGTCCCCGCCGTACTTCCCCGTCGCCGCCGCCGTCCCGGTCGCCGCCGCCGCCCGGAGGTAAGTCCCCTCCCCCAGAGACCTACTGCAGCGAGGCTCTTCGCTTGCTCAGCTCCTTTGCCCCTGGTTTCTTCTTCTTCTTCTTCCTGTGCTTCTTGTTTTGCTTCTTTGCATTAGGTGTATAGTGATTTCTGTCTGTAGGTATATTCATCTAAGTTGGTATATTTTCTATAGTTGTCGTTGTATCATGATGAGATACTTGTTTATTAGTAAATGTATTTGTATCCTGTAGTTTCAATTGATTCAAGAGGTACCCAGAGATTGGGTACACAAGGTAGCCTATGCTTATGTGCTTTTCTTCCCGTAGCGGCGCTTGAAGAAGGAAGGACTGAGAACTCTCTATACTATCTAGTGGCAAGGGAATGGCCCTGTTAAGTTTATGTAAATTTAGTGAGTGATTATTCCAGTGTTCAATTACAACCATGAAATCATCCTGATCCCCGCTAAGTAAATAAAAGGAGAGAGGAGATCGCCATTCCTGGTCGAGATCCTCCTTTCATGCGAGACATGAATCAAGCCGAGTTTGGACGCCTGACTCATCCCCACACCAGCTCTCCCTCACATTTCAGTGAAATTGGCCTTGAATTTCATATTATATTGGCATGCCCTGTACATTTATATAAGTGGATAACCTACAAATATTTTAGCTGTGCGAGCTAGATACTTCTGTTTTCATATGTTTTGAGCCGATTACTTCTGTTTTCACATTAGGTCTGTGCGAGCTAAAAAAGCTGCAATTAATTGTATAAAAAAGGGCTCTACAGATTTCCCATGTGAAGGGAACCCCTCAGGTGGCGTTGGTCTCAGACACTCCATTTGTTAAGGACACAAAGTCAAATGCGAGTTCGCAGAGGTTTGCTGCTTTATGGAATATTATCAGATGAACTCTATATTTATCATCAAACACCATTGTGCTTGAACAGATTTTTAGAAAATGTGATTGTTCTCTGTTGAATGGTCTCCCCCCTGTGCCCAGGCCGGCCCAACCCAGGTCCTGGTCGGACCAGAGTGGGGGTTGCCAGGAGGTGAGAGTTGGAGTCAGTTTTGATTCTGTTCAGACCACAACAGAACCAGATTGGAATGTGGGATGACCTGCCGTTGGGCCTGGGCGGCCAGAACAGGGGGGGGGGGCAACCTTAATCCCCCCTTGTATGTGCGCCCAGGTCTAGGGGGCTGTCAGCCCCTACATGGTGCAGCTGCACCTGTTTTAGGCAGAGTTATTTTCTCCAGCAGTTTAGTCTTCTTAGAGATAAAATAAGAGATAGCCTAGAAGTTGTAATAGTTCAGGACTCTTGTAAGAGGGGTCTATATAATGAAGCCAAGACACCCTAGTTTATTCAGATCAATAAAGCAATTGTTTCTCCACCTCAATCCTAGCCGCCACCTTTCCCCTGGAGCAGCCGCCGCCACCAGGCTAACCCTAGCCGCCGCCACCCCTGCTGTTCCCCTCTGTTCCGCGCCTCCACCTCCAAGAATAGGCGGCAACTCTCCTCTCTCCCCTGTTCTGAGCGCCTGGATCAGAAGTACCTATCTCTCAGTTTCTGTTCTGTCCTCCCCCCGTCTGGCCTCTCCGGACCCTCCCCCGTCCGGCCGGCCGAAGGTTCGCTCTCGGGCGTTCGATTTGATTCTGACGAGACAAGCAAGCCCCAGAGTTCGTCTCCATTGTCTGATGATGACGGACGATTCACTTACGTAATGGTACTTACTGTAACTGTGTGATTTTATTTCCCACCTTTAAATTCCTGATCGGCAAACTGCATGTTGCTTATCTTCAGACACGCATTGCACTTCAGAATTCAAAGGCGTGCAAAGTGTGTGTGTTCCTTAGTTACAGTCGGGGCGGTGGTCTTGAACCTACACGCATGCATGCAGACGACAGATGCTGCTGAGGTTTATACTAGAGGTTCAGGAATTGGATAGAAAATTTAAGCACCTGCGTGAAACCTTCGGACCAACGCCTCACGCATGCTCCCTGCTTATCAGTGTACAGTCAATCATACGTTTCCTACTTTCTGGCCAGACCATGTTTAGCTCTGGCTATCCTTGGTGCATTTGTTTAACATCACGCATTTGGCTAGAACTAATCAGTAGCTACTCCACAGCTCCACATCATAAAAAGGATCAGCTGGACCAAAGGCTGCGTGCAGAGAGCTTTTTTTTTCTTTTTTTTGGGAGGGGTGATCAGCTTAAGCGAAAATTAAACCGTGTTGGACGAAGGTTATTTGATTTAGATTTCCTTTCTCTGGATTGGGACCACTCAGCCCACTGGCCATCTTTCCAAACAAGTGATGGACGAAGGTTACAAGCATCAACAACTAAGGAATCAGCATCATCTGCATCTGAGAAAAAAATGACCATGAGAAGGTTAAACTTTAATGCATATAGCATATTGCAATATAGAAGAAAAGTGATTAGAAAAAAATCAATAAGTAGCCCCAAAGATTGCATTGGTCAACATTCAATACGATGCACCTAATTGGTTTGACACCATTGTGGTTCTAACATTTTGCATAGAATCGATACTTATTGAGCCCATCCTGTTTATTATCCCAGTTATATGGAAGCTTTTGGTTTCTCATTTTACATACTTTTCTTATGGTTATTTCCGTATAGTAAATTGCTGCCAAGTGATTGTTAGCATATACGTGTATTAGGATTAGGGGTGATTGTCATTAGTCATTAGGCTACTTGTCTGTCAAGTCATGTACCCTATATATATGTACCCCTAACCCATATCAATGAACTAATTCTGTTTTCATCCTCTAATATGGTATCAGCCAAACCCTAGGCTTCCCTCCCCTTCTCTCTGCCGATTCCAGCAGCGCCACCAACCATGGCCGGCGCTCCGCCGGCGACCTCTCCTCCCTGGGCGCCGCCTCACCCCAACACTTTCCCTGGCGGGCACCTGCTCTCTCCCCTAACGCCGCAGCCGTGCCTCCTCTACCCGCAGGCGAACCTTCTCTGGCCGCCGGTACCGCGCCTTCTCCAGCCGCCGTCTGGTCTCCTCCGACTGTCGCTGTCGCGCCCTCTGGCAGCCGCCGCTCCCTAGATGCAGGTCCCGAGCGCGCTCCTATGGTCGCGTCGAGCCCTGGCCGCGCCTCGGCCGCTGCCGCTCGCCGCGCCCCGCCCCGAGCCCCGCCCTGATGTGCCGCCCGGCCCCGCCCCAAGCCCCGCCCTGGCGCGCCGTCCGACCTTAGTTGATTAATTGTTTAATTAGTATTGTAATTGATTATTGTTTAATTAATACTTTGATTGATTGTGTGATTAGTTACTATATGTAAATAAATGGGTTTCGGCCCGGTCCAGCCTGACACGACCCATTTAGGGTCTGTCACGGCTCATTTAGTGGTAATGTATTAGTCGAGACAGGCACGGAGGACGGGAAGCTCCCGCGCGTGGACGGCGGGCCCCAACGGTGGGGTTTCATCTTTGAACCACTTACAACGGGGTATAACGTACGACGGCTAACCCTAAAGGCGTCGTAAGATAATGGCAGGCCCCAACGGGGCATAACTTAGGACGGCTGACCCACTTTTTTGTCTCTCCTTTTTTCCTTCTCTCTCGTTCTTTCCTCTCTCTCTTTTAAATGACTCAAAAACGAAAGATTGACGTAAACCTATACAACATGCGTTACCCGTTTCGAACGGGCCCGTCTCACATGTGTTGCGCATGTGAGGCGTGTACGTTCGGAATTGTCCCTTTTTTGACAGCCTGGGAGTGACCGAGGGGGCGTGGCATGTGATGAAACACGGGTTTAGATCTAGACGAGATTTCGACGGCATAACCCTGTTGTTCTCTGCTGCACCATTTTCGGGCGTGCAGTGGAGAACAGCGGGGTTATGCTGCCGAAATTTCGTTCGGATCCATACCACGCGTCTCGTCGTGAGCACGCTCCGCTCGATCACTCTTGGGTGGGTTTAGGACCTATCCTTTCCAATAGATGTAGGGCCGTGACATAAATAAATTATAAAGTAACTATAATTTCCTTGACATTAAACTGCAGATTCAAACATGGGTGAGGATCGTAGTTGGATGTATACCGGTTGGAAGAACAGTTCTGGTGGTCACTCGGATGAGTGGTTCGCAAAGACAGATGCTTTTGTAGATCGAGCGTTTTCATTGTCAAAGATCGATAAGGTGCGGTGCCCATGTACGAAATGTCAAGGTGCAAAGTGTTGGGACAAAGTGAATTTGGCGTTTCACTTATGTCGATACGGTTTCATGCAAGATTATGAGGTGTGGACCTTTCATGGTGAGACATCTTCTCAACCCTTACAAGTTTCAGATGAGGATGACAACACGGGGGTCGATAGGATGGACGAGATGCTTGATGCTATAAATCCTGAATTGATGGAGGATCCTCCTCCAACGGAGGTTGAAGCGTTTTTCACGCTTCTCAAAGCTTCAGAAGAGCCGTTGCATGAACACACCGAAGTGACGCTCCTTACTTTCATGACTAGATTTATGGCCATTAAGTCTAAGTATTTCTTCTCCAATAACTGCTACAACGATCTTATCAAATTGATCAGCGATATCCTTCCACAACCACATAAAGTGCCTAAAGATATGTATCAGTCTAAGAAGTTGATTTCTGGTCTAGGTATGAAATATGAGAAGATTGATATGTGTCTAGACAATTGCATGCTTTTTTGGAGAGAGCATGCCAACGAGAACAAGTGCTTAAAATGTGGTAAAGCGAGATTTGTCGAAGTTGTTAATGACGACGGTTCAAAAGTAATGACTCAAGTCGCACGGAAGCAGCTTCGCTACTTGCCTGTCACACCTAGGTTCAAGCGTTTGTTTCTATCTAAAAAAACTGCTAGACACATGAGGTGGCATAAAGAAGGTGTACGTGAGAACAACAGCATGATGGTGCACCCGTCGGACGGTGAGGCATGGAAGGCGCTTGACCACTTCGATCTAGATTTTTCCAATGACGCGAGAAATATTCGCTTTGGGTTGGCGACAGATGGCTTCTCACCGTTTAGTACAAACGCCACACCATACTCATGTTGGCCCGTGTTCGCTATTCCGTACAACTTACCACCATCGCTTTGTATGAAGTATGAGTTCATGTTCCTATGCCTTATTGTACCTGGACCGGATCATCCTGGTTCACGACTGAACGTGATGATGCAGCCATTGATTGAAGAGTTCAAAATGTTATGGACAGGAGTCGAAGCGTACGACTGTTATAGAAAACAGAAATTCAACCTTCGAGCTGCGTACTTGTGGTCTATTCATGATTTTCCAGCTTACGGCATGTTTTCTGGCTGGAGCACTCATGGTCGATTGACATGTCCAATATGTGCTTCGGACACGGATTGTTTTCGTCTAATTCATGGTGGCAAGATATGCTACTTTGATTGTCATAGACGTTGGTTACCGCCAAATCACGTGTTTAGGCAACAGAGAAATGCCTTCAGGAAGGGTACCATTGTAAAAAAGGGACCACCACAACGTCTGAACGGGTCGGAAATTGTTAAACAGCTCAATAATCTAGTGCCAGATGAAGGTCGTCCTGGATATTTTGTTGGTTACGGAGAGGATCACAATTGGACTCATATATGTGCACTATGGGAGTTACCGTATATGAAGTCTTTAATTCTAATGCATAACATTGATGTCATGCACCAGGAACGTAACATGGGCGAATGCATCATAAGCACGTGCTTGGATATGACGGGAAAAACAAAAGACAATATAAAAGCTCGGAAGGATTTGGCAGAGGTTTGTAACCGACCAAGTCTTGAGCTCTCCGAAGCTGGTGGCAAACCACGAGCTTGTTTCTGCCTTCGACCAAAAGAAAAGAAAGAAGTCTTCAAGTGGTTGAAACAGTTGAAGTTCCCAGACGGTTATGCTGCTAGCCTGAGAAGAGCCGTTAATGTTAAGACTGGAAATCTTACTGGTTTGAAGAGCCATGATTATCACATAATCATGGAAAGACTTCTGCCGGTTATGTTTCGAGGCTATCTTGACGATGAGGTTTGGAAAGTGTTAGCCGAGCTTAGCTATTTTTATAGACAGCTTTGTGCTAAAGAAATCAAAAGGGAGATGATGGAGAAGTTGGAAAAAGAGATACCCGTGCTTTTATGTAAGATGGAAAAAGTATTTCCTCCAGGGTTCTTCAATCCAATGCAACACCTTCTAATCCATCTTCCATATGAAGCTAAAGTAGGTGGCCCTGTTCAATATAGGTGGATGTACCACATTGAAAGAGCACTCAGATGTCTAAAACCGATGGTTCGTAATAGGGCAAGGGTTGAAGGATGCATCGCCGAAGCATTTACACTTCAGGAGATAGGATACTTTTCAAGTGTCTACTTTGCAGAAGAACACAATATTAATGCATCGGTGTTACGGTATAATATGGCTGAAGCAACCTCTTGTAGCGAACTCTCACTTTTTCAAACGAGAGGCACCACTGTTGGTAGTGGCACGAGCTATGATGCTTCAGCAGATGAAAAGACAGCTGCTTTGTTATACATGTACGCTAACATAGATGGGATGGACAATTTTTTTCAGTAAGTGGTTGTTCAACATCTATACAAATTTGTGTGGTGTGTTATACATCTACACCAATAATTCTTTTTTGTCCTGATTTAGTGAGTTCGATCGACAAAATTGGAAGTCTAAGCAGCAACCTACTAGCAAGCAAATACAAACAATGCGACACTATGGAGTAAATGGAGGACCTAACTTCCAAACGTGGTTTCGAAATCATGTAACGTTTTCCTTGTCTTGTTCCTCTTATTAATTATGTTCATAGCATAAAATAGTCTTCTTACTTCATATGTTGGACAGTGCAAGACACAAGTCGGTGTTCATGAAGATTTGCGACAACTGTCCAACGGATCCATTAAAGTTAAACTCTTCGGTCGATATGATGTCAATGGGTTCCGATTCCGTTCAACTCAATTTGAAGCTCAACGTCCTCTAAGGGCAACATCAAACACCGGAGTTGTGACAAGGGCCGCCGATGTCGAAGGACATGAAACTAATTTCTATGGGATCATAAAGAAAATCCTAGAATTTAGTTTTGCCGGGAATAAAGACCTTAAAGTAGTCTTCTTTGACTGTGATTGGTTTGATAATAACAATGGAACTCGACAAAACCAATTTGGCATGGTAGAAGTCAAACACAAGGACCGACTACGAGGCTACGACACCTTTGTCCTTGCACACCAAGTCGAACAAGTGTACTATCTACAATATCCGTGCGAAAAACTTAGTGCATGGTGGGTTGTACAAAAGGTGAATCCTCGTGAGCGGTTATATACACCGGACAATACTGGTTACATTGATGAGGCAGATGTTGTTTACCAAGAAGAAGAGTTGCCAGATTCTTTTGTCGTTGAGCCTGGTCTACGACTCGATGAATTAGTTGGAGATGCACAAGATGTACAGACTCATATTGTGAAAAAACGAAAACGGCGAACAACCATGACAAAAGATCGATGGTCCGGTTTACGAAGTAGAGTACATGATCGTGATACTGATGAATTTTGAAATTAAGTACAAGTATCGTTTCTTCCATCTCTTCTTTCGTCTTCTATATTTTCCTTTAAATTCATTATCAAATTTCCTTTCATCAGGATGTCATCGAGCAGTAGACGACGGGGGACGCGGGGCTTTCTGCCCCCGAGAGCAGACTCTGTTTTCCAGGGCTGTCAGTCTAGCAATGGTAGACTGTCTCAGCTGTTGGGCCTCGACAGAGGCCAGGGGTCACGAGAGCGGTCACGACAGGTAAAGAATAATTAATTACATAAATTATATAAATAACTTTCTTAAATCTATATTACCAATCTTCAAATTTTTAGGACGACTCTACGTCTGAGGAGACAGAGGTCAGGGGTCCTCTTCAGACACCACAGGTTTCGGAGCCTGTTACAGATCCTGCTTCGGATCCTCTTCAGGTTCCGGCACCGCAGGATTCAGACCCTGCTTCAGAGCCTTCCACAGAGCCTGATGTGGAGCCGGCTCCACAGCGGCGTTACAGGAGGAGCCACTACGTGGCTCCTCCTCCGGTTCCTGCACGGCCAGAAGATCGGGTCGTTATTCGTCCGGTTGGCGATAGGTAAGTAAATCTATAACAAATCAATTTAGATATTTTAACACTTATATATGTACTAATTGAGAATCGTGTATTAGGTCTTGGGCCGATGACTCGTTCACGGGTCAAGGACGCCACCGCCAGGTCAACGCTGTCCTGGGCCAGCTCATCCGTTGTCACTACCCCGGTCTAGTGAACGGACGGGCTGCTACGTCTTGGGACGATTACGCTACGGCCCAGGACATTACCTACGGCAACCACCAGGAGCATGTGTGGCATGAATTCATGGTAAGCAAATCGTCTATTTGTTAAATGCGAACCTATTATATGTTAAGTACATTAACTTGTATATTTCTACTTGTAGAAATATTACCGTTTGGAGGACGAGGCCCAGCTGGATCACGCTCGCCTGGTCTTCAACAATAACGCTAGGAAGCTCCTGACGCAGTCGATTTCAACGGCTCGCATTCAGGCTACGAAGGCGTACTATAAGTTGCATCCGGACGAGGGTGAGCCGGGGCAGTTTAGGGATGTGGCGGACAAGTACTTGACGGAGGCACAGTACGCAGAGGTAAATTCTTTATTTTACTTGGCTTCATTATCCAATTTTCATCAATGTTTTCATCCAACAACAAATGTGTGCAGGTCAGCGTACCGTGGCTTGAGTCCTGTCCGGACGCCTACAGTTCCCTGTGTGCTCGTTGGGCGAGCCAGGGCTTCCAAGGCGTGTCGATGACCCGCCGACAGAGTCGAGGGACGGACGGGAAACACCGTCTTGGCGGGGACGGCTACGTACGCCTTGCTAAACGGATGGTAAGTGATACTCGAATTATATTCTAGTTAATTTCTATCGCTACCATTATGCTAACACGTATCGATAGGAGCGCGAGATCGGTCAGGAGCCGACCGCTATCCAGGTGTGGAGGAGGGGTCACATGGGAAGTGACCCCTCGCAGCCTGATCAGCTGTCTTCTCAGACAGCGACAGAGACGTTGGTGAGTTCTTTAGTTGACTTAATTGTATTATCTTTAAAACTTCTGATGACTTTAATTTTCTGTATTTTCAGGAAAAGTATGGGGAGGAGGTGCGGAGGCTTCGAGGCGACGATTACGATTGGCAGAACTCGCCGATCGTACCTGAAGCCGCCTATGCAAGCGGTGGCGGTAAACCTCACGGCCGGTGAGTTCTGTTGTTTTCATTTACTTTCATTAACTTCGAGATACGAAACTTTAATACTCTTACTTCGTTGTGTAGGTTGGCCATCTTCGATGGAGTAGTAGACTCGAGGGAGGCGCGGTCTTACTCGAGGGCCTCTTCATCGCAGGGTGGATCCAGCAGGCGTGGCAGCCGTGATCTGGAGCTCCAGAGTGTCCAGGAGGAGCTCCAGAGGACGCAGGAAGCGCTGAGGCTCGCGAACGAGAGGCAGGCAGCCGAGCTCCGGGCTAGGGACGAGTATCAACACTCGTACATGCTACAACTGCAAGCTGCCATGCAGGTAAGTTCAGATCAATGTACTCAATGTTTCTAATATATAAATGACATGTATAATAATTTACTTCATATTTGCAGGCTATGGCCACAGGACAACCCGTTGTCTTTCCTCAGTGGGCGCCGCCACCGATACAGCTACCACAGGGGCCGACGTCAGGAGCACAGGTACAAAATTTCTCATAATAGCTGCAACTAGTTAAATTTGCTCAAATTTAGTTGAATTTGATCAAACTTACTTAAACTTAGAGAAAACTAGTTAAACATCCTCAAACTGAGTAAAATATGGTACAACTTACTCAACTATAGTCAAATATGACCAAACTTACTCAAACATAGCCAAAACTTTTTGAACTAGCTCAAACACAAACACTACTAGTCCATACTTCTCAAACTTAGTAAAATATGAGCAAACTTACTCAAACATAGCCAAATCTAGCTAACTTGCTCAATTTTAACTTGTAATGAGTTTATTTAATCATATACACATTTGTGAACTTCTAATTTGTCTACCTATACATGTACATCATAGGGATCGGTGACACGGGCTCAGGAAACTCCATCCCCTCAGCAACCAGCGTTTGGACGAGCGCACGACGACTTCCTGGACTCCGGTGGCAGCGGTCGGGGTAGCGTAGGGTAGTGTGGCGTGCGTATAGTGTTTTTGTGCCTGCCTGTGATGTATGTTTTAATTGCCTGTGATCTGGCCATCGAGCCAGGGCTGGCCTCGAAGCCAGGGCAGGATTTTCTGTTTTTTTAAAAAAAATTGAAAAGCTTATTGACGACGGTTTCTGGTACTTGGCCGTCGTCAATAAGCCACTAGTATTGACGACGGCCAGGTACCAGAAACCGTCGTCAATAAGCAATTGTTATTGACGACGGCCTAGTGTAAACCGTCGTCAATAAGCCACGGTTACTGACGACGGATTCCTGGCCGTCGTCAATAAGCTTATTGACGACAGCCTGATTTAGCTGTCGTCAATAAGTTTATTGACGACAGCTAGATTTAGCTGTTGTCAATAAATTTATTGACGACGGTTACCGTCGTCAATAAACTTATTGACGACTAATAATTGACGACAGCTCAAAACCGTCGTCTATAAGCTTTTACCGTCGTCAATAACTTATTGACGACGGTAGTGCCCTTATTGACGACGGTTTCCGGCCGTCGTCTATAGTCCCGATTCCTGTAGTGATGGGTTTTTAGGTCAGAGGCCCATTAATACCCTAATTTCTTATGGATCAAATATCCATCAGGCCTTTATCCGAATTGTTATGATTGCCTCTTGGGCATATCACCAACAATCTCCCACTTGCACTAGAGACAATCATATAGCCAAGTTTTTCAATATTCCATCCCCTTAAGTGTGTGACCCGTTAGGTTCATTTACAATCGGTTATGAATGAAAACCGTTTTCAAACACAAGTCAGTAGAGGTACCTAGCAGGACATACTGACTCCCGAATGTACATAAAGATCATATCGGCTGAACCTAGATACATTCACATGCTAATTCCTTTGCCCCACGATACCAGTCAAGCTCAAGGCGAGATACGTGCCATCCTTGTGATAGCTCGACCATTCACTCGATCAAATAGTGGATTCAATCTATGACTAACTTTTAGTCATAATGATTAACTCTTTAATTATTTTGGCATGGCCAAGCACTTTCAATCCAACTATCTCGAGGGGCCCAGAGATATCTCTCCTGTTATTTAGGAGGGGCAAATTCCATCTTGATCCGCACACATCTCATTCCATACTTCATCATGCACCTGAAGACTATTTTTATGACCACCCAGTTACGAAGTAGCGTTTGATAGTTTCAAAGTGCACAACTACACATAGTGAGAAACAATGGCGATCTCAGGTCAAAGAATCTAGCAGGTGTATCACTCAAGACCAACTGATGGCACATATGTAAATAACAATCCCAACAGTGTCTCGGAATGGGTCTATCCAACACCATGTTCACTAACATGTGTTCACATTATTAATTTGATATCTCCATATCTATGATTCGTGAAACGTGATCATCAATTAATACATGTGCTAGTCTGCGTACTATCATTATCTCATATAACGATGTAGACTAGGGAACATTTTGAGTAACATTATAATTAACAAAGAGTCTCACGAACAAGTCACATACTTGATGATCAATGTGAATAATAGATACTCAAATAGTACATAAACATAGCTATGACACAAGTCTCCCACTACACACTAGGATCACTGATGTAAGTATCTAATACCCATAGATCTCGTGTGCGTCTCATGCTTTGATTGTGGAAGAGGCTTTGTCAACGGATCTGCCATATTCAAATCCATATGCACCTTGCATATATTCACATCACCTCGGTCGATAATCTCTCGAATCAGATGATAGCGTCGTAGTATATGTTTGGATCTTTTGTGTGATCTAGGCTCCTTTGCCTGTGCAATGGCTCCATTATTGTCGCAATAGAGATCCACAGGTCCGGACGCACTAGGAACAACACCCAACTCAGAAACAAATTTTCTGATCCAAACAGCTTCCTTTGCAGCTTCAGAAGCTGCAATATACTCCGCCTCCGTCGTTGAATCTGCTACTGTGTCTTGCTTGGAACTTTTCCAGCTCACTGCCTCTCCATTGAGGCAGAACACAAAACTAGATTGCGATCTAGAGTCATCCTTGTCTGTTTGGAAGCTAGCATCGGTGTAACCTCTTACAACGAGCTCTTCTTCACCTCCAAACACTAGGAATACATCCTTAGTTCTTCTCAAGTACTTAAGAATGTTTTTGACAACTGTCCAATGAGACTCACCATAATCTGATTGATACCTGCTCGTAACACTTAGAGCATAGGATACATCTGGGCGTGTACACAACATGGCATACATGATAGATCCAATAGCCGAAGCATAAGGAATCGCTCTCATCCTCTTTTGCTCATCAGGCGTTGAAGGACACTGACTTTTGCTTAGAGTGATGCCACGTGACATTGGCAAGAAACCTTTCTTAGAATCTTGCATATTGAACCGATTCAATATCTTGTCAATATATGTGTCTTGGCTTAATCCAATTAACCTTTTAGATCTATCTCTATAGATCTTTATGCCCAAAATGTACGCTGCCTCTCCTAAATCCTTCATTGAAAAACTTTTCCTTAATGAGTATTTAACAACATCTAGTACTGGAATGTCATTTCCGATCAACAATATGTCATCTACATATAGGACCAGAAATATAAGTGTAAACGCAACAATTTCAAGAGCATAACCCCAAAAGGATAGTGGAAGATCAGTCTGGCTCATCATCGACCTAACCATGTCTAACAAGGTTCGGTTCCTCCGCTCGGACACCCCATTCCATTGAGGCGTTCTAGGTGGAGTCAACTGTGAAACAATTCCACATTGTTTTAAATGATCATAAAATTCATGGCTCAAATATTCACCCCCAAGATCAGATCGTAGAAGTTTAATTGTCTTGCCTAACTAATTTTGTACTTCATTCTGAAATTCTTTGAACTTTTCAAAAGATTTAGACTTGTGCCTCATTAGATAGACATATCCATATCTACTAAAGTCATCGGTAAAAGTAATGAAATACTGAAAACCACCTCTAGCTACCGAACTCATTGGTCCACATACATCAGTATGTATAAGTCCCAACAAGTCACTTGCCCTCTTACTTTGACCAGTGAAGGGTGCTTTGGTCATCTTCCCAAGCAAACAAGACTCGCATGTGTCAAGTGATTCAAAATCAAATGAACTTAACAAACCATCTTTATGGAGTTTCTCAATGCGTTTCTCATTTATATGACCAAGCGACAATGCCAAATAAAAGTGGGATTTAGATCATTTCGTCGAGCCCTTTTTGTATTAATGTTATAGACCGTTTTATCCTCAAGATCAAAAACATATAATCCATCCACTAATGGACATTGAGCATAGAAAATATTATTATAATAAATAGAACAACATTTGTTCTTTATTATAATCTCATAACCATTAACTTCTTCCAAACATGAAGAAGATATAATGTTCTTGCTCAAAGAAGGAATGCAATAACAATTATTTAATTCTAAAACTAATCCTGAGGGTAATGACAAGTGATAAGTTCCGACAGCTATAACAGCAACCTTTGCTCCATTCCGACCCGAACATCTAACTCGCCTTTTGCAAATCTTCTAGTCTCACTTAGACCCTGCAACGATTTGCAAGTGTGAATCATTGATCCGGTATCAAATATCCATGATTCACTAGAAGATGTAGCAATATTGATTTCTATAACATTTATAGCTGAAGTGGAAGTCTCACTCCCTTTCTTCTTCTTATCCTCCAAGTACTTTTTGCAGTTCCTAGACCAATGCCCCTTAGCATGACAGTGGAAGAATTCATCATTAGGAGAAGGGCTTGATTTATCCTTTGGCTTTGAGCTTGAAGGCTCATTGGGAACCGTTCCCTTGCCTTTAGGATGCATCACACGCTTTATCTTTTTATTCTCCTTTTGAACCATCATCACATGAGTGGTGTTTTTCTTAATGCTTTCCTCGGCTGTTTTAAGCATCCCATGCAATTCAGTCAATGTTTTCTCCATGTCATTCATTTGATAATTCAATATAAATGGCTCATAGCTCGGTGGGAGCGACTGGAGAATAACGTCAATAGCCAGGTCATCCTTGAGTTCAGAACCAAGTTTGTCCAAAGTCTCAATGTAACCAATCATCTTGATTACATGGGGACTGACCGGGCTACCTTCTGCCAGCTTGCATGAGAACAAGGACTTTGAGATGTTGTACCTCTCAGCCCTTGCTTGGTTCTCAAACATTCCACGTAGTCCCTGAATCATAGAATAAGCATCTGCATACTCATATTGTTTCTGTAGATCAAGGGACATTGTGGCAAGCATGAGGCAGTTTGCATTAAGCGCATCATCGCAGTGCTTCTCATAAGTCCTGCGAGTTGCGGCATTTGCATCATCGGGGAGGTCATTGGGGTATGGTTGCTCAAGAACATACTCAATTTTCTCTTGCCTGAGAACAATTCTCAGACTGCGGTACCAATCAATAAAGTTAGCTCCATTGAGCTTTTCTTTCTCAAGCACAGATCGCAAATTGAAACGGAATTATTACTAGCAGACATGATCTACAATAGAAAATAAATATGCAAGATTTTAGCACTATGTACCAATCTTTTATTAACAGTTTAATAAAAGACAACACCACTATATGAGCATCGTCCTCCCTCTAACGACATATAGTGGTCCAAGATCCATATTTACTAATTTGTAGTGAGCTTTAGCTTCACTACTAGAAAATTAGTGACATAGATAAACAACCACTGTTAATCATATCTCTATATGATTCTTGTTTGTTGGGTGACATACAATGCCCCGGCTCCCAACACTATGTCATAAAGCCCAAAATTGTTTTGATAGCTTTGTTGAGTAAACGAATACTATGCATGCGAATGTCCAACATTCACCCTATTCATTATGATAGATGATGGTATTTTGCTTTGGCAAACCTACCATACAACAATCAAAATAACATAGGTGCAGCTATAGGTAAATGGCATCAAATACTCAACTTTTCCGAGTGAAGCTATTCTATCATGACAAAACATCCACCATATGAAAAGCATGAAAAAAATAGTAAAACATCACAGGCATACGATCATATCATATCTGTGAATAGTATGGCCTTTAGGATCATAGTGGTCTCCATCACCATGGTTCCATCATGATCTACACCGCCATGTCTCCCTTCTTATGATGATCACCATCGCCATCATGCTTGAGGTTTCTCAATGAATATAAAAGAAGCTAATAAATCTAATAGCTATCAAATAAATTACATGAGAGATCAGGCATCACAGGGCGACACGCAGGTCGTTATACAATTATGTGACAAGCTCAACCCGGTTTTGTTAAATTTGCAACACGCAGGCTGCACGAATTTTACACACAGATCATCACATCACATTTAGGCCATACCATTCACATCATTCCCTGCAAAGACAAGTTAAACGTAGAACGATGTCTATCGCGAAACAACTTAATGATGTCACTATAGCAGACAGCAACGGCGGCACCAAACGGAATTTCATAGATCGCATCTATGAAATCACTATAAAAATCTCATCGAATTGATCAAATCAACCCGAATCTGAGCCATTCAGAATGCCTCAATTTTCATTATGACTGGTTATCCACAAGAAGATCGTGACACATGACTGTGATCTATTGACTCAATCTGTTAGCTATGTACACTATTAGTCCCGATGGTGATTCCAGCCGGTAGGGACAGGTTGCGCACACAGCAGAGAAGGAGCACGAACTAATCCTTTAGTCATATGATGACAATCTACTCTAACCAATTCTAAACCCCAAAAGCCGAACTATAAAAATTCATAATATGAACTTGTCTTCAGTATATCACATCTAAGATCCAGACTAAAAACTACGCAAGTCAGCTCTGATACCACTGTAGTGAAATAGGCGATGCGCTACTCTAGTAATTCGACCGTATCACCCACGAAACATGCGAGTAAGAAGGTCATGGATTGTTACCACTAGACGCGCAGCGCAGCGGATCATAGATGCGCGTCGTAGCCGATCAGCGCAGCAGTAACAGCAGCGCCTCCACGGAGTCCACACGTACAGGGAGGAACGTCGTGCGTCGGTGTGCTAGCACCGCGCGCGCGACAGGGGTTTTGGCGGCTGGCCTGTGAGGGGCGGCGGCTGGGGCTGTTCTGTGGTGGAGAGTAATCTGCGCTTAACCCTACCCTTCATATTTATAGGCGCGCTAATGGGCTTTTAGGTCACAGTCTCATTAGTACCCTAATTTCTTATGAATCAAATATCCATCAGACCTTTATCTGAATTGTTATGATTGTCTCTTGGGCATATCACCTACACTTTGTTCGTGAACTACTCCATCAGAGGGACTCTCTCGGCGTGAACTCGATGTTCCGGCGTCCAACGATCCTCAAGAAATTCGAGAAAATCGAATTCAAGGAGGGAGAGACCGTTGGCAAATTTGCAATGAGGATTTCTGGCCTGGCCAGCGGCCTCCGCACACTCGGAGAATCCATTGAGGAGGTGCGCATTGTTAAGAAATCCCTGCGTGTTGTGCCGGCAAGGTACATGCAGATCGCTTTGTCGATTGAAACCCTGCTCGATCTGAACAAACTTTCTGTTGAAGAACTCGTGGGACGTTTACGTGTGGCGGAAGACAAACTTGGCAGTAGCGGTGAGGTCGTGGACAAGGCTGGACGTCTCCTGTTGACCGAGGATGAGTGGCTGGCAAGGTATAGGCACAAGCTTGCATCTGAATCCTCATCAAATGGCAACAGGGTGGGAGGTAACGTTGCAGGCGAGAATAAAGAGGGTGCACGGTCTGATAATCAGGAGACTTCAGGCAAGCTGACCTCTGAAGGAACTCCATGCCGAAAAGAAAAATAACCAAGAAAAGATCGTAAGGACGAAGCACATTTGTCGAGAACTGATGCAGATCAGCCGGTTTTGATGTTGGCAGCCATTGATGTAAGTTTGGTGCCACAAGAGGTCCATCTGAATGATGACCAAGTCTGTCCGACTGAAGACTGAAGTATGGTATTTGGACTCAGGGGCGAGCAGCCATATGACAGGGAAGATCTCTGCACTTTCATGTATTGATGAAAGTGTGAAAGGAAGAGTCCGTTTTGAGGATGGATCAGTGGTGGATATTTGTGGTCAAGGCTCGGTGATACTCCAAGGGAGGCATCAGGAGCACAGAGTGCTGTCAGAAGTGTATTATATACCCAAGCTCAAGAGCAGCATAATAAGTCTTGGTCAATTGGATGAAATGGGGTACAAGATTGAGATAGAAAGTGGTTGTTTGAGAATATATCGTCCTGATGGTACTCTGCTAATCAAGGCACCAAGCACAGCCAACAGACTGTATATTTCAAAGTTGCAGACTGCACAACCAGTGTGTCTGATGTCCAAGACCAATGAGGCTGCATCGCTCTGGTGCAAGAGGTATGGTCACCTAAATTTTAGATCATTACATATGCTTGGTGCTAAGTCTATGGCTAGAGGGATCCCTGTCATTGATCAAGTGGATCAAATCTGTGATAGTTGCACACTTGGCAAACACCACAGGAAGCCATTCCCTTCGGTTAGCTCATACAGAGCTGAACAAGGCCTTGAATTGTTTCATGGGGATTTATGTGGATATATAGATCCTCCCACACATGGAGGGAAAAGATATTTTCTGCTAATTGTCGATGATTTTAGTCGACACATGTGGGTGGAACTTCTAGCAACAAAGGATGAGGCATTCCATTATTTCAAGCTCATCAAGGCCAAAGCTGAAACTGAATATGGAGGGAAGCTGAAAGCATTCAGGAGTGATGGAGGAGGTGAGTTCAACTCAAATGTCTTCTCTGCATATTTGGGTGATCTGGGAATCAAACACTTCACCACAACACCATATACACCTCAGCAAAATGGGGGTAGTTGAAAGAAGAAATCAAATAGTGATTGAGATGGTGAGGTGCATGTTGAAGTGTATGAAGGTCCCAGCTCAGTTTTGGAGGGAAGCAGTTAAAACTGCAGTATATATCTTGAACAGGTCTCCATCAAAAAGCTTGAAAGGGAAGACTCCTCATGAAGCTCGGACTGGTAAGAAGCCATCTGTTTCACATTTTCGCACATTTGGCTGTGTTGCATATGCAAAGATTGTTGGACCCGGTATTTCAAAGTTATCTGACACATCAGTTTAATGCATCTTTCTCGGGTATGAAGAGAACACCAAGGCTTATAGAGTTTATGATCTAGTGAACAAGAAGGTTATTGTGTCAAGGGACATAAAATTCAATGAAGAAAAGGCTTGGAACTGGACCAGTGAAAAAGCAAAAGAAATAGAAGTTGATTCCTCTATCAAGGTAACATGGTCAGAGACTGTTGAATTACCATCTGCAGGAACTGAAAATGGTGATCATGCTCCACTCACACCTGCAACTCCTCACCAAGTGTCTCCAGTAGCGTCCCCTGCAGACATACAGAGGGCAACACCTCCCACAAATGGTGAAGTGGATATATTCAGAGGGTGTTCCATAGAGATCCAGAACAATGGCTGATGTTATTCAGTCCTCTGACGAGGTCCAAAATCTTGAATACAGTGGCATGTGTTTGCTCTCAGCTGAGGAACCAGAGAATGTCAGTGAAGCACTTAGTGAAAGAAATTGAAGGGAAGCAATGCTCACTGAATTGCAAGCTATTCAAGAAAATAATACTTGGAAACTTGCAGATCTGCCACAGGGACACAGAGCCATAGGGCTTAAATGGGTTTTCAAGGCAAAGAAAGACCCCAATGGAAATATTGTCAAATATAAAGCCAAATTAGTTGCAAAGCGGTATGCACAAAGGCAAGGAGCGGATTTTGAGGAGGTCTTTGCCCCTGTGGCTAGATTGGAAACAATAAGGCTCATGTTGGCCCTGACAGCTACTGAAAAATGGAGGGTACACCATATGGCTGTGAAATCTGCCCTCTTAAATGGAGAAATCTATGAAGAAGTTTATGTCCATCAACCTCCTGATTTTATTGATGAGAGGAACCCTGGAAAAGTTTTGAAACTTATAAAGGCTTTGTATGGTCTTCGGCAAGCACCAAGAGCTTGGAATGTAAAGCTTGATCAGAAACTGAATGAGCTCAGTTTCAGAAAACTGAATGAGCATGCAGTTTACAGGCGTGGTCAAGGTACTTCTCTACTGCTGGTAGGTGTGTATGTCGATGACCTTATAATATGTGGCCCAAATACTCAAGAAATAACAGAGTTCAAAAGCCAGATGAAGAAAATTTTTGAGATGAGTGATCTTGGAGAACTGAGCTATTATATTATCTTGGGATTGAAGTGAAGCAGTATGAAGAAGGAATTTTTCTCAGGTCAAAAGGCCTATATTCTAAGGATCTTAGAGAAGGCAAGGATGAAGTCTTGTAATCCCAGTGACACACCAATGGAACAGAGACTACAACTGATCAGGTCGGATGGTGGAAAAAAGGTAGACTCAACCATGTTCAGAAGCATAATTGGCTGCCTTAGATATTTGGTTAATACACAGCCTGATATTGCATTTCCAGTTGGTGTGGTGAGCAGATTCATGGGAAGCCCCATCTGAATCACACTGGTTGGCTGTGAAAAGAATACTAAGATACATTGCAGGGACCATAGATTATGCATGGGTGCAAATATACAGGTGGTAACTCTTTTGAACTCTCTGGTTTCTCTGACAGTGATTTAGCAGGAGATATCAACGATATAAAGAGCACTACTGGAGTGGCTTTCTTCTTGGAAAAAAATCTTGTGACATGTCATCCCAGAAACAAAGAGTAGTGGCTTTATCATCATGCGAAGCTGAGTATATTACAGCTGCAACAACAGCCTGTCAGGAGGTGTGGCTCAGCAGATTGTTAGCTGAATTGCTGGATGAAGAACCAAAGTGTTTGTCTTTGGGTTGATAACAGGGCAGCAATTGAGTTGAGCAAGAATCTGAAGTTCCATGAAAGGGTGAAGCACATCGATACTAAGTATCATTACATTCGAAAATGTATCGAAGAAGGGAGACTGAAGCTAAACCATGCATATTGGAACTGAAGGACAGTTGGCTGACTTACTGACAAAGGCTCTAGGAAGAGTGAAGTTTGTAGAGATCAGACAACAGATGAACGCGTTCAGGGATGACGAGATTAAGGGGATGAAATGTTGTTTATGTTAATCTTGTCGCATATTTATTTTCCTTTGCATCTGTAACCGGCCAAGGTCAAAGGTGTGAACTAGTCGCACGATCAAGTACCTGGTCCTCAGGATAAGATAGGAGCGATCAGACTCAGCGTCGGCGCCAGTTGCGGCCTCTGGATGCGAGCTGATCGGATCTTCGTTGTACTCATGCATGCATGTGTAGCTCAATATAAATAACAGCAATCAGTGGCTGGCGAGGTGCGGCCGCACTCTGTTCGTGAACTACTCCATCAGAGTGACTCTCTCGGCGTGAACTCGACGTTCCGGCGTCCAAAACGATCGTCAGGTCGCAGCAGTCTTCTCCAACAATCAATCTTGACCGGTGTCCATGTTTCTGCACCCGTTCATGTGCAATCGGGCCCATAGACACTGAAGGCGTGGCAGATCAAGCACGAGACCGTTGATTCAGCATGACGATATATTCAGAAACCTTAAATTTTATGTGATCGACTTGGCTAGGTTCTTTAGTTTGCACTTCTGCTGTGATCAGTTCCCCTCGCCACATGGCTCTTTCCCATTTGCATATATGTTTAATTTGTTATGTATTTCGAATTATCGACATGTTGACATGCATGATCCAGGCGCGCGCGCGCACGCACAGAGAGAGAGAGAGAGAGAGAGAGAGAGAGATCAGCTGCGTGACCTCTACACAGCCAGAATATTTCATGGAACTCCCTGTCGGGATATGCCTCTACATAGATCATGTAACAAGCACTGTTTCATCAACAAATTAATTGTCAAGGGCGCGCGCGCATCGATCTCATTCTTTGGCTTCCATTCAATTTTCAGTTTCGTATCTGCAACCGATCCAGCTGCTTTCGGCTTAGTTCCGCTATGGCTTGATACGCAATGGTTTTAGATAGTTTAGGTATTTTTAGATACTAGAACTCAATTTAATGCACTCCTAAATACGCGAGATATCACCTGATCACAAATCCAACTTGACGCATCTGCTCCGTTATCAGGACTAACATACTCAGCAGATTATTCCGTTGCAAACTTGTTACTGACTTTATATATATATAGTGCTTCAACCTTTCATTTTTTTTAGATAATGGAAAGCTTAAATACTTTCCGGCCTCTACATTGTCGTATACAGCCAGTAAATTATTACAACCTTTGAACTCAATCACTGATTATAAAGCAACAAATTAAAATTAAATGAATGACTGACAAAGTCTGTTATTATGTTTCCATCCATATTTGACGAACAACTCCATTGCAATGGTCTCTATTAATGTGCTCGTCTTGTGGAACATCTTCTTTGTCTCATACTTATGCTGTAACAACACCCAATACCGCATCCAGTACGTGGTCCTGAAAACAGCCTGTATAAATGAGTTGTATTTGCCATTATCAAAGATGATATCATTTCTACATTTCCAAACAGCCCAACATAGAGCTGTTGTCCCGACTAGAATGATCATTTTCTCATTTATATCATGATCATGTAACCAGTTCCCTAGCATATGTGAAATTGATTTAGGCGCACTTAGACCGGTAGCTATGTGGACAATTCTCCAAAGTGACTTGGCATGATGGCAATCAAAGAGGAGATGTTTAATTGTTTCCCTGCAATCACAGAAACAACATTTTTCATTTCCCTTCCAATTCTTACTCACAAGATTATCCTTGGTTAAAATTACTCCCCTTTGAAGATACCAAAGGAATATTTTAATCTTTAGGGGAACTTTTATCTTCCAAATCAATTTATGGTAGAAAGGAGTATTTTGGTTCATCATGTGATGATACATTGAACGGATAGTAAATTGTCTATTTTGGTAAAGATTCCACCTAAATTTATCTCTCCTTTCAGCTAAATTGATATGAGTTACTTTAGCTACTAAGTCATACTATTCATTTATCCTTTCTCCCACCAAAGCTCTTCTTAACATATGTTTAATGGAATTGAACTCATCACATTAGCCACTAGAGCATGTCTATGACGGACAATATTATATAAAGTGGGATAAAGATCTTTCAATGGTTGAGAGGTAACCCATGTATCTTTCCAGAATCTCGTTTGTGTCCCATCTCTGATATTGAAGGAACCACATGTAAGGACCTCATTTTTAACTTTTAGTAGGCCCCTATAAAAATGAGAGTCATTAGGTCTTTCCAACAATTCAACAAATAAATTAACAACTAATCAGCAATAAAACAACTAATTACTCAACAAAGGGAAAGCTACCATAATTCAACAAGAAAACAACTAATTACTAGCGTTTGGTCGCCTTACATCCCAGCATAAGGCGCGGGAAAGCGGCGGCGCCCATGCACAGGGAGGTAGTGGCGACGGGGGGGGGGGGGGGGGGGGGGGGGGGCAGAGGGTGAGCCGGCTTGGGAGGGAGGCGGGGGGAGGGGCGGGCGGGCAGAGGACGAGCCAGCCTGGGAGGGCCGGCGGGGGGAGGGGCGGGGGAGGAGAGCGCGACGGGGGGAGGGACGGGCGAGGAGAGGGCGGCGGGGGAAGGAGCAGGCGAGTTGAGGGCGGCGCAGGGTGGAGGAATGGAGGTAACCCTTATGCATGAGGCAGCAGAAAAGGTAAAGTGGGCTGGGCTGAGGAGGCTGAGGTAGAGAAGAGGCTAAAGTTACTCGTTAAAGCAAGCCACAGTACAAATAAACTGACAACAGACTAATTAGATGCCAAAACCAAATCAAGCAGGGGGCTGAATCAACCTGTGCGCAGATGCAGGATCAGATGAAGCGGGATAGAACATGGCCTCTGTGCGCCGATCCAGCGACTGAGGGGCAGGGAACAGCTTGGTCCGTGATGGTGCCTGCTTGAAGCTTAGTTGGGCGGCGCGGCGCACAGCAGGCATTCGCGTGGGCACAATGCAGCTCGGCGGCGGCGGCGGCAGCACAGACTCGGTGGCAGTGGCGCATGGAAGGCATCTCGGCTACGGGCTAAGGCGCGTGCTTGATTTGGGTGACGCTCAACGGGTGCAGATAGGGTATAATTTGTATTTGTTTTACATACTTCACGCAAATGAGGTAAAACGGCGTTTAAATCCGACCCAAAACTGTTTCGTTCAGCCCGTTTACAACGTTTAGATGACCTAAATAAACTAAATTAGTTACTAAATGAACTAAATAAACTAAATTAATTACTAAATCGACTAAATGAACTAAATTAATAAATAAACAAAACGTACCTCAAAGTGGAGGCAACATCGGGGTGGCTCGGGGCGACACAGGGGTGGCTCAGGGCGGCGCCGGGACGGCTCGGGCGGCGTCGTGCGGCGTCGAGTGGTGGGGCGGCGCGCGGCGGCGACCCTGGGGTGGCGCAGGGCGATGGCGGCCTCGGTGACGGCGGCGGCGGTGCGGGCGCTGGCGGCGATGTGGGCTCGTGGCGGTGGCGGTGGCGGCGGTGCGGACTCAGGCTAAATGAGCTCAAGCCCGGGCCGAGGTGGCGGTTAAAACCATCCACTTACGACGGCCGTGTAACTTACGACGGCTTAGGTTATGACCGTCGTATGTTACACTTAATTTACGACCGTATTGTAACTTACGACGGCATAGGGTTACGGCCATCGTAAGTTACGGTTAACTTACGATGGTCCAGTAACTTACGACAGCCATAGGCCCGTAGCCGTCGTAAGTTAGTTTACTTACCACGGCCCGCAGCGACCGTCGTAAGTTAATTTACTTACGACGGCTAGCCGTCGCAAATAACGTGTCCGTCGTAAGGTGTGACGTTTCCTGTAGTGCATGCCGCCACTACAGTCGTCTGAGGCCCTCTAGTGCAGTCACTTCGGCCACCCCATGCCCCATGGCTCCCTTCAGCGTCACTGCCTCGACAACCACCCCGTGTTGTAGCCCCGGCCACCCCGCGCCTCCCTACTCTCCTCCACGTCAACACCCGGTGCCCCCTCCCATGTCCCTCTACATAATCACCTCGGCCACCCGGTGCCACCCCATTCCCCTCCACGTTGTTGCCCTAGGTCGGCCCATGCCACCCTGCGTCGTCACCCCGGGTAGCCACGCGCCGCCACTCGCTACCCCGCGCCCCGCCACCACTCTTGGCCACCGCAATAGTCATATGGGTTGAACGACCTAAGCCTTGTGGGTACACCAGCATAGCCGCGGTCAACATGCACAAATAATATTTTTTACATGTTTAGTTAACGGGTACATGAGTGGGTAAGAAAAATAACTAACGGGTACAGACGGGTGAGGGTGATATCCACAAATATTTTACCCGTTGCCATCTCTATACTCCACCACCTCCTCATCCTTGTCCTCCACGGCAATGAGCTCGACCCTTAGTGGGGCATGGATCTTGAGGCAGCAAGGAAGCCTAATAGATGTGTGCCTATTGAGATGCCTATTTATGCGGATTTGCCAGGGTCTACCCTCAGTAGCGGTGTGCGAGGGTCAAACGGTGCCTTGTCCGCAGGGCGCCCATGGTGGCATCGGCCAATAGGTGGAAACCCTAGTCACCTAGATTGTGTTCTCCACATGATTGAAATTTCTCCGGCGGCATGCACATCAAGGCCGATGTGGCTACGTAGTGGCGGCAGAGGATACACATGAGCGTATCCCATTCAAATGTAGTGCTACTACCTTTATGGCGGTCGCGATCACACCTCAAGCACCTACAAATTAAGGGGCAACATGGCTCGACCGTCCATATCAAACAGAGTAGTCGTAGTGCAAACCTAATGATGGCAAATGGACATACTCCTTGCACATGGTGTGAGGCGGTTGTCAATTTTTTCGTGATCCTTTCCATGTTGATGACGGTGGGGAGCAACTAGGTGAGAACCTTTTGCCACCTATGGTGGGTGACAACAATGACGCCTTAATGTACTGTGTTGTCTTGATGCTCCTACCTCGCCAGATTTTTGGGTGAAAATCTAATCCAATTTGGCACCTTTAGTGTCACATACTCTTTGGAACATTGCCTTAGAGATCTCAGATGAAGATCTTTTGGCTTTGTTCTTCGGTTGTGGTTGACCCTTCATATGGTTGCATGACTCATTTTTTCGCAATATTAAGGGTCTAGTGGATATTTCTTATGCTCATCTTCATGCTCAAATGGAGTTGGAGTACCGACAATTCGTCTCATCCCGTCCGTTGATGATAGCCTTGGTAGGCACTATTATTTGTTGTTTCTTTGCCTCGGCTATGACCATGGAAGCTTGATTGATGTGGTCAATGGTCGGATCTACACACCACAGGTTGTTTGATATATATTATCAATTTTATATGATAGTGAAATCTAAGCAAGCACTTATAAAGATGACAAGAGAACTCACTATACACTGAATGTGGATGGCCTTTAATATAAACATTCATATACTAAATCTTTATCTTTCTCTTCTATTTTTAGTTGACATAATAAATTGGGTTGGGTGCATTTTGCCTATTTGCGAACACATAGAGGCTGAAATGAAATTTTATTTTCTAAAAAATATTAAGATGCAAAAGGTTAGGAATTTATTTTCATTATAAAAAATGCATATACTATGGAGTAATAATGCACCCCTTTTGAATTTTCTCATAAATATGTCTGCCCATAATGACACAATTGATCAAGGGCCAATTTATGTTTCAAATCAATTATACATGGTGTCGGTACCCTACAGACCGGGTACCCCCGCGTGAAGGGTAAAAACAGCCTAGGCCCCGCCTCCCTGTTGAGGCGGATCCTAGCGTAGCCACGTTCCCTTGGCCCCGAGGTCAGCCCTGGGGGCTGCCATGTGCGCTTGAGTTCCAGAACCGGCACGTGTCTTGGGCTCTAGGTCGGGCCTCCCCGCTGAGGTGAGGTCTAGAGCTGCCACGTGCCTTTAGGCTCAGAACCTCCTCCCCGCTGAGGAGGTTCTCCAGGGCTGACACGTGCCCTGGGCTCCGGTCCGAGCCTCCCCACTGAGGTGTGGTCCGGAGCTGCCACGTGTCTCTTGGCTCATAGCCTCCTTCTTGCTAAGGAGAGCTCCGGAGCTGATACGTGCCATGTGCTCCGGTCCGAGCCTCCCCGCTGAGGTAAGGTCCGGAGCTGCTATGTGTCTCCTGGCTCAGAGCCTCCTCCCTATTGAGGAGAGCTCCGGAGCTAACACGTGCCCTGGGCTCCGTTCCGAGCCACCCCGCCGAGGTGAGGTCCAGAGCTGCCACGTGTCTCCTGGCTCCAAACCCGTCGATAAGAGCTCTGAAGCCGCCACGTGCCCCACGATCCATCGTGGGCCGTGGGTTGACGAAGTCAAGGTGGAAGTGCGCTGTCAGGCTGCACATTCAAGGCTCGCGCCTTCCCCAGAAGCATGGCGCACTACGCACGCCTCCGTCCTCTGCCCGTTCGCCATATAGTGACAAGACACGACGATGAGGCGTGACAGCGGTATAGTACCGCCCAACGGCACTGGGCCGCCCAAGCAGAACGATAAAGCGCGGCGACAAGACGACGTCTTCATCATCACCTGACCCATAGTTAGGGGCATCTCAACGCTCTAGGCGGTGGGACTTAACTCCCCCACCGACTACTCTACTTAGAGTATAAAACCCTACATCATGTATAGGGTTCATGTTGCTTCAGGGCCACCTATCGGGCCCCAAGCCACATTGTAACCACCCTGTCCTTGGACTATAAAAGGATCGGGGTGACCACCCGACAAGGGGTTCGCAACCTAGCACCCTCTCACGCACACACACGCAAGCAATAGAACAGACACTCCCGTGGACGTAGGGTATTACGCTTCGGCGGCCCGAACCTTGTAAATCTCGGTGTTCATCCGCTCTCTTGAGCCTAATCACGTGAGGGCGCCAAGCCCCCTCTAATCAAAGAACCTCGCGGGTTGTTTCCGTAGTAGGTCGGGAGGAGTGTCGCAACTCACACACTCTGACAATTGGTGCGCCAGGAAGGGGGGCTTTTTGCGCTCTCGACGTGACCATGGTGAACATCACCTCCCATGGTGAGCCTTCTCGCCCAACTCCCTGTCGTCTCCAGGCGGGAGATGACGAGGCTACCTCCCACTCCAGAGCGAGCAGGTCTGGCCAGACTGATGGCCAGACGGTCGGCATGCCAGATGGTCAAACAGCTGGCACGCTCTGCGTGATGTACCGAGGTTCTTCTGACGTCTCATCCTGGTGAGCCGTTAAGACCCTCCGTCGAGCAGTGGCAGCAGCCACTCCAGCCTAGGACGGTGCCACATCGTAAGTGGGAGACGTCGATTAGCTTTGATGCCCCCGACTGCCCCAAGAATATGGCAAGCGCCGGGCAGCTGCCTCTCCTCATCGCCCCGATCATCTCCAACGTGAAGCTCTATCACATGCAGATTGATGGCGGGGCGTCTCTCAGCGTTATCAGCCTCGCAACTTTCAAGAAGCTGCAAATCCCTATGTCCCAGCTTGCCCCCTCGAGACCATTCTCGGGGATAGGCCGGGATCCAATCTTCCCATGCGTTAGCATCTCCCTCTCGGTGACATTCGAGACGTCTGAGAACTACCGCACGGAAGGCGTCGTCTTCGAGTTGCAGAGGTCAGTCTGCCCTTCAACACCATAATCGGCAGGCCAACCCTGTACCGGTTCATGGCGGTAGCCCACTAAGGCTACCTGGTCCTGAAGATGCCAACCCCGAGTGGCGTATTCAAGATCTACGGTGACTGCACCGCAGTTATCTGAGCGCCGGAGAAGCTCCAAGCACTAGCAGCAGCACAAGAGGTCGCTTCCGGACACGCTGAAGCTAGCCGGCCGCCTCCAAGCATGCGTTAGTGAGGGATGACATCTGCACCCTGTGTGCATCCCTCGGACGGCGAGGACGTTCCAGTCAAGGTCGTCCAAGTCGGTCCTGATGTCGCTGGGAGCCTAAGTGACAAATAGGAAGACTCGCTCAACCTTCCTCCGGGCAAATGCCGATGTGTCTGCATGGCAACCGTCAGAAATGCCCGGAATCCCCACGGAGGTGATTGAGCACCAACTGAAGAAGTTCGTCACAATGTTGCCGGTCATGGTAGCCCTGGAACAAGGCGAAGCCTCTACTCTTCTACATCGCTGCCACAACTGAGGTCGTGAGCATGGTTCTGGTTGTCGAGCGGCCAGAACTTCATCGACCTCAAGTCGTAGATAAGGCTCCTGGTATCGTTGGTCTAAAGCCCTAGGGCTCAGACTCCGCATGAGATTTTATGGACGTGGAAATAATCAGGTCCCAATCAGCCAGACCTGATGATCAATGCATATCCGGGTCTGAGCTCTCGGAATGCAGTCCCGGACCCAGGGGCCTGGGGGTCCCGAGTTGCGGACCTCCCCGAGAAGATATAGTCATGTATCAGCCATCTAGACTTGACGACCAGTGTGCATGTGGGTCCGAGCTCCTAGAGTGTAGTTCCGGATCCGTGGGCCGTGGGCTCCCTCTTGTACCTCCACAAGAAGACGCACCTCGGACCCCTCCGAGAGGGTACGAATCATCTAGTGTCAAGTCTACTTCATCAACAAGGTCCTCCACGATGTCAAGACAAGATATCTGGAGGTGCACAAGCTGCTCTATGCAGTCCTCGTTGCTTCAAAGAAGTTGCGCCACTACTTCCAAGCTCACAAGATCTCGGTGGTTACCTCGTACCCACTGAGAACCGTCCTCCACAGCCCCAACGCAACCGGAAACACAACTAAATGAGTTGCGGAGCTGGCAGAGTTCGAGTTGGACTTCTTACCGCGCCATACGATGAAGATTTAGGCGCTAGCTGACTTCGTGGCAGAGTGGACACCGCCACCATGCCAGCCAAGGGGCCAAGACATCGGTGGACCCAAGCCCAGAGCTCCGGTCTTCACTGGCCTTATTGGACTCTCTTATTCGACAACTCCTCGCGTAAGCAAGGTGCCGGAGCGGGGGTTTTGCTCCTTACACCAACCGGAGAGCAATTCAAGTACATGGCGTGACTTGACTTCAAGGCAACCAACAACATGGCGGATTATGAAGCTCTCATCTTTGGGTTAAAGACCGCGCTATCCCTCAGCGTCCAGCAGTTGTTGTTCAAGGGTGATTCTCAGCTGATCACCAAGCAAGTCAAGGGAGGGTGCTGGTGCAACGATCCACAGCTTGCAGCCTATCTCCTCCAAGTACAGAAGTTGGAGAAGGATTTCTTATCCTTGGATTTGTGCCATGTTCCCCGCGCCAACAACACATTAGCCAACGACCTGTCAACGAAGGCTTCCACTTGGGCTCCGGTGCGTGAGGGGGTGTTTGAAAGGATGTTGTTGCGACCTACCTCCTAGCCAGCCGAACAAGATGAAGGGGGCGGGACCAGCACCTCGAAGCTGGCGGTCCCGGCGGCCATTCTATCATGGCGCGTGCCAAGGATCGTAAGCATCACCGGGGACTCCATGCAACCCGGCGCTCAAGATCCAAGTGCTCAAGTAGGTCTCGACGCATGGATCACGGAGATCTGGGACTACTTGAAAGACAATTTCTTTCCCTATGAACGTGTATTCGCTGAAAGGATCGCTCGGTTGGCTAAGAGTTACGCGCTGGTAGAAGGGGATCTCTACCGGCGTGGCGCTAACGGTGTCCTATTGCGGTGCATAACCCGGGAGAAGGGCTGCGACCTGCTCACAAAGATCCATGGAGGCGAGTGTGAGAACCATGCATCTTCCCGCACGCTGGTCGGTAAAGCCTTCCGACATGGCTTTTACTGGTCGACAACTCTCCAGGAAGCCGTCGACCTAGTCAAGAGATGCAAGCGTGCCAGTTCCATGCTAAGCAGATCCACATACCAGACACTACAGATCTGTCGGAGGGTACCGATACCTCTACGTCGCCATAAAAAAGTTCACCAAGTCGCCGGAAGCTGCCCCTGTAGTAACAGTCAACAAGCAATCAACAGTCAAGTTCATCAAGTCGATCATCTGCCGGTTCCGGGTCCCAAACAGAATCATCACCGACAACGGGACCATGTTCACCAATGCAGAGTTCCAAGACTACTGCGAAGACCTCGACATCCAAGTTTGCTATGCTTCTGTTGCTTACCCAGAGAGTAACGGTCAAGTTAAAAGAGCAAACGCCAAGATACTTAGGGGACTCAAGACACGCACCTACGACAGCTTGAAGAAGCAAAGTGCCAATTGGGTTGAAGAGCTTCCGTGTGCACTGTGGGCTAGCCGGACGTCCCTCAATCGCTCGATAGGGGAAACACCCTTCTTATTGGTGTATGGGGCTGAGGCCGTCCTCCCCCCGGAAATCACCGTGGGCTCATCCCGTGTCCAAGCATACGACGAAGCCACACAGAACCAGCTTCCGCGTGAAAATATCAACCTCGCCGACGAGGCAACATGGCTAGAGGTTGCTCGAAATGCGCTACACCACTAAGCGCTCCGGTGATATCAGCAACGGTACACGCAGAGTAGACAACCCAAGGTAGGGCCACCTGGTGCCTCGGCTAGTACTTTCTTGAGAAGGGGTGACAAACCCTCCCCCAGCTAGGAGGGTCCCTTCCGAGCAGCACAAGTATGCCACCCTAGGTACCCCACCTAGCCACAGAGGATGGGTACCTCTACCCAATCCACAGAACATAGAGCACCTCTATAAGTTCTATCCTTAGCGCAATGGCAGGGTTCTATTTTCTCTGAAAAGGTGTCATAGTGTCTAGGAACAGTGCTTAGAACAGCTAAGCCCTGGAGAAGTCCTGATACTCTTGTCATCCGGAGCGGGTCGCTGTCTTCCTATACGGCTTGTTTCCTCCTATGAAGGAAGCCTGAAATGAGAAAATAGAGTCTTACCCTGCACATTCTCTCTTTACAGTTTGTGCTTACTCATCCATATCAACTGTAGGTGGCATGTTCGGAGCCTGTCCTACGTACTTGTCCTAGGTCCCGTGGCACTCGAAGGTCTCTCGCTGAAAGGTTAACGCCCGCGGGAGGTCCAGGACGCGCAACCTGCTTAGCCTGGTTTCGTACCCTAAACCTGCAGCACTGCCTCCCCTGCGCTACAACTGAGTACTTGGGGACTAGAAAGAACACGCCTACGGACAAGAAAAGTAACCGGATCTAGGACATTGCCCCCACTCTTTTCGTGCTTTCTTTCCATATTGCTCCGGCCGTGTGGTCAGTCACATTTTCCTATGTTCAACCATAGCAAAGAGTTGTTCTATCCTTCTGCGGATGGGTCTGCTTGGGGTACCTGTGGCGTACCTGGGGTCCTTTGGTTGTCTCATTGCTGGGGGGGGGGATATGGCGCCGAATGACCCCTCCCCTGAAAGGCTTACACCAGCGAGAGGTCCAGGGTGTGTAGCCTGCTATGCCTGGTTCCGTACCCCTAGCGTGCACACCCTGCCTCTCCAGCGCTACAGCTCAGTACCGGGGAGCTGGACGGCTCATACCCTAAGCAAAGTTTTAACCGTAACTTGAGGACCTTTGGTTGTCACATTGCTTGGGGGCCCTATGGCACCGAATGGTCCCTCCCCTAAAAGGATTACGCCAGTTGGAGGTCCAGGGTGTGTAGCCTGCTATGCCTAGTTACGTACCCCTAGTGTGCACACCTTGCCTCTCTAGCGCTACAACTCAGTACCGAGGAGCCAGACGACTCATACACCTAAGCAAAGTTTTAACCATAACTTGGGGACCTTTGGTTGTCTCATTGCATGGGGGCCCTATGGCGCCGAATGGCCCCTCCCCTGAAAAACTTACGCCAGCGGGAGGTCCACAGTGTGTAGCTTGCTATGCCTGGTTCTGCACCCCTAGCATGCACATCCTGCCTCTCCAGCGCTACAGCTTAGTACCGGGGAATCGGACGGCTCATACCCCTAGGCAAGGCTTTAATCATAGCGCGGACAACCCACATCGAATTACCCAGGCCCCGTCAGCTCAGCTGAGGACCGTAAGCCACAACACAACTAACAACAGGAAAGGGTGACCAGAGAGCACGACTACTCCCTTTCTTCTGCCATGTCTACAGGTCCGAACAGGTCTTTGGTGTCCCGGAACTCCCAGGAGCACTGATGCTGACGTCCTGCCCCCTCCGGTCTACTTGGAGGACCATGCGGGCAGGACGTCGGACCACTGCAGCAGCAGGCAGAAGGCTCGGAGCACCAACTACGACAAGCTGAAGACACGGGCCGAACTTCCACCCGGGTCCTTGCACTGCCAAGGACCCGGAAGGAGTGGTAGCCACACTACCGGAGCGCCCTGGGTCTTACTCCGCTAAGGACCCGGAGGAACAAGCTCGGGACATCAACAAAGAGCTATCCACGTCGGCTAAGTCATTCCGGTCCTTTGCGTTGCCAAGGGTCCGAAGTCTACATCAACAACTCAAGACAACTTCAGGTTCAAAACCACCACACGGGAGAGATGGAGGCCCCAACTACAGGCTCGTCTCCTCTCCCGAGATGGGCCCGGGGGCCACTGTCGGTACCCTACACACAGGGTACCCCTGCGTGGAGGGTAAAAGACAGCCCAGGCCCCGCCTCCCTGCTGAGGCGGATCCTGGCGTAGCCACGTGTCCTTGGCTCTGAGGTCAGCCCTAGGGCTGCCATGTGCGCTTGAGTTCCAGAGCGGGCACGTGTCGTGGGCTTTGGGCCTCCCCACCGAGGTGAGGTCTGGAGCTGCCACATGCCTTTAGGCTCAGAACCTCCTCCTTGCTGAGGAGGTTCTCTGGGGCTGACACGTGCCCTGGGCTCCAGTCCGGGCCTCCCCGCTGTGGTGAGGTCCGGAGCTGCCACGTGTCTCTTGGCTCAAAGCCTCCTCCCTACTGAGGAGAGCTCCATAGCTGACACGTGCCCTGGGCTCCGGTTCGAGCCTCCCCGCTGAGGTGAGGTCCGGAGCTGCCATGTGTCTCCTGGCTCAGAGCCTCCTCCCCGCTGAGGAGAGCTCCGGAGCTGACGCGTGCCCTGGGCTCCGGTCCGAGCCTCCCCGCCGAGGTGAGGTCCGGAGCTGCCACGTGTCTCCTGGCTTCCAACCCGTCGATAAGAGCTCCGAAGCCACCACGTGCCCCACGATCCGTCGAGGGTCGTGGGTCGACGAAGTCAAGGTGGAAGTGCGCTGTCAGGCTGCGCATTCAAGACTCGCGCCTTCCCTAGAAGCATGGCGCACTACGCACGCCTCCGTCCTTTGCCCGTTTACCATTACGGTCACAAGACAGAACGACGAGGCGTGACAGCGGTACAGTGCCGCCAAACGACACTGGCCGCCCAAGCAGATCGACAAGGCGCGGCGACAAGATGGCGTCTTCATCATCACCTGACACACGCTCAGGGGCGCTTAGCATGCCAGGCAGCGGGACTTAACTCCCCCACCGACTACTCTACTCTAGGGTTCATATAGCTTCAGAGCCACCTGTCGGGCCCCGAGCCACATTGTAACCACCCCGGCCTTAGACTATAAAAGGACCGGGGTGACCACTCGATAAGGAGTTCGCAACTCAACACCCTCTCACGCACACACGCGCAAGCAATAGAACAGGCACTCCCGTGGACGTAGGGTATTACGCTTCGGCGGCCCGAACCACGTAAATCTCGGTGTTCATCCGCTTTCTCGAGCCCGATCGCGTGAGGGTGTCATGCCCCCTCCAATCAAAGAACCTCGCAGGTTGCTTCCGTAGTAGGTCGGGAGGAGTGTCGCAGCTCACACATTCCGACACTTGGTAATCACAAAATGTTGGTGTAAGCTTCATAACAATTGGATTTGAAAACCCTAAAGGTACCAATGTTTTGATAATTGAACGGAAACTTTATGCGACTAACATGTGTCATTGTGGCACCTCTTATTAACTATGTCACATATCTTAATGATTGGTTGCCTCGTGATTGATGACGATTCTAAGCATTGGCTTGAGGGTATTGATGGATGTCGTGGTCGAAGATTCGATCAAGGCTAAGGATGAACTAGTGTTAAGTGTTTGTGATCACTTAGTGTAGTCATTAGGCTTTAAATACATAAGAAAAACCATACTAACAAAAATGGTTTGAGTTGTTTTCCTTAGGTCGCACCAGTTGGAGAAGAGTTTTGATTCTTTATGCGTCTCTAGATTGACATTAGAAAAGTTGAGGAAACAAGGGATATCTTTCCTCTTATGAAGAGGATTGCGGCAGAACGATATCCTTCCTCCTCAACTTTGTTATAGTGTTCACCTTGCATATATGCTTTCTTAGACACTTGTTGCCTCCCTTTTTCATGTTGTTGCACTATATTCACCATTCGCTTCTTCCTTCAGTACGAGTTATCACACAACAGTTAAATCCATTCTTCATTCCGTGCTATCATTGTCTCCTCCTCCTCCTCCTCCTCCTCCTCCTCTCCTTGTCCTTCCTCTCCTTCTCCTTCCTCTCCTTGCCTTGGACAGTATAGGCAAGGGACTAAATCACAACTATCAAGAAAACAAAAAAAGATCATCCCAAATAAAAACGAACCGCAAAACTAAACAGCAGAATACTCAAACCATTTTCGGTCTCGTTCCCGAGGACCTCCAACTGTTTTTCATCCCGATCCAAATAATTGTTTAACAGTTCAAAAACAAAAAAACGATATACATGAATTTTCATTCGTGCTTTCACTTCTACCCACCACTCAGCCTCCACCACCGACGCACCTCCCATGAGCATCTTCTAAGTTCGGAGAATAGGCTTGGTAAAGGGATTTGACCCACGGACACTTGAACAATCTGTTTTGGTCTTTATTAGATGTTAAGCTGAAAATAATATTTGATCCGATCATAATCTGATCTCTCCCTTCTCATCACTAGTTTATTTATTTAGGCCTATTATTAGGCCTGTCAGGGAGTCGTGAATTCCTATCGAAGAACACCTAAAGCTCAACCACCCTAGGCCTGTTTGTTTCTGCTGTTTTGCGACTAACTTATCTTATAAGTAAGATTTTCTGATAAGTCGTCTCCGGGAGAATCTGAAGTGTTTGGCAATAATGATTATTTTTATTGAATTCTCTATTCTGTCTCTAAAATAACTTATATGCCCTAAGACTGATAATAACTCATTTTATTGGCATTTTCCGTCCTATTTGATAGTAAGTTACAATATTAATAACAAATATTTTTTACAACAATATGTCCTTGTTAATTACCATGTTCTCACATACACGAAGCTTGTAATCAATATATAATTGCCAAAAAATAGATAAATTAACACTAAAAAACAGCGTAGATCGAGTTAACCATAAAATTAAAAGCACGGTTCTTTTGCTTTATCTTGCTTTGGAATTATAAGATCATTGTCGCGTCTCTTCTAAATCCAACCTAGCTCGTTGTATCATCACTCGAATTGCCCAGTCTAATCACCATTAACGACAGCTTCCCTATCCTTTTCATCGGTGCTGATCCCCCAACAAGTAAGAGGACCGTGTGCCTCGCTTCACCACGAGGAAGAAGGATCAAACACCAGCTACCTAGTTGGATTGTGGAGATGGAGACAGCCATCGAGGAGAGCAGTGTTGCGGCAGCGCCGTGGGCAGTGCACGTGTTTAGCTAGGTGGCTGGACCTCCATGATCTGCCGGCCTCATCAGCCCCGCTCGTGTGCCGCAGCTGGGACCGCGCCCCCGCCGACCCGTCCCTGTCGTCGCGTAGTTCATGTCGTGGCGCGCGCTCGCCGCCGCCTACAAGCACTGCTAATGGCGTGTCGCGCTTCACCTTCGTTAAAGGCAATGCGTCGGTCACACGTCACGTTCCCGCTCGCTGCTCCTCGCCGGCCGCCGAGCTCGACCTCGCTTCTGTTCGTCACGCCAAAGATTTGGAGTTGGATGCCGGAGCGGGCGGCGGCGTGAGGGACCGAAGGAGGCAGCGGCGTGAGGAGTCACAGTAACAAATTCATTTATCAAAATGTTAAGTATTTTTCTATAAGCAAAGCCGACCATCGTCAGCTATGGATGTCCAGCCCGGCACTACAGGATAATAATAATCATGTTGACCCGGCCCATTTAGCCTGGCAAGCCCATGTACAAACTAACCCATTCTTGCAAGAAATGACATAAAACGCTACCAAAATGACCTGACCTGAGAACCGTGTGTGCAAGGCAATGACTTAACACACTATGCTAGATATGCTCATTTATTTTAAATTGACTCAAAGTTCTATTTCATTCTTGCTACATGGGCAGCCAGTCGTGCCTTGCCTTATGCCTTTGGTTTGTTTGGGATGGGTTAAATTAACTATGTCTAGCCTGTTCCATACAATGCAGCTAGAGACTCAACGATTTATGTAAGTTTGACTCGCTAAAAGATTGATTTCAACTCGACTAAAAAACAAACAAGTCAAGCACAATATGAACACATTAAATGAGTTGCGCAACTACCATCTACCACTCTTAATATCCTAACTTCCTACTCCTATACACTACCCACTACCTACACATTGCCACCAATCCTGTCTCCCGTGTACTCTCACTTCCGTTCCCCATTCCCCATATCTCTAATCTCTCTTGATCACCACGCCATCTCATCGACCATCTCCTCCAATCAAACATCAACAATCATCGATCTAGCACGATTTATGTAGAGACGCCGACCACCATAGAGAGGAGAATCCCTTGTTCTTTGCATGGATGAAAGTGCAGATCCTTCTCCACTTCCCTTTGATAGAGATCTGGATGGCCCTCCACTAGCAATAAATTGCTAGTTGATTGCTTCATTCTCTAGTAAGAAATCTCCTTATCATGGTTGAATTGATTCCATTGTTTAAAGAGTAGATTTCCTTCGACATCCATAATTTACTGAATCGTATATCTAATCCGTTTTTCTATAGATTCGCGACTCGAAGTTTTTCTACTAGATAGATAAATCTTGTTAGCTTTAAATGGTTGCACATATTGATTCTAGTATTTAGGCAACATCAATAATTTATTTGTGCATCGAGGAGAAGAGAGAGAAACAGAGCGTTGTCCGAGGAATAAGAAGGAAGTCTTCTTAGACAAAGAAGGTAACATATTTATATTGGAGCTTTTTTATCCAAGCTCAAGCTCAATCAATCTTAGGCCCTGTTTGGCACGGCTTAAACTTGTTAAAAAAGCAGCTTGTCTGAAAAACTGATGAACAGCAGCTTAAACTTATATCCTGCTTTTAGTTCATTCTGAGAAACAGCTAAACTAATAAGCTGCTGGAGAAGCTGACTATTTAGTACACCTACTGCTTATTTTTATAAAAAAACTGGTTCAAAAGCTGTGTCAAACAAAACCTTACATTCTAGCCGAACTCCGAGCTCTATTCTAATTGTAAGCTCGAGCAGAAACCCGAGATCGAGATCGGCTCGACGACACGACCAGCTGGAGCGAGCGAACCCAGCAGCCTCGAGCTCGGCTGGACTGTCAGTAGACTCGATCGACAGCGGCTGTGGAATGTAACAGCGTCTCCATCGAGCCGTCCACCCACATCGGACGCTACACAACACCTTCGGACTCGCCGGCTTGCGTGGGCTCGTCGACAAGAGCGCAGTGGCAGGACCCGTCCGGACCCCCCGACCCGATCGCAGCAGCGAGAGCGACGAGGCGGCCTGCGCCCCGCCCCTTCGCCGCCGCCGCCGCCGCCGCCACCGTTGGCGAATCTCTCTCGCCCGCTCCACCGAATCCTCCCTTTGTCGCGCTCCATCGCTACCGGCCTCGGCCTCCTCCCTGAACCCTAGCCTCCTCCGTCCATCGGTGCCCAGTTTCCGCCTCACCGCCTCCAATACAGTTCGTGGCGCCGCGGACCCGCGCGAGTGTGCTCCCGGCCCTTGAATGCGCCCGTTCGCGGGCGGGGTACGGTGCCCTCGCCGGCGCGCGCTGGCCTCCAGTAGGGGAAGCAGCTCTAGGCGAGGGGTCAAACCCTAGCTGCGGCGGCCGGGGGATGGCGGGGGAGTTGGGCCAGCAGACGGTGGAGCTGGGCGCGATGGTGCGCCGGGCGGCCGAGGAGTCGTACCTCGCCCTGCGGGAGCTCGTAGAGAAGTCGCAGGCAGAGACCGAGGGAAAGGGCCTCTGTGGTGGCGCCAATGGCAGGCGCCAGCGCTCCGACGTCGAGAAGAAGAACGACCTGCTCAAGTTCATCGCCCGCACGCGCCAGCGGATGCTCCGCCTCCATGTCCTCACCAAGTGGTGTAAGCAGGTCCGACCCATCCAATTTGACACTAACCAGTCCATATCTCATATTTTCTTGTGTAGTGGAATGGGAAGGTTTCAGTGTGATTTGTGCGAGCGGTTCCAACACTGTAGCTTAGTTGGCCTCTTAGGGCTCGCTACTTCAGTGGGTCTGCCTCTCTGGTTTGAATCGGTTAAAGAAACATCATTCATGATATAGTTGTTGGTTTGTTGCAGTGTAGTAGGCTGTCGGATATTGTTGATTATCGCTAGACTGTGCCAGAAGGTTTGCTTCTATTGATCTTGTTTGGTCCGTATCACATTTCCTAGTGGAACATATGCGATCACATGGTGGATAGAAAGCAACCAAGACCAATATCTGTACTCTTTTTTTTGTTTGATGTAGTGTTTTACAAACAAATCGACCTGGTGGACACTGGGAACATATAGTCCATTAGATTGAAAATGTATGCTCTTATGGTTTTGACATTGTGTCTAGTGACATTTTGGTTATCAGTTCTGACAAGTGTCTCAAATAAAAAACAATTATACAACAACAAAGCCTTTGTCTCAAGCACGTTGAAGTAGGCTAGATATGAAACCCAAACTGGGTTTCATACCCATAGGAATGACTAGTTTTGATGCTGGCTCACCAAGCCTATCACAACCCTCCTTTACCCGGGCTTGACACCGGCTATACCTAGAAAAACAATTATATTTTTATAAATTTTATTTCCATGATCTAGTAACATGTTTTATGCTGTCGATCTACACAATTCTTTGTGTGTTCGTGGTGAAAAGAAAAAAATGTTTGCCCAAGTTGGAATCTAAAGGGATGTGATAATATATATATTTTGATCCGAGGAGTGTTGTTCATATGCTGTGTTCCATGTCATGCTCTGGCATGGACCAATCAAGTGAAAGAAATTTGTTCTATGATATATTCTCTCCATTTTTAAATAGGACTGACATACCTTCAGTACACAGATGAAAGGAGCAGAAAGAAAAGACAAATCACATTCTTAGTTATCAGCAGATAATATATTGTAAACTCACATCCTCTATAAGATGATTAGTTATTGTGAGAAATAGTTTTAACTGTTGTATTGATGAATTATATCGACTCATGATTGTTGCAACTTCCCATATTCATGAGTTAAAATTTGGTGGCCTTAGCTGAGCAACAAAAGGATTTTATCCTGATGATGAATATGATTGCATTAGGCTTAAAGAGATCAGTGTTTAAAGGGCGTCGCCTAGTCGCCACCTAGGCGTCCAGACGCTCCGGCCTGGACGCCATGGCCGGTCGACTCGTCAGGCCGCCACAGCTGACCTGCTGGGCACCATGGCCGGTTGCCTAGGTGTCCAGGCACCCTTTTAAAACACTGAAAGAGATATAATGGATTGTCAGTAGTTTTCCTCATTGGTTTAGTTTTCCCAGAATGTGAAACACACTGTATTTTGTTATTAACATAGTTACTTTCAATCTATGCAGGTTCCTTTGGTCCATTACTGTCAACAGCTTGGATCGACCCTCTCCAGCCACGAAACATGCTTCACTCAAACAGCTGACTCGCTGTTCTTTATGCACGAGGGTTTGCAGCAAGCTAAAGCTCCTATGTTTGATGTTCCATCTGCTATTGAAGTCATGATTACTGGGGATTATCAGAGACTTCCAAGATGCTTAGCAGATGTAGGAAGTCAAAACAAACTCTCTACAGATGAAGAAAAACACGCTCTCCGAAAATTAGATGCTAGTGTCCGGTACAAAGTACTTGTGACACCAAGACCTAAAGCAGTATCTAAAGTCTCAATTACCAATGGAATTGCTGATTTTCGTGTGGATGGAGAGTTTAAAGTTCTTCTTACATTAGGTTACCGTGGTAATGTGGACTTGTGGAGGATTTTGCATATGGAGTTACTTATTGGTGAGAAGAAAGGCCCTTTTAAGCTGGAAGAACATAGGAGATTTGCTCTTGGTGATGATATAGAAAGAAGAATGGCATCTTCTGACAAACCCTTCACTGTGCTATATGACATACTTCATGAATTCTGCATCTCGCTTGCAATGGACTCTATTATTGGGCAGGCTAATGCTCTTCGACAAGGAAGATGGAAAGATGCAATAAAATCTGAATTCATCTCCGACAACACTGCCGGACAAACAGGAAATGCTGCCCTAATGCAGATTGGTCAAGATGGGGAGTTCAGCCCAAATGGTTTTAAGATACCTGGCCTAAAACTGAGTTATTGGTTAGATGAAAAAAATAGTAGCTCAGTAGAATCTGATTCATCTCCATTTATCAAAATTGAGACAGGGCAAGACATGCAGATAAAGTGTCAGCATAGTTCATTTGTACTTGATCCTTTAACAGATAAAGAGGCAAATCTTTCTCTTGATCTCAGTTACATCGATGTTGAACAACTCATTTTGAGAGCAATTGCTTGCAACAGGCACACACGTCTTCTTGACATTCATAGACAACTGTGCAAAAATGTTCAAATTTTTCAGTCCCCAAAGGATGTTGTCCTGAAACGAGACATTGGTGGAGTGAAGGACCCACATAAGGTAATGCTATAAAAGATTATGTTTATTCCCTTGCCTTTTTGTTGGCAAGCCCTTACTGATCTACTATCGGCTGAATATTCTTATTCGGAATGTTAGTTTCTTTTACCATTTGTGTACATGCACATATTTTCAGAACCTGCATATTACACTGCTATGTTTACAATAGGTAGATTTGTATAATTTGCCTGAGTGTTATGATGGGTAATAAAATAGAAATTGAGATGTTGCTGTGCTGTAGCAGGTGTCTTTTCTTGCTCCGTTAGTCTCTATTGGTGCACACGTCTCTGTTTCGATTTGGTTGTGCTGAAAAAAGATTTTATAAATGTACAAGTTAGAAGCCATTTTTTACAAGTTAGACCCTTCCCCAGATCCTGCGCATGCGGGATCTACATGCACCGGGCTGCCCTTTTTTACAAGTTAGAAGCCATTTGACTGTGCATAAATGAAAGGATAAGTTGTTGATCCATCAGTACCATCTTATTGCTTATGGACTTGTTTCTTGTATATGATTACATTTTGCAATTCTAGCACCATACTAGTTAATAGAACTGATATTTAAGTCATTTACGTATATGTTCATAAATTTTTTCAGAAAGGGGAGAAAAAAGGCTTTCCAGATTGCCGTGGAAATGAAATGCTTCAAGTAAGGGCATACGGTCAAACATATATTAGCCTTGGAATAAATATCAGGTTTGTCCATGTTTGATTATCTCAGTATATTACATCTACCACAGTGTTGCCATAATACTTGTTTGTGTGTTCCATCTCATGTCTTATTATAGTGTTCTCTACCTCCTAATTGTGTGATTAACTGTTTTCTCTGCCCGATAGGACTGGCCGCTTCCTCCTCCAATCACCAGAAAATATTTTACCACATTTGGCACTTAGTGATTGTGAGGAAGCTCTAAACAAAGGAAGTAGCACAGCTGCAGAAGTTTTTGCAAGCTTGAGGACGAGGAGCATCCTCCATCTGTTTGCAGCAACTGGAAGTTTTCTTGGCCTTAAGGTTATCAAAAGTGTTTTTCATACCATGATACCATAATGTCTTAAGTTCATTTCCAAAGGTGGTACTTAGTTCTCCCTGATAGCTAGCGAGGGGATACTCTGGAATGCATGCAACTATCCTTTTGCAATTTTGACCAATAATGTTCTTAGAAGTATCTACGTTGACCAAATAACACTGATTTTCTCATGAAATGATGATATCATGATAGTTTTTTTTTTCCAAAAAGAATATATTGTTATAAATTGATGATATTAGAGACTAGAAAATAACATTATGTCATTATGTGAACTATGACATATGATATACATATGCATGTACATTTCCATTCAAACGATTTTTTGCTGTAAGATGGAAATGTCACCAGCCCTGAAAAATATAGTACTGTGGTTCTTATGTAGTTCATTTGTTGGTGGGTTACAAGTCATGGTGGCTGTGCACATTTGTTTCTTTTGGAGAAGGCTTAAATACATATCTGTGAAACATGTTTTTTGCAAAGGGTCACACTATGCAACTAGTGATCTATATATTCAAACCACTAGACCTGCTCATTGACTATAGCATGTACAGTGTATTTTCTGTTGTAGTAATAGCTTACCCATTTTGCTCATTGAATCTTGTCATTGAGTGGAATCTGGAATCTTTTCTATAAATTTTTATGTAGACATATTATTATATTAATAGAGAATACCTTACATACAAACACTTCACAGCTGTAAAACAACTTTTAATCTGTCTCCACTATAACTCGTGCTTACAAGATTAGTAGATGTTGAAATTAGTGTTAGGCACAGGAAAAAAATGTTTGCCACGTGAAGTAGAGCTACACCAGCTTGAATACTGCATAATAATTGTTTCTAATTACAACTCTGCCTATGCCTTCCTAGGTATATCCGGTCCCAAGCCCGGATAAAGGAGGAGGGTTGTGATAGGCTTGGCGAGCCAGCATCAAAACCAGCCATTCCTATGGATATGAAGCCCAGTTTGGGTTTCATATCTAGCCTACCTCAACGTGCTTGAGACAAAGGCTTTGTTGTTGTTGTAATTGTTTCTATTTACAATATACAGTCACGAGGTTTGAATTGCCAACTCCTATGCGGACTATTTAACTGTGTAGTCATGTCATGGATGCTACTGTTGGCATATATCTAATCTGCACAGCGACATGTTTGTATTCTTATAGTGCCTGCCTGTCTAGATTTGCTTGAACAGTTAGCTTCCTTGCATTAATTACTAAATTTCTTCCTTACTGAATCATGGCAAACTTCTAGTTACCACAGATATAAAAAGCTTAAGTCTATTGTCTGTGTCCCAGGTTTACCAGCAGTCTCAGGGCTCTCTGAAGATTCCAAAGTCCATACTACATGGTTCTGATCTGATGGTCATGGGGTTTCCACATTGTGCAAATGCCTATTATCTTCTGATGCAACTTGATAAGGACTTCATGCCTATTTTTCATTTACTTGAGACACAGTGTGATACCAGTGATAAGGCTAATGCAAATGCAGATGCCAAAGAAGCTTTGAGGTTTAACAAGATTGATGTTGGACGGATCCAAATATTTAAAAATGATTCAAGTACCATTCCTCTTGATGTTAAGCTGCAAGCCCTACAAGGTATAGCAAACTGTGCTAACATCGAGAATGGAATACCCATCCAGAATGGAATTGAGCCTCTTCCTCTATTGCCTGCTTGTTCACCATCTTTCTCATCTATTGTTGACGAAGTTTTTGAATATGACGAGGATGGTCTTACTGATAAGAAAAATAAGTCTGTGCCACCATCTAGTATCCCATCTACTTCTCGCCCAGAATCTCTTTCAGCTGGTTTTCATGGAGTAGATGCTAGAGCTGTCTCAGTCCCACAATTGTATGATGGAGGATTATCTCATACTCAAGCCAGTTTGAGCAATTATCTCCTGAATAATTTGAGACATTTACAAACCAACAAAACCTTCTCTTACTCAAGCCCTGTAAGGAATTCTTCTGCAACCAAGTTCCTAGGTTCTAAATCTAATCATGAAGTGAGCTCATTGTGCTCGTCTAGTGACCATAATGTTGTAGATGGAAGTAAATCTCGACAGCTTGTGCCTTCAATGAATAATAACAACAATCAAACCCCTGGTCAAAGTTCTTATTCCGGTAGGCTTGGAAACTCGTTGCCTGGTCACTTGGTTGGACCTTCAACAACGGCAGGAGGTATTTCACCAAATCTTGTCCATTTTGGTAGTCATTTTCGTGCTACAGCTCAATTTTCAAGTAGATATTTATGGTTATTTAGATGAATCTTCATTGTTTTTTATTGATATGATTATTTGTGCAATTGACAGGAACGGGAAAGCTCACCTCCACAGAATCTAATGGTTCAGCCAAAAAACGCTCTCTTTCAGATTTCTTGCAAAGCCTCCCTTCATTACATGGACAGGAGAGTGAGTCAAGCAAGCGAAGAAAAATATCAGAATCGATGCAGAATCCCTTGTATATGCCAGCATACTCATCAAATTTGCAATCAAGAGCCAGCCTCACATGTAAAAATGTTCTTACGGGGAGTAATAGTTGTGTTCCAGCCACTATATATGCTTCTGTGCTACTGCATGTCATAAGATACTGTTCATTGTGCATCAAACATGCTCAACTAACTGCTCAGATGGATTCTCTTGCAATTCCTTATGTTGAAGAAGTTGGTCTGCGGACTCCATCCTCTAATATTTGGTTAAGGTTACCTTTTGCTCAAGATGATTCGTGGAAACATATATGTTTGCGACTTGGTAAGGCTGGAAGCATGTCTTGGGAAGTTAGAATAAATGATCCCCATTTCAGGGAACTTTGGGAACTCAATGGAGGAAGCACCACAACACAATGGGGTGTCGGTATTCGCATTGCAAACACATCTGAGATGGATTCCCATATCTCCTTTGATGCCGATGGTGTTGTTTTGAACTACAGCACTGTCGAGGTAGATAGTGCTCAGAGGCTCGTGTCAGATTTACGACGGCTTTCCAGTGCCCGTTCTTTTGCTCATGGAATGAGGCGATTGATTGGTGTGAAACTTGATGACAAGATAGATGACAATGTGACATCCATGGAGATGAAGTCGCAAACTGTTAATAAAGGTAACAGTGACAGTACTGACAAGCTATCTGAACAGATGAGAAAAACATTCAGGATTGAGGCCGTTGGTCTAATGAGCCTGTGGTTCAGTTATGGCACCATGCCTGTGGTACACATTGTTGTTGAGTGGGAGACTGCTAAGGGAGGCTGTACGATGCATGTTTCTCCTGATCAGCTTTGGCCACACACAAAGGTTCGCCCCTGATTAACAGCTTCATATTTTTGTTAATTCTTAATCATGTTGGCTGTTGAGTAGGCTAACCAGCATGCATCGGATGAATATAGTCATGATTTGTTAGTTCTTATGTGAAAATATAAGTAAATAATGTCTGATTGTTTTTGTTAATTCTTAATCATGTTGGCTGTTGAGTAGGCTAACCAGCATGCATCAGATGAATATATTCACAGTTTAGTTATGTGAAAATATAAGTAAATAATGTCTGAATATTTTTTATGACAAAAGGTATCTGAATCTTTTCTCTCAAAATATGTCCATGTTATATTTGGTAACTGTAACTCAAATGATTGCAAAGAAGTTCAATTGGGGCTTTAATTGGAAATAGCAAAAAGAATTCTAGTGCCTACTTTTTACTCAATTAGTTTGAGGTATTGCATAGCTTCTTGATTTTTTTCCTTGAATGTAGCCTATTAATTTTTATAGAACTTCTCAATGTAATATTGGAAGTTTCTTCATAAATTGATACCGTCAATATTGATTTGAGAACACATGCTTGAGCATTCTTAGCCTACCCCAACGTGCTTGGGACAAAGGCTTTTTTGTTTGTTTGTTTGTTTGTTTATGCTTGAGCATTCTTCCATGGAGGAATAGCAACCTAAGGTTGGCAACAGAAATCTTCTTCGCTGAAATTTTATTGTTAAATTCCACATTCCCAATAATTTTTCATAAAACATCAAAAACGTTCCTTACATTTCTCTTTTATTTGTCTTTTGAAAAATGCATAATTGCATATTCTGGAGTATAGATTATAAAACTATAAATGGATACTAGTTCCTGTTTGACATGATAATAACCATGCTCTGCTTTACTTGCTATGGCCGATAGAGTTATACTATACCAGTTGGCTCCTGCTGGTTCCTAATTTAAAATGTATAGCAACAACCTGACTGCAGTGCTTGAGCATAAAACTCCCCGTGAGATGTTATCTTGTAATCAATTTTACATGTTTAAAATTTCATCCAGTAATCAAGCTCATATGAATGCAGTTTTTGGAAGATTTTGTGAATGGTGGAGAGGTAGCATCCTTTTTAGACTGCATCCGGCTGACTGCGGGACCTTTACTTGCCCTTGGGGGTGCAATTCGTCCTGCAAGGATGCCTGTAACCGTTTCCTCAGGTTACAACTCCGTGCCTAAACAGTCCAACATTCCAACGCAGGGGCCAATAGCTAATGGTTCATCTTCATCAAGCATGCATCACATGCCTGCTGGTCCTGCTCCTTCAATTGCACCAGCAGCCCATTTGGGCAGTCATAACCTCCATGCTGCTGCCATGCTTTCTGCTGCTGGGCGGGGTGGACCGGGACTTGTTCCCAGTTCATTACTGCCTTTTGATGTTTCTGTCGTGCTTCGTGGACCATACTGGATACGCATTATATATCGTAAGAAATTTTCTGTTGACATGCGTTGTTTTGCTGGAGATCAAGTTTGGCTCCAGCCGGCTACACCTCCTAAAGGTGGGCCTTCAGTTGGTGGATCATTGCCATGCCCACAATTTCGACCTTTCATAATGGAACATGTTGCTCAGGGTCTAAATGCCCTTGAACCCAACTTCATGAATGCTACACAGGCTAGCGCACACTTAAATAGCAATGCTGGAGCCCCTCAATCTGCTCCTACTGCAAATCGTTTAAGTACTGCCCCTGGTGTTGCCATGTCAAGGCCAACTTCTGGTGTTGCTAACCATGTAGCAGCTAGTTTGAGTCGAGCAGGAAATGCCATGTTGGCTACTTCGGCCCTTGCATCAGGGATTGGTGGAGCTCCTGTGCGACTTACACCTGGAACTGGCCTCCCTGTTCATATGAAAGGTGAACTGAACACAGCTTTTATTGGGCTTGGGGATGATGGTGGATATGGCGGTGGCTGGGTCCCTTTGGCAGCTTTGAAGAAAGTGTTAAGAGGGATCCTGAAGTACCTTGGAGTTCTATGGTTGTTTGCGCAATTGCCTGAACTGTTGAAAGAGATACTGGGATCAATTTTGAAGGACAATGAGGGGGCTCTTTTGAACTTGGATCAAGAACAGCCTGCACTCCGCTTCTATGTTGGGTAATAAATTAGAAAACCTGCCTGTGTACTTGATTGAATAACGATCTTTTATAATATATTTGTCACCTAGGCCAAGTAACATTAATATTTGTAGAATTTATATATCCATATTAGTGTATTAATTTTTGAGTTTCCTCTAATATTATCTGGAAAATACTATCCATTCTCTTGGCATGTGTGCTTCAGGTACTATATCCATTTGTCTACTTCATATTTCAAATGTGCAGATGTAGTTGTTAGTGTATGTCCTTCAGATATTCTTCTGTTTGTTTATTTATTATGCTGCTATCCATTTGTGAGCTTTGGCTGGAGTTGTAAAATCTTGGAACATGGGTTTCAGCAGCTTAAAATGGTTCCTCTTGTTTAGAATTTAAAGATGTTGATTATTTAATTCTGCCAATAAATTTATTCTCTTGTTTTCATCCTGCAGAGGCTATGTATTTGCAGTGAGTGTTCATCGGGTTCAATTGCTTCTACAAGTTTTGAGTGTCAAAAGATTTCACCACCAGCAACAGCAACAGCAGGCTCAGAGCAATTCTCAGGAAGAGCTGTCATCAACTGAAATCAATGAAATATGTGACTATTTTAGCAGGCGTGTTGCCTCTGAACCATATGATGCTTCCAGAGTTGCCTCCTTTATCACTTTACTTACACTACCGATTTCGGTACTGCGAGAATTCTTAAAGCTGATTGCATGGAAGAAAGGCTTTTCTCAGGCTCATGGGGACATTGCTACTGCCCAGAGGGCTCGGATTGAGCTTTGTTTGGAAAATCACTCGGGGTCAGTTTCAGGTGATAACACAGAAATCACTTCAGCTAAGAGCAATGTTCATCATGATAGGGCTCGCAGTTCAGTGGAGTTTGCCCTGACATTTGTACTGGACCATGCTCTCATTCCTCACATGAATGTTGCTGGTGGAGCTGCCTGGCTTCCGTATTGTGTATCTGTGAGGCTAAGGTATTCTTTTGGGGACAACAATCATGTAGCATATCTTGCAACGGATGGGAGCCATGGTGGGAGAGCTTGCTGGCTGCATGTTGAGGAATGGGAAAGATGTAAGCAGAAGGTTGCAAGAGCTGTGGAAGCTGTGAATGGATCTGCTGTGGCTGGAGAAGCAGGCCAAGGAAGACTGCGGATGGTTGCCGAGATGATCCAGAAGCAACTCCAACACTGTCTACAGCAGCTAAGGGACGGCCCACTCTCAGCTGGCTCGACTGCATCATGACCCGAGTTGTTAGGAAACTAGCAGGCAAGCCATATTAGACATTTTTGTTGTACTAGGTTGTTTCTATTGAGCCGCCTGTCATATTCAGAATGGCGTTTGGCGTCATTACTGTGCAGATGTAAAAAAAAACTATCGTAGCTGGTAGCAGGGATGGCTTCTCAGAAGGCTTCTTGATTGGCATGTCAACTCTGTACAGTATAAAGGGAGGTGGTTGACTGTTAGGATACCTATTGGAGCATGTAGTGTCTGTAACATAGCATATGTGGGTATGCACAAAGATACAATTGCTCACATAGTCAGATGGATGAACCATCTTTTGTCATCTGTATTATAACTCTTGTAGTCATCCCTTTTCTTTGTTGTCTCTCCACCCCCTCTTTCTTATGGATCGTGCTTATTTAGCAGGGCATGCTTCTTCTCGGTATGGAGATGGCGTTCATTCTTGGTGTTGAATTGTTATGAGACATTAATGACACATTCTATTTGTACAAGTCTTTTGATATACTAGTCGTCTATAGGTTTTCAAGGAAAAAAATAATGCGTTTATCAGCGCAGGAGTGCATGGAGTTTTTATTAACGTTTCATCTATTATTATGTCTTGATGTTAATTTTCGTGTTGTTAGTATGTTGTGATTTGTACCACAAAGCCAGGTTCCCTTGGAATGCTACTACTCACATGAGATGATACTGATTCAATTTTTCTTCTCAGGACTGTCAAGTTGATGTTGTGAACACATGTATTTGAAACTATTGGCCATTGAAGGTACTTTATGTCAGTATACCGTTATGCCATCCTGCTGTACTCGACATGAGGTGTCCTGCTTGAGTTCAAAATTTGAATTTTGTTACTATCTTCGTTTCAAAATAATTGCCTTTTTTGTACTGCTAGAACGACAAATATTAGAAGTGGAGGGAGTAGTTCTCAGTTCAAGCGAGCTGAGCTGAGCCGCCGTGGTTGTTGGCTCCCCACCAGTATTCGCACCTCAACAGTCTCCCTTGTTGTGCCTGTTGGTTGGGCTACACTGCAGTGTCTGCCGGCCTAACCAGGCACGGGCTAGATTATAGCATAGGAGGATCTTTCCCCACCGGACAATTTTTTTTTTAGTTCTTAATTCAATAGGACGATACAAGACATCCGGTATCTGGTATTTCTTTTTTGCGCTCTCTTGACTTGCCCTGCTTGAGTTCAAAATTTGAATTTCGTTACTATCTTCGTTTTAAAATAATTGTTTTTTTAACTGCCAGAATGACAATTATTAGAAACGGAGGGAGTGGTTCCAACTGAGCTAAGCCACGATGCTTGTTGGCTCTTGACAAGTATTCGCCTTCATGGTTGTGTCTACATTGTAGTGTCAGCCGATCCAACTTTGACTTACGCTAGGATTTTGGTGGTTCTTGGTTGGGATAAAAATACAATCCTTTTTTATGCTTTGTTTGAATGAATAGAGTTGAATGCTCTCAATTCGGTGTGAATTGAGGAGGATTGAAATAAAAATTAGTTCATTCTCCACTCTATTTCATTCCAATGCAATAAGGGTTTACCATTCATCTGTTCAAACTGAATCTTTGCTGCCTATTTGAACGCGTAGTACATACGTATTTAAATTTAAATGCTCTTGCATCGGATCCGTACTACCGATTGGAACAGCAAAGGTAATTGATGACACGCGTGTTACTATCATGCTTAATCAACAGTTGTCATAAAAAAAAGAGAAATAAAAAGAGGAACATGGAGTATGTGCATGAAGCTACAATACAGTAGTTCTTCATAACCAGCTGGGGGGGAGGCCCATGTTCTGGAACCTGAACGACGAGTCCCTCGAGTCCTTGACGGTCAGCCCAGGCCCGTCGTCGGCCTCGAGCTCGCCGTCGCCGGCCTTGTCCGCGACTGCGAGTGGCGACGGCAGCAAGAGCACCGGCGCCGGCTTCTCGACGTTGGCGTCCCTAGGCAGCGTGGCGGCGAGGTCGCGGTCCCACATGAGGAAGTGCAGCGTGATGGGCCGGAGCGCGTGGCGGTGCAGCGACAGCTTCTGGCTGAGCGACACCGTGTCGAAGCACTTGACGTCGCCGGCGGTGGACACCATCCAGGGGAGCACCTTCTCGCCGCCGACGCGCGACACCACGAGCAGCTTCGACGCCCTGCGCGCCGCGCGGTGCAGCTCCAGGAGCCCCGACCGCGCCGACGCCACGCCGGGGGTGCCCTCGTCCGCCACCGACGACACGTAGATAAACCCTTCCTCGGTGCGGCTGATGGCGAATCCCAGCCGCGTGTCCCCGGGCCGGAGCCGCAGCTCCAGCGCCGCCTCGCCGGCCGCCGGCGTGTACCACAGCCGCACCGCGCGCACCACGCCGATGTCCACGCCGTGGTAGTCCTCGAACCCATACAGGCTCGCGTTCGCCATGACTGCGAGGTCCGACAGCGACCCCGTGTTCACAGTAGACAGCGCCGTCTCGCCGGAGATCTTGGTCAGCAGCGCCTCCGTCTGCACGTTCATGAACACGATGGGCACGCCGGAGGCCTGCGACGACAGCAGCCACGTGTCGGCACGGGCGAGGGTGTCCTCCAGGGAGTTGTACCGCGTGTTGGACGCATCCGTCGCCTTGGGCAGGAGTAGCATGGAGAGGAAGCAGCTCGCCTCTGGCACCGGAAGCAGCTCCATCATCTTCTTCTTCCACGGGAACGGCTCGTACGCATGTCCGATCTTCGCGTCGCGCAGTGCAGACAGCAACTTGCCGTTCTTGGAACCTTGATTCAGGGAATATCATGTCAGTAAAATTTGAGTAATGTACAATCAGAAGGAATTCTGCTTTGAAACCCATATACGGGAACTCTCTCCGAGTTCTTCACCACTTGACAAACTTATAAAAGTAGACTGCGACAAAGTGTATTTGTGCTACATAGATAAAAAAACTAACAGAAGAATGCAATGATGAAACAGGACTTGGGACCATGAATAACAACAGATACTAAATAATGGAGCCATCACTAGTAGTATACGTGAGAGATATGCAGTCTTGGTATTTGCTTCTTCCATTTGGGAATGTCACAGAGCGCAAGACGTGCATTCCCTTGTTATATTGTCATCCCAATCAGTCCACACCCATGTTTTTAAATCGCTTAATCGACCCTAGTCGCCTAAAGGACTACTAGGACGATTTTTCTTTAGAAGTTTCTAGTCAATGATCTCTCTCTCTTTATATATATATGTATATGGTAACAGTAATAGCACATAGATGAAACAGTTCAAAATTCAAATCAGATACAAATTACACGTAATTGTTCAGTATCATATATAAACAAGATGAAACAGTCAATAGTCTATTAGGAGGAAAATATACTCACATTGTAGAATTAAAACTTTAGTCCAGCAACATTAAGAATTTAGGTTCAGCAACATTATAAATAAAGACGGTAATTTTTTTTAGAAACAGTTCAGACAATAAAAACAACAACAGCTAAATAAAAGAGATAAACATCAGCAATTAAGTTCAGTTCAGACAATTTAAAAACAACAACGGGTAAATAAAAGAGACAAACAACAACAATTAAGTTTAGTTTAGCAATTAAGTTCAACTCAGACAATAAAAAACATCAACAACTAAATAAAAGAGACAAACGACAACAATTAAGTTCAGTTCTGATTGCCCTGATCGAGTCGAACACCGTGATCGTGCCCTAGTGGGCGATAAGGACGACTAATCGTGACTAGTCGGACGACTTGAAAACAATGCTCCATACAATAGCTTGAAGATACCTTCCTTAGTGATATGAAACCTATGGTTATACGGTGGATTATCTATAAGTTACCATGCCATTTATGGCTAACAACACCTGAATGTTCTAATAAAATACATTATTTATGGTGCGAACTGGCCTTAAAACCAACCAGGATTTCAGAAAGTGATACTTCTTTCTAACAATTAGTATCAGCTAACCTGTCTTACGTTGGAGAACCCCTTCAAACTTACTGAAATGGCAATGTGTCAGAAGACACCAAGAACTACAATCTTCTCTCACTGGGTATATGCCGCTGCATGCTTTAAAGGGAGTACTCTATGTAGCACAGCAATGATCTGTTGACATTCTTATGTGCCCCAAAGGGAGCGATTAATAAATTAAGTGCATCCAAATCGATATAAGCCACCAATTTGATAGAATGTGTCCCAAGGTATTTGTTGCTCTGAAGGAGGGAGGAAAGGCCGCTGCTTGCTTGGTCAACTTTGTGAGCTAAAGGGGAGCAACAACAGGGGAAGAGACATTCTCATGCCAAGTTAGTTCTGCAGGGTACAGTAAGGACCTATGGAGTGACGATTATTTCTCCTTTTGTGCAGAGTTGTACACTATTATAAGAAATGCAAAGATAATTAAAGAATTTTCTTTTAAAAATTATGCAAAACAGAACTACCTTTATGTAATAGAATTTGTTACATTTCGACAGAAATCTAAACAATCCTGAGATGAAAGAGAAGGAAAAAAGAGGGAGGACGGAGACCGAACAAAGATAACGTTCCGAGAGATTGAAACGGCCTTGTAGTTTCCAAGAAGGCTCTTTGTTATTTATGAAGTAGACAAAAAAATTAAGTGTCTACGTCTCTGAATTATTATAAGTTATGATAATATCCTAGTACAATCCTTACACCCTTGTCGGAAACCTTCCAAAACAAAGATGAGCGGCCACAAAATTTATATCTATATGCAAAGGCATCGAGTGAACACAATTTCCAGAACTTTGCAGCTACCGATTCCAAACAAGACCACAGCAACCCGCTTGCTGCATACCTTATTAACTATAAATTCCACAAATGCAATATTCAATTTTTTTAAAAAACGATAATGATACCCCTTTTTGCATTCGGTGGGTAAGTTTTAGATCTCCAGTTGCTCTCGTTTCCTAGATGCAGTAACTCGGTTATGGGAACCTTCATGGTCAGCAGTAACCAGATTTGAAGGTTAAAAGAATTGCACATTTTTTTGTAAGCATAAACCCCTCCCGATTTTCGTACCTAAATTTCGGAAAAGATTGGTGGTCTAGTTTCAAATGAAAATTAAACAGAAGGGATCGCCGGAGACAAAGGCAGAGCAAGGCCGTCTCACCGTCGAGCTCGAAGCTCTCGTGGCTGGAGCGATCGCCGTCGACGGAGCCGTCCCCGCGGCGCCGCCTCCAGGACGGCGGCCGGCCGCCGCTCGCCACCGACGAAGACGAACCGGATCCCGAGCGGCTCAGCGCGTCGTCCCCCGCTCCCGCTGCCGGGGGCGAGTCCCCACGCCTGAAGGCCGACCTGAGCAGCCTCTGCATCTTGCCGCTGCTCCTGGCCTGGAGCTCGAGCGGCTCCGGGTGATCGCGGTCGCTTGGCATGACGCCGAGTCGCCGACGTCGCGGTGGCGCGCGAGGGAAGAGATGGAGGGAAGAAATGGAGAGACAAACACCGCAGGCAGAAGAAGAGAGCCAGGGCAGCCGTGTTTATATCGCCAAAATCGGAGGGCTTGGGAACTGAAGCCTGAGACGGAGAGCTCCGCCTGGCCCACGTGTCAGTGACGTCCATTGCTATCAGGGTTGTTTGGGTACATTCAATCCACGTGGATTGAGGTGATTAGGTAGAAAATGAACTGAAGCTTTCGTTCTGAACTGAACAAACAAAGATAACTGCATCACATCAGACATCTCAATTGATCAAACAGGCTAAGCAAGTACTATCAGCTAGCTACCTTCAGTCGGGCTCGTCGGCGACGACGAGTTCTTCATCTTGGGAACGCTCTTGGATCGCTTTATCTTCCAGTCCATGCCTATGCTGGTTTCAGCTTCCCCTCGCGAACGAATAGGAGAAGAACCAAGCTACCTATTACCCCTGCGGTTCCTTGATGTGGCTGGTCTCACAAAAAAATAAAAAGCAGTGCGTCATATGAAGCCAGATCTCCTCGTCTCATCAGACAGCAGCGATCCTATCTATGCCTTTGTGTATACCAAGGAGCTGCCTAGACAAAACACACTTTCAATGGATTGCTTCGACTGAAGATTGAGATCTAGCTTATACATTGTTCTGGCCTCGGACAGAGTGGTTGTGTACTAGTGATCCGGTCGATAATATAAACTGAAGTTATCCATTTGTCCGCCAAAAAACTTGACTGCAACCGGATAACAAATCAGAATGTTGCTGGTCGAGACTGGAGCGGCGTTTACAAGGCAGAACTGAGCTTATGGAGTTTACAAAGCTGAGCTCAATGTCATTGTAAGCACCGGATCAGAGAATAACATCAGATGATAGGTGGAATAAAAAATGCTATTGTTAAATCCAATATTTCATACGTTTGGCTACATATAGCTGCCTGCCAAATAAAACAGATGCATTTTTCCCTCCGCTTCCCCCCTCCCCCCCCCCCCCCCACCCCCCCAACAAGACACTCTGTCGTCGTAGCAGAGTCGGGTTACTTGGGATTCCAGTCTTACTGACCTGCTCGAGTAAACTCCAACTTCATGCAAATTCTAACCTTGGCGAATGCTCATATAGAAATGCAAATTGCGTCTATTGGAAGGTACGCATAATTTTCAGAATCCATTCAGTTAAAAAAATGTTTCGCAAAATGCTCATATGAAACATCAACTTGTGCAAGGTTTCTTATGTCTGAACATGCAGTTAACCGCTGATAATAACACTTGAGTGCTCTCTCTCTCTTTTAGGACCAATCAGTGATACATCCTGAACATGCAGGCAACAAAGTTTGAAGTGTCCTTTGTTTGTTGTGCACCTTCAGGGCTTCAGCGAGTGGATAGGATTTACAATTAGACCGCCTGCACTGCACAAGTTATTAAATACATGTTTAATAAGTTGCAGCTTGTGCAGTACCATTACATTATGTGCTAGTACACTGTATCTGGCAGCGTCCTTGGTCTTGGGGGGTTGGAACCTGGAAGTGCTGAAAGCTACTTGATTCCTGATAAAAACACCATTTAAATATTGCGACCTGAATCCAGTACCACATATGTAGTATAGGTTGCAAAGTCAATGACAGAGCCTGCCAACTTTTCACTGGGATCTGTCTTGGAAGTTCAACTAGATGCAAGATCCCTCATGGAATGATGGAATCTGTGAATCTTCCAATTTTTTATGAATAAGCCATTAATGTTTTTAGAATCTGAATCAGGAGAAGCAACTTCAGTACAACTGAAATAAGTTGTGATAGGTAGAGAGAGAGAGAGAAGGGGGTGGGGGGGGGGGATCAACAAGCAACCATTGACAATCAAGAGCTTAGAATGAGTCTGACACATTCTTTTAGCATCAGAGTAAGCACAGCATCAATGTATATATGATTGTGCAGGGAGCACATTACAGCAAATTGAAAATGGCCAAACTATATCTTAAAAGGGAGGATTTCTTAATGACTGCAGAGTACCACATCATCAGATACAAAACAGAGCCATCAAGAAGACTACAGCGTGTATGGGTCAGCTGTTCATGTATCACATCTTCAATCCCAAAATTTATAACTTTTCAGTGTGTTGATATGGAAGAGGTGACTATAAAACAAGTTCTAGAGACCCTGTACTATATTGTGCCTAGGAGGACATACAACATGCGGCCTTAGCTGGAGGGGCTGCCTCCTGACCGGAGACAACAATCTTTGTTCCTTTCAGTAAACTCGAGTTTCCACTAGCATTGTACTCCTCATTGGCAACAAGGTTTTTCTTGCTGACGATCCGGTAAATCTCTGTAAGAACACTGATGAACGCATTCTCAACATTGGTGGCCTCAAGAGCAGAGGTCTCCATGAAGAAGAGATTTTCACGCTCGGCAAACTCCTTTGCATCTTCAGTTGGGACAACACGAAGTGTACCTAGATCAGATTTGTTGCCAATAAGCATGATAACAATGTTCTTATCTGTATGTCCTCGTAGTTCCTCAAGCCATGTTGCAACATGATCAAAGGACTGACGTTTGGTTATGTCGTATACTAACATAGCTCCAACTGCACCTCGGTAGTAGGCACTTGTCACTGCACGGTACCTATAGCACATTCAGAAAAAGGTTCAGATATTGGGAGTGTGGATGTTTAGATAATGCGAGTGAGTGCACAAATGAACTATATACTCACATTACTTCTTTCTATTTGAGGCATTGGGAATCAAAATGTGCCACTTTTTTGTCTATTTTGATACCATAGAATTTCAAGAACGGATAAAAATAATGCAATCTCATGTGCCGCTACCTCGTTTAGAGTATAGTACAATTGACAAGACTAAATGTTTTCTTCATTAGTTACTAATATTGGAGAAAGGTGGTCTAAGAGTCAGACAAAAACTTTAGTAGGTAGAAAGACAAACAACTTGAATGGATCATTTGGTCGTCATGTGTCTTATCTTATTTTCTATGCATAAAGCCAGAACATCAAATAAAAGGAATGGACTTGACGCAGGTGTTCTGATGCATGTAATACTTCCACAATAGTTCCCATGAGAACCATAATTAGTCATTACTTAATCACTATGTAGAGCAATACTCTTATTCTCACAACAGTCAATAACAACCACAAACTGAACATAATGTTTATAAGAAAATTTACTACAAGTCTATTTGATATGTACTAGACAGTGTTTACCAAGCATTGCCTAGGCGACGCCTAGTCGCCGCCTAAGCATCCAGGCGCTCCGGCCTAGATGACATGGCCGACCGCCTCGCCTGGCCGGCCGTCGCCGCCGCTGTACAGGCCATCGTGGCCGCTGCTGGCACCTTGTGGCACAGCCGCCTCACCGTGGTCACTGCTGGCCCCTCACGCCGCCACCGCTGCCGCCTCACCGTGGTCACTGCTGGCCCCTCACGCCGCCACCGCCGCCGCCTCATGATTGGCTCCGCTGTTGGAGAGGAGGGAGAGGGTGAGGGAAGAAAATAGGTTGGGATAGAGTAAAGGTTGTTTTTTATGTCCCCATCTAAAACGTGGACCGTTGGATGAGATCTGACGGTTCACAGTAATCAGGCTTCTCACTCCACTTCCTTCCACGCCTCCTCCCACCTCCTCAGCCACCTCCTCACCCCACCTCTGCCTCCTCCCGCCGCCGCAGGCCGCGCCTGGCCAGAAGCCTAGGCGCCTAGGTGGGCGCCTAGGCGTCTAGACGCCAATTTGTAACCCTGGTACTAGACCTATCTCTGTTGCTCTATGAGCACTGTTTAAAAGGTGTCACCTAGTCGCCGCCTTCGCCTAGGCATCCAGGCGCCTGGTCGCCCTTTTAAAACACTGTCTATGAGGCGGTAAAAATTCATTAGGACTAGAAAAGCCTATTTTGTTACACAACACTAACAGTATTTCTCATTCTTTTATATCAGATGTTTTCATGAAAAAAAAAGGGCATACCCAGTGTTAAAAGCTCCCACACGTTGTGGGGTCTGGGGAAGGGAATTTCTAGGCAGCCTTTCCCTTGCATATTTTGCAAGGAGGCTGATTCGAACTCAGAACCTCCAGGACACAAGTGGAGAGACTCTACCACTGCGCCAGGCCCGCCCTTCATCAGATGTTTTCATGCATTAGCTGAAATTGCATCTAGGCCCCCTAGCGGGTTTTGGTGAGTTGAATGACGAAACAATTGAAGGGCTAACTTGTTTTCTAAGTGTGAGCAGGAAACCGTTGTTATTATATTTGTAATATAATTTGTTGAAGTGACATGTAAGCGGTTGAAGGTTCATTCTTATTAGAGAGGAACAATTCTAGACTGTATTGGATGATTGATCTGGGGTCAAAGGGTACATTATATAGAGGGATTAGGTGAGGGAAATGACTAAACTGCCCCTAACCCTAATCCCCTACAAAGGACTAAAATGCCCCTGATTAGCCCACTAAATTACACAGTCTAACACCCCCCCACAGTCACAACATCTAGCCATTGCAGATGTTGAGACTGGATCGAAACTCGGAGAACAGCGACGACGGGAGGGCCTTCGTGAAGATGTCGGCGAACTGCGTCGTCGTAAGGACATGGTGTACCCGAACCTCGCCACGTGCAACCCGCTCACGAACAAAGTGGAGGTCAATCTCCACATGCTTCGTGCGCTGATGCTGGACCGGGTTGGTGGAGAGGTACACGGCGCTGACGTTGTCACAGTAGATCAGGGTGCTCCTGGCGACGGGAGTGTGGAGCTCCTGAAACAGCTGCTGAAGCCAGGAAGCCTCAGCCACGCCGTTAGCCACGGCGCGATACTCCGCCTCAGCACTCGAACGCGACACCACGTGCTGTCGCTTCGAGGACCAGGAGATGAGATTACCGCCCAGGAAGACAACGTACCCAGAGGTAGACCGGCGAGTGTCCGGGCAGCCTGCCCAGTCAGAATCGGTGTACACGACCAGCTTGGAGGTTGTGTCATGTCGAAGGAGGAGGCCGTAGTCAAGGGTGCTACACAGGTACCGAAGAATCCGCTTCACAGCGGTGAGGTGCGGTTCCCTCGGATCGTGCATGTGGAGGCACACCTGCTGAACCGCATAGGAGATATCCAGCCTGGTGAGGTACTAGAGAGCACCTGCAAGACTCCTGTAAGCAGTAGGGTCAGTGAAGAGTGTCCCGTCGGTAGCGGAGAGCTTCGCCTGAGTATCCACTGGAGTGGAGCACGGCTTGCACTCAGCCATGCCCACTCGCTGCAGGATATCCAGGCAGTATTGTCGCTGGTGAAGAAACAAGCCGCCTGGTCGGTCCTCGACCGCAATACCCAGGAAGTGGTGGAGGCGGACCAGGTCCTTCATAGCGAACTCCTGCTGTGATGCAGAAATAGTGCACCGAAGAAGAGCCGGACTGGACGTTGTCAGTACAATGTTATCGATGTACAATAGAAGGTAAGCAGTGTCACTGCCACGTCGATAGACAAACAGCGAAGTGTCTGACTTAGCTTCAACAAAGCCCTCTGAGACCAAGAAGGAGGCAAACCGGCTATACCAGGCTCTCAGTGTCTGCTTCAGACCGTACAGGGATTTGTTCAGCTTACAGACCATGTCTGGATGAGCTGAATCAAGAAATCATGTCGGCTGACTGCAGTACACCGTCTCGGTCAGTGGAGATATCGTTGACGAGAAGGCAGCTCCGGAGAAGCGCTCAACCGGCCGGAGACTCCCGGACGCACGTCGAGTCACCATCGGGTGGACGTGATCAGGATCCCTGTGGAGAGGAGGGTTGTACACCGGGCACTCGGGTACAACAACCTTCTCTCGTCGTGGGTAGACGAGAGTGGGTCTCAAGGCCGCGCATGGCGCGACGACTGGTGTAGGGGACTCCGGTGCCGCGCGTGGCGTAGCTTGAGCTGGGGCCCCATCCCGCGCTCGTCGCTGGTAGACAAGTGCGGAGTCAGCGAAGCGAGAAGTCGGGGTAGTCGTCGGTGTTGCGCCTAGTGCGACTGATGACGTCGGGGACGTCGGGCTCGCTGCAGGTGACGTCGGGAAAGCCGATGCCACGCGTGGCGCAGCTGGTGACGTAGGGATCACCTGAGGCACAGCAGGCGACGCCGGAGACGTCGATGCCGCGCGATGCGCGGCTGGTGACATCGGAGCCACCCGATGTATAGCAGGTGTATAGCAGGTGACGCTGGAGGCGTCGATGCCGCACGTGGTGCAGCAGGTGACGTCGGGGGCACCTGAGGCGTAGCGCGTGTCGAACCTGCAGAAGAAAGAGGCCAAGGCAGCTGGGGAGCAGCCTCGGGGTCAATGGGAAAAAGGGAATCCAGCTCTGCGGTGGAACCAAAAGAGGTGGTGGAGAAGGGAAAGGAGGACTCGTCGAAGACGACGTGCCGAGAGATCAAAAGACGGTGAGTTAGTGAGATCTAAGCACCGGTACCCCTTATGATCAAGGGATTACCCGAGGAAAACACACCGTGTCGAGCGGGGCGCACTTATGTGTGGCACTGGCGAAAAGGTTAGGGTAGCAAGCGCACCCGAAAACTCGAAGGTGATCGTAAAGAGGGTCGGTGCCATATAAAGCAAAGTAGGGGGTGGAGGCACGAATCGCCTTGGTAGGAAGGCGATTAATCAGAAGTGTGGCAGTATGGAGAGCCTCCACCCAGTATCGGGTTGGAACAGATGTCTGGAACATCAAGAAGCGCACGACGTCATTGGTGGTGCGAATCATGCGCTCTGCCTTGCCGTTTTGAGGGGAGGTATACGGACAAGACATGCGTAGCTGTACCCCATGTGCGGAGAGAAAGTTACGAAACGCAGAGTTATCGAACTCGCGTCCGTTATCACACTTGACAGCTCGGATGGTGCGCCCAAACTGAGTGGAAATCCAAACGAAGAAGTGAGAAAGAGTAACGAAAGTCTCAGACTTCAATTGTAATGGAAAAGTCCACGAAAAGTGAGAAAAATCATCAATGATCACCAAGTAATAATTAAAGCCCGATACACTGGTGATGAGTGATGTTCACAAATCACAATACATAAGATCAAAAATATGCTCAACATGAGTCACGGAAGTGGGAAAAGGAAGCCGAACATGGCTACCAAGCTGAAAAGCATGACATAAGGAGTCATGTGTGCCCCTAGAACACAAGATAACAGAACTCCTGGACAACTTCAACATAGCATCTGCACCAGGGTGGCTAAGCCGACGATGCCAAATGGTAGATGAAGTTGTCGTAGTCAAAGCAAAAAGCGGTGATGCAGCGGAAGTAGGAAGTCGAAGTGTGTACAGAGGCCCCGAGCTATCACATCGAACAAAGGTCGCCGAGTAGAAAGATCCTTCACAGACAAACCAAACGGATCAAACTCAATGGAAACATTATTTTCAGTGATAAAACGACGGACGGGAAGCAAGTTTTGAATGATATACGGAGCGACAAGAATGTTTTTAAGCTGGAAAGAACCCGAGAGACCGAAATCACCTACTGAGGTGACCAGAAGAACAGACCCATTCCCAACAACGATAGATGAAAGAAAAGAGGGATTGGAAGTGTTAGTAGTTGAATTCTTACTCTCATTGGAAGAGAGGATGACACTAGGAGTTGGGGCAATTTTCTTGTCTATTTCTCACACAATGTCATACCAACCCAAGGGGTTGAGGCTATATATTTATAGCTGCCATGGCAGCCAAGCATATGCCACAAAGATGCTAGTCTAAGATGCTTAGATGCTGTCCTAATATGCTGTCCTTGGCTGACACTAAGATGCTGTCCTAGGGTCCTTAATATGTTGTCCTAGTGTCCTTTGATGCTGTCCTAATTGGGGCCACAAAGACCAAATGACTAGAGTACAACAAGGACCAAGGACTAAAGTGCAACAAACTAAAGAACTAGGGTACAAGGGACTAGGGGACCAAGGACCAAAGGACTATAAGACTTATTCCAGCATTCTCCCCCTAAGTCTTGTACGTCGTCTTCTGAGAGGGTTGGACCATCCCGATCTTGGTGCGAAGTTCAATGAACTTGAGCCTCCCAAGAGGCTTCGTGAGCAGGTCCGCAAGCTGGTCATTGGTGTTGATGTAGTTCGCCTTGATGCTCCCTTCCTCAAAGCATTTTCGGATGAAGTGGTACCTCACCCGGATGTGCTTGCTCCGTTCATGGAAAACGGGATTCTTTGCCAGGGCCAGAGCGGACACGTTGTCCACCCTGAGTTCGACCGCTCCAGTGTCTCTGCTGAGGAGATCACCAAGCAGTCGACTAAGCCAGAGCGCCTGAGTCGAAGCGGTGGAGGCCGCTATGTACTCGGCCTTGCAGCTGGACAGGGCCACCACCTGCTGCTAGACCGACTGCCAACTAACGAGGCACTTGCCGAAGAAGAAGAGGATCCCGCTCGTGCTCTTGCTGGTGTCGATGTCGCCGGCGTGGTCGCTATCGCTGTACCCGACAAGGTGTGCCTCCCCAGGACACCTCGGGTAGTGGAGGCCGTGATTGAGAGTCCCCGCAACATAGCGGATGATCCTCTTCACAGCCTGCTGGTGATCCGTCGTCGGTCGTTGCAGGAACCGACTAACGTAGCCGATAGAGAATGCCAAGTCCGGCTGTGTGTGGGTGAGGTAGCGAAGGCTCCCCACAAGACGCCGATACTGCGTAGCGTCCACCTCCTTCGCCGTGCTGTCGCAGCTCAGCTTCAGCCTCTCCTCCATCGGAGTGAGAGTTGGGTTGCAGTTTGTGAGCCAGCTAGCTCAACAATGCGCTTGGCGTAGGCGGTCTGTCGAAGTGTGATCCCGAAGTCGGCCTGGTGCACCTCAATCCCAAGGTAGAAGGAGAGAGATCCCAGGTCACTCATCTGGAAGGTGGCTTTCATCTCTTCCTTGAACGCTGCCACCTCCGCATCCTTGGTGCCGGTGATCACCAAGTCGTCGACGTAGACACCCACCAGTAGGGTGTTCCCTCCATTGCCCCGCCGGTAGATGGCCGCCGCGTGCGGGCATTACCCGAAGCTCACCCTCTTGAGCGTGGAATCCAACTTGGCATTCCACGCCCTTGGTGCCTGACGCAAGCCATAGAGGGCCTTGCGCAGGCGCAACACCTTGCCCTTCTTGCCAGGGACCACAAACCCCGGCGGCTGGTGTACGTAGACCTCCTCCTTCAAGTCGCCGTTGAGGAACGCCGACTTGACGTCCATGTGCTGGACACGCCAGCCTTCTTGGGCAGCGAGTGCAAGAAGGAGTCGCACGGATTCCATCCGTGCCACGGGGGCAAAAGCATCGTCGAAGTCGATCCCCTCCTGCTGCACGAAGCCGCGTGCCACCAAGCGAGCCTTGTGCTTGACGATGGCGCCGGCTTCATCCCTCTTCAACTTGAACACCCACTTAAGGGTGATCGCACGGTGACCGCGAGGGAGATCAGCAAGCTCCCAAGTGTGGTTCGTCTCAACCGCGTCCATCTCTGACTGCATCGCGGCACGCCATGCCACGTGTCTCTCAGCCTCCGTGAAAGACCGAGGCTCGCCATCGTCGCACGCAAGATGCAACTGCGCCTCCAGATCGCGAGGGACCAGTCCCGGCACCGACTGGTCACCGAGAAGATCCTCCATCGTACGATACCGCAACGGCTTGCCATCACATTCCTCGTCGTGGGAGAGCGGAGTAACGAACTGCACCGGTTTGTGCTCGACATGAGCCGGTGTCGGAGTGGACGTACCCGGAGGGATGGCAGTCGGTGCTGGAGTGTGTGGGGTCGCCGGCTGTGGTGGTGGAGAGGTCATCGCAGCCGAGGTCGTGACTGGGGAGCGTGGCGCTGAAGTTGGTGGAGAAGAGCTGCCCACTCCCCCAGTTCCCTTGAAGTGGACGTACTCGACGATGAAGTTGTCGTATGTCGGAGTCGAGCCGTCGTCCACCGCCTTGTCCCATGCCCATCCTCGCCCTTCGTTGAACACAACGTCGCGCGTCGTGCGCACACGCTGTGTCTCTGGGTCGAGAATGCGGTAGGCCTTCGAGCCCTCCGCGTAGCCGATGAACCCCCCCGGAGTGCTCCTGTCGTCGAGCTAGCTGATGTGGCCAAGCTCCTTGGCGAACGCGAGGCAGCCGAAGACCCGTAGATGAGAGACCGCCGGCTTGCGCCCATACCAAGCCTCGTACGGCGTCCTGCCGTTAAGAGCCTTGGTGGACGAGCGGTTGAGAATATAGACAGCCGTCACCACCGCCTCTCCCCAGAAGATAGTCGGCATTCCCCTCTGCTTGGGGGTTGCGCCGCTCGACGACGCCGTTCTGCTGCGGGCTGTAAGGCGTGGAGTAGTGGCGTTGAACACCCTCATCCGCGCAATACGACGCGAATTCAGCCGTCGTGAATTCGCCGCCGTTGTCGGTGCGCAGCACACACAGCTTGCGGCCGCACTCCGCCTCCGCAATGGCCTGCGCGCGCCTGATGGCGTTCGCAGCCTCTCCCTTGCTGCCAAGGACCACGACCCACATGTAGCGGGAGAGGTCGTCGACGAGCAGCAGGAAGTAGCGTCGTCCTCCTGGTGTAGCTGGTGTCACCGGGCCACACAAGTCCCCGTGAACGAGCTCGAGCCGTTCCTTAGCTCGAAAGCTCGACTGCTGGGGAAAAGGAGGCCGCCTCTGCTTCGTCAATACGCAGACGTCGTAGAGCTGCTCCACTGTAACACCCCAAATTTTGATTCAAAGCCCTAAACCATGTTCAGAGGGGAATTTAAAAATTTTTGGACGTGTTGCATGTTTTGCAAAAATTCAGATTCAAACTGGAATTCAAATTAGACTCAAAACAGAAAAGAAATGGAAAAAGAAAAAGAGAAAACGGGAAAAACCGGCCAGTGGGCCGAAACCCGCCAGCCGGCCCAGTTTTCCCCGCGCCAGCCCGCAGCCGCGCGCCCGCGCTATCCCTCACAGACAGGTAGGACCCACCTGTCATCCCTAACCCCGCGACCCCGGACTCTCCCGCGCGCGCGCGATCTTAACCGATCGAAAAACCGCGTCCCTCAGCCCGAATTCCGGTCCCAGAAGAATCAAACTCGATCACAACTGACCCACCGCCCTTCCCCGGCTATAAAAACCCCAGCCCCGATCGGTTTTTCCCACGCGATCGCCGATTTTTACTCCGGTGAGCACCGAGACTTCGCCGGTGAATTCTGGCCGATCTAAGCTCGGAAACTCTGATCTAACTCGCTGGTCTTGATCCACCGCCTCCGGGGAGCTTTGCAGGTGCAGAGAACTCGGAGAATTACGGTGTAAACACAGCGCCGACGAGATTCGCCGTGGTTTTGCCTCGGACCTCGCCGCCGATCACTTTCCAGGAACCCCGAGCTCAAGAAAACCCCCGAGGTGAGATCCCTGACCTCCCCTCTACCGATCTATGCCATAAGATCACAGTTTTAGCCAGAATTCTCGAGGATCCGAAACTTTCCGGCGAGATCGCCGCTTCCCGCCGCCGTGCGCCGCCGGCAGCGCCGCCCGCGCTCGATCAGAGCGACGTGGCCGCTTGTGCGCCGTTTATTTTAAATCACACGGTAGACTTTAAAACCCCGCGCACCGGTTCGATGTTATAATCTCAGCCGTCGGTTTAAAATCGGACGGTCCACGTCAGCCCCGCGTCAGCCCCGCGTTATAAAGACTGGAATTCTTACGTGCTACCCCCTGGGGTTCTCTGGAAATAAGAGCTAGCCCCGGAAACTTCAGATCTAGCCCCTGGAACTCCAGAAAATCATGTAAATTCATTTAAAAATCAGTTTTAGCCCCTGGACTTAATAAAAATTAGGAAAAACATCTCTGATAAGTGTAGCTAGACCCCTGGAAATTATGAAAATAATATTATAGACCCTGTAATGGGGTGAGTTCATTATTTTAGCCCTATTTAGTATTTAATTTAAAACATTGAATATGTAACTAGTGTTTAAAAATTAAAAAGGGGGACAAACATAATTGTCAAAATTAATTAAAAACTTTCTCAGTACTTAGAAAACTTTGGAGTGAGATAAAAATATATTTTTGGGCTGAAATGAATCTGTTTCATTTATTATTCACATTTATTAGTATAGGGACACATTTTTAAGTAAAGAATAGTTATAGAAAAATAGGGAAAATAATTATGAAATAGTCTACATCAGAAGCCAAGGTCAAAACATGTTATTAAATTATTTAGGACCAGAACCTATACTATTTAGATGATGTGTATTACTAATTTCCTAATAAAATACACAATTATGCATAGGAATATAAATCTGAAAATATAGCAACTAGTAAACGATAAATGGAGTTTCTAAAATCCAAAGAATTCAGTTTAGGGTTGGTAGAAATTCTGAAGGCACATATGGAGAAGAAAAATACTTTTCATACATACTTGGTAGTGAAAAGGTGTAGTAGTTCAATATAAGGAATTTATTTAAAACTGAAACACACATGTATATATATATATATATAGTAAGTATAAATATGGACACCAAAATAGGAATCATATACATATAAATAAAAGTGTATGCAAGCCACATATCAACACACACACAGAGTAACCACAACACATATAATGGTGAATGAATTTCATAAATATGAATGTGTGGTTTGTATGAAGTGTAAGTGTGAACTATGTCTTATGGATTGTTATTTTTTTTTTGCTATGTGTGATGGTGTGATGTAGAACCTGCTCAAGAGCAAGTTATTCCTTTCCAAGACCAGGACTACCAATTTCAAGAGCAGCAAGAAGGAGGCAAGTGTCCTTGACCACTTTGAACCTATGCTAGGATGTGTAGATAGAATTATTTGCATTGTCAAATGAAAGATGAAACCCATGCTAGGATGTTTTCCTAGAATTGCATTACCTTGTTTCCTTGTAGCTTGGGTTGGGATTCATTTTGTCATGTCATTTATTTACATGCATATGCTTAGCCATGCTTAGAATGGGATATTTGGGACATGAGATCATCAGTTTATTAGACCATACTCTTGAATGAGCTATTGGGAGTTATGTAGAGGTAGGGATCAAGACAAGTTGGATGTTTTGGTTGTGTGCTGGGTGCACGAGACTTGGGTTTGTGTTTAGTACTTGCCTGGATCCTAAGGACCGGTTCATGGAGCATGTAACCCGGCTTTACAGTGCCAACCACATGCTGAGATGGGGCAGCTTGGCCAATTAATTAGGTGTATCCCCGGCGTAGTATGGGTGTGTTGGATGGTGCGGGGAGTAGGTGTCAGCTGGACTACCATATGAACCGCAAGGCTCAAGAGGGGGCCACTGCAGCGGGGTTGGAGCCTCTTGTATGCTGTTAGGGGTGAAACCTCAGTGGGCCCACGCTCGTCGGGAATCCCTTTGTAAAGGCTTCGTAGTGATCTCCTGGTTGCACACCTGGGAAGTGTGAATGTGGATCGTAGCCACTGGCATAATGGAGGTTCTTTTAGTCCACCCGGCAACGGGGGATGAAATCACTACATGTGGGTACAGTGGTACAAACTCTGCAGAGTCAAAACTGTCTTGACAGCCGTGCTCACGGTCAAGAGCGGCCTGGACTTATTCATGATTAGAGGATTGATGGTTTTGGGAAGTTAAGCGGGGAGCTTAACATTGGAAATAATGTTATTGGTTATTGGATTATGATGATGGGTTGAGAGATTGGGACCATTTCACCTGTGTAGTAATGTAGGTGCTTAATAAGCTAAGGTGATAGGTATTAATTGCGTACTGCTTTAACCATGAGTTCAACCTCTCCTTGTTCTAGCCATGCATGATATAATTTTCCCACACTTGCTGAGTACCATTGGTACTCAACCTTGCATATTTGTTAGTTTATATTGCTGCTCAGGTCAAGATAATGAGGTGGTGTATAATGACCAAGATTTTGGACCCGAGGAAGGTTTTTAGGTTCATGAAGACCCCCGGGCAACGCCTGTGATGGAGCCCTAATGAATAATATTCCGCTGCTAGTTTATTTACTTGTGATGAACTTATTATTGTCCATCGAGACATTTACTTTGTAAGACTTACTTATATTCGACACCTGGCTTGTAATAAATGATGCTTCACTATTTGTCATCACATGTATGAGAAAATGATCCTGGCATACATGTGATATTCACTTGGTTGTTCTTCGGAAAAACCGGGTGTGACATCCACGCGGTCAAGGCATGGCATGCCTCGCACCATCTCCTTGGTATTGAGCTGCTTTAGGGCCTCGAAGTGAAGATGCCCAAAGCGCTCGTGCCACTGCCATGCCTCGTCGTCCCGACGAGTGGCAAGGCAGACAGACTGTGCTACCTGCACGTGAAGGACATAGAGTCGATTGGTGCCTCCAGTTACCTTGGCAAGAAGGCGACGATGGCGATCCCAAATCCTCATGACTCCGTCCTTAATCTCCACGCGCGAACCGTTCTCATCCAGCTGTCCCAGGCTGATGATGGAGTTTCTCAACGCGGGGATGTAGTAGACTCCGACGAGCAGCCTGTGCTCACCAGACTCGGCGGTGAGGATGACGGAGCCGACACCCTTGATCTCCACGCCGGAGGCATCACCAAACTTGACAGAGCCTCGGACATTGGAGTCAAACTCAACGAAGAACTCCCGTCGACCGGTCATGTGATGGGTGGCGCCGGTGTCGAGGCACCACCCGTCAGTCTTGTCGTTGCTGGAGTCGTCGCCGAGGAAAGCGTGTGCTCTTGGCTCATCAAGATGAAGGAGAGCCGCTGCGGTCGATGCCACTAGAGGTAACTTGATGCTTCCGTGTGCCAGAAGCAAAGCTGCCTCCTCCTCTACCTGTGCCACGTGGGCCTCCTCCTCCACTTGTGCCACGTGGGCCTGGCCACGTCGTGGCTGTCGACACTCCCTGGCCCAATGACCAAGCTTGCCACAGTTGTGGCAGGTGTCGTCTCGTGTCGGCTTGTGGTTGCCGACGGTGCCGCCCTGGGCACCTCCGCGGGCGCCACCCTCGGTACGTCCGCGTGCCCCGGCCTGGGTACCTCCGCGCCCCTTGCGCGACTTGCCGCGCTTGCGGCCGCCTGTCGAGGAAGAGGGCTCCCCCTTCTTCCGGTCACCCTGGCCAGCCTCCCACTGCTCGCGAGTGAGATGAAGCTTCCCGCCAATGGTGATAGGCCCCGAGAGAGGTTGTGGTTCGTCGCTGTCGACGAACTTGAGGCGACCTATCGCCTCTTTGATCGATATCGTGGAGAGGTCCAGCAGAGACTCGATCGAGCGAGCGATCTGCTTGTACTTCTCGGGGATGCACCGAAGGAGCTTCTTGACAGCTCTCTCTTCGTCGTAGGTGTCGTCGCCGAACTGCACCAACTTCTGCAACAAAGTGTTGAGACGGAGAGCAAAATCATCAATGTCCTCACCTGGCTTAAAGGCCAGGTTCTCCCACTCCTTGCGAAGCGCCTGCAGTGTGAACTTGCGGGCGCGGTTGCTGCCGATGCGTGCCGCAGCAATGGCATCCCATGCCTCCTTAGCAGTCCGCTTCTTGGAAAGCGAGAATTGCATCTCGGGCAGGACTGCAGCAATGAGGGCATCCAACGCCCGTCGATCCTCGTAGTAGTCGACGTCGCCGTACTGAACTGCTTCCCACATGTGTCGCACCTAGAGCCGTACCCTCATCACCGCGGCCCACTCGACGTAGTTAGTCTTGGTGAGGGTAGGCCACCCACCGCCGGGACCGACGTCCCTGACAATGGCCTAGACCCCGTGGTGTCCATGGTACCAGTCCGGGGAGGGAAAACCGCGCCGCCTGCAATGGCCGCGTTCTCCGTCGACCGAGCCGCCGCCGCCGGGAGCGCCACCGGCGCGTCCGCGCCCGTCTGGGCTGCGGCTGTCGCGCCCATGGGGGCGCGCGGCTGCTCGTTGCACCTCTCGTGCTCGCGCCGCCTCCCTCACCGGCCTGAGCTCATCGTCGACGCTGCCGTCGACAGAGCTGCTGGAGCTACTGCCGCCGCACGCGCTATAGCCGCCGCCGCTGCTTCCACTTCCGCCCTCGCTGCTGCCAGTTCCGCCGCCGCCAACCTTGCAGCCATTGCCACCGTCGCCGCAGTCTCTGCCACCGCTCGCTCACGCTCCTCTGCCGCGGCGACCTCCGTCTGTCGCGCGCTCGAGGCGACCGAGCGCTGAGACTGTTCGTCGGACATGGCACACTAGTGGGGGAGGGATGTTGTGTGTGGAAGACAAGCTGTTGCTCGTCTGTGCAGGAGAGGAATGAGCTGGAACAGCCGGTGTTCTTGCTGCCGATTGCAGACAGAGAGAGGTGCGGGAAGGGGATGAGCAGGAGATGTTTAAGCTGCAGGATAGAACGGCTCTGATACCAGATGTTAGTAGTTGAATTCTTACTCTCATTGGAAGAGAGGATGACACTAGGAGTTGGGGCAATTTTCTTGTCTATTTCTCACATAATGCCATACCAACCCAAGGGGTTGAGGCTACATATTTATAGCTGCCATGGCAGCCAAGCATATGCCACAAAGATGCTAGTCTAAGATGCTTAGATGCTGTCCTAATATGCTGTCCTTGGCTGACACTAAGATGCTGTCCTAGTGTCCTTAATATGCTGTCCTAGTGTCTTTAGATGTTGTCCTAATTGGGGCCACAAAGACCAAAGGACTAGAGTACAACAAGGACCAAGGACCAAGGACTAAAGTGCAACAAACTAAAGGACTAGGGTACAAGGGACTAGGGGACCAAGGACCAAAGGACTACAAGACTTATTCCAGCAGGAAGGGTGGGTGAAAGAGAGTATACCAACATTTGGAGTGGTATGGTATGATGCTCCGGAGTCAACTATCCAGTCGGCACCTGGTGGAGTAAGGTGCATGGTGCTGAAGGAAGAGGCCAGCGACTGTCGATCCCATGTCGAGGGTGGCTCCTGGAGAGGTGTCGACGGCTCCGAGTACCCAACAGGATAGTCAGTGCCTCCGTAGGTCGAGGCTGACTATCCGCTAGAAGGGTAGTTCGGCCCACCGTAGGCCTGAGTCGGCGGTCCACCAGCACTGTAGGGTGGTCCACTGTAGCCCGGGGTGGCTACGAACGCCTGCTGGGGGCGTGGTGGTCGTGGAGGCTAAGAACCCGGAGACAGCCCAGGCCACATGTAGATTTGGCCAGTCCACGGGTTGTATGGTGTGGGCCAGGGTGCACCTCCCCCGCCGGTACCACCACTACCACCGGTAGCTGGAGTAGTGGGTCTAGGAGTGCCGCCTGCACTGCTACCTCCACCCAGCTGTTGTGCTTGCCTCGGCGGCGACGATTTCCACCCCTAGTATCAGCAGTAGTGCCTAGGGTGGAAGGTGGTCATGACGATGGTCCACCAGCAGCTGGTGAGGGCGGACGAGGGGACTGCCCAGAGCCATAAAAGGTTGTGGTAGACCTGGAGCCAGTAGAGCCTCCTGCAGTGATCCCCTCAAGCTCAAGGTCAGACCATACCTTCTCGAAGGTAGGGGGTGGCTCCAGACGGAGTAGCCACGTCCGTAGGTGACAATAGCGCTCATTCCGGTCCTGAAGGACTCGAAGGACAAGAGCGCTGTCAGTAAACGGTTCGCCAAGGTCATGTAGAGCGCCCGCGATGCCCTTCATCTCTCAACAGTAGGCGGAGACGGAGCGATCACCCTAGACAGTGTTCTGGAACCGAGCACTGATGTGGAGGGCTCGAGTCACGCGGTTCCCCAGAAAACGCTGCTCAAGGACCAGCCAAGCCTTGAGCGGTACCACCACCGCGCTGTCTGACGATGTCTTGTAGCTCCTCCGACAGAGAGCCAAGGATCCAGGATAGGACTAGATTGTCCATGCTGATCTAGGAGACATCCACTGAAGAGCCGTCCTGGAGGACGTTATCGAGGCGAAAGCGCCTCAGTGTGAGGAGCACCAGGTCACGCCACCGAGCATATGAGGTAGACTCAGAGCCGAGGACAACTGGCACGAGTGTCCGGATGTTCTGAATCCCGGCGGCCTGTGCATGAAGAGCAGCCACAAGTGAAGCCGAGTACGTACCTGCATCTGAGGCGGGCTCGTAGGCAGCACCCATCGGTCGGTGAGCACTCTCCTCGAGCTGGTGAGATAGAGCGGCTACGGAGGCACGACCCTGCTCCAGGGCGAGAGCAAGTGCCCGCTCGCGCTCACGAGAGGCAGCCAGGGCTGCAGCGATGCCGGAGGTGTCCGATGTGTTGGTGCCGTAGAAGGAAGCAGCAATCGTGCTGTCAGCAGTAGCACTTGTGGCTGTAAACGGGGTCACCGGTGGGACGGTGGTCGTGATGCTCCCGTCGATGTCGACGTCGGTGGCGGTGGAATCGTGATGCCCGGACGTAGTCCCTACCATGCCATGAAAACAACGGCGGCGGCAGGTTTGCCGGTGGTACCTACAAGAGGTCCACCAGCAGTCGGTCCAGTCCTCGGAGACGCGGCGGCTGTGCCCCCCCCCCCCCCCCCCCCCCGTGCGTTGGTCGACCAAGATCCAGCGGTGCGTCAAATCCAGGCGGCCGCGGCGGCCTCGCATCAGGTGCAATGGCTGCGCCAGGGAGGGGCGCCATGGCCCAGGGAGGCGGCGCAGTGTCAGCAGCCCTGGGCGGCAGTGCAGCAGGTGCAGCGCGTGCAGGGGAGGAGGCACTGTTTCCTGCAGTGGCGGGATGAGTTAGCGCGGCGACGACTGGATGGGCGGCGGGGGCTGGAGTGGCGGCTGCGGCCAAGGGCGGCGGCGCAGTGGCGCCGACGGCGGGTTGGGGCTGGCGGCAGGATTGGGTAGCAGAGGCGCCGGCGGCGCGTTGGCGCTGGCGGTGTCCCAGGGCGACGGCGCGTTGGCGCTGGCGGCGGCCCAATGCGGTGGCTGGGCCATTAGGGTTAGGGTTAATCCCTAATCCTTAATCTAACCTAGCTAATGATAGCATATTAGAGAGGAACAATTCTAGACTGTATTGGATGATTAATCTGAGGGTCAAAGGGTACATTATATAGAGGGATTAGGTGAGGGGAAAGAACTAAACTGCTCCTAACCCTAATCCACTGCAAAGGATTAAATGCCCCTGATTAGCCCACTAAATTACACAGTCTAACAATTCCTATGTGCAAACAAGTGGAACATCTCATTATGCATCATGTGCAAAGAAATAGAAAGCAATATGAAAATGACAAAACAGGGGCATGGTAACATGGACTATTAGTGGTCCCTACATCGAAAAGTCTATAAGGGATATTGAGAAATAAAGTAAAAGGAAGAACAAGAAAGGGAGTCTTGGCACAGCGGTAAAGTTGTTGCCTTAATGACGATGAGGGTCATGGGTTCAGGTTCTGAAAACAGTCTTTTGTAGAAATGCAGTGAAAGACTGCGTATAAAAGACCCAAGTGGGTCGGACTCTTCCCCGGACCCTGCGCAAGCAGGAGTTACATGCATCGGCTGCCCTTTCTTTTTAAAGCAAAAGGAAGAACAAAATCAATGACATGTGGAGAGTAGCAATCAAGTCTGATTAAAGACATTGGAAGGTGAAAGTGGCAATCAAGTATGATTAAAGCAAAACTTATATAACAAAATACATATCAAATGTGTGCACATGGGTGATGCAAAGTGATGTGTGGATCAAGTGAAGAATTGGTGGAGGGTTAGGATGACTTGGTTATCAAGGACCATATGTTGGAGAAGGGCAAGCAAGAGGTTTGGCGCTGAAGGACCTATGTGATGGAGAAGAGCAAGCGGATGCCTAATTGGGATGGACCCTTCAAGCCATGATGGATCACACGTTTCCAATCATCAATATTTATATGAATCATGAAGACAAATGACTTATGGATAGAGAAGTGTAGTATTGGTCACATGGTATGAAGAAGATCCTAAGTCATTGGCTCAAAGTAAATTAGCTCAAAGATGGAATAGAATGTTGAAAATCCTCAAAGTGACAAAAAGAAAATAACAGCAACTATCAAGGCTACAAGCTCAAGAAGTGAAAATTGTATTTACGCCTTTATCTTGAGTAGAGGTATGCTGCTCTATGAAGAGTGATGCAAGTATGCAACATTGGTTAAATGACTAAGTCAAAAGTACTCAACTCCGTGTGAGAGACTATGAGACTTAACCCAACAGTGTGTGTTGATCTGCCCAAACCGGTCAGACTGGTTCGGAAACAGGTCAGGCCGCTTTTTATAACCAAGGGTATTTACGTCCAATTTTGAGAGTTCTGCTCATAGAAACCTTGTGTAAGCTCATAGGTGATTCTATGATAGGTTAAAATGTCAACTAGCTTGGAGTAGTACAAGTTGTGAGTGTTGTTGGGTTGCTGTTTAGAAAACAGTCAGACTGGTCTTGGATACCGGCCAGACACGGTTTGTCTGTCAGGCCCAACAAGTGTTTAAATACCCCTCTTCCCCCTCCTTCGTGAGCTGCTGGTTCTAGCACAACTAAGAACCATTCCAATGGGCATTAGAGCTCTCCCCAACCCATGTTTGTGAGACTGTGATTTCTAGCAAATCCTTAAGTTGGGTTGAGAGATTTGAGTGGGTGAACACTTGAGATTTCAGCTGAGACACAATAGAGCAAATCCTAAGCCTTGAGCACTTTTGGGTTGTGTCAAGCAACTCATGGAACATTTGTTACTCATGGAGGTGAAACTACCTAAACGGCTAGGTGCCCGACGAGCTACCAAATTTGTGGTTAGCCACAGGACACTTTATAAGGGTTGTGATCTTACTTCCAGAAGGAAAAAGATCAAGCTAGTGGATCGGGGAAAGTGGTTGACAGAGACCCGGCTTGAAGTTGGCTGTTAAGCAGCTCAAGCTTACTCAACGGAGACATAGGATTCACGGAGGTGAACCTGAACTTAAGAAACAAATACTAGAGTATTCACTTTAGTTTGCCTTATACTTGTTCATTTCTAACTCATATAGTGCCTCCACTTTGATCTACCTGGGTGTGCTTATTTGTATGTAGATGCTGCGTGCCTCTGCTGTAGAACTTGTACTAGAGCATCATTTGAAGTCTGTGGTTACTGGTTAGAGTTATAAATTGATTAGGGGCATTTTCATTTATATCAGTCTTTCCTGCCCATAACAATCGGATTCATCCCCGCACACATTGACCCTTTCATTAGCTGTAGTCCAAAAATACTGCCTTAAGCACCGATTACTGGTTGCTGCAAAAACCAAAACTATATTTTGGTTAAAATTCTTTAAATCCATTTTTAATGTACCAACATGCTTGGGACAAAGGCTTTGTTGTTGTTGTTGTTGTTGTTCTGCCTTTACTACTTGTTCAATTTTCTCAAAATAATATTTTATTATGGAAATAGATTTGATAGCAATCTTTTCTAAAATAGAGGCAATGGGCTGAATGTTCTCCTTCAGAAAAAAAAAGGAACAATCACTGTACGTTGACTAACTAGAGCTTGATCCTTTCCACGGTGATACTTGTTGAGGTTTGTAAGACATAAGAGGCTCTTCCAATAGAGGGTATGAATGTGTGATCATTTAACAAACATTACACACAATAAAGACTAGGTAAAATATGTGGGATGGATATATAAGAGGGACATTGATTGGAAGAGTTCAGGGCTTATAGTAGTTGTCACAAAAAATTATAAGACGTAAAGAGGGCAGCAGTCTACTCGAACTACCACACCACACCACATGATCCTGTTCAAGAACAAAAAGCCACATTACTAGCCCAACCTCACTGTCCAGGATAGCAAATTGAACCTCTTACAAAGGAAATGAGGCTTCTTGCTAAGCAGTATCTTGTCCAGTACCATCGGCATAAAAAAAAGAATGTCAACGAGATACCAAATCTTTTGGCCCTATGCTACACTTTCATTTCCATTTAACAACACAAATTATCTGTTCGGATCTGGAGAGACTGTTACCATTTTCTGGCACCCAATAAAAACACAAACGAGGAACCTATTTATTAGGGAGGGTTATTAAGAAGGGAGAGGGATCAATCGGTGTAAAACGGTAATTATTTACCTTTCCTGCCCAGCAGTGTCCCAGATCTGCGCCTTGACGGTGCGCGCGTCGATCTGGAGCGAGCGCGTCTGGAACTCGACTCCGATGGTGGCCTTTGAGTCGAGGCTGAACTCGTTGCGCGCGAACCGAGCGAGCAGCTGCGACTTGCCGACGGCGGAGTCGCCGATGAGCACCACCTTGAAGACGTAGTCGATCCTCTGCCCCACCTCCCCGTGGCTCCCGCCCCGAGACATTGCGCCGCGCCGGCCGGCTGAGCGATCCCAATACTCTCTCTCTCTCTCTCTCTCTCTCTATCTATCTCTATCTCTCTCTGTGATCCTTCCTCTTTAGCAGCGATCCCTCTAGGATCAAGAAAGGGGATTCTTGAGGAGGAGACAGTCGTGATTGTTATCGGGAGGAGGAGCAAGAGGAGAATAATTTGAATTGATTTGATCAATAATGATGAAATTGGAAAGGTGTTGAATTGAATGAATCAAAGAGAAGATGCACGACGACTAGGAGGTGGAGATGGAAAGGGCGGCAAGCCCGCCGTGTTAAGCCGTCAACGGCCTAGCGGCACCCGTTCTCAATATTACTCATCGTCTCTAGAAAAACTGCCATATTATATATGTTGGGCAAAAAAAAGATACTCCAACAATCACCGATCATTTTCTCTCTTTTTAACTATTACTAAGAGCAATCCAAAGTAATCTGTATATACGAGATCTTTCACCCATCCTAGCGGCACCCGTTTCTCAATATTACCCAACAAGAAAAGGGAATAACTTCATAGGATCAATCAATACCAATTTCTTTTCTCAAAAATTGTGTTTGCGATAGCTTCACTAATCCTGCCTAAGAATCATTTGTATGAAGTTGTACCAAATGGGCCCTAAACGAAATCATAAAAAAATCAAAAGGGAGGGAAACAAAAGGCATGTGCCCATTGTCATAATCTCGATCGTTTCGTAATGTCATTTCTTGAGGAGCGATCGAGGGGGTTGAGTAGTATTGTCCATTGAAGACAGGTCGATGATAAGCATGGACCTCATGAGCAGAAAAAAACATGCGTGAGAGGCAGCATTGAGATCACGAGTTGTGGAACATCACGAGAGAAAGCTTGCGGATGTGGGAAAGCCACGATCGCTTCACCATGCCCGGCCCGCCTCTATTATTACAGTATCCACTTACAAGAGAGGAATATGAACATTTATGCTTCATTTTGACAAAATGCAATACACACTCAACACACACGTGGATATCCTATTTATGTGAACACCTGCGAGAGCCTTGAAGTTAATGGTGCCTACGAGACTTAGCCAATGCGCTTTATTTGACAAAATAAATACAAAGGTAAACACACACTTCTACATCCTATTTTGTGAACAGCTACTATAGCCTAAAACGATACACATTCTATTTCAGTGAACGGAAGTAATTGTGTTGTCACGTAGCGCCTACCAAATCAAGAATACTACATTCGCGTTTATTTGACGTTGGGAAAACTAGGGAGAAATCGGACATAGAACACAAGTTTCATGGTATCAAAAACTATATTAGTTCACGACCTTTCCACTTATATCCACCATAAAATCGATGAATTGCGACAACAAAATACTGCGTGGATGGAGCACATAGCAAACGTGCTAATTCATCAAAAAAAGAACTCAAACTTGGCTTTCTCAAAGTCTACCGTGTTTCTAGAACCTCCATTTGTTTATATCACTTTCTCCCATGCAACACATTTTGCTACTAGGTATAAAATATACTCCTTCCGTATTTAGATTGATATTATTAAAATAACAAATATATTGAACCAACAGCACTTTAAAAATGGGGAGTATAGATTTGTTAAGGACCAAGTCCGTCAATCATCACTGTATCCTTTGTAAAAGAATAGTCCTCAACGTCACCTTCTGCACCCATAGTACTGCTTCTGAAGTCAGGCCGACTAAATACTAATGTATGTGCAACACTAGATGTAAAACCTAAATGTTTAATACATTGGTAAATGAGTGTTAGAGTATGGTTCATATAAAGTTTTAAGCATTCACATGATGCTTTACGTGTGGTTTGAAACTTTTTTTCATGTGTGAGAGAGTATGTTTGGTGCTCATGAACTGATTTTTGTCGTAGTTATGATGGTTTTAATGTGAGCAGCACGTTTGTGTGAGACTATCGCGCGAAGTGTTATGGTGTGGGCAACGAGAGTCAAGTCTGGACTTGTGCTCGTAAAGAGTTGGTTGTTTTCTCATGTGCAGATGTTACTTGTGGTCAAGACATGACTCGTGATCATTGAACTAGACTCAGAATGATTTGAGGTTCAACAATCAAATTCACGAGAAATTGTAGTTGAGGCGATTAAAGTTGTATGTTTGGATTAATAACGGTGCAGATGAAGGTACTTGAGACGTGTAAAGGGGTGTTTCATGGAAGTCATGGGCACAAGTGCAGGGACGGCACGAGGTTGTGACATAATTCCAACATGTTTGGACGATCAAAAGTGCAGGTTGAACGTGTTTAAAAAGTGTGCACGTGTGCAAGGAGTGCATGGACGTGACAATATGATTACAAGGCGTGGTGCATGTGTTTGAAGGTGTGTGGATTTTGGCACAAGTTTGTGGCGTGATTCCACCATGTCTGTACGTGAAAAAGTTGGTTTAAGATAGATTTGAAAGTGAATCCGAGTTTAAATCTGAATCAGCTGGATTCGGACGTGTGTTTTGTTAGGATCAAGATGTTTTGCCCAGAAAACAACTAATTTCGAGTTGGTTGCAAGTTCGAGCTGGAGAGTTCAAGTTATGGTCGGATTTTGAGTTGTTTGTGTCCATAACTTTTATGGTTGCGTATAAAGAGATTTGAAAGGTTATGATTCTGATATATGTGCCATAGATAGATTCCAAATAGATTCGAAGTTGTAGTAATTTAAGAAGACTCCATTTGAGGTGTGTTAGTTAGTTTGGTAGTCTGAGGGCTGTGGGTATAAATAGAGGGGACTGACTATGAGGAAGGCATCCCTTGCAGTTGGCTTTCGTGTGCTTTGAAGTAAAAGACGTCGTTTGTGCCAAGTTTTTTCATCCTGATTCAAAAACTTTGTTTTCACCGTTTGAACGCTGGTTTTTTATACTTATTATGTTTCTCGCATAGTTTGATTTCAGTCAACCTTTAATCACATTGTGTCATAGCTTTCGTTCTACTCACCTAATTGATGTGATTATTTTTGTGTTGGCTTAACAATCCGAGTTTCTATCATTTATGAATGTTTCAAGGTCATTGAAGTCATTGTTAACAAGTCACATACGATTTTTTGCACCTTATCAGATAGATTTTTCGTTCGGATATATCAGACTGACTTTTGCTCACGATTTTGATCATAACTTGAGTTTTACTTAACCTATTAATGTGATTATTGTTGCTTTGACTTCCTAACTCGTTTATATACAATCTACAAAGTTTTGATTATTTTTTCTATTAAAAAACTACCTGCACACACACGTTTTTGAGATAGATCGATTTTCGTTGAGAAGTTAAGCCTTCTTTAAGTTTTTTTGTTTCATCCCCTGGTAGCTTATTATATCGTATCCTTAGATCCTAGTGCCATAGGTAGTTGGATACAACTAGGCCTACCGAGCACTATCATTATGGGATCTAATTTTAGCTTAAAAAACCCATCCTATCCAATCTTGGTCCGTTTATTAATTCAAATCGGCCCAACTATACTACTACGATTTTAGCTCGTGGTTTGCCAGTGTTGGAACTACTACCTCGCCGATTATGCCCAAGAGCAAGCTCAAAAATAAAAAAAATGGTCCAAATTAAACTAAACACAACAAATCAGGATGGAGAGACGGTTGGGGTTGAAGCAGAGGGGATCTGCGCCATCTAGAAGCATCACCTCGTCCAAAGACGTCACATCCATCACCGTCCTCAAGGTCTCCAATAAGACCCCCTCGAGCAGATCCGAGTTCGAGTCTTTCACCAGTCACGTCAAGTCGGAGCGTCCGATGTAATTTCACGCGCCTCACACGTGTTGCTGAAGGGGTGCAAGACGGCGCTGGAGGAAGTCGACCACCACACGCCATGCATGCCGTGAGCCCCCTTCGGCTGAGGGCGGCGACGGTCCGATTAAGTATCGATTGTAGATGGACATCTATGGGTGTCAGCCTCCCACGCCTCCACACAAGGCCTGGGAACTTAGGGGGGAGAAGAAGTGGACAATGTTCGAGCCGTAGTAGATGTAGAACCACACGTTTTCAGTCTTCCCACTTGTTTAAGTCCTGCTTGATGTAGGATGTATGGGACGTTGATTGAAGCTGCATGTCCCCGTAGGGTCGTCATGGCTGATTAAGCGTAATGAAGTGACAGAACACCAGTAGCGACGCCAACACCCCACGAACATCTCAGAGCTGGACGAACACAATGATAACCACCAGCAAGTTGGGGGTCAAGTGCCCCATCTTCATGCCATACTCCCACAACAACGCTATGAAGAAGTTGAGAATGGCGGAATCAATCCTGTGGTAAGAAAGGGGAAGAACACGATGATGTTGCCCTTGTCCTCCCCGGTTCACCACCAACCGATGAGTACGGTCCATCAACTCATCATTCCGGAAGGTCAACGGGGGAAGCAATGGCGCGTGTTTGAGCGATGTCGGTTGCACTGGTCGAGCCACCCTCTCTTTCTTGCCCTTCACCACCATGGAAGGCAAAGGGGAAGTGAGAGCAAAGATGAAGGCGAAATTAGGAGACGGCAACACGGCACAAGGAAGATGAAGACCAAATATAAGGGGAAGCGTCTCCTTCCCCAAGCGGCTTGCTTTATTGAGTGCCCGCCTCAGAATGGGACTCCCCAAGCTCCATGGTGACCGCGGGCCCTACCAAAGCCATCACTCTTTGGCCTCGACGTTTTGGTTGGATGGGTGCCCTCTCGTGTTCCCCACGAATTGTTGAGACAACCGGGGTTTCAAAACTACAGCGTCCGCGCCCACTGTGTGAGGCCTCAGCCACTCCCTCTGGCGCGCTCTGAGTCAATGCCTAAGGTCGAGAGCTGCTGTCGGCGTATCGAGAATGAAGGTTCCCATTAACCGTCGTAAGTGACGAGACCGCATAGGTCCCTTGGGCCAAAGCAAGAGAGGAGATATCTAAAGAACAATTGATCGCTCCCTGAGCAGCTGATCACATGACATAGCGCTATTAGCCTTCGGACGGTCAGAACCTGGCAAAAACCCTTGTGTCAACCATTGCAAAATCCCTCTTTTTCTCTAAAACGCAATTCGTTGTGTGTCCCTGGTCGACCTAGCAGGTCCCCAAATATCGACAACACATCGACAAGTACAAAATATGAAGATAGCGTACCACCAGATACACAAGAGATGAAGTGATCACACATATAACAGGTAGAAAAAAGTTACTAGCACCAACAGATCCTACTACATTCAGGTTTTATTATTGCTGGAAAGCAAAAGGTTGTTGTTCTGATTGATGTATCACCTGCTTGGCTTGACTTGACGTTCAGGTGGTTGGCAACATGAAGTGAGAACTGTATGTCTGAAAAATGTGAATCAGGAAGCACTTCTTAATAATTCATAAAAAGAAAGTTCCAATCGACAAAAGTGAAAAGAATGGAGCAAGTATCTTCGTTCGTGGGCATGACGTAAGAATTCCAGTGCTTTCCAGACACTAGAATAATATATTGATGCATTTGGGAGGAGAGGTATATAGTACTTGCAGAGAAGGCCTTCATTTGCTACCTAAAGAGGAAGATGCTCAGTGTTTCTGTGTGCAATGTCATGAAAAAATCATATGGGTTAGTAGAGAAGCTTGATGAGGCCTGCGAGATTGCCATGGAGATATATGACATCGTGCCTGATTACTTGACTTACAGTTATCCCATCCAACTTCTGTCAACTGCTAAACCGCCAAAGAAAGCTGTCTACTACTTGAGAAAGATGCAGAAGGCAAAAATTGCTGTCAGACTGTATTCCATATACTGTGGTAATCGGTAGCTTTGCTAAAAATGGTGAGTCGTCCATGGTTGACTGCCTATTTATTGAAATGATTGCTTCAGGGATTTGTGCTGACGCTTTTGTATACTCTAATAATAATTGATTGCAGAGTACTTTGACTTTGGAACTGGATCTTGCCCATTTGGGACAAGCTGTTTCTACAGGGTAAGAATTTGCATGCAAACAATGTTAACTGTAAACAACTGATGTAAGGTTCAAGTCCTTGATGCATTTCTTTGGCATAATTGAATTTGATATGGGAGATTCACGAACCAAGAACCAAGTACTAGAAGGGGCCACATGGATAGAGGGGATCGAGGGGAGCGTACAATCATGATTTGAGAAGGGCGCTAGCCACTACGGATGGCAATATAACCCGCGAGTCAGGATGCTCGACCGATTTTACAGTCTACACGCACGGGTGAAATTTCCACCGCAGGTCGAACCCACAACCGACCTGACTTTGCGCAGATTGGGGTGTGGATTTTATTTTCCACCTGTGAGTGTCCACTAGGTACCCGAAATAACTTAAAAGTTGTCAATTCATTATAATGCATTTAACTTGTCAAATTTGATTTTTTTCCAGCAATTATTTGTAACATCTTACGTATCAGAACCTATATTAACAATCTCTATAATAAACTTAATATTTTTGTTGCGTTGTCATTTAAACTGAATGATTTTTGTTAGATTTATTTATCAAATGTTATAGTATGTTTATGAACGAACCCGATAGACACCTAAAATCCGTCTAAGCGAGTGTTGGTCCAACTCTCACCCACAGCCTCTCTCATTTTAGATGAATTTTTGTTTCACCAAACCCGAACCATTACCATCCCTAACTGCTATCGCAGATATTGTAGGAGATGGAAGCCACGCTACCACCGTCATAGGAGAAGGGTGTCACACAACCGCCAATGTTTGCATGGTTGTGCCCTTAACCTCACTATAGCATAGTGCACTAGAACAACCAAGGCATCCAAGCGCCTACGTCTTAAGGGTTAGGGTCGAGATGACTAAGAAGGCATTGTCGAGCTCGACCCTTTTTACTGAACAGGTTGTATACACAATCCAACCTTTTTCAGATGAGTCCAATCCGGTCCAATCTTTTTCATTTTGTGCATATCGAACCTTATACATTCAGCTTAAGTGGTAGTAGAGCTTTTCGGCCCTCAGATTCCTTCGGCCCATTATCAGGTCTAGGCATAGCTCCACCAAGAAGTCTAAACTATGGTGGATGAAATTAGACAATTTAATCGGTGAGTGGCCCATGACCCAACCAATATGTAATAAGAAAGCTTAAAGATACATCCATATTGAAACAAATTGCCAAAACTTAAGTACCTCACAAGACAATTAGACATAGATTTTCATATCAATATTTTGTTATAGCCGACTACAAAACCCTCTGTGTAACCCTAACCTCTCAAGTATATAACGGCGAGTAAGAACTCTCTTAAAAACAAAGTCACATATTCTCTTTACACACATCATTAGAACGCAAATCATAGAGCATTATCTCTATAAAGAGAATGAACCTACCTAAATCTCCAAAGCTTCTCTTTTTATCTTGTCCAACCTCATATTTTATTGTCAGTAATAAACATCAACAACGTGTAAACAATAAATTCATGGTTCAAAAATATGTTCGAAACCAATACAACTGAAAGCCCACTTGAAATGGCATTTCACACCCGATCGTGTACTGCATGTAGTCAAAAGTTGCCCGACCAAACATTTATACTCGAAAACTTGCAGATAATTTTTTTATATATTTTCTTTTACGTGGAAAAACTCCCCATATATGACCAGAGAGGAAATGTGAGTGAAGCGGAGAAAGTCCCAACAAAAGTTTCAAAATCTGGAATGTAATTTGTCATCCTTCTCGACAGTTTACACAACTGTTTGAAACAGCACACCACAAATAACAGTGTTTAAAGCAAAACCAACGAACACTACACAATACCAAAGCTAATATAGAAGGGGGATGCCTCGGATTTGTGGCATTCCAAGATATTTGCAGAATAAACGAACTTCTTGGCGTCTCTGCTGATGAACAAAAACTTACAATGACGTTAGTGAAATCTTGACTATGAATTGGTTCTGGGAAAAAATGCAGCAAGTGGGTGCCTTACATCGGCCCCTTAGATGAATTCCTTGTGTCAGTAGTATTGTTTTCTGGGGTTGTTCTGCAAAAATGGCACGACCTTGTGGTTAAAAGAGAGGATAACTTATATGGTAAGGTAATCAAAAACAATATACCAGAGGGTTTGGTCGATAACGGTAGCCAAGCATCATTCGCTTCTTGTATTGCTCGTAGATGTCATCCTCAGCTGAGACCTCACCAGGCTTCACAGCACCAACGCCAAGATGGTCCTTCTTTACATCTCCAGCCATAATGGGATCTGCTCGGCCCCTTTTCTCACTGCCAAGGCCCTCACCTGCAAAGCACACTGCAATCAGAACCTGGAAGGAGAATAGTATAATCACTTACAGCATGCTAACAATATCACTCATAGCATGCTTAGGAGTTCAAAGAAAAGGCTCAGTGATGTATGCATCAAAATATTTCAAACAAAATCTGTTGGGTTGTGTTTATGTGGGGTGTATTGGGCTTGGCTCATGTATCTAACCCTATGTGCTTTATGTGCCCTTGACACTCAATTGGAAACCCTAATTCACATTTTCCTTCCAATTTGGTATCAGCCAGCTGGTTCTCCTCTCTCCCGACATGGACCCGAGCGGGCGCCACCGCCCCCCCCCCCCCCCCGCCGCCCGCCCCTCTGACTTCCGCTGCCGCCGCCTGGAGCCGCCCCGCCCTCGGGGTCGGCCGCCACCGGCTCGGCCGCGCCGCTGCCTGGCTTCTTCCCGCCGCCACCGCCGGGCGCTCAGCCGCCACCGGCCCCCGATGTGTGGCCACCGCCGGCTGGCGTCCAGCCGCCGCTGCTGCCCAGCAAGTGTCTGCCGGCGGGTCTCCAGACCGCGCCGTCACCGGGATGTTCTGCTTCTTCGGCGTTGCGTGCCTCGTCACCACCGCCGCCGGCTACCGCCTTCGCTACCCTCGCCGATCCGGTGGATCCCGCCAGTGGTACTGGTCAGCCGTCTGCGACTGCCTTTGGCGTTGTCGCTGCTCTAGCGGCTGCTCGCGAGCGTGAGCGGACTCTCGCTCTTGCCTTAGAGCAGGAGCGAGCGTCCATGGCGGCTCTCACCAGCTCGAGGAGGCCACACACCCGCGGTGGAGTGCCACCCGTGAGCCCTCCCCGGGTGCGGAGCTGCTTACAGCACCTACGCGGCTTCCCTCGTCGCCGCTCTCCACGCTCAGGCGACTGGTGTCCAGAACATCCGGGCGCTCCTCCCGGTTGTCCTCAGCACCGACTCCACCTCGTACACCATGTGGTGTCACCTGTTTCTCCTTATGACGATCACGTCCTCTGGGACGGCTCCCCGTTAGACGATTCCTGGATTAGTATGGACAGCCTGGTCCTTACCTGGATCCTCGGTTCTCTCTCTGAGGAGCTGCAGGATTCAGGCAGCGTGGTGGTGGTACTGCTCGTCAGGCGTGGCTTATCCTCGAGCAACGCTTCTAGGGGAACCGCGCGACCCGAGCTCTTCACATCCGGGCGCGGTTCGAGGCTGCTGTCCAGGGGGACCTATCGGTCTCCGCCTACTGTCCCAAATGAACGGTATGGCGGATGCCCTTCATGACCTTGGTGACCACGTTCCGGAGACTTCTCTCGTTCTTCAGGTCCTGCAGGGCCTGAACGAGCGTTACTCTCACCTCCGAACTGTGATTCTTCGCGAGGAGCCGCTCTCGACCTTTGAGAAGATCTGATCTGATCTCGAGCTCGAGGAGATCACTTCTAGAGGCCATGTCGTCTCATCGACTGCCACCGCCTTCTACGGCTCTGGGCAGCCCTACCGACCTCCTCCACCTTCTGCTCCTTCAGGGGACAACCGCCGCGCCCGCCTACCACTCCAGGGGCCCTGCCAGCCCTAGCAGTGGTAATCGTCGTCGTGGTGGCCGTAAGCGCGGTGGCCGTGGAGGTTCTACAGGAGGTGGTACTACTGGCGGTGGTGGCACCGGTCAGGGTGGTGGCGTAGGTGCTCTGCCACCCTGGCCCACTCCCTACAACCCGTGGACCGACCAGATCTCCATGTGGCCTTGGCCATCTCCGGGTCTCCCGTCACCTCGACCTTTGCGACCTCAGGCAGCCTACGTGGCCGCTCCTACCCACGGCGGGTCTGGCTACCCACCTGTAGGACAGTGGACTTCGACCTCTAGTGGGCCGTCCACCCAATGGGGCTCACGTGCTGAGTCCTCGGCGTAGCACACCACTCCTGACAGGTGGGACCGTCAGTCGCTGGCTTCCTCCTTCAGCACGATGACTCTCACTCCACCCGGTGCTGTCTAGGCTGCTGACTCCGGCGCCTCGTACCACACTACTCCTGATGCTGGTATACTCTCTTCTACACACCCTTCTTATCCTTCATCTATCGTTGTTAGAAATGGATCTGTTCTTCCTGTCACCTCAGTAGGTGACTTAGGTTCTTCGGGTTCTTTCTAGCTCAGATATGTTCTTGTTGCTCTTGACATTATTCAGAATCTTCTTTCTATTCGTCGTTTTACCACTGACAACCATGTTTCTATTGAGTTTGATCCTTTTGGTTTATCTGTGAAGGATCTTACTACCCGACGTCTTCTTCACCACTGTGAGAGTTCGGGGCCCCTGTACACGTTTCGTCTTTCTGCTTCCACTTCGGCTTCACTTTTTGCCCTGGCTACGACAGCTTCTTCCACGACTTGGCATCGCCGGCTCGGCCACCCTGGTGTTGATGTCCTGTCTAAGTTGTCTAGTAGTTCAGTGATTTCGTGTACTAGGAGCACTCATGAGTCTCTGTCTCATGGTTGTCAGCTTGGTCGCCATGTTCGACTTCCATTTCCGCATTCTGTTACTCATGTTGCGTGGACTTTTGATGTGATTCACCGTGACCTTTTGACTTCTCAGTGTTTCGGGTTATAAATATTACTTGGTGATACTTTCATATTATTCGTGGACTTTTCCCTTGCGACAGAAGTCTGATACGTTCGTCACTTTTTCTCAGTTCTTCGCTTGGGTGTCCACCCAGTTTGGGCGTATTATTCGAGTCGTCCAGTGCCATAACGAGCGCGAGTTCGATAACTCTACGTTCCGTGCGTTCCTTCTCTCTCGCGGTGTTTAGTTGCGCATGTCTTGCCCGTACACTTCCCTCAGAACGGCAAGGCTGAACGCATGATTCGTACCACTAATGATGTCATGTGTTCCCTGATGTTTCACGCCTGCATTCCTGCTCGATACTAGGCGGAGGCTCTTCACATTGCCATTTTTCTCATTAATCGCCTTCCTAATAAGGCGATTAGTGTCCCCACCCCTCACTTCGCTCTTTTCGGCACCACTCCTCTCTACGACCACCTTCGAGTCTTCAGGTACGCACGTTACCCTAACCTGTTCGCCACAACTCCTCATAAGCTTGCGCCTCATTTGACTCGGTGTGTCTTCCTCGGGTACTCCCCTGATCATAAGGGGTACCGGTGCCTTGACCTTGCTACCCGTCGTATCTTGGACTTTTGATACGTCGTCTTCAACGAGTCTTCCTTTCCCTTTTCCACTTCGTCCTCTGACTCTGTCGCTGAGTTGGATTCCCTCTTCTCTATTGACCCCAAGGTCGCTCCTATCTAGCGATCTTGGTCTTTACCCTCTGCAGGTTACCCACCCGCTGCACCCCACGCGGCCCAGTCACCACCGACGTCGCCCGTTGCACCACGCGCGGATACAACACCCCCAACGTCTCCCGCTGCGCCACACGCGGCCCCGACGCCCCCCACGTCTCCTACTGCGCCACGCGCGGCCCCGGCGTCTCCCGCTGCGCCACGCGCGGCCCCGACGTCTCCCGCTGCGCCACGCGCGGCCCCGGCGTCGCTCGTTGCGCCACATGCTGCCCCGACGTGGCCCGCTACGTCACGTGCGGCCCCGAAGTCCCCGATGTCGCCAGCAGCGCCACGCGCGGCCCCGACATCCCCGACGTCGCCCACTGCGCCACGTTCGGCCTCAGTGTCCCCGACATCGCCCGCCACGCCACGCGTGGCCTCAGCGTCCCCGACGTCCTCTGCTGCGCCACATGCGGCTTTGGCGTCGCGGTACGCTGACCCCGCTCTTGTCTATCAGCGACAAGCGCAGGTTGGTGCACCGACCTCTTCTCGCCCCGAGCCTCTGGTGTACCACCACCCACTGCTCCATCGGGACCCCACTCACGTCCACCCGATGGTGACCCGATGGGCAACTGGGATTCTCCGTTCGGTGAAGCGGATACTTCGGTAACTGCGCAGCACCCTCGACTACGGCCTCCTCCTTCAGGGTGACTCGACTTCTGAGCTGGTTGTCTACATCAACGCTGACTGGGCGGGCTGCCCAGACACCTGTCGGTCCACCTCTGGCTACGCCGTCTTTCTAGGCGGTAACCTCGTCTCCCGGTCCTCGAAGCGGCAGCCCGTGGTGTCATGCTCGAGCGCTGAGGAAGAGTACCGCGACGTAGCCAACGGCGTGGCTGAGACCTCCTGGCTCCAGCAGCTGCTTCAAGAGCTCCACTCCCTCGTCGTTCAGAGCACGTTGGTCTACTGACGTCAGTGTCGTCTACCTCTCCACCAACCCAGTCCAGCATCAGCGCACGAAGCATGTGGAGATTGACACAACTGCACCCCCAGGATGGTCACATCTACACCCTGCACAACTCAATTTTGGGATGGGCACATCTTCATCCCCAGGATGGCCGCATCTTCATCCTGCACACAAATTCGGGTTGGTCACATCTTCAACACCACGATGGACTCATCTTCATCCTGCACTTGATTTCGGAATGGTCGCATCTTCAATCCGATCACACACCCACACACTCGAGATGGTCACATCTTCATCTCGAGCACACCTTGCTTGTGAGATCAAAACAAAGTATCTTCTGACGCAAGAAGCGCCATCTCATCTTCCTTTTTGTTCTTGGAGCATTCTTTGGCAAAGTGACCAAGTTTTTGGCAATTGAAGCATCGAATCTTCGATTTGTCAGATTTCTTGTTCTTCTTTTGACCACCCTCCTGAGCCTTCCACTCTTTTCTTGTCAAAAGAAGCTTCTCTCCACCTTTTGCTTCTCTTGCTCTCCACTCCTCTCTTGTTAAAAGGAGTCTTTCTTCATGATCTTGGTTGTTGAAGCCAAGTACACGCTCCTCATGTGCTTTGAGCCTATCGACGAGTTCTTCCAAAGTCATTGCCTTTAAGTCCACAAATTGCTCAATGGTGGATGCAATGTGAAGGAATTTCGAAGGTAGAGCTCGCAATAATTTCTTCACGATGTAGCTTTCTTCAACTCTTCCCCCAAGACCACGGATCTTTGTGACAATGATCATTACTCTTGTGGCAAAGTCGTCGATGGAGTCTCCTTCGTTCATGCGCATTAGGTCAAACTCATTTTGAAGAGTCTGGATTCTTGCTTCCATCACGTGTTCTTCACCCAAGAACTTGATCTTGATCAACTCCCATGCTTCTCTAGCTATCTCCTTCTCAGAAATTCGCATGAGAGTGTCTTCATCAATAGCATGATAGATGGCCGCAAGAGCCAGCTGATCTTGCTTTGGATCAACGTTGCTTTTCTTCTCCTCAATAGCTTCCCATACCCCTTGCGCCTTCAAGAAAACCTTCATCTTTATAGCCCATGCTGTATAGTTGGTCTTCGTTAATAAGGGATAATGAAGTGTCATTGATTTACCCTCCATATTATGTACACCTCTTGTGTACGTTTAGTAAATCAATATCAATCTCTGGTACACTTCCGGTGGCTTTAGCAAATAACAACAGCAGCTGGACCCAGTTCAATTCAGCCAAGTGATCTGAAGGGCCCAAACAGCCCAGCCAGCGTGTCACACAGCAAACCCTAATCAGCCACACAATCCTCTTCCTCCTCTCTGTCTAGCCGCCGCTGCTCCTTCAGCGCCGCCTCCTCTGCCCTTGCGCGCCTCCAACCGAGCGCTAGCAGCCGCCGCCTCGGGCGCTCTGCGCAACACGCCGCCGAGCTCGAGATCTGGAAGCCACGCCGCCCGTTCGCCTCCGCAGCGCCCCGATTCTCCACGCGCGGCGCTCTGTGCACAGCTCCTGCCACCAGACGCCGCCTGCAGTGCCGCTCACGTCGTGGAAGCCGTGCGCCGAGCGTGTCACGGGGATGACTCGCGCACAGCCGCCAATCTCGTCGCCTTGGTCAGCCCGCCTCTGGCTGTCGCCTGCACACAGCCGCCGATCTCGCCGCCTCCTCCACGCGCCTCTCGGCGTGCTGCGTCGCCACCTCAGCCGCCTCCGTCTGTTCCGCCGCCGTCCTCACGTGGCAGCTGCAAACGACCGCGCCAGTCGCCCAAACGGGTGCCTCGACCGCCTTGCGCGCTCACTACGCCGCTGGACTTCGCCCTCCACCGAGATCCACCTCGATCTCGGCCTGAGTTGCGTCAGATCCGCACCGTGAGACACGGTATGCTTCCCAATCGACCTGCTCTGATACCAATTGTTGGAAATCCGGGGATTAATTTTCTCTAATCTCTTCCCTTGATTTATTCTCAATGGGGGGGGCTGTATATATAGCCCCAAATTACAGAGTCCTTATCTAATACTAACTCCTACTCTTATTGGACTAGGACTCTATCTCTAACACAAATTATTAGAAAAACGGGATTATATCTAACAGTTGGGACTTAAAATTAACTCTTGACTGGTTATAATCTTCTGTACAAGGTTTCTATTTACCATAAAAATGGAGAATACTTTATTAGCACTAACCTTCCCTCCAGCCCATCTTAGACAAAAGTTTGTGCCCAATATTATCGGCCTGAATCTTAGCCTTCTCGGCAGCTTCTTTGGCAGCCTTTTGTGCTGCAGCATCGTTACAGTTTGCCATGAACTTTTCAAGTTCCTCTTGAGGAATGAAGTCACCCATGTGATGCCCCTTCTTAGAAGGTCCTGTAAGCCAATGTAACTTAAAAGAATAAATATAAATATTCTTTACATCCTTGCAGTACACGGGGATAATTTAAAATACAAATGTACCTTGAAGAGAAGGAGGTGGTGGCATTTCATCTTTTGAGTTCCTTGGTGGCCTCTTCAGTTCTTCCTGCGCAGCTTTCTTCATGTAGAATTCCATCAATGCAACTGGATCTGAGGGTGCAGACACATTAAGATCACCTGAAAGAATATGGTCAGCCATTGAAAACATATAATAGAAATAACAGAAAGAACAGCGTGTTAGAGACTTAGAGTTCATTTTGTTTTTGGATGCGAGTCGGGTTGGGGCTGGCGGGTGCGCTGAGGAGACCTCACCATATTGGTCTAGGTCTCAAGTTTAGGAAAGAAATAAAGAGTCTAGGGATAGAAATACTTGCTGCAGTTTTAGAATATGTTTAAAGAGTACTAGTCAATAACAACCAAGCCTTTGTCCCATGCGCGTTGGGGTAGGCTAAAGAGTCTAGTAAGACTTCATATGTACCCCTATATAAGAAAAGGAATAGAGGGGCCGAAGGGCGTGACGGCTCCCTGTGCTGCAGGGTGTTGCGTCTCTAAGCATGGCAGTGGCGTATTGGCATCAGGGAGGCCAACCGGGGGGGGGGGGGGGGGGGGGGGGGGGGGGGGGCAGTAATCGGGTCCGGTGGGATGCGTGAGATGCGACGGCCCGACAAGGAGCACTAAGTGTGAGAATTGCGACAGCGGCTCGGAAGCCAACAAGGACTGTGGTTGATTGAGTAGCAGTGACTTTCTGAAGGGAGGCACTGAGATTGGGATTGTGCGCGGATTGGGCACAGTGAGCGAAGCAGTCATGTGGAGTTTGGCACGGTAAAGTTGGATCCAGCCAGAGGAGTACCCTCCATTTGCGACAATGGGGCTGACCACGAGCACCTCATATCGAGGTTTGCTTGGGATTAAAAAATGTGCTCCATCCTGAGATCAAGTGGACGAGATGTAAACATGTGTTCCATCCCAAGATCGAGTGCAAGAGATGTAAAGATGCTAGATGTGTGCCATCTCTAGTTTGGGTTCATGGTGGAAAAGATGTGTTTGTGATCCTATCCCGAGATCGAGTGCAGGGTGAAAGAGGTGTGTTCATGTTGTGGACGCCTTTGTAGCCGTCACTATGCGTGCAGGGCCCACAAAGGAGACAGCAGCCACGCACCAGGAGAACCGGTGGCTTGAGGAACAAGACAAAGTAAATCTCTTTAGATGGGAAGTTTAGATAAGAATAAATAAGTTAGAGATTTGGTGTGTTAATAGATAGAAATAAGGGGTGGTTGGGCTTTCTCCAATCGTGTGGGCGCTTAGAGAGAAATAATTTGGATTAGGGGGTTATAATCTGTTGGGGAAGGGAATAAATAATATGGTGTGATAGAGACGGTTGAGCTTTCCCCAACCGCCTGGGCGCAGGTTTAGGAAGGGCGTGCAGGGCCCTGGCCAATATAATGCACCCCCTCTCCCCCTCATGTAATGTAATCCATCAAGGAATAAACAAAATTACCCAACGGGTTGTTTTCTACCTTGGTCACCGTGGCTGCAAATCCCAACAGCCACCATGACAACCCTTCCACTCCTCGCTACCCCTTCGCAGCAACCATTACTCCTCCCTGCAGCTCTACTCTCCCCTGCGCAGCCCTAGGTGCAGCCAGGGAGCTCCCCGCTACCACGTTTCACAGCAATTGGTATCCAGAGACATCGGGGTAGCGACCATATCCAGCCCCGGTAACGATCCTGGGAGGGACATCAAGGCACTTCTGGAATCCATGCAGACCAGCCTCACGACCTCCATCGACCGTCTCTCAGCACAGATGGAAACCGTGAACATCCGACTGGATCGCCACGACATGCGCCTCTCCCGCATGGAGAAGCGACCTGAATCTGCGTTCTCCCTGCAGAAAGAGACACCCCTGCAGGACGATCCCGTCCACAGCGGCAGCTCCTTTGGCGCCGGCGGCTTCGGTGTGGCCGCGGCCGTGGCAGCGATGGAGACGACAGTGGCGGCGGCCACAAGGACGACTATGTCAGCCCGCGCAACAGCAACCGGCACCCTCAGGGGCGCCCGCCCTTCAACGACGGCAGGCTACGCCGTCACAAGATCAGCTTCCCTATGTTCGATGGGGAAATTGACCCTCTTCCATGGCTCACCATGTGTGAGGCATACTTCCGCGGGACACGTACAATGCCCGAGGAGAAGATGTGGCTGGCGTCTCTCCACCTATGGGCGTCATAGTCGAGTGGTACACCACCCTCGAACGCGACAGCGGCATCATGTCCTGGGAGCTGTTCGCGGACTTCATCAACATGCGCTTCAAGCCTCCGCTCCGCTCCAACAACATGGCTGAGATCAAAGAACTCCGTCGTACCGGTACGGTAGAGGAGTACCAACGTCAATTCCTGGTACTTCTTTGCCGTTGCGAGGATCTCAGCCAGCGCTAGCAGATCAACCTCTTCATGGTTGGTCTCGGAGAGCCGCTTCATACTGATGTGGAGCTGCAGTTTCCCACCAACCTGCAGGCCACCATGAGCCTGGCCCGGGCCTTCGAACGGCGAATAGCGGCAATGACAGACAACGGGACAAAGGAGGGTGCCGCCACTCAATGCTCTACGCGCCCTTCACCGGTGCCACGCGCCCCCACCACGGCTCCTAGTGGGGGTTCTGCCGCACTAGCCCCGTCATCAAAAACATCCTCTCGGACGCGCCTAAGTGTCTCTCGCCCCGTTGAGATGGCTGCCAAGCGGGCGAGTGGTGAATGCTATCACTGCTCGAAACGGTACACGCTGGATCACAAGTGCGCCGGCAAGGGGGACTTCCTCTTGGAGCTCCACAACAACGACGACGTTAACGCGGCCATAGCCGACATGGGCATCTCGCTACATGCCCTGACCGGCATCGACCTCGACAACACGATGAAGCTCCAGGTCCGCGCCGCGGCGAGCTGTTTACTGCCTTGGTCAACACTGGCTCCACTCATACCTTCATTAGGGAGCCCCTCATTTAGGAGCTTGGCCTAATAATGCTATCGCGACCCGGCGTTGGCGCTCGGGTTGCCGACGGCGACTCCATCTCCTGCACAGGCACCTGTCCACATGTACCCTTGTTGATTGCAGGAGAACGCTTCGACGTCACTTGCTACGCACTACCACTAGACAGCTTCGACCTTGTCTGGCGCGGCAAACGGAAGGTGGTTTGGCGTGGTTGCATAAACTTACCCCGATGTGCGCCTCCCTGACGGAGCCAACCGATGTGATGGGCGCCCTCCTAGACAACTTCCAGAACCTCTTCGTCGAGCCACGCAGTTTTCCTCCTCCACGGTGCCACGACCACCGCATCAGGCTCCTTCCGAGCACAACTCCAGTAGTTGTCCGGCCATACCGCTACCCCCAGCTTCTCAAGGGCGAGATTGAGAAGCAGTGTGCCGAGATGCTTCACCAAGGCATCATGCAGAAGTGCACCTCGGCGTTCTCCTCGCCGGTGCCGTTGGTCTGCAAGACCGACAACACGTGGCACTTCTGCATCGACTACCGCGAGCTCAACGCCCAAACTTTGAAAGACAAGTTCCCTATCCCCGTGGTCGATGGTCGATGAGCTCCTTGACGAGCTACGCGGCGCGAGGTTCTTCACCAAGCTCTACCTTGGCAGCGGCTACTTCCAGGTGCGCATGCGCCCTGACGACATCGACAAGACGGCGTTACGAACGCATCGAGGCCACTATGAGTTCCAGGTGATGCCATTCGGCTCACTAACGCATCGTCGACGTTCCATTCGTTGATGAACAACGTCCTCAACCTCTACATCAGGAAGTTCGTGCTTGTCTTCTTTGATGACATCTTGATGTACAACAGGTCTTGGGCCGAACACCTCCAGCTCGTGAAGGTGTTCCAGACACTCCGGGCGCCTTTGCCACCACTTCTCCATGAGCGGGTTGTGCCTACGCCTGAAAAATCCAAAGGGCACGCCTGAACATGGAGTTGCTCGTCAAGTGGGCAGGTCATTCTGAAGCCGATGCATCTTGGCAGCAGCTAGAAGACTTCAAGATGAAGCACCTCACCTTCCAACTCGAGGACGAGCTCTTTCGAGAAGGGGGGAAATGTTGTGGACGCCTTTGTAGGCCACCACTATGTGCACAGGGCCAACAAAGGAGCCAGCAACCGCGCAGCAGGAGGGCCGGTGGCTCGAGGCACAAAACAAAGGAAATCTCTTTAGATGGGAAGTTTAGATAAGAATAAATAAATTAGAGATTTGGTGTGTTATAGATAGAAATAAGAGATAGAGGTGGTTGGGCTTTCCCCAATCGCCTGGGCGCTTAGAGGGAAATAATCTGGATTAGGGGTAATAATCTGTTAGAGGAGGAAATAAATAATATGGTATGATAGAGGCAGTTGGGCGGGCGCAGGTTTAGGAAGGGCATGCAGGGCCTGGCCTATATAGTGCGCCCCCTCTCCCTCTCATGTAATCCATCAAGGAATAAAGAAAATTACCCAACGGGTTGTTTTCTACCTTGGTCACCGTGGCTGCAAATCCCAACAGCCACCGTGACAACCCTTCCCCTCCTCGCTACCCCCTTTGCAGTAACCCTTCCTCCTCCCTACAGCTCTACTCTCCCCTGCGCAGCCCTAGGCGCAGCCAGGGAGCTCCCCTCCACGTTTCACAGCAGTTCACCATCCTAGTGTGGAAGAGGTGTGTTTGTCATCCTAAAAAGTTAGTGCAAGTATGTATGTGGGATGATGGAGTGTTCATCTTGATTAAGGTGTGTCAAGATTAGAGTTCGTGAAAAAAACAAGATTAAGGAGGTGATTGTTAGATTTAATCCTATTTTTGGATGTGATCGGATTGGGACTGACGGACGCGGAAGTCCCCACTGTATTGGTCTAGGTCTCTAGATCAAGAAAGAAAGTCCTATGTTAAGAAACGTGGTGGAGGGGAGCTCTCCGGCTGCACTTAGGACTGCGCAGGGGAGAGTAGAGCTGCAGGGAGAAGGAGGAGGGATTGCTGCGTAGAGGATATTGTGGAGGAGAGACGGTATCACGGTGGCTGCTAAGGTTGGGGTTAGCACTTAGCAGGCACGGCGACCAAGGGAGGGAACAACCCTATGGGGTAATTCTCTTTATTCCTTGATGAATTACATGAGGGGGGAGGGGTGCATTATATAGGCTACGGGCTCTGCGCGCCACTTCTAAATCTGCGCCCAGGCGGTTAGGCTTTCTCCAATCGCCTCTATCTCTTATTTCTATCTATAACACACCCTATTATTTATTTCCTTCTGTAACAGATTATTCTCCCCTTATGGAGATTATTTCCCTCTAAGCGCCCAGGTGGTTGGGGAAAGCCCAACCACCGCTATTTTTTATTTCTATTTATAACACAACATATTATTTATTTCCATCTCTAACAAATTGTTACCCCTATTATTTCCCTCTAATACGATCTTCTAGATTCTTCATGTGTTGTTGCTGCCTATGCCTTGGGCCACCGCGCTGCTGGTGCCTTTGTGGGTCCTGTGCCCGTAATAGCAGTCCACGAAGGCATCCACAACATTTCTTCCCTTCTCGGCAAATAGCTCGTCCTCGAGCTTTGAACAGGGGGTGTTATCTCCTAAAGTCTTCAAGATGGACCCATGAAGAATCTGTGTTGGTTCTGGTCCTTCAAATTTCTTTAATAAAGACACATGGAAGACATCATGTATTGTGTTTGGGGAGGCAGCTGCAGCTTAAAAAACAGGATCAATCCGTTGTAGAACCTGATAAGGCCCAAAATATTTTGGACCAATCTTGGAGGGGGTGCCGCCATAACCACTACAGTCGTACGTTGATGCAGCCGCAGCCATACCCAATCACCGATATTAAATTCCACCTCGCGGCAGGTCTTGTCTTAACTCCGCCTATGTTGTAATGACATAGCCGGTCCCAAGCCCGGGTAAAGGAGGAGGGGGTTGTGATAGGCTTGGCGAGCCAACAACTACACTTAGCCACTCTCATGGAAATGAAACCCAATAGAAATTCGTTGGGGCGTAACCCTCTTAGCGACGCGCCATATCGGAACCCGGGTATGGTGTTAAGTGGGCAAGGGCCGGGTCGCCACCGCCTTAGTGGCGCGCCATATCGGAACCCGGATATGGTGTTAAATGAGCAAGGGCCGGATCGCCATCACCTTAGTGGCGCGCTACATCATCGCCCGGATGTAGTGATAAGTGAGCAAGGGTCTTTGCATCTTACTCGACGGGTGCAAAGCGTAAGGAAGCTAGCCGAGGAACATAGATTTCGGGTGGGTAGTTGGAATGTAGGATCCTTGACGGGGAAGCTACGTGAGTTAGTAGATGTTGCCATTAGAAGACGAGTAAATATCCTTTGTGTACAAGAGACTAGATGGGCGGGTCAAAAGGCGAGAGAAGTCGAGAATACCGGTTTCAAGCTTTGGTATTCTGGTTCGGCTGGGACTAGGAATGGCGTAGGTGTTCTAATAGATAAGAGTCTTAAGGATGGAGTAGTGGATGTTCGAAGACGAGGGGATAGGATCATCTTAATCAAGATAGTAATTGGGGACATTGTCTTGAACGTCATTAGTGCTTATGCCCCACAAGTTGGGCTCAACATGAGTGCTAAGAGGCAATTTTGGAAGGACTTGGAGGATATGGTTAGTAGTGTACCGATAACCGAGAAACTCCTCATAGGGGGAGATCTCAGAAGGACCCTGGGCAGAAAATGGAGATGCAGATAGTATGTGGATGAAGATGGCAACTTGCATTAGGAAGGTAGCTAGTGAGGTGTTCGGTGTGACAAAGGGAAAGAAACTTATAGATAAAGACACTTGGTGGTGGAATGAGGATGTACAAAAGGCCATTAAGGAGAAGAACGAGTGTTATAAGAGTTGGCATAATGATAGAAACGCAAGCAACATGCTTAAGTACAAAGAGGCTAAGAAGAATGCAAGGCGGGTTGTAAGTAAGGCAAGAGGACAAACCTATGATAAGTTATATGAGAGACTAGGGACAAAAGAAGGTGAAAAAGACATATACAAGGTAGCAAAAATCCGCGAGAGAAAGATGAGGGATCTCAATCAAGTTAAATGCATCAAAGATGAGACTGACCGCATTCTAGTGAAGGATGAAGAGATTAAGAATAGATGGCGTGATTACTTTAATGGGCTATTCAATGATGGGAATGAGAGCACTATGGTTGAGTTGGATGACTCCTTTGATGACTCCAACAGGCGGTTCGTGCGGAGGATACAAGAGTTTGAGGTTAAGGAGGCCTTAAAAAGGATGAAAGGAGGAAAGGCCCTCGGCCCTGACGATGTCCCTATTGAGGTGTGGAGATGTCTTGGGGACGTCGCAATAGTATGGCTCACAAAGCTATTCAACCACATTTTTCGGTCAAACAAGATGCCTGAAGAATGGAGGAAAAGTATATTAGTACCTATCTTCAAAAATAAAGGAGATATTCAAAGTTGTACTAATTATCGAGGTATTAAGCTTATGAGTCATACTATGAAGCTTTGGGAGAGAGTGATTGAACACCGCCTGAGGAAAGTGACCAATGTCACTAAAAACCAGTTTGGTTTTATGCCTGGGAGGTCTACAATGGAGGCGATTTTCTTGCTTCGTCAGCTATTGGAGAGATATAGGGAGCAGAAGAAGGACTTGCATATGGTGTTCATCGACTTGGAGAAGGCGTACGACAAGATACCAAGGTCAATCATGTGGTGGGCACTAGAGAAACATAAAGTGCCAACAAAGTACATTACCCTTATCAAGGATATGTACAATAATGTTAGGACAAGTGTGCGCGTAAGTGATAGTGAGACTGATGCATTTCCTATCACGGTAGGATTACATCAAGGATCAGCTTTGAGCCCATACATCTTTTCCTTGGTCATGGATGAGGTGTCGAAGGATATACAAGGGGATATCCCTTGGTGCATGCTCTTTGCTGATGATGTAGTGCTGGTAGATGAAACTAGAGATGGTGTTGATAAGAAATTAGAGTTATGGAGACAAACCTTAGAGTCCAAGGGGTTTAGACTTAGTAGGACCAAAACCGAGTATATGAGGTGCAACTTTAGTGGTGTTGGTCGTGAAGAGGGAAATGTTAGTCTACAAGGACAAATAGTACCTAGAAGGGACTCTTTCCGATACTTAGGATCAATGTTACAAAGCAATGGCGATATTGATGAGGATGTTTGCCACAGGATCAAGGTAGGGTGGATGAAATGGCGACAAGCCTCTGGAATCCTATGTGATAGGAAAGTCCCACAAAAGCTAAAAGGGAAGTTCTATAGGACGGTGATCAGACCCGCGATGCTCTATGGGGCGGAATGTTGGCCAACTAAACGGCAACATGTCCAACAAATGAGTGTCGCAGAGATGCGCATGCTACGGTGGATGTGTGGGCACACGAGAAGAGACCGAATAAGGAATGAGGCGATTCGTGATAAGGTAGGGGTGGCGCCGATTGAAGAGAAGTTAGTCCAACATCGGCTTAGGTGGTTTGGACATATCCAACGGAGACCTCCAGAAGCACCGGTTAACAGTGGGATTTTAAGAGGTAGAGAAAATATTAGGAGGGGTAGAGGACGACCAAGGTTGACCTGGGAGGAGGCGGTAAAACGAGATTTGAGAGATTGGAATGTATCCAGAGACTTAGCTCATGATAGGACCGCATGGAAAGTAGCAATTCATGTGCCAGAATCGTAGTCTTGTTTTTTTCTTTTTTTCTTTTCTCTTTTTCTTTTTCTTATTTCTTTTCTCTTTTCTCTTTTCTCTTTTTCCTTTTCTTTTTTCCTTTTTTTTCTTTTTTTCCTTTTTTCCCCTTGTTCTCATATCTCTTCCTCTGTTTTACTTCATTGATATTGGGTTTCATGTCTAGCCGACCCCAACAGGCTTGGGATAAAGGCTTGGTTGTTGTTGTTGTTGTTGTTGGCAGGTCTTGTCTTCATAACTCTTCATGGTGACTTGGGCCTGCAACAGTATGTTCCTGATTTCAGCCAAAAACTCATACCTGTCCTTGAGCTATTTGTCAATTGTGGCCACCATGTAGATGACATGTCGAAGCATCTCCATGCATTGCTTCTCAATTTCATTCTTGAGAAGTTGCGGGTAGCGGTACAGCCGGACAACTACTGGAATTGTGCCCGACAAGAGCCTGATGCGGTGGTCGTGGCACCGTGGAGGAGGAAGGTCACGTGGCTCATCGAAGAGGTCCTAGAGCGAGTCCAGAAGGATGTCCATCATGTCGTGTAGTGCGATCAGGGAGGCACAAACTGGCGTGGGGTTGTGCAACCCCGTCCAGACCACCTTCCGTCCACCGTGCCACAACTCTATCGTGGGGTCCTCGAGGTTCCAGAGGATGGGTCCCAAGAACCGTAACCACTGAATTCCCAGGACAAGGTCGAAGCCATCAAGTGGCAGCACGTAGCAAGTGTCTTCGAAGCAATCCCCTGCAATCAACAAAGGTACATGTGGGCAGATGTCTGTGCAGGAGATGGAATCACCGTTGGCGACCCAAACGCCGATGCCTCGCCACGGCAACATCATCAGGTCGAGCCCTTGGATGAGGGGCTCCCTGATGAAGGTGTGAGTGGAGCCGGTGTCGACCAATGCAATCAGCAGCTTGCCGCAAACGTGGACCTAGAGCTTCATGTTGGTGAGGTCGATGTCGGTCAGGGCGTGCAGTGAGATGCCCATGTCGCCTATGGCCGCATCGTTGTTGCCGTCAAGCTCCAAGAGGAAGACCCCCTTGTCGGCGCACTTGTGCTCCGACGTGTCCCGCTTCGAGCAGTGATAGCACTCGCCACTTGCCCACTTGGCAGCTATCTCATTGGTCGTGAGACGCTTGAGGCGCGGGCGAAAGGATGCCAAAGATGTCGGAGCGGGTGCAACAGAACCACCACTAGCAGCCATGGTAGGGGCACACAAGAAGATGAAAGGCACGTAGAGCGTTGAATAGCGGCGCCCTTCTGCGCCTCGTTGTCCGTTGTTGCCGCTAGCTGCTGTTCAAAAGCCCGGGCTAGGCTCATGTCGGTCTGCAGGTTTGTGAGAAACTGCAACTCAACATTAGTACGAAGCGGCCCTTCTAGACCAGCCGTGAAGAGGTTGATCTACTAGCGCTGGCTGAGATCCTTGCAACGGCAAAGAAATATCAGGAACTGACGTTAGTACTATTCTACCTTACTAGTACGACGGAGATCTTTGATCTCAGCTAGGTTGTTAGAGTGGAGCGGATGCCTGAAGCGCATGTTGACGAAGTCCGCGAACCGCTCTCAGGTCACGATGCCGCAATCGCGTACGAGGGCGGTGTACCACTCGGCTGCGACGCCCTCCAGGTGGAGAGACGCCAGCCACACCTCCTCGAGCATGGTACGTGTCCCGCGGAAGTTCGTCTCACACTTGGTGAGGAAGAAAGCGGGTCACTTTCCCGTCGAACTTAGGGAAGTTGATCCTATGACGATGCAGCCCACCTAAACCAGTTAATGGGCCAAGAACCAGCCCAACCCCAAACCATCGTGGTGTTAAACAAAACCCAACCCAAACCACCCCATCAATAATCATATCTAGACAAAACCAAACCAATCTGAATAAAAAATCTGCCCAACCCACCCCAACCCAATGCCTCCACTACAGTTTTAAACTGGTTCCAACCCATTTTCTATTAACGGCTCCAACTCACCTCTAATTCAGTCCAGATCAATCCATTGAGACGAAGATTCTGTCTCGGGCGAGGCGACGTCGCGCACGAGCAAGAAACGGCCGCCAAGCCGGGTCCAAAAGCACGCAGCATCGTCCCTGCAGCTGGAGCAGGGCACCAGTGCTGGGGCCGCCGTGACATAATGGGCACACGCACACGTATCCCTGGCCATGGAAACAGGGAGGAGTAGAGCTTCTGCTTACCTTTCTTCCTATCCCTCTTGGAATTAGTTCACGCACTGGCCCCTTCCTCAGCACCTCTGTTCGGTCTTCAGCAAAGCCAACTCGCGGTTTTGGTCCAAACTCCAGACTGCAACCACGGGCTCAAACCGTTTAGAACCGAACTGTTTCAGCCTAAACCAAACCAAACCCAAATTGCTTTGGTGTTGCAACCAAACCAGCTTCAGTCCATTTTATATGTCAGCCCATTTCAATCCACCCAAATTTGACCCAAATCAAAAACCAAATTGTTGAAACTGGTTTCAACCAAACCCTTGCCAGATTTAAGCCCACCGTCGTCGAAGAGCGGGCGACCCTGAGGGCGCCGGTTGCTGTTGCGCGGGCTGACGTAGTCGTCATCGTGGCCGCCGCTGTCACCATTGTCGCTGCCGCTGCTGCCGCGGTCACCGAAGCTGTCGGCGCCAAAGGAGCCGTCGGCATGGACGGGATCATCCAGCAGGGGCATCTCTTGCTACAGGGAGAACGCCGATTCGGGTTGCTTCTCTATGCGGGAGAGGCGTAGATCTTGGCGAACCAGCCGGTTGTTAACGGTTTCCATATATGCTGAAAGACGGTCTATGGAGGCCTTGAGGCTGGTCTGCATGGATTCCAGAAATGTCTTGATGTTGCTCCCCCTTACCGGGGCCGGACATGGTCGTTGCCTCGATGTCTCTGGATACCAATTGTTGAGAAACGTGGGACAGGGGAGCTTCCCGGCTGCGCCTAGGGCTGCGCAGGGGAGAGTAGAGCCGTAGGGAGGAGGGATTGCTGCGTAGAGGATATCGTGGAGGAGAGACGGCGTCACGGCGGCTGCTAGTGTTGGGGTTAGCAGCCACGATGACCAAGAGAGGGAACAACCCTATGAGATAACTCTCTTTATTCCTTGATGGATTACATGAGGGGGGAGGGGCACATTATATAGGCCAGAGGCCCTGTGCGCCCCTTCTAAATCTGCGCCTAGGCGGTTGTGAAAAGCCCAACCGCCCATATCTTTTATTCCTATCTATAACACACCCTATTATTTATTTCCTTCTCTAACAGATTACTCTCCCCTAATGCAGATAATTTCCCTCTAAGCGCCCAGGTAGTTGGAGAAAGCCCAACCACCACTATCTTTTATTTCTATCTATACCACGCCATATTATTTATTTCCATCTCTAACAGATTATTTCTCTCTAATCCGATCTTCATCTTCTAGATTCTTCATGTGTTGTTGCTGCCTGCGCCTTGGGCCACCACGCTGCTGGTGCCTTTGTGGGTCCTGCACCCGTAATGGCAGCCCACAAAGGCATCCACAGCAGACTAGGAACAGTTGGTGCAGTTTTGGAATAGGTTTAAAGAGTCCTAATCAAGCAGGAATATAGTCTTAAGATTACTCATCTACCCCTATATAGAAAAGGAATAGATGGGCTGCAGGACAATGAGAACCAGCGCCGGATTTCTAACACAGCAGCAACAACACACCAAACAGATCAAGTTGGGAATCAATGATGTCTCTTCCAAATGAAACTAAGAATCAAGAAGATAAGCAGTAGGAAGGGTTCAACAGTGTACCACAACAATGCACACCATAAAATTATCTTATACATTCAGGAAAATCCAGTAAGGTGATGCTGTAACACAACCACGAGCAACAAAATGATAAGGAAATCATGAATAACTTACTATGACTAGACGAGCCTCCTTCGGTAGAACTACCCTCGTATGCCCCATACAAAGCTGAAGCAGGTATCTGATAATTAGACTTTTGTTCAAATGAACTTCTATGTGAACCACTATGAGCTTTTGAGCTTGCGATGCTAGTGTCAGCTGCATCAACATAAGCATATGGAATCAGATTTCATGCAAAATTTGAACTATGGTCAATAAACGAAATTTTGTGACACAGACCATTTTTAGATGCTTCAGCCTCCTTTGACTGAGAAGTAATCTTCTCCTCTTCAGCAAGCCGAAACTCATAATACCTGTAGTCTGGGCAGCTCTTGTCAAAGAGAAACCTGAAAACAACAAAACATAAATAGTTTATTGCAATGTTTAATAGTTCAAATCCAAAAGTGTAGAAATGTAATAATCTATATTTTTCCTGAAAAAAGTGGCAATACAGATATAAACAATTTCAAATACTTACTTGAATGGTGTATCCCCAGGATTTTTTTGCCGTGTGATATTCTCAAATTGCCTCCCGTTTTTGGCAACAAAGCATGCTAATTTATCAGCAACTTGCCTCACTGTCATATCATTTGGAGGTTTTGGGGCTGCATGTCACTTAAAGAACTGATTAATATCAAGCGCGTGAACAAGAGAATGCAGATTACTGTAGTTGCAGTAGTGCTACATTCCAACTTTTTCAATCAACATCCTTCCCAGCAAAGTCGATACAGTTAATTTATAAGCTGCAGTCATAAGAAAAAGGAAACCAAAACTTTCACGATTATGTGCTGCCAGTAGTCTGAATGATATAGCGACAGATATGATTCAAATGTTGAGGAATGAGATTTGTTACTACTTGCTAGATACATTTGATGGTTCTACAATGTATGCATGGAGCATAACTGAAGCGTTCACCACACAAATGTGCCAGGAAGCAGTGTTATCCTAAACGGTAAATGCTAAACACCGTGACCCACCGTTTAGCACTTAAACAGCATACACACGTTTAGACGGGGTGAATAGTTTGGTATTGTAGCATACTAGTAGAGGAAAATAGAGGTTGGTAGGAGGAAAGAAAAGAAAAAGAAAAGCGGACAAAAGAACAAAGAAAATGAGAGGAAAGGTGTCTAGCACAGCCCAATAGCTAGCCCACAGAAGCTTCCCTAGGTCATATGACCAAGTGTTTGTGTCCCAACTCCCAACAATCGACGGAATGACACCACCACTGTTGTGCAATGCTTCTTCAACCCCCCCCCCTTTTCCTCTCACTTCATACTACCGCCACCCAGCCTCATCCCTCTTACTTCCATGCTCCTCCCTCCACAACAAATAGAGGTTGGTAGGAGGAAAGAGAAACGTAAAACAGAGAAAAGAACAAAGAAAAAGGAAGGGAAGGTATCTAGCCCACAAGAGCTTGCCTAGGTCATATGACCGTGTGTTCGTGTACCAGGCTCTCAACAATGACCGAATGCCACCACCACCATTGTGCAATGCTTCTTCAACCCCCCCCCCCCTTCTTTCCTCTCACTCCACAATACCACCAGCCCGCCTCATCCCTCTCACTTCCATGCTCCTCTTGGTGCCCCTCAACAAATCGACTATCCCGGTGCTCTCTCAGCTCACTAGTGACCGACCACAAGCGCTGAATCCTACAAGGACAGAAGAGATGCCTTTGGTAGTAGGATCCCCTCCTACTCTTCCTTTCTAATCCCTCCATGCACGACATCTAGAACGACGCCACCGCTTTGACGTCGCATCAAGTGCATCACTACATCAAGGTCACTGCCGCTTTGACGGTCGCACGAGGGTGGAGTGGGGCTCATGCGCGGAGGCGCCTCGACATGCGTACATGGGTGGCGGCAGCGGCTTTTGTGAAGAGGTGAGGACGATAGTATAAGAGGCAAACACCAAACCTAAGGTCAGTAATATACTCCCGATCTTTTTCTATCCCATCCCGTAAAAGATGGCTGAAACAACATCTAAAACTGTCCTAAAACCGTTTTGTTTAGGCTGTTTAGACGGCCTGTTGACCCGCTTAAATGGGTCAGTTGTTTAGAGGACCGTTTAGGTCCTAAACAATGCAGAAGCCTCATGTTTACTGTTAAAACTCGTTTAGATGGCTGTTTAATACCGTTTAGGATAACACTACCATGAAGGCAGTTTACATGGTTATGTCGTGTTTTGTTCGTAGATGATTACTGACTTACAGAACACTATAAGTTGGTTAATTTCACTGCCAATCTCCATGCGATGAAATTTGTCCCAACTTGCTAGATGTATTTTAATGGATCTCAAGGGATGAATTGAATACTATTACTTTATTTGGAAAATGTGACTATCAGCACACGTTCAACACCACATAAGTTTCCATTCTCATTGGTATATAACAGATGATATGGTAACTTTATAATTAATTAATTTCATCACATCCGAAACACATGCAATGCAGTTTGTTGCAAGATGCCACTTATAGGCAGCTCAGAATGGAAGCAAGTGCATAGGACAGAAAACTACATGATAAAGTACAAAAATATGATACTTCATACAACAACAACAACCAAGCCTTTATCCCAAGCCTGTTGGGGTCGGCTAGACATGAAACCCAATATCAATAAGGTAGTATGGTTATGTGAATCCATCCTGGCTTCATAAGCAAGTGAAACGATCATCAAATTCAGTGAGATATTTCAAAAGTGGATTTACTAGGAAGATAACATAACATACAGCTAATGTTTTGTAGAATTGAACTAAAAGTATTATCCATAGTTGTATTTGACTAATTTATTTATCTCAACTACAATCCAAAGAGTGCCAATATAACCCAACAAGAGGATACGACAATTTAAAAAAGAAAACATGATAGTGACAAATGGAAAAGAATAAATGATTACCAACAGCCCCTGTTGGGGCAGCAGCTGCAGAATTATCAGCTTGCATGTATTTATGGCGTTTTGCAACCATTGCTGCATCCTCGTCCTCATCATCATCAGGCGCAAAAACAGGGGCAACTGCAACCTTGGCCTTCTTCAAGCTGAAGGCCAGCTTTCCACCTGACCCGACTGGCCCGACCTTCTTCACCTCCAGGGGCCTCTTGCTCGCTGCCACGACCACGGGCTGCTTGGGATTCACAAGCTTTGGCGCTGCCGATGAGGAGCCGCCAGCGGCAGCAGCCGCCGCTTTCTCCTTCTCCTGCATCTGCTTGAACCTCTCCATGAAGGAGCCGTCGTTGGCGAAGAGGCCCTTATCCATGGTTCCTCGCTGCAGCCCTTAGCCGCCTCACACAGCTACAAGTAATTCTATACCATCCAATTAACACACCGCCAGTGCACAAAAATTCGCCTAATAGCCTTACAAATTCACCGCGAACACCACGTACCCTACGGGACACGTTGGTTGCATGGATCAACACAACACTTTTACTCCTCAAAAAGCAATCAACCGAAAAAAGGCACCCAGAAAGACGGGGCGAAACCCAGATCGAAGCGCGAAAAATGGAATCGCAGGATCGGATCGAGGCATGGGGGCAGGGGGAGTTACCTGTACGGACGAGACGGATCGGAAGGGAAACCCTAGTAGAAAGGGTGGGGAATCGGGGCAGGAGAGAGAGAGAGAGAGACGCGAGGGCCGAGCGAATATGAGTGACGGCGAGAAGAATACCGATTCGCCGGCCGCCGTGTGCGCTTCGCTTACGTGTCCGTTTCCAGCCCGTCAGGTTTACTGGCCGGCCAGAAATAATTCGGGCCACGCGACGGATGGACTAGGCCGCCGGGCCGATATTCGCACACCCGTCTTACTGGGCCCATCATTGGCTGCTCTGGCCGATAAAGAGGGGAAAATGAATTAATAATAAAGAGAGCCGGTTTGGATTAGAATGGGCTAAACTTATATTTATTTTTGAAATAAATTGTGAAAATGGCATTAGGCCGAGACCCTTTTACAGGCCTGCTTCTATGTGGCAATAACAACTCATTTCAGCTGATGTTCTTCTTCCCACTACTATGATGGAGAACAACAAAGGACTTTAAGAAAAAGATATTTTAATAAGTAAATTATAAAAACAGGTGACATTTCAAACAAATTTATGATGAGAATATCTCGCCATGTGGGGCCAGTGATCAATCAACCACTCACCGGATTCGCTACAGATATGCCTATTTTTTAAAATTGTTTGACACCCATTTTTGTAATTAACGTATTATAACATCATTTTTTTAGAATAATCAAGAACAAAGGGTCCGGCTGAAATCTGTTCCCACCTGTGTCAACGGATTCCGAAAATCAGTTTCTGACAATCTTTTGCTTTTCTCGACCAAGAAATTTTGGAGCGCTCCGACTACAAGTGGAACATTTTTTTACGGATGGAACAATTGTTTCTCGTTTGGTTCATTATCTCTGGCCGGCACGTTTTTTATTTGGTTCGAGGAGCAGTAAACTTGGATGAGTTGACCTCTTCTCAGAATCGGTGAATTTACCTGCGCGTCTTCCTCCTCCGTTCATCTTTTTTTTTTCTTTCTATTCAACAAAGTTCGCTAGAAAAGGAAAATTCTTCGAGAAGGAAACCAACAAACAATGTTTTAGGAATTCTACAGCACAAAAATCAAAAACCAAGGCGCAGTCTACAGCGAAAGGAAGGGGAAAAACAAAGTTCGTCCGCAAATAGAAAAAAAAAAGCATAATTTCCTAATTTCAGACATCAAAGGGATAACTAGCGTTTAGATCGCCCTTAATTTAGGGTCGGTCCTGCGTTTGAAAATTTCAGATGTTGCCAATTTTTGAGAAGTTATCTGTTACCAACTTAACACACATTCCTAAATATGCATGAGAAAAAAAATGATGAATACCTCATGTTCACTACAGGAAAATAAATTTAATTTCGTCGGCGGCTCACGAAAATAAGTTTAATTTCGTCGGCCCTATAAGACCCACGAAAATATTTATTTTCGTGGGCCAAAAATAGCCCATGAAAATAAAGTACTGTTATTTTCGTGGGCCACCTTCTGACCGACAAAAATATAATCTGTTATTTTCATGGGCGTCCTTCTGCCCCACGAAAATATAGTTCTGTTATTTTCGTGGGCTAGAGTGTGGCCCACGAAAATAAAGTCCTGTTATTTTCGTGGACTAGAGTGTGACCCACGAAAATACTGTCTGGTTATTTTCGTGGGCCGTCCTTTTGGCCCACGAAAATAATATTGCACTGTTTTCGTGGGCCACTTCTGGCTCACGAAAATACATTTGACACAGAACACATAAAATATTACATATTATTTAGGTACAAGCACATAAAATAACAGACATATAAAATAACAAATCAAACACACAGACACGTCATAACAAATGCAACAAACTCAACATTATAAAATGCATTACATCGTCGAAACAGTATTGTCCATTACATTGTCCACATACAATATAACATAAACGAACATATGTCACATTATTCATACAACCATTTTGTCAAAGCAACTCATATCACATGGCCACATTTGCTTTCCAACAAACCAACAAATTGCTCCGACATCATTTTGCTCGCCGTTTCGCCATTTTCCTGTATGAAAACAAAGTGAAGTATATGACTAATAGATTGAAATAAAAAGCAACAACATATTTGATTATATACTTTATTATACACCAGCACCATTTAAAATTAAGATACATAATATATAATGCAGATAAAAACACAAAACTTACCTAATTGCTACCACCGGGTGCGAAGAATTGATCGACAAAGTCGTCCCCTCCACCCTGTCCCCCTGAAGAAGATGCTCGCAAATTTGTAACGAGGGACTATGAAAGTTTTGTGCCCTTGAAGATGATCCCTAAATAAACATTAATACATGTTACAAGTATACTAACAGTTTATAAAAATGAAAGAGAACATAACAATAATATGTACCTGTGTACCAACGGGAAAAGGATGTGGGGGCACCGGTAGCGGTGAAGACATAGGTAGATGCGGAGGCTGCGGTAGCGGTGGCATAGCGGCAGGCGGCCCAAGTTAAGAAAAGTATCCCTAAAATTATTTTGAAATATTTAGGTTCATTCTACTATAAATATGCATACATCACTTGTTTAATATAAATATTTGAACTATTATATTAATGTATCTGCATCGATTGTTGCCACGCTGCCAGATTCGAGAAGTAGTCATTTTGTGCTTTTATAAACTCTTCTTGTCGTTTCATACGGTCTTCTTGTAGTCTCAAGTGGTCTCTCAATATAGCCCGCTCCTCCTCCATTTGTTTTAACTTGGACTCATTTCCTGTATGAGTATGCCGAGAAGAACTTTGTCCGCTCTGTGTTGACCGTGACTGCGAGAGAACCACATCGGTGTTCATGACACTATTAAACATCAAAATGTATTAACTTGTCTTCAAAATGGATGATTTGCTGGTAGAAATCATCGGTGGCAATCAAAGAAACACACTTTGCCCCCATGAGTAAGTCTAAAACAATCAGAGTTCGATTCACAAATAGGACAATAAAGTTTGCCGTGTGTGCTCCATCCTGAAAAAACACCGTATGCGGGAAAATTATGAATGGACCACAAGTATGCTGCTCGCAAGTTAAATTTCTGTTTTTTGTATGTATCATACGCTTCTACATTGATACACAATTCTTTTAACTCCTCAATCAATGGTTGAGGAAAAAACCCCTAAACATTTTCCTGGATGTTTACGACCGGGAATGATTAAAGACAAGAAAATGTATTCATATTTCATACACATAGCTGATGGAAGGTTGTATGGTATAGCAAAAACTGGCCAACATGAGTACGAGGCAGAAGTTGTGTTGAATGGGGTAAAACCATCGGTGGCCAAACCAATACGAACATTTCTAGCATCTTCTGCAAAGTACTCATCAAAAGAATCTAATGCCTTCCAAGCCTGAGCGTCAGATGGGTGTGTCATTACTCCCTTTGTTTCACGCACACCTTCCTTATGCCACTGCATGTGTCTTGTAGTTGATTTAGATAAAAACAACCGTTTCAGTCTAGGTGCAAGGGGCATGTAACGGAGTTGTTTCACTACCACTTTCGTTTTCACCAATTCACCGTCCTCATTTGTGGCCTCAATGTATCGAGATTCTTTACAAACCGAGCATTGTGTCAGATTATCATTCTTCTTCCAGAAAAGCATACAATTGTTACGACAACAATCATTTTTTTCATACTTCATACCAAGGCCTGACAACAATTTCTTTGACTGGTACGTGTCTCTTGGCAACTTATGATTCATCGGAAGAATGGCTGCTATCAAATCCATAAGATCTATCATAGCACTTGTTCGGCAAATTGTACTTTGATTTTATAGATATGAGACGAGTAACGGTCGAAAGGCAGACACTTTAGTGTCATCATGAGACTGTTCATGTGATACTGAGAGAATTCTATGAAACTCTTGAACTTCAGGTCCAGGAATTTCTTCAGATGTTTGTGCACCACAATCACGATTTAGTGCTTCAACCATATCTTCCATTATGTCATCGTTATCACCATCTATGTTATTACCATCAACATTACTATGGTATAACTCGCCATGCTCATACCATGTTTCATAACCAGACATAAAACCAAATCGACAAAGGTCACGTTCCATGTCAAACTTTTCCTTACATAAAAAGTTACGACATTTGTTGCACGGACATTTCACAAAACGGTTGGTTGATAAAGAGAAAGCCCGACTGATAAATGCCTTAGTATTGATGGCCCATTCATTAGAAGGTGCGGCATTTTTACGCCAACCATCATACATCCATCGTCTATCATCACCCATGTTTTAAACTATAAAATATAAGAATATAAAACTTATAAATATATATATTATAATTAAAAATAAAAAGATAGAGAAATTGCGTTCACTTTACATCTATTGGAAGGGATAGGTCCTAAACCCACCCAAGAGTGACCGAGCGGAGCGTGCTTATAACGAGACGCGGGGTCCGGATCCAAGCGAAATTTCGGCAGCATAACCCCATTGTTCTCCAACTGCACGCTCAATAATGGTGCAGCAGAGAACATTAGGGTTACGCCGTCGAAATTTCGTCCGAATCCAGAGCCCGCGTCTCATCATAAGCACGTCCCCTCGGTCACTCCCAGGCTGTCCAAAAAGGGACAATTCCGAACCTACACAACTCACATGCGTAACGCATATGAGACGGGCCGGTCCGAAACGGGTGACGCATATTGTATAGGTTTACTTTTCGAAGTGATTTACGAGAAAAAGGTAAGAACGAGAGACAGTAGGAAAGAACGAGGGAAAGACAGTAAAGTGGGTCAGCCGTCCTAAGTTATACTCCTCCCATCAGTGATGACGTACGAGCCAAGATTTGCTGCTATGGTTTTCTGAAATGAAACCGCGAAAAAATTGGTGCCCAGGGTTCTTGACAGTGCTACACTTTGTTAAAGCCCAACAATGGAGAAATTTGACTTTTATACGATCTAACTGTCGGGCCATATATAAATGGGTCGTGTCGGGCTGAGCCGGCCCAAAATCCGTTTATTTACATATCGCTATAATAAGCTTTTGTAAAACACACATTAACCATGCAACACTTCACATGCTTGTAAGAGCGTTATCTATTATTTATGAGCTACTAGTCACTTTTCTTGCATAGATAGATATGGTACATGCACGATCATAAAAGGCATTAAACAAAATCACAACACATAAAATAAAGCATGCACATTAATTAGAGTAATGAATAATAAAACAGTATTATAACATTATCTTCAAACGAGTAATTAAACTACGACGAATTAGGGTCATATGTTTTATATTGAGCTTATAAGTAATTCATCAAAATGTAGACACACAGAGTGTAAGGCATTCTACACATTCGGCTAAATGCAAATATCAAACCTAAATGCACGAGAAGAGGTTTCCCTAGGCTAGGTCGAAGCCGAGCGACGAAGGGTGGCGACAAGCCACAATAAAATGTCAAGCAAGTTTTCTTTACATGCCAGTAAATTTTCAATGAACTAACAATCTCTATCGAATAAAAAATTAACTACCTAATCAGCAACAATGTCATCTTTAGATATTACGTTAGCCAAAACGAAAGAACAAAGATGAACTTTTTATCATCTACGCTAAAACCAAAACCCACACGGGTTGCATTCTATTTCCACAATCATAAAATTTGGATTAACCACTACATGTCATACGTACTTAGGAGCAACGGCTGAGACGAACTCGGAGTAGAGACGGCCGGTGCAGTCTTGCAGCAGTGGCGACGAAATCGGCGCGGCGCAGCAGCTTCGACGATGACGAGTGGGTACAGCACGGCAGGCAGGGCGGCCTCGCCCGGAGTGCGTGGCGGCCGGGCTGCAGCGCTGAATCAGACAGCGCGACGCGAAGGCAAGGTGGCGTGGTCGGACGGTGCGGTGGAGAGCCGACGGCTGGGTGGTGCAGGTCGAGGTACTAGCGTCGGGGACACAGCCTGGCACGAGCAGTAGGCGGCTCAACTACAGTTCACAGGCGGCGCGACTGCTTTGCACGGTGTGAACACGGCAACACGGGGTGGGCTAGGACTCACCTGCAGTGGCGGCAGCGCGAGGCGATGATTGGCTGCGGCGTCTGCAGCTCTGGACGGCGGCGCACCAGTCGACGGCGTGAGCGCGGGCAGCGGGGCGGTGCAAGTCGTGGCGGCGGCGGCGCGTCACAATGAAAACCGAAGGCCTGCCCGACCTCGTTATAAGAGCTAATTCCGTGTGCCTAACCTAAACCCACGAAAATAACCGAGTTAATTTCGTGTGCCTTCACGAAACCCACAAAAATACCCTTTATTTTCGTGTGCAGAAGGTTGACCGACGAAAGTAACTCCACGTTGTTTTCGTGTGCCTGTTAGAGGCCCACGAAAATAGAGCCTCTTTTGTGTGCCTGTCAGAATCCGGTCAGATATGCGGCTTATTTTCGTGTGCCGCACTGAAGCCCACGAATTTAAGGCCATGTATTTTCGTGTGCCTCCCGCAAACCGACGAAAATAACTCCTTTGTTCGTGTGCCGCCTAGAGTCTCGTTTATTTTTGTGTGCCTGTCAGAAGCCCACGAAATTAAGACCACTTTTCGTGTGCCTGTTAGGTAATCTCGCGCTTATTTTCGTGTGCCGGTCAAGCCCACGAATTTAATGTTCTATATTTTCGTGTGCCTCCTAAAGCCGACGAAAATAGTGCCTATATTTTCGTGTGCCTCCTGAAGCCGACGACATTAGTGCCTAAGTTCGTGTGCCTGTCGGTAGCCCACGAATTTAAGGGCCTAATTTCGTGTGCCGTCCGGAAGCCGACAAAATTTTTGTCCATTATTTTCGTGTGCTTCCAAAAACACACGAAATTAGCTTCTAATTTCGTGTGCCTTGACTTAACCCACGAAATTTCTATCTATTTTCGTGTGCTCTACCTATAGCCCACGAAATTAGGGCACAGTTTCGTGTGCTAGGTTGTAGCTCACGAAATTAGCTATATTTTCATGAGGGCCGACGAAATGATATTAAGCCGATGAAAATAATTCGTTTTCCTATAGTGGTTATTGTGTGTTGTTCTGCAACAAAACTCGTAGAAGATGCAACAAAAAAAAAGCGAAATCAGTATGTAATAGTCGCGGGTTGCTATTCTTCATCCTAGGTATGCAATGCAACTCGCTACAATAAATTCATTTGTTGACTTCTCCTTTTTTGTTGCGTCTCTTGCGCACATTTTTGTTTGTACCATGTTTTCATGATTATGGGTGATGACATGTATAAAGCATGTGCAAATTTTTTGAGAAAACATATCTACTCTTTGTTACCATCTATACATTGAAAAAACTGAAATACTTAATAACATTTGTTTGGCTGGCCGTTGAAATACTGGATATTTCAACTCTCCATTCAAAATGATGGATGCTTCTCATGTGTGCAGGGATTTCGGTCTCAGCTGCTATCACAGTATAGCAAAGTTTTTGCACAAATATATGGGTCTGTTGGGCCTGCGTCCCATTCGGCTGCACACTCCAGATCCCCTGCACCAGCGCGTTGGCCTCGCTCCCTTCCCCTGCACCACTCCATGTACATTTTTGTGGTTGATTGTTGTTTCAAACCGACAACATATTTTGCAGCCAAAAATTAATATTTATTTTATGATTTCCTAATAACAATATATATAAATATGAAATCCTTCCTGCAGAATCCTGAAGCAATGAGTACAGTCTGTGGTCAACGAACGTGTGCTTGACAAGATGATGTGAATTCTCTTAATGTATAGCATGGAGCTACTATAAACTTCAAGCAAGCTAGTATACTTTATAGATGCTTTTAAAGAAGCATGCACACACGAAACTGATATTGCCTAATTATGTGGGTAACACAGAGGTATTTTAGTCTTTACTGAGCGGTTAGTGTTAGAGGTAGTTTAGTCTTTTCCCCTCGCCTAATCCCTCTATATAATAGATATTGTACCCTCATGATGTAATCATCCAATTCAGTCCAGATTAATCCCTTTAATATGGTATCATTAGCTAGGTAATTAAGATCCTAACCCTAATGGCCCCATCACAGTTGCCGCCTCTCTGGGCAGCCGTCGCCGCCGCGCCCTACCCCGGTGCGCCCCTGCTGGCACCGCCCCTGTCGCCGCGCTTGCTGGCGCCGTCGCCGCCGTGTCCTACCCCGTCGCTGCCCCTGCTGGCGCTGCCCCTACCGCCGCGCTTGCTGGCACCGCCGCCTACTCTTCCTACCCCGCCACCGCCCCTGCTGGCAACGCCTCTGTCGCGCCCTGCCCCGCCGCTGCCCCTGCACGCGCGCTGTCCCACCCCGACTCCTCCTCTGCACGTGCTGCTGCGCTGCCACCATGGACTACCGCCATCTCGCCGCCTCCCTGGGCTATTGCCAACACCAGATCGACGCCTACGCCTGGTTATGGGGCAACTCCTAATCTTGGCCGGCCAGTGCAATATCCGGTCAACACGAACGGGGGGGGGGGGGGCACCGTGGCCGCCCTGCCGTGCGCACCACCGGGGGGGACCGTCGCCGGATCGGCCTGCGCCTCCCACCCTATGCCGCCAGTTGTCGCCGCCACCGCCGCATCTCCGAAGATCGGACCGGCCGCCGGCGAATCTCTCGGGTATCACCAACAAACCTGCCGCTGCAGTTGTGTTCATGGCAGGTACTACATCCGGGCCTCACGATCCAGCCGCCACGTCTACCGGTCTCGACATCGACGGGAGCATCACGACCACCGTTCCGACGGTGCTCCTGTTTCCAGTTACTGGCGCTGTTGCTGACAGCGCAGCTACTGCCTCCGTCTACGGCACAGACACGACGGACACCTCTAGCATCGCCACAGCTCTTGCTACCTCTCGCGAGCGCAAGCGGGCACTCGCTCTCGCCTTGGAGGAGGAGCGTGCCTCTGTGGCCGCTCTATCTCACCAGCTTGAGGAGAGTGCTCACCGGCCGATGAGTGCTACATACGAGACTCCCTCATACGGTGGTACGTACTCGGCTTCACTCGTGGCTTCTCTTCATGCACAGGCCACCGGGATTCAGAACATTCGGACACTCGTGTCGGTTGTCCTCAGCTCCGAGTCTACCTCATACGCCTGGTGGCTTGACCTATTGCTCCTCACGCTGAGGCGTTTCCGCCTCGACGACTACGTCCTCTAGGATGGCTCTTCGGTGGATGTCTCCTAGATCAGTATGAACAGCCTGGTCCAGTCCTGGATCCTTGGCTCCCTCTCGAGGAGCTACAGGACATCATCGGGCAGCGTGGTGGTGGCACTGCTCGTCAGGCCTGGCTAGTCCTTGAGCAGCGCTTTCTAGGGATCCGCACGACTCGTGCCCTCCACATCAATGCGCGGTTCCGGAACATAGTATAGGGTCACCGCTCCGTCTCCGCCTAATGTCAAGAGATGAAGGGCATGGCGGATGCTCTACGTGACCTTGGCGAGCCGGTCACTGACAGTGCTCTCGTCCTTCAGGGCCTGAATGAGCGTTATTGTCACCTACGGATGTGGCTACTCCGTCTGGAGCCACCCCTACCTTCGAGAAGGTATGGTCTGATCTCGAGCTTGAGGAGATCACTGCAGGAGGCCCTACTGGCTCTGGGTCCGCCGCAGCCTTTTATGGCTCTGGGCAGTCCCCTCGTCCACCCTCGCCAGCTGCTGGTGGACCATTGTCACGACCACCTTCCACCCCATGCATTCCTACATCCACTACTCCGGCTAGTGGTGGTAGTGCTGGTACCGGTCGTGGAGGTGCACCCTGGCCCACACCCTACAACCCGTGGACAGGCCAGATCTACATGTGTCTGGGCCTTCTCCGGGTTCTCAGCCTCCACGACCACCACGTCCCCAGCCGACGTTCGTAGCCACCCCGGGCTACAGTGGACCAGCCTACAGTGCTGGTGGGCCGCCGACTCAGGCCTACGGTGGGAGTGGCTAACCTTCTGGTGGACAGTCGGCCTCGACCTATGGAGGCACCGACTATCCTGTTGGGTACTCAGAGCCGTTCGGCACCTCTCCTGGAGCCACCCTCGACGTGGGATCGACAGTCGTTGGCCTCCTCCTTCAGCACCATGCATCTTACTCCACCAGGTGCCGAATGGATAGGTGACTCTGGAGCGTCATACCATACCACTCCAAATTCTTGTATACTCTCTTTCACCCACCCTCCCAATCCCTCTTTTCCTTCATCTATCGTTGTTGAGAATGGATTTGTTCTTCCAGTCACCTCAGTAGGTGATTCTGGTCTCCCGGGTTCTTTCTAGTTTAAAAATATTCTTGTCACTCCGGATATCATTCAAAACTTGCTTTCCGTCCGTTGTTTTACAACTAACAATAATGTTTCCATTGAGTTTGATCCGTTCGGTTTGTCTGTGAAGGATCTTTCTACCCGGGGACCTCTTTTTCGATGTAATAGCTCGGGGCCTCTGTACACACTTTGACTTCCTACTTCCGCCGCATCACCGCCTTTTGCTTTGACTATGCCAGCTTCATCCACCATTTGGCATCACCGGCTTGGCCACCCTAGTGCAGATGCTATGTCGAAGTTGTCCAGTAGTTCTGTTATCTCGTGTTCTAGGGGTACACATGACTCTTTATGTCATGCTTGTCAGCTTGGTCGCCATGTTCGGCTCCCTTTTTCCACTTCTGTGACTCATTTTGAGCACGCTTTTGATCTTATACATTGTGATTTGTGGACATCACCCATTACCAGTGTATCGGGCTTTAATTATTACTTGGTGATCATTGATGATTTCTCTCACTTTTCTTGGACTTTTCCATTACGATTGAAGTCTGAGACTTTTGTTACTCTTTCTCACTTCTTCGTTTGGATTTTCACTCAGTTTGGGCGCACCATCCGAGCTGTCCAGTGTGATAACGGACGCGAGTTCAATAACTCTGCGTTTCGTAACTTTCTCTCCGCACATGGGGTACGACAACGCATGTCTTGTCCGTATACCTCTCCTAAAAACGGCAAGACAGAGCGCATGATTCGCACCACTAATGATGTCATGCGCTCCCTGATGTTCTAGGCATCTGTTCCAACCCGATACTGGGTGGAGGCTCTCCACACTGCCACACTTCTGATTAATCGCCTTTCTACCAAGGCGATTCGTGTCTCCACCCTCTATTTTGCTTTATATGACGCCAATCCTCTTTACAACCACCTTCAAGTTTTCGTGTGTGCTTGCTACCCTAACCTTTCCGCCACTGCCCCACCTAAGCTCGCGCCCCGCTCGACACGGTGTGTTTTCCTCGGGTATTCCCTTGATCATAAGGGTTACCGGTGCTTAGATCTCATCACTCACCGTATTTTGATCTCTCGACACGTCGTCTTCGACGAGTCCTCCTTTCCCTTCTCCAACACCTCTTCCGGTTCCACCATAGAGTTGGATTCTCTTTTTTCCACTGATCCCGAGGTTGCTCCCCAACTGCCTGGGCCTCTTTCTTCTGCAGGTTCGACACGCGCTACGCCTCAGGTGCCCCTGACGTCACCTGCTACACCACGTGCGGCATCGATGCCTCCAGCGTCACCTGCTGTACCTCGGGTGGCCCCGACGTCACCGGCTGCGCCACACGCGGCATCGACGTCTCCGGTGTCGCCCGTTGCACCTCGGGTGACCCCTACGTCACCAGCTACGCCACGCGCGGCCTCGGCTTCCCCGACGTCACCTGCAGCGACCCCGGCATTCCCGACGTCACCAGTCGCACCAGACGCAACACCGACGATGACCCCGACTTCTTGCTTCGCCGACCCCGCATTTTTCTACCAGCAACGAGCGCAGGATGGAGCCCCAGCTCCAGCTGTGCCACGCACGACACCGGAGCCCTCCACGCCAGTCGCCGCGCCACGCGCGGCCTCGAGACCCACTCCCGTCTATCCACGACGGGAGCGGGTTTGTGTACCTGAGCGCCCGGTGTACAATCCTCCTCTGCTCCATAGGGATCCTGGTCACGTCCACCCGATGGTGACTCGACGTGCGTCCGGGAGTCTCCTGCCGGTTGAGCACTTCTCCGGAGCTGTCTTCTAGTCGACGATGTCTCCACCGACCAACTCTTCTTCGATCTCACCCATACCGACTTCTGTCCGTAGCGCCCTCGCCGACTCTCATTTGTTTCGCGTTATGGAGGAAGAGGCCCTACTTGCCAACCGGACCTGGGACTTGGTTCCCCACCCCGGTCATGGCAATGTTGTCACGGGCAAGTGGGTATTCACACATAAGAAGAAAGCGGATGATACCTTGGAGATGTACAAGGCTCAGTGGGTACTTCGGGGCTTCACTCAGTGCCCTGGAGTCGACTACAACGAGACCTTCAGCCCGGTGGTGAAGCCGGCGACGGTTTGTACCATTATGTCGCTGGCTCTCTCGCGTTCTTGGCCCGTCCACCAGCTGGATGTCAAAAATGCCTTCCTTCATGATACACTAACCGAGACGGTGTATTGCAGTCGGCCGACAGAATTTGTTGACTCAGCTGATACAGACATGGTCTGTAAGCTGAACAAATCCCTGTACGGTCTGAAGCAGGCACTGAGAGCCTGGTATAGCCGGTTTGCCTCCTTCTTGTTCTCACAAGGTTTCGTCGAAGCCAAGTCGGACATTTCGTTGTTTGTTTACTGACGTGGCAGTGACACTGCTTATCTTCTACTGTACGTTGATGACATTGTACTGACAACGTCCAATCCAGCTCTTCTTTGGCATACTATCTCTGCTTTACAGCAGGAGTTCGCTATGAAGGACTTGAGCCGCCTCCACCACTTCCTGGGTATTGCGGTCAAGGACCGACTAGGTGGCTTGTTCCTTCACCAGCGACAGTACTGCCTGGACATCCTCCAACGAGCAGACATGACTGAGTGCAAGCCGTGCTCCACTCGAGTGGATACCTAGGCGAAGCTCTCCGCTACCGACGGGGTACCCGTCACTGACCGCACTGCTTATAGGAGTCTTGCAGGTGCTCTTCAGTACCTCACCTTCACCAGGCCGGATATCTCCTATGCGGTTCAGCAGGTGTGCCTCCACATGCATGACCCGAGGGAGCCGCACCTCACTGCTGTAAAGCGGATTCTTTGGTACCTGCGTGGCACCCTCGATTATGGCCTCCTCCTTCGACGTGACGTGGTCTCCAAGCTAGTCGTGTACACTGACACTGACTGGGCAGGCTGCGCGGACACTCGCAGGTCTACCTATGGGTACGCCGTCTTTCTGGGCAGTAATCTTGTCTCTCGGTCCTCGAAGCGACAACACGTGGTGTCGCGTTCGAGTGCTGAGGCGGAGTATTGCGCCATGGATAACGACGTGGCTAATGGTTCCTGGCTTCAGCAACTGCTTCAGGAGCTCCACACTCCCGTCGCTAGGAGCACTCTGATCTACTGCGACAATGTCAGCGCCGTGTACCTCTCCACTAACCCTGTCCAGCATCAGCGCACGAAGCATGTGGAGATTAACCTCCACTTTGTTCGTGAGCAGATTGCACGCGGCGAGGTTCAGGTACACCATGTTTCAACGATGACACAGTTCGCTGACATCTTCACGAAGGGCCTCCCGTCGTCGCTGTTTTTGGAGTTTCGGTCCAGTCTCAGCATGTGCAGTGGCTAGGTGTTGTGACTGCGGGGGGTGTTAGACTCTGTAGTTATGTGGGTAACACATGGGTATTTTAGTATTTAGTGAGGGATTAGGGGTAGTTTAGTCTTTTCCCTCACCTAATCCCTCTATATAGTGGACCCTGTACCCTCATGATGTAATCATCCAATTCAGTTCAGATTAATCCCTCTAATACCTACTCAACTTAGCAGAACATTATACAATTTATACCCCTTTCTTGGGTTATAGGTGACATAGTTTAGGAATCAGTATGTCCTTTGATTTTTGCTAACGAAGTTCAAGCTAAACTTTCTTCTTTGGTTTCCTTTGTAGCTGAGGATACAAGCTACAATCTGATCTTTCAAACTCTAAAAAGCGTTACATGGATCTTGTTGAACAGAGAGAAAACTTGAAAAGAGGCAGGGAAGACTCTCTAAGTTGCTTCTGCATATTTTCAAGACAGCTGTACCTAATCATTTTGGCACAACTCATATGCAATGCTATAGGAAGAGAGGGAAGCTGCTTTGGTGGAGCCGAAGGCTATGGAGTCACACCATAAAAAGCTCAAGGTGCCTTATCGTTCTTTACTTCTTTTTCTTTGATTTTGTTATTTTCATCGACAGACAAAACAGCTTTTCACAATAATTTCAGGAAAACCTGGCTGCATTCGCAGATAGTGATCCAGCGACACAAGTAATGAGTACGAGCACCCCTCTTTTGGATACAAGCTTTAGACAGCTATATTACTGTTATGATACACCCATCTGAATTTTACTTTTCACACAACTTCTGCTTTCATCAAACTTCTAGCTGTATATTTACTTGATCTGACTCTTCCCAAGTATGAAAATCCCCCCCCCCCATTTTGATTACAACTGTACTATGATAACTGCAGAACATGATATTGATGTTGCTCATTCAGCAGCTAATCGGTAGACAGGTACCTGTAGTTTTCCTGCTAATGAGCTCTGCTTGAAATGTATATGCTTACAGTAATTGTAGTGAAAGTGCATCTAGGCTGAATCTCCGTGGGTTTTGATGATTAATGATAACACTTAAGTGACTAATGAGTATTACAAGTGTAAGTACAAGTGATTAAACGATGGACGGAGATGGATGCTCTCAAAAAGGGAAAATAGGAGAAAAAGGCGGAAATACTCGTAGAGTAGAATTTAGGGTTTAAATTTCTTCGCGTTGAGTTTAGCCTTTTAGCATTTGTGTGTTCATTAGGTCAAAAGTGTTGAGAACTATCTAAGGTCTCTTAGTCCAAGTTAGGTTAGTTGGAGAGAAGAGTTGAGGTAGCCCTAAGAATAGGGTCGGACTTATCCGAGATGGAAGGCCGGACTAGTCCGATCACATCAGACTGATCCGATGTTAGACGGACCAAGAGTTTTTATGTGAGTTCGGACTTGTCTGTTATGGGACGGACAAGTCCGTGGTGAGTGTGTCTGAGTTCTTCCGGAACTAAGTCCTGAAGGACCAGACTAGTTCGCTCAGTCAGACTAGGCCGCACTCTGTCAGCTGATTAGATTTTATTAAGTCAATTTTTAGATATTTTGCCTATTCACCCCCTCTAGCCAACATTCATATAGGGCTAATGACAAATTTATTGATATTTTAGATAACATCTTCACATTGCAACAATGGTCCTCAACTACATTCCCACAGGCAAAAGAACAACTTGAACACATGTACAGTGAGGTAGGTCATGTCCTCAATTTCTGTATGTTCCATGGTTTCTCAATTGATTAATTTGTTTCATTATGCATGCATTGTAATTTAGCCTTATGTGTTGTGAACGGACTGCTTCTTCTGCATCTTATTGTTGCATACATTTAGATTAACTTTGTATCTATAGACAAAATTCTACATGACACTAAAGTGTCAGTGAATCTCTTCTTCCATAACATTAATATAAAGCTCGGGAAATACGGAAATAAATGTGATGGCACTCTTTATGTTGACTTCCAGATGTTAGATGCACTGATGTGGGGACACCTGATGCACGTTATCGAAACTAATGATTCATAATCATGTACTGAAGCTTGAATGAATCAACCTTTAATTTATCTTGCAAAAGTGTGTTATGTTACATCTTGTGTGCCCACTTAATTATTTTGCCTTTGCCACCTGAAATGATTAATCGCAAGCCCTTTTAACATTGAGAGAACTCATATACCCTGCATGATTTTCTTCAGTATATTGTTATAGTTTCAGAGCTATGCAGAGTGATATGTAGGACAATACAGAGCGATGTGGCAAATGGACTAACTTCAGCACATACTATTGAGAATTCAAGAGGACTTGCTTACACTTTAGTAGTTTTTAATCCCTTAATCTTTGATGAAAAATTTTAATTGTTTGTTGTTAGTGGTTAGTTCAGCTCTGTGTACACGGCAACGGACGACTAAAGTTTAGGAACAGATTCATTTTTTTAATGTGCCTGTTCTGCTGTTCCAAATAGTAACTTCAACTGTTAAGTACCTTTGTTTTCTTCAAACACTCATGTCTAGTCCGTATGCTTTTTAAAGATTTTGCTCCATTAAAATTTCAGGTTGGCATAACTGAAGATTTTGAGTATCTGCAATAATCCCCATCAGCCTTGTGTGTAATCATCCTCGGCACAAAATATTCACTCTAGAGTAGGCATTTATGTGCGTTAGTGCTATGGGAGCAAACAGTTATGTAACAGTAAATGGTGTTGGTCTCTTTTTGCATGTTCTGTTCTGTGACTGTGCTACCTTCTGGTCACTGAATGTTATGTTCTTTCACGTGTCCTGTTATGTAATAGTAGTAGTAGATCAAAGTACCAAGATTTTGTAGTCATGTACAAAATGGCCACCCGATGAAATATATGTCACGTTGGAATGCATAGGAAACGGAAGTAAGAACCTGAAAGGGCATTAAAAAGTTGCTGTTCTCCTGTCCTTATCAAAGCAAAAAGGTTTTGTGTTTTCCCATGGCCTCATGAATTCACCCTTTTGATCTTCTTTCTATTGAAACTGGGTGATCCTGCAGAAAATATTTTCTGCTTAAAAGGAACAAAAATCATTTGCCAACTGGAACTAATATTAGGACCAATGTGAAGTCTTCACCTAACACCAACATGGAAATCCATTACGGGATTTCTCTTCATGTGTTTTGAAATATTTCTGGAAGAACATGCCAGACTGACCTTTTTGGGAACGTACTGAGAAGAACACTTGGTTTATAAAAGCAGATGACCTTTCCTGCAGAGATGGGTTAGACATTTGACATTTCCAATGGTTTCTCGGTCAATTAGTGAAGTTATGAAATTCAGCAGAACAAAAACTGTGTCTACTACTGTAATTTTACCATCAGTGTGATTGTTTTACTTTCTGCAAAAGGTCTACTTCCAAACTACGACCGAAGCATGCGGCTATATTCTCTATTAAAATCTTATGCATTTGTATGTCAACCAATATGAATAGTGAAAGTAAAATCAAAACAGTTTTCAAGCTCATGAGCTACTCAGATCTGTTCTCCCGACATAAGGCTCTAATTGAGCTCATCTTGAACTCCAAAGAAATCCAAGCTCGAGCTCAGACCCAAGAAGCTAGTGAGCCTACCACCCTCGCACCCCCCCTGTTTCCCACTGGAATTTGGTCAAGATTTATAAGGTATCACTTAAGCTTTCTATACCTTCCTTCAATTTTTTTGAACTTGTATACGAATTTACATTTATGTATGTTTATTGAGCTTTCTCGATCCAAGGAGCTTTGGTCAAGACAAGGTTGACGCTTAGCTCTAACTTTAGAGACAAGGTCAATTGCACTCTCTTTGTACTTGTACCAAGCTCAGGCTTATGACTACAGCTTTGGATGTGACTACCTGACTTGTTCCGAGTTTTTAACAACTTTATTTCTCTTAACGCTACCTATTGTAGGTACGCTCTAAAAGTCAATCACTATCACAACATAGCAATCGTTTCTATTCCCTGTCCCTGTATATTTAAGGTGATAATTTTGTTATCATTACATAACTTATATTCTGACCGCATTGTCCATTTCGAAATATTTGAAGTGTGGGATATATACTCTAAGAACGATTAGACAATTGTTCTTCAATCAAAACATTATTTCAACCTTTTCATACTATGGCAGGTGAAGAGACTGAAATTTGCTCATCACTCTTACTTGATTTGCTGAATCCTGGGCTCGCATAGTGTTGTAATTCTGTAAAATGCAGGACAGGGGACATTAATCTGACTGATATCCATAATAATATTTTTTGACAACCACAAATGAAAACATAGGTTTTATAGTTCTGTAATTCTATTTGAATAATTCGAGACCAATCATGTAAAATTCTAAGCAAATATGCAAAACCATTCTATCTTGCTGAACTACAAACCCGACGCAACAACTGCCCCGGTGATCCTCTCTTCATTTCCATCTCTTCGAAAGGGGCACACCCAGTGCCGAAGGCTCTCACACATTGTGAGGTATGGCGAAGAGTTATTTCTAGACAGCCTTACCCCTGTTTTTTGAGAGAGACCGGTTCGAACCCAAAACCTCAGGACACAAGTGGAGACACACTACCACTGCCCCAGTCCGCCCTTGGAAGTAGAAACTAATTTGTAAACAAAGTTTATACAATCTTGTTCATTTTGATGGTGTGATGAATTATTGGTCAGAACCAAGCTTGTCCTAGACATGTGATAGACGCATTCTGTAAACCTGGTTCCATGGAATTGGGATGGAGATAAAAAAAATGTAGTTTTTGTTCACGGAATGAGACAATTCAACATCTTTTCTGATTGCCATTTTGCCAGGTTTCTTTGGAGAATTGTACATGTTACTTTTAATTTAAATCCACCTACTAGTTTGGCCCATATGTTTGGACAATGGATGTTTGGAATGGATTCTAAATTGAAAAAACAACTATTAGTAGGAGCATCTGCTTAATGTTAGACTCAATGGCTATGTAGGAATGGTATCATGTTTCACGAAGTTTCAATCAAAACTTATATACAGATAGACACATTGGTTGTGGTTCTGTGTGCAATTGCAACAAAGTGATGAAGACAAAAAATGATCCAAGATGCATGCAACAACGTTAGTTGATCATGAACGTCTTTGACAACCAGGGATGGAGGTTTAATAATAGAATAGCTTTAATTCTATGCCATCCATAAACTACGTTGGTGCATTTTCCACCTCCTTTTCATGGGTGTGTGCTTCAGCAGACGAATGTGCTGTTAATATTTTAATAAGTGGCCATAGTCGCTTGGAGACCAGGGTCGGTACTCTCTTTGTCATTATATAAAAAAACAAATGGAAGGGGTTGTTCATCAATCTTAATCGCTATCTTGATGGCTTGGGCATTACTCGCTCCTCCCTTACCACCGTATATTGTAATGAATTTGTTTCATTAATTGCTATCATATAAATTCAACCACTCATATCATATATAGAGAAGAAAGGGAGAGAGAGAGAGGGAGACAGAGAGTACAAGCATGTGCACTGAACTCAAACAAGAAATCAAGTTTGTCAACTCCATGTAGGTACTGGTGCAAATGATATTAATTCACATATACCCGATCAATCATTTGCCATGAGCACTTGATTTTTCTTAAAAATGGAAGCATCCAAGCTTGACTTGTTGAATCATCGAACTGACTATCGATGGAGAATGATATCACAAAACCCAAACTCATGACTTGACATGTTTGACAGCCAATAACGATGCAGTAGTACATGATGAGCGCACTTGCCTTGTCCGAATACAGGAAAACCGGAACCAATCATGCTACAAATAATACATAGGTCTCTCACCAGCATAACAAATCCAATTCAGATTAAGCATGCGCCTCATAAAAAAAATCAATGGGCAAGAAAAAATATCAAAAACAACACAACGACTTCTATTTGTTTAACATTGTTATGAATAGCAGTTGTACTATTGAGAGGGACGGAGGCTTTAATATATAGAGTACATGATGAGTATAAATATGTAAATAAGCCTCTAATACATCATCTAATATAATATCACTATTATATCTCTAACACCTCACTCAAACTCAAGGTGCATCACGAACAATGAGTTTGGAGAGATAAAAACATGCTGAGCCCGGGTCTGTGCCTTCATGAAGAAATCAGCCAGCTGAAACTCTGAAGGCACATATTGAAGATCAACAACACCATCCTGTACTTGTGCTCGTGTATAAGAAGCATCAACACTAATATACTTGGTACGCTCATGCTTGACCGGATTACGAGCAATACTGATAGCACCTATACTGTCAGACAAAAGAGGAGTCGACATACCAACAGAAACACCAAAGTCCTCAAGCAACCACCGCAACCAAGTAACCTCTACACTCACAAGAGCCATAGCACGCAACTCATCCTTTGCACTCGAACGAGAAACTGTTACCTGCTCCTTAGTCTTCCAAGCAATAACGGGACCACCATAAAAAACACAATAGGTAGAAAGCGATCGACGATCAGAGGGATCACTAGCCCAAGTAGCATCAAAGTATGCTTTGAGCTGTAAAGAACTACAGCGTGGAAAGAATAAGCGTCTAGATATAATCCCACGAAGATAACATAAGACACGAAAAAAGTGACTATAGTGGACCTAGGTAGGAGCCGAAACAAACTGACTCAAAATGCGAACAGAGTACGAGACATTAGGACAAGAGACACTAAGATACACTAGACTCCAAACAATATGTCGGTAACGAGTAGGATCATCAAGAGGCTCACCATCAGTGGCACGAAGATGTACATTGAGTTCCATAGGAGTCTCAACAGTCCGGTGATCAGTAAGTGATGTCCGATCAAGAAGATCCTGAATGTACTTTTCTTGAGATAGATAAATTCTCTCAGAGGAGGAGGAAACCTCAATCCCAAGAAAGTAGCAAAGAGGATCAAGATCGGACATAAGAAACTGCTCACTGAGACGGGCCTTCACAAAGGCAATGTACTCAAAATTGTCTCTGGTGATGATCATGTCATCAACATAGAGAAGAAAAAGAGTGCGCCCACCAGACGAAGTGTGCACAAAGAGCGCGGGATCATGAGCACTGGCAGAGAAACCAACATCAGTGACCACAAACGCAAAACGCTGAAATCAAGAACGAGGAGCCTGCTTAAGGTCGTAAAGAGAACGACGAAGGCGATAAACCATACCCTCGGGAACAAAATACCCAGGTGGTGGCTGCATATAAACCTCTTCTCACAACTCACCATTAAGAAAACATTCTTCACATCAAGCTGAAAGATGCACCAGACACGAACAGAGACCACAACAAGTAGAGTGCGAATAGTGGTCATATGAGAGACAGGGGCAAAGATCTCATCATAGTCATGACCATGTTCCTGCTGGAAACCACAGGCAACTAGTCGAGCCTTATAGCGCTCAATTGATCTATCAAAGTGGGTCTTAACCTTATAGACCCACTTATAGTTGATAGGGCGAACACGTGGGGGATAGGGAACAAGTTCCCACGTGTCGGTTCACTCGAAAGCAACAATCTCCTCGGCCATCGCATGTCGCCATTCCTGATAAGGAACAACATCACGATACGTAGTCGGCTCAGGTAGAGCAGTAGAAGCAAAGCTAGAAGGAGAAAACCAATCAGGAGGATGTCGAGGACGATGACTACGTCCAAGGGGTTGTTCAGGAGAAGAATCATCAGAAGGAGATGATACCTCAGGAGAAGAAGGCATACCAGGAGAGGCAGACTGAGCTGGAGTAGACGGCTCATCAGAAGAAGATGACATATCTAAGGTAGAAACAACTCGTCGAGTATAGACCTGCGTCATAGGAGCCTTCAAAGTATAACCGGGAACCAAAGAATAAGGTTTCAAAGAGGGAGGAACCATGGAACGAGGTACTGAGTGTGAAAGAGATACAATCGCAACTGGAGCATCAGGAAGGAACATGAACGAAATAGGATCAACCACAAATACATAATAAGTATCAGAAGATGGTCGAGGATAGAAAGGGTGTGTCTCATCAAAGATAACATCCCGTAAAATTGTCATCCATCGACCAACCGGATCCCAACAACGATATTCCTTATGCTCCGAACTGTACCCTAGGAAGACACACTCGATAGACTGAGCAATCAACTTAGTGCGCTCACGTGGTGCGAGCAACACGTAGCACACACAACCAAAGAAACGAAGGATGATGTTGTCGGGCATTTTACCTGTAAGGCGCTCAAAAGGAATCCCACCAGTAAGAGCAAACAAGGACTGAATGCTAATTAAGAAAGTGGCAGTAGAAACAGCCTTGGCCCAAAAAATGAGGTGGAACAGAAGAAGCGATCAGAAGAGTACGAGTTGTCTTAAGAAGATGACGATGCTTGTGCTCAGCAACGCCATTATGAGCATGAGCACCTGGACAAGAAAACTGAGCAATAGTACCTTGCTCAGAAAGAAACCGATGAAGAGCATCAGAGAGATACTCGCCAGCAGAATCAGCTCGAAAAATACAAATAGGAGTGTCAATTTGAGTGTGGATCATAGTCGAGAAGGAATTATAGGTATATAGCGCCTCACTATGATATTTCATAAATTAAACTGATGTGTGGCAAGAAAAATCATCTATAAAAATGATATAATATCAATGTCCTCCTTTCGAAGCAAAAGGACTAGGGCCCCATACATCAGAATGAATAAGATCAAAGGACGCTCAGACACTGACTCGCTATAAGAATAAGGAAGCTCAATCTGCTTTTGTAACCGACAACCCTGACACTGAGCTAAAGACTTAAAACTAGAGACTGATCCTAAAAGACCACGACTAACTAGAATGGACACACGAGAGCCAAAAGGATAACCAATCGGTAGTGCCACTGAGCAAACTTTGAAGTGGACGAAGCAGCAAGACTGGAGCCGACTGAACTGGCAGGCGCAACAAAAGGAAGACGAAGTCAGTCAAGCTCCCAAAGACGTCGTGAATCACGACAACAAGGGCCAATACCAACAAGGCGACCCATGCAATGATCCTGAACGTAACAAAGATCATGATCAAGAATCACTTGACAATCATTATGAGTGAGTTGACCAGCGGATATAAGCTACATTGTAAGTCCAGGAACGAAGGAAACATCAGGAATAGCAAAAGAGTCAGATAAAAGAGTGCCATGTACAACAACCAAAAGAGGAGAACCATCGACAGTATGAACAGTAGAAGAACGATACAAAGAACTCAAGGAAGACAAACTGGTACAATAAGGAGTCATATGGAACGAAGCACCAGAATCAAGAATCCATGGACAAGTACCTGGAGCAGAAGTAGGAGGTGGTCCCTTAGTGGAAGACGATGAAGCAGCAACAATACTCGAAGGTGCAAAAAACTGAGTTACAGAATCAGCAGCTCAAGATGGTGCAATGCATCCGTAGTAGAAGAACTCACGTGAGATCCTCCAGTACTAGCACCATCAGCACCCTGTGAAGAGCGACGAGTCTGAGCTTTCTTCTTCCTAAAATAATACGCCTCCACATGACCATCTTTACCACAATAATCACTGTGAAGAGCACCATGTCCCCCAATCGTAGAAGGAGGGGCAACTGAAGACGGGACGGTCGGTGGACGAGTCGTGTGCATAGGTGTCGTAGAGCGAGCCGCCACCACCGAAAAAGTAAGCAGTAACCCAGCAGCTTGAAGACAAGTCTCCTCATTACGAACACGTCGAAGCGTCCATAAGAGAGACACAGGGATGACGAGCAAGTAGCTGAGCACGAAGAGACTTAAATTTGACACGAAGACGAGTCAGAAAATCATAAGTGCATCGAAGCTCAAGTGCAACCTTCTGACTCTGACAAGACTGACAAGTATCTTTCGATAATCGAGGACCAAGAGCATCAAGCTGACGCCAAATAGCAGACATCTGACCGATAGCATTTCTCTGCTGTAACAACTGCCCCTTACGAATAGCAGCAAGGTAGGTAGACTGTCCAATAGGCTCGTAAAGAGAGCGTAAAAAATCCACATCTGGCGTGCATACTCGAACTCAACTATATCAGCAGAAAGACAATCTTCCATACTGGCAGCAAGAATAGCAGTAGCTCGAGCATCATCATCAACCAAGTTCTGTATAAGCTAAAGTGAGACTCGTACGCACACAGATGAGTCTTATAATCCGCAAGTAGCTTCTTCTTATTATCATTAGCGGCCTTATCGGGAATAATAGATTGAGAAGGAACTGTAGGATAAGGCGGGCATTTGAGATCGCTCGTGAGGAACTCTCAGAGTCGTAGACCACACATATGTAGACGCATACTAGGAACACATTCACGATAATTGGTGCCGTTGAAAAGCACCGGACACTATCCGAAGAAGTCATTCTGACAGAACAACAGACGACAGCTAGAGTGCAAAAGAGAAAGCGGCACAAACTGTAAATTTTTTTATTTGTTTTATTTTTTTATTGTTAAGGTTTACTAGAGGCCGGCGCACCTATCTTGAGTGCCGCGATCAGGCAATTTCCAGAGGCGGAGCACGGATCGAGCACGGCAGAGCGCGCGCAGGCCAGAAAAACCAGCCGGAGGCGGTACCTATTGGTGGAAAGCAGCCAGTGTTGGACACGCAAAGTTGATGCAGGGCGCATGCAGAGATCAGGCGGGCCCTCAGGCGGCAGCTGCTGGACGCATGCAGCGGCTTGCAGAAGCACGGCACATCACATGGGCGCAGGATTTCCAGAGCTGGGCGGATTGCAGGCGCGTGGCAGATTGCAGGCGGGCCGCGAGGCGACGGGCGGCGGCAGTACTCACGCGGGGTGACGAGCTGCAAGAAGAAGCCGCAGCCTGATCCAGGGCGCAGGACAGAGATCCGAATGGGAAAAAAATTCAGCGAGAAGCCGACCGCGCAATGAATAAAAAACGCCAGGCATCAATGGTTAGGATAGAGAAACTAGTAAGTTTTTGTTCTGTTAGTATGTTATGAATATCAGTTATATTATTGAGAGGGCCGGAGGCTCTAATATATAATATACAAATAAGTCTCTAATATATCATATAATATAATATCACTATTATATCTCTAACAAACATAAATAACCACATGATCCATCTATTTATATTATCAGGTAGCCATGATAAGACTTCTGATGGAGCAACACATCTGACAAAATACACATGATGTTGTTCTCGACAACAACCTTCTAAGATAACCTTTACATTTATTCTTTTTTTTTTCTCTCAAACACACAAAATAGTTGTGTATCTCTATATTACGGGGAAATAAGAAAGGTCCATAGAGCACCCCTTCTTACTTAGACCAGGTAATTGGAAGAAAAAAATTATGTATAAAACCTCACTCATTTCTGCCACGTGTATTCTCTTACCAATGTAACGGTCACGAGACTTGTCACATCATGTATGAAGGGCGGACCTGGCGCAGTGGTAGTGTGTCTCCACTTGTGTCCTGAGATCTTGGGTTCGAACCAGCCTCTCTGCACAGGCAGGGGTAAGGCTGTCTAGAAATAACCTTTCTCCAGACCCCACATGTGTGGGAGCCTTCGGCACTAGGTACGCCCTTTTTATTAAAAGCATGAGTTATGGAGTGCTTAGAGATTGGTAAGACAATACACGTGGTAGAAATCGTTGCGGTGATACACAGGATTCGTTGTGCACCGCTGATGTAGAGAATTTTTGTGCAGATAATCACATCAACAAAAGGTTACACCTTGAAAGGAAATACAAAAAAGACCCAACTAGTCTAGCTCAACCGTAATTCAATTTCCATTATCTAAAAAAACTAGTCTAGCTCAAGACCTTGGAGCCTTGTAGCCCCAGCAAGCGTCCTTAGGTGGGCCTCCATCCTCAAGTTTTTCATAGTTGATAGGACACTTAGTGAAGCTCCATCAAAGGGCAACATCTAGAATGCAAACAGTCATTTGGTGTAATCATGTAAAAATCCCTCTTAGACCACAAATTTTTATCCTACGGTGATTGCATTTTTACATCTAGACCTTCCCACCTGCACACTTCAATTCTTTCAACTTATATTGTCAGGTGAGAGGGTTTAAGTGTAAAAATACACTCACCGTAGGATGTAGATCGTGTGGTTTAGAAGAGATTTTTGCACGATTGCACCAAATGACTGTTTGCATTCTAGTCGTTCCCTCCATCAAAGACATAAGCATACCGTTGTTTCCATATCACCAGGCCCCTAAAATGATTAGTATGTGAACTCCTTTCGTTTGATCTTTCGTGACTTTTTTGTTTGCATGGCGCCGCCAATTAGCAAAGCTATGCTCAGTGGTGCATGGCACTAGTTGCTGCATATCAAGAGGAGTGAACACACTGTGCCATATTTGTCTAGCAAAAACACAAGTTGTGAGAATGTGTTGAGCCGTCTCCTAATCTTGATCACAAAGCATACACTTATCCGGATGGAAGAGTCCTGTCTTAGACGATTGATCATCCGTCCCGCATTTGTTCCTCGTAGTTAACTGTAGCAACATCTTGCACTTGGTTGGCGCCAATGTTTTCCATAGCCGACGCCATGCATGACTCAAAAGGATATGAAGCCATAGAAAAATGCTTTGTATGCCGACTTAGACGAGAAAGAACCTAACGCCTCATGTTTCCATATATGTAGATCACCCTCTGTAGTAAACACAGGCCTCCAGAACGTCCCATAATCTGAAGATTCCATTAATTAGTCCGTTAAGTGATAGTGACAAGGCAACATGAATATCTTTGAGCATTCACGATTATCTAGAGACTGCTCCTCCATGCATGATCTCTCTTTGGCACACAAGATGCGACATCTGAGACAAGATTTAGGGTATTTCTTCTACACACAATCAGAAAATCTATTGGAAACAAAGAGGATGCTTCCACTAAACTCTTCCGTGCAAGGGCCACCATCAATCATAGAAGAAATACCATTGCCAGCTTGGAGAATTCAGAGGGTAACACTTTCACCAGACACACTGACGAGGCAAACATACTCTGGAAAGCCTACAAAGGAAGACTAGGAACCTCATAGAGTTCACAACAATGCAATTTGATCTAAGCTCACTGCTCACTAGAACAGTGGGGTTAGATTGGCTGGAAGCACCTTTTACACAAAGATGAGATTGACAGGGTAGTAGCAGATTTGCCTTCAGACGAGTCTGTTGGTGTTGGTTCTCTCGGAATTCGCTCAGGAACCAAGAACACACACATGCACAGAAAATGGCGCTCGCCGTGAACTGGATATTCGTGTTGAACAAGTAAACATGCAAGGGGATCATATATCTAACGACGCAGACAACAACCTTGCCAATCGCGTGTTCCAGCGCCGGGAACATGCCCTTGACACTGCGGCACGTACAACGTCCACGTACAGCGACTTGTGCGTGCGATGCAACTGCCTGACGGTCATGCATGCATGGAAAACAGAAAACATGGGAGGCGAGCGTGTGAACCGCATAACTGGGGACGAGGCTTAACTAACATTTCTCCCCCTTAAGCCTTGTCCTTCTTCATGTTGATGATGTTTCATCCTGGTCCGGAGCTCGATGAAACGATCTCGCCCAAGCGGTTTTGTGAGTATGTCTGCCAACTGGTCACTGGTGCTGACCGCACTGAGCTGCAACTTCTCCTCCTCAATGCACCGTCGGATGAAATGAAACCTTGTGTCGATATGCTTGCTTCGGTCGTGGAAGACGGGGTTCTTACTGAGCTGTATAGCGGACTGGTTGTCAATCTTCAGAGTAAACGCTGCTTCCTTTCCTCCCTTGATCTCAGCAAGTAGCCGCGCCAGCCACACTCCTAGACATGTTGCTGTTGCCGCTGCGATATATTCAGCCTCGCAGCTCGACAACACACTCCTAGACATGTTGTTGTTGCCGCTGCGATATATTCAGCCTCGCAGCTCGACAACGCAACAACACGTTGTTTCTGCGACTGCCAAGACACAACACTTTCACCAAGGAAAAAGTGTATGCCGGTGGTGCTCTTGCGAGTGTCTACGTCCCTGGCAAGATTACTGTCGCTGTAGCCGATCAGTGTGAGCTCCCCCTTCTTCTTTCTGTACAAACACCCTTGTTCTAACATCCCTGCAACATATCGGAGAATTCTCCTCACAGCAAATAAGTGTTCAGTCATTGGTTTCTCCATGAAGCGACTTACGTACCCGACGGAGTACGCCAAGTCCAGCCTTGTATTGACAAGGTAGCGCAGCGCCCCGACAAGCCTCCTGTACTCCGTCGGATCAACTGTAGTAGCTGCAATCTCCTTGCTGAGTTTTGTTCGTGTCTCCATCAGTGTGTAGCTGGAGTTGCAATCCATCAGTCCGGTCATCTTCAAAATCTTCTTGGCATAAGCTCGCTGACACAACATAATACCCTTGCTTCTTTAATCCACCTCCAAACCAAGGTAGAGAGTCAGTTCCCCCAGATCAGCCATCTAAAATTTGGTCTTCATTGTCTTCTTGAACTCAGCTAGCTCCTCCTTGCTCTCTCGGTGATGATCAAGTCATCTACATACAACCCACAATCAGACGTCGGTTATTCTCACCCCGAGAGTACATGGCGTGCTCTGCATCACTTTGTTTGAAGCCGAGATCCAGAAGACAGGCGTCAAGCTTCCCATACCAAGCGCGTGGTGCTTGACGTATACCGTATAATGCCTTGTTCAGACGCAGAACCTTGTTCTCCTGACCTATGATGATGAAACCCGACGGTTGATCAACAAACATTGTCTCCCGAAGATCGCCGTTGAGAAAGGCAGACTTGACGTCCATATGGTGAACTGTCCAGCCTTCGTTCGCCGCAACAGCTAGCAAAACGCGCACGGTCTCTAGACGTGTCACCGGTGCAAAAACCTCATCGAAGTCAATGCCTTGCTATTGCACGTATCCCTTTGCGACAAGTCGAGCTTTATGCTTGGTGATCAGCCCCGTCGCGTCCCTCTTGGTCTTGAAAACCCATTTGAGACCAATCGGGCGTTGATCCACCAGGAGCTTCACCAGTTCCCAAGTGTCATTGGCCTTGATCGCAGACAATTCATCCAGCATTACCCGTCGCCAACATTCTTGACCCTCAGCCTCTTCGAATGAAGTAGGCTCATCAGTGTTGATCAACATCAGGTCATCATTCAGATCCTCCTGCTTGTCTTGAACTCGTGGTGCGGCCTGCATCACCTCTCTGATTGACTGGAATCGAATAGGAGCATCGTCGTGATCTGCATCAAGCAAACTTGATGCCGGTGACACAGGCGTCGCGCCTTGGCCTGATCCTAACGGATACATAAGTTGTTGTGCAGCAGACACAAGCACCGTAGGTGACTTTGGCTCAAGCATCATATCTTCACGCGTATGACGCACGTTCACTTCCTCAGGGTGAGCCACTGTCACATACTCAAACCGAAATTCTTCATTGGGCAACTCCCCTTCCCAGTTCCACTTGGCGCCTTCTTCAAACACAACATCCCTAGAAACCCGAACACGTTGCGTTCTCAGGTTGTACACGCGATATGCCTTGGATCCGGGTTCATATCCAACAAAAACTCCAAGCCAACTCTGGTCATCCAGTTTCCTCAGATCTCCAGTGGTCTTGACGTGAGCCAGGCAACCGAAAGTCGTCAGATGATGAACTGCCGGAGTAGTTCCGATCCACAACTCATAGGGTGTTTTTCCTCCATTTCCCTTGGTCATTGTTCGGTTCAGCAAGTACACCGCTGTGTTCACCACCTCTCCCTAGAACGTGCCAGGAAGTCCCTTTGCTTTGAGCATACTCCGTGCAGCGCCAACGATGGTCTGGTTTCGCCTTTCAACAACGCCATTCTGTTGAGGTGTGTATGGCGCCGTCAGCTCCCTATGAACACCAAGTTCGGCAAAGTAATCCTTTAGATGTTGCGCCATGAACTCCCCCACCTCCATCAGTGCGTAAAGCTCCAAGCTTCCTTCCACTTTTGCACTCTGCCGCTGCTTGGAGACGCTGAATGGCCGATGGTGCTTCATCCTTTGCAGCCAACAACACCACCCACATGTTTTGGCTGATATCATCGACGATAAGGAGAAAGTACCTCTTTGCACTCGACGTCTCAGGTGAGATGAGGCCACATATGTCTCCATGCCAAAGCTCGAGCACCTCCTCGGTTCAACGTGGAGCCTGTTGTGAGAATGGAAATCGCCGATGCTTCCCCGCCAGACACGCATCGCAAACTTGTTCTACCTGATCCAAACTTGGCCGGCCACGCACAAGTTTCTCCCTTGCTATCTTGCGCAACGCTCAGAAGTTCACATGCCCGAAGCGCGCGTGTCATCGCCAGGCATCTTCCCCGCTCACCGCGGCCAAACAGACATGACACACAATGTTGACGTCGAGCGCGTAGAGTCTACCCGTCCCGCGACAACTCGGGCTACCAAGCGCTCGTTCTCGTCACGTACCAGCATCTCCCCGCCATGCACCGAGATCTGATAACCGCCTTCATTTAGTTGCCCACAACTGATTATGTTGGTAGTGAGGCACAAAATGTAGTAGACATTCCCCAATGACTGGTGCTCACCATTCTTTCCGGCCAAGATCACCGTGCCACAGCCTTTGATCTCCACAGCGGACCCGTCACCAAATCTCACGGTACCGCTTACAGTGGTGTCTAGATGACTGAAGACATCACGAACACCCGTCATGTGATTCGATGCTCCCGTGTCGAATATCCACCGATGCTTGGCACAGGCTTTGTCGCCCTCATGTGCCATCAGCACACTGCTTTGACCATCTTCATGGATCTTAACCGACTCGGAGGAAACTTCTCCGGCATCGGTTGTGATCTCCTGCTTTCCCGCCAACTTCAACTCATGAACTCCCACCTCTTCTTCAGCCATGAGAAGACTTGTTTCTTGTTCGGTTGCCAGATTAGCCTGTTCCTTCTTCTCCTTGCTTCGATAGTCACGAGCCCAATGTCCAACTTTACCACAATTGTGACATTTATCCTTGGCCCGGTTGGAGTTCTTCCTTCCTTGGCCGCCACCTCGTCCTCCCCGGCCGCCTCGACCGCAAGAACTTGAGCTGCCTCCACGATTGAAGTTGTTACCTTCTCGTTGCTTGTACTTCTCGAGCCACTGCTCTTCGATGAGGTAGAGCTTGTCCGCTCTTTCGACGTCGATGGTCCCCTCGTCGTCCTCGGACGCCTTGAGTCTGCCTGTGATCTCCTCAATGGACAAGTCCGCAGAGTCCAGTAAAGTCTCGATTGAAATCACAAGCTGCTTGTACCTGGGTCGAGTGATGCGAAGATACTTGTCGACCACCTTGTCTGCCGGCTCTGGATCTCCCAATGTGTCGAGTTGGTTCGTGAGAGAGTTGAGTCGCATGGCAAAGTCCTCAACGGACTGCCCCTCACAGACTCGTGCTCTCGCCGGACCTTCTGCAACATAGCCTTGCGCATGCGATCGTCCCCGATCCGCATCGACTTGATGCAATCCCAAGCCTCCTTTGCCGTCGACTTGACCGCAAGTGTGGCGATAATGTCGGCGGGAACCACACTGTAGATGGCATCGAGCGCCATCTGATCAACGTGGAACTCGACGTATCCCTTGTTCACCGTGTCCCACAACAAATGGGCTTCGAGGTTGATCTTCATCAACAGAGACCACTCGTTGTAGTTGGTCTTCGTGAGAATGGGGGAGTTCATCGGCCCGGACGGCACAACCTTCTCGAAGACTCTCTCGACGATGCGCTCGCCTTCGGTACGCGACCCTCTCGACCTTCGCGAAGGAGAATGTCCCCGACGTCCGCTGGTGATCGTGATCCATCCCCCGTCATCTCACTCGCCGGCTCTGATGCCAATTATTGGTGTTGGTTCTCTCGGAATTCGCTCAGGAACGAAGAACACACACACGCACAGAAAATGGCGCTCGTCGTGAACTAGATATTCGTGTTGAACAAGTAAACATGCAAGGGGATCATATATCTAACGACGCGGGCAACGACCTTGCCGATCGCGTGTTCCAGCGCTGGGAACGTGCCTCTGACACTGTGGCACGCACAACGTCCACGTACAACGACTTATGCGCGCGATGCAACTACTCGACGGTCATGCATGCATGTTGGAGGCGAGCGTGTGAACCGGATGACTGGGGACGAGGCTTAACTAACATAGTCACCAGAGTCAGATAGCTTCAATGAGGATTTTCCGAAGAAACGTTAGCCAATAATAGCAGCTGATTTTTATGAACAAATTTCAGTTTCAATTTCTATGATAGAGAAATATGTCCGCAATGCATAAATGGTTGCTTCGGTGCCCAAGAAGGACAGTCCCACAGAAGTTAGTGAATTTAGGCTTATATCACTGCCCAACACCTCCATCAAACTGATAACTAAGCTCCTAGCTAACAGACTACAAGTGATCATCCTACAGCTACTACATCAGAATCAATATGGATTCGTCAGATCTAGGAGCATACAAGATTATTATCCTGGTCATTTGAGTATTTTCTCCTATGTCACATGTCCAAAAGAGATTGTACTGCTGAAACTAGACTGTGAAAGAGACCAAGTCCTACTAGATATTTTGAAAAAAAAGGTCTTCGAGACAGATGGATACACTGGATGGACATGATCCTAAAAACAGGGACTTATCAATTCTGATGAATGGGGTACATGGTAAAGTTTTCCATTGCGAAAGGGGGGTGAGGCAGGGTAATCCTTTATCCCCATTGTTATTTGTTCTTGCTGATGACCTACTACAATCAGTAATAAACAAAAAGGATCCAGGGTCCTTCTAGCTGTCTCTGCCCCTCAAGGCTGGTACTGATTTCCCTATAGTCCATTACGCAGATGACACATTATTACTTATGCAAGCATGTCCTAGACAGCTAGTGCTTCTCAAAGCTCTCCTCCACACTTTTGCAGATCCCACTAGGCTAAAGGTAAACTATAGCAAGTCTATAATGCTGCCAATTAACGTTCCTCCTGAATAAATGGAAATTCTTGCTGGCACACTCAACTGTCAAATTGGTACTATGCCATTTACTTATCTTGAACTGCCTCTGAGTCTCATTAGACCAGTTGTAAGTGATTTTCTACCACGGGTACAGAGGATAGAAAGAAGGCTCGTGGGTTGCTCACAATTCCTCACACAGGCTAGAAAACTGGAAATGGTCAACAGTGTGTTATCATCACTCCCAGCCTTCTTCATGTGCACCCTAAGGCTCCCAGCCACTGTCATTAAGCAGATTGATCAATACAGGAGGCATAGCCTATGGAAAGGCTGAGACATGGATGTCAAGAAGCCATCCCTGGCTGCATGGAAGCTAGTAACACGCCCAAAAACAGGAATAGCTGTATTGAAGCTTAGAACAAATAATAAGTCATTGTTGATTAAGCATCTTCATAAATTATTTAACAAGGAAGACCTCACCTCGGGTTAAACTACTTTGGCACAGTTAGTACCAAACTGGGAAACTACCAGGAGAGCAAAAGAAAGGGTCCTTTTGGTGGAGAGATGTAACTAAACTACTAGATCAGTACAAATAGGAGATGGGTCAGCTGTGTATTTATGGAAGGATTCTTTTAGTGGTACGCCACTGAACATTCACTTCCTATAACTCTTCTCCTTTGTTAAAGATGAAAGCATATTACCCTCACAGGTAATGGAAAATGGGAACATACAAGACCTGTTCCACCTCTCACGTGTCCAAGCATTTGAGCAGCTGCAGCCCCTGGAAGATATATTGAACAACATTATCATGACAAACGCAGCAGATTCTTGGAGGCATATGGGACAATCGCAAAAATACTCAGAATCAAGAATATAGAAGCAACTAGTTGGACATATGCATGTACACCCCTCATTCAGATGGTTATGGCAATCTTTATGTCAACCAAAACACAAGGTGTTCTTCTGGTTAGTACTGACTACTGAATAATAGATTAAATACCAGAGAATCGCTAAGAAGAAGAAATATGGAGTTGGGCTTATACACCTGTGAATTATGTATACTGCAGAAAGAGTAAAAATCATCAAATATGATATAGCTTTGAGAGCTAAGCTAGAGCTTGCGGGCAACAAGCCCCCTTTTTAAGTGAAAATAATATCCTATAAATGTAAACTAGCATATGTGCTAACTTGTAAGTTATAAACTTCTTCTACTTAATGAAAAGCCAGCGCTCCTGCCTCTGTTTTTTTTAAAAAAAGAATAACTCGAGCACCTATTTGTTAGGTGTAACTTTGCCAAAAATTGTTGGCAGTCAATTGGAATCTCCATCACAAAAAGGCCAAGTAAATTGCAGATAGTGCACTGTAACTGCCCGGTCGAGGAAGAGCTACAAGTCACAAAGGAGATTCTGGAATGTTTTGGCAAAGCCTCTGGCCTTCGTACCAACCTGAAAGCTACCTTTCTGCTTTCGTTCCCTAGGAACACGGCCCACACCGAAAGGTGTGAGGTAGACCAAAGCAGAAATCAAACGGCAGCTGCTTTGTAGCCGTGCCAGGTCACTTCAATAGGCACAGCAACGTAAACAAGGAACATAACGTGTGATCCGTCAGGAAAGGGCAGTAGGGTGCAGTCCACGATGCGTGCCAGGTAAAGTATCTAGACAAATATGGTATATCTGTGGAAAAAACTGACGGTTCAATGTCTGTCATTTGCATTCTTTTTTCTTTTCCGGGGGTATCATTTGCATTATATAACCATGGAAACTGTTCATTCTTGTCGATACAGAATTATTTATGAGCTATTAATAGGCAGGTCATGCTTGTAGAAGAATCTACTTCTACTGTTTCAGATCAGTTAGAATCTCTTGACTTGAACTGGGGCCCCTTGCTTCTCGCTAGATTCAAGCATGGCTTCCAGAACAGCAACATCACGGGCACCCTCAACATAAGAACTGCGGGGTTCAGCCTTATGGGCTCCATCCTGCACGACCATTTTGTTTAGGAAAAGGAAACAATCAGAGTGAAGTGATAGGAAAGAGTAAAATGATATTGAGTTTAATCCCAATCCCAGCTCATACAAGATAAACACATGTGTAATATGCCAATAAATGCTCCTTATAGCACCTAGAGTGAACCACTATGCATATGTTTTCCCAAGAAAATAAAAGCTATCTTGAAAGGAAAATAGTTTAAGTTCAACGTCAATGTTCTAATTATTGTATCTGAATGGAACACAGGTATTCAACTTAGATCGTATTTTAGCCCCCCCCCCCCCCCCCCCCAAAAAAATGAAATTATATTGCAGTTAATAGTTTGTGACGTTAATGAGAGCACTAAATAAATTGAGCGTATTAATACAAAATACAGTACTTTGCTAGCCTCCAAGATGTCACGAACAAACGCCTTCAACTCCTCATTCACTCCACAGAATGGATAAAAGGTCTTCTGGCACTGCCCATTTTCACTGGAGAATAACACCTGTAGATGTACGGGGTGGTTCATAAGTACTATGTCTATTAAAACAATTCATCATTTGCTGTAACTAAAATATTTATTTGATTCATCGTAAAAACAGAAAGGAAAAGCTGTTATGGTTACCTGGTAGCCATGTTTCCCGCTATCAATTCCACGTTCTATTTGAATTGTACCTTTTGTTCCATCGACCCGCCATAAAATCTAGTAAGCAGTGAAATAATAACAACGAAATTAAGAGGATGCAATCATGATATATGAACGAAACCAAATAATAGCATTTATGTGCCTCATGTAAGGCATCAAAAATAAGATTTAGTTCAACCTTTGGCGATTTTGAATTGACTGCAAATACAAAAACACCAGCACATCCATTTTCCAGTTGGCTGCACCAAAGCATCATACATCTGTAAGTTCTGAATTTTTTGGTTCACAAATTACTTTCCATATTCAAAACTTACAAAAGAGAGCATATATTATCTGGTGGTGGCAAAGCCATATCCACATGACGGGAGATAGATGATACATTTGTTATTTCCGAACCTACAATCTGTTAGAGAAGAGATCATCGTCTTAAACGAGACAGTAAAGAAAAATTAATGAATGCATATGTTACCTCAAAAGGCATATAATTTGGCAAGTAGACCTATTACTGGGCCACTTGGACCGTAGAATTTTGCTATCAAAGAGGCTATACCAATGTGGAAAATATAACCACTTCAACTTAAGATGACATAAGCACTTTTTGCATTTCAATATCGTCCTTTCTATGTTGATGTGAATCCTAAAAATGGATTGCAGTTACCAACTTAACAATATTTATTCTGGTAACATAAGCCAGAACCTGATACATACTTCTCAATGAAATTGGAAATAATGTGGTGACATTACCATTCGTAATCCTGCAATAAAGTGTACACCCATGTCCAATATGAAACCACCCTGCAATGTAAACTTATTGTAGTAAGGACAATGTACAGTATGTTGAGTTCATCACAAAGAATCATTTTAACACTGAGACAGAGTGACACCTACGAAACACAGATACTTCCGAGCATTCACATATCAGATACTGATACTCCACTGACGTGTCGGACAAGTATCATACATATTCATGATTATTACAACAACAAAGCCTTCATCCCAAGCACGTTGGGGTAGGCACATTTTCAAAACAAGGGCAAGGGTGTAGGCACATTTTCAAAACAAGGGCAAGGGCGTACCCAGTGCCGAAGGCTCCCACACATGTGGCGTCTGGGGAAGGGTTATTTCTAGACAGCCTTCCCCATGCTTTTGTAGAGAGACTGGTTCGAACCCAAGACCTCAGGACACAAGTGGAAAAACACTACCACTGCGCCAGGTCCGCCCTTCAGTAGGCACATTTTCATGATTCTTAAATAATTAAAAAATTATGATACTTTTTCGTCACACTGATTCTTTCCTGATACTTCCAAACCTTAACCCCTCATTCGATCATCCTGACGTAATTGAGGGGTGACGCCACCTCCCTGCTGAAAGGAGGCTAATGATAATTGTATTGAGATGATAGAAAAACTGAGGTACAGGTGTGATTATATAGAGGGATTAGGAGGGGAGAAAAGACTAAACTACCCCTAACCCTAATCCCTCTCTAATGACTAATATACCCCTGTGCCATACCCCTAATTACAGTGTCTAACACCCCCCCGCAGTCACAACATCTAGCCGCTGCAGATGTTGAGACTGGACCGAAACTCGGAGAACAACGATGACGGGAGGCCCTTCGTGAAGATGTCGGCGAACTGCGTCGTCGTCGGGACATGGTGTACCCGAACCTCGCCCCGTGCTACCCGCTCACGAACAAAATGAAGGTCAATCTCCACATGCTTCGTGCGCTGATGCTGGACCGGGTTGGTGGAGAGGTACATGGCGCTGACGTTGTCGCAGTAGATGAGGGTGCTTTTGATGACGGGAGTGTGGAGCTCCTGAAGTAGCTGCTGAAGCCAGGAGGCCTCAGCTACGCCGTTAGCCACGGCGCGATACTCCGCCTCTGCACTCGAGCGCGACACTACGGGCTGTCGCTTCGAGGACCAGGAGACAAGGTTGCCGCCCAGGAAGACGGCGTATCCAGAAGTAGAGCGTCGTGTGTCCGGGCAGCCTGCCCAGTCAGCGTCTGTGTACACGACCAGCTCGGAGGCCGTGTCACGTCGAAGAAGGAGGCCGTAGTCGAGGGTGCCTCGTAGGTACCGAAGAATCCGCTTGACAGCGGTGAGATGCGGTTCCCTCGGGTCATGCATGTGAAGGCACACCTGCTGAACCGCATATGAGATATCCGGCCTGGTGAAGGTTAGGTACTGGAGAGCACCTGCAAGACTCCTGTAAGAAGTGGGGTCAGAGACGGGTGTCCCGTCGGTGGCGGAGAGCTTCGCCTGAGTATCCACTGGAGTGGAGCACGGCTTGCAGTCAGCCATGCTTGCCCGCTGAAGGATATCCAGACAGTACTGTCGCTGGTGAAGGAATAGGCCGCCTGGTCGGTCCTCGACCGTAATACCCAGGAAGTGGTGGAGACGGCCCAGGTCCTTCATAGCGAACTCCTGCTGTAAGGCAGAAATGGTTCGCTGAAGCAGAGTCGGACTAGATGCTGTTAGTACAATGTCATCGACGTACAGTAAGAGGTAAGCTGTGTCAGTGCCTCGTCGATAGACAAACAGCGAAGTGTCCGACTTAGCTTCAACAAACCCCAGTGAGACCAAGAAAGAGGCGAATCGGCTGTACCAGGCTCGCGGTGCCTGCTTCAGTCCGTACAGGGATTTGTTCAGCTTACAGACCATGTCTGGGTGAGCTGAATCTACAAATCCTGCCGGCTGACTGCAGTACACCGTCTCGGTCAGTGTACCGTGGAGGAATGCGTTCTTGACGTCCAACTGGTGGACAGGCCAAGAACGTGAGAGGGCTAGCGACAGTACGGTACGAACTGTCGCCGGCTTCACCACCGGGCTGAAAGTCTCGTCGTAGTCAACTCCAGGGCGCTGAGTGAAGCCCCGGAGTACCCAACGAGCTTTGTATCTCTCCAAGGTGCCATCCGCCTTCTTCTTATGCGTGAATATCCACTTGCCTGTGACAACATTGCCACGGCCCGGACGGGGAACCAGGTCCCAGGTCCGGTTGGCAAGCAAGGCCTCATACTCTTCCTCCATAGCGCGGCGCCAGTTAGGGTCGGCGAGGGCGCTACGCACGGAAGTAGGTATGGGCGAGATCGAAGAAGGCTCGGTCGGTGGAGTCGTCGTCGACGAGAAAGCGGTACTATCGAACCGCTCCACTGGTCGAAGACTCCCGGATGCACGTCGAGTCACCATCGGGTGGACGTGACCAGGATCCCTGTGAAGTAGAGGGGGGTTGTACACCGGCCGGTCGGGTACAACCATCTTCTCTCGTCGTGGATAGACGAGAGTGGGTCTCGATGTCGCGCGTGGCGTCGTCGGAGCAGGAGCCTCTCCCCGCGCTCGTCGTTGGTAGACAAGTGCGGGGTCAGCAAAGCGAGAAGACGTCGTTGGTGCCGCGCGTGGCGCGGCTGGTGGCATCGTACTCGCTGGTGGTGCCGCTGGTGCCGTACGTGGTACAGCTGGAGACGCCGAGGGCTCCTGGGGTACAGTAGATGGTGTCGGGGAAGCCGAGGCCGCGTGTGGCGCAGCAGGTGACGTCGGAGGCGTCGATGCCACACGGGGTGCAGCGGGTGACGCCTGAGACATCGATGCCACACGAGGTGCAGCAATCGGTGTCGAGGGCGTCTGGGATGTAGCTCGTGTCGATCCTGCAGAAGAAATAGGCCAAGGCAACTGGGAGGCAGCCTCGGGGTCAGTAGGAAAAAGAGAGTCCAGCTCTGTGGTGGAATCAGAAGAGGTGGTGGAAAAAGGAAAAGATGACTCGTCGAAGACGACGTGCCGAGAGATCAAAAGGCGGTGGGTAGTGAGATCTAAGCATCGGTAACCCTTATGATCAAGGGAATACCCGAGAAAAACACACCGTGTCGAGCGGGGCGCAAGTTTATGTGGGGCGGTGGCGGAAAGATTAGGGTAGCAAGCGCATCCGAAAACTCGAAGGTGATCATAAAGAGGATTGGTGCCATATAGAGCAAAGTAGGGGGTGGAGGCACGAATCGCTTTGGTGGGAAGACGATTTATGAGAAGTGTGGCGGTATGAAGAGCCTCCACCCAGTATCGGGCTGGAATAGATGCCTGGAACATCAGAGAGCGTATGACATCATTAATGGTGCGAATCATGCGCTCTGCCTTGCCGTTTTGAGGAGAGGTATACGGACAAGACATGCGTAGTTGTACCCCATGTGCGGAGAGAAAATTACGAAACGCAGAGTTATCAAACTCTCGTCCGTTATCGCACTGGACAGCTCGAATGGTACGCCCGAATTGAGTAGAAATCCAAACGAAGAAGTGAGAAAGAGTGACGAAAGTTTCAGACTTCAATCGTAATGGAAAAGTCCAGGAGAAGTGAGAAAAATCATCAATTATCACCAAATAGTAATTAAAGCCCGATATACTGGAGATGGGAGAAGTCCACAAATCACAATGTATAAGATCGAATGAGTGCTCAACATGAGTCACAGATGTGGGAAAAGGGAGGCGAATATGGCGACCAAGTTGACAGGCATGACATAGAGAGTCATGTGTACCCCTAGAACACGAGATAACTGAGCTACTGGACAGCTTCGACATAGCATCTGCACCAGGGTGGCCAAGCCGGCGATGCCAGATGGTAGATGAAGCTGTCGTAGTCAAAGCAAATGGCGGTGATGCAGCGGAAGTAGGAAGCCGAAGTGTGTATAGGGGCCCCGAGCTATCACATCGGAAAAGAGGTCGCCGGGTGGAAAGATCCTTCACAGACAAACCAAAAGGATCAAATTCAATGGAAACATTGTTGTCAGTGGTAAAACGGCGAACAGAAAGTAAGTTCTGAATGATATCCGGAGCAACAAGAATGTTTTTAAGTTGGAAAGTACCCGGAAGACCGGAATCACCTACTGAGGTGACCGGAAGAACGGACCCATTTCCAACAACGATAGATGAAGGAAAAGAGGGATTGGGAGGATGGGTGGAAGAGAGTATACCGGAATTAGGAGTGGTATGGTATGATGCTCCGGAATCAACTACCCAGTCGGCACCAGGTGGTGTAAGGTGCATGGTGCTGAAGGAGGAAGCAAGCGACTGTCGATCCCACGTCGACGGTGGCTCCTGAAGGGGTGCCGATGGCTCCGAGTTCCCAACAGGGTAGTCAGTGCCTCCGTAGGTCGGGGCTGACTGCCCGCCTGAAGAGTAGCCAGGCCCACTATAGGCCTGAGCTGTCGGCCTACCAGCACTGTGGGCTGGTCCACTGTAGCCGGGGGTAGCCGCAAACGCCGGCTGAGGACGCGGTGGTCGTGGAGGCTGAGAACCTGGGGACGGTCCAGGCCACATGTAGATCTGGCCAGTCCACGGGTTGTAGGGTGTGGGCCAGGGTGCACCTCCCTGGCCAGTACCACCACTACTTCCAGTAGTCGAAGCCGTGGGGGTGCTGCCTGCACTGCTGCCACCACGGCCGCCGTTCTTTCCTCGGCGACGACGGTTTCCACCTCCTGTACTGGTAGGAGTAGAAGGTGGACGTGACGGCGATCCACCAGCTGCTGGTAAGGGTGGACGCGGGGACTGCCCGGAGCCATAGAAAGCTGTGGCAGATCCAGAGCCAGTAGAGCCTCCTGCAGTGATCTCTTCAAGTTCAAGATCAGACCATACCTTCTCGAAGGTAGGTAGTGGCTCCAGTCGAAGTAGCCATGTCCGTAGGTGACAATAGCGCTCGTTCAGGCCCTGAAGGACCCGAAGGACAAGAGCGCTGTCAGTGACCGGCTCACCAAGGTCACGTAGGGCATCCGCCATGCCCTTCATCTCCCGACAATAGGTGGAGATGGAACGATCCCCCTGGACGGTGTTCTGGAACCGAGTGCTTATGTGGAGGGCTCGAGTCGCACGGTTCCCTAGAAACCGTTGCTCAAGTACTAGCCAGGCCTGCCGAGCAGTACCGCCACCGCGCTGCCTGACGATGTCCTGTAGCTCCTCTGTCAGGGAGCCAAGGATCCAGGATAGTACCAGGCTGTCCATGCTGATCCAGGACACCTGTACTGAAGACTCATCCTGGAGGACGTGGTCATCGAGGCAGTAGCGCCTCAGCGTGAGGAGCACCATATCACGCCACCGGGCATATGAGGTGGACTCGGAACTGAGAATAACCGGCACGAGCGTCCGGATGTTCTGAATCCCTGCGGCCTGTGCATGAAGAGCGGCCACAAGCGAAGTCGAGTACGTACCAGCGTCCGAGGGAGGCTCATGAATAGCACTCGTTGATCGGCGAGCACTCTCCTCAAGTTGGTGGGATAGTGATGCCACGGAGGCACGCTCCTGCTCTAGGGCAAGGGCGAGTGCCCGCTCGCGCTCGCGAGAGGCGGCCAGTGCTGCAGCGATGTCAGATGTCTCCGCAGTGTCGGTGCCGTAGGAAGAAGCTGTGTTCTCCATAGTAGTACCGGCAGCTGGGAACGGAATCGGCGGGATCGCCGTGGTGCTCCCGTCAATGTCGAGGCCGGTGGCGTCCCGTAGCGCGGAGGTACCTGCCATGAAGGTAACAGCGGTGGCGGGGTTTCTGGAGGTACCGACAAGGGGTTCACCGGCGGCTGGACCGGTTCTCGAGAAGGAGTGGGCGGCTGCAGAACCAGCAGCGAGGGGCCTAGGGGCTGTGGCTCCTCCTAGGAAGGCGGCGTCCCCTCCAGAAGCTGCTGTTCCTCCAGTTTCAGCAGTCCAGAGGGTGGCGCCCCTTCCAGTGGGGTTGGCGGACCCCCCAGGGGCGGATGCGGAGCCCCCAGGGGCGTTGGCGGCCCAGGCAAGCCAGGGGGCGGCGCTCCCTCCAGGGGGGCCGGCGGACCCCCCAGGGGCGGAGCACCCAGGGGCGGCGGCGGCCCAGACAGGGGCGGTGACGCCCCCCCCCCCCCCCCCCCCCCCCCGTGCGCGCACGGCCCCAATCCGGGTGGGGGCGGCCCGAATCCGGGCGGGGCCGCCCCGATCCAGGGCGCCGCGGCCCCGGATCCGGAGGTGGCGGCGGCGGCGGCCCCTCCCCGCGCCCAGGGTGGGGTGGCGGCGGCTCCGGCCTCCGCGCGCTGTCCTCCAGAGGAGGCGGCGCCCCCCCCCCCCTGCGTGCGCAGCCCAGATCCGGCGGCTGGCGGCGCCCTGGCGGCGGCGGGCGGCGCACCAGGGGCGGCGGCGGGCGGCTGCTCAGGGGCGGCGGCGGGCGGCTGCTCGGGGGCGGCGGTGGTTCTGGCCCAGGGTGGGGTGGCGGCGGCGTGCGCCCAGGGCTGCGGCGGCTGGCCCATTAGGATTAGGGTTAGCCCTAATCCTGATTATTCCTAGCTAATGATACCATGAAAGGAGGCTAATGATAATTGTATTGAGATGATAGAAAAACTGAGGTACAGGTGTGATTATATAGAGGGATTAGGAGGGGAGAAAAGACTAAACTACCCCTAACCCTAATCCCTCTCTAATGACTAATATACCCCTGTGCCATACCCCTAATTACAGTGTCTAACACCTGCTACTATTAATTCTAACCACCATCAGCCCGTGGTTCTCCAGACAAGGATGTACTATTCTCAAGCAGAATAGGTAATCACATTTATTTCTAATTTTTATTCAGATGTTATTTTTATATGTATGTGTACCATTGTATTGGTGTTTTTAAAAAATACATGTTGAAGTATCACCATATCATGTTTTCATATCCTTATTGGACAAAGCAGAAAGATAATTACAGGAGTATAGCCATAGAAAAAGGGAGGCTTTGTTATTTTTTATAGTAGAAAAGGCATCAACAAAAGCTTTGATACTTCAGAGCAGCAGAAGCTGAACAGTCGAACAGAAAAATCAAAGGGACTATTGCGTTTACACCATTGATTGAAATTCAATTGTGATTTTACTCTCAAAAATTAGGGTTTGCGATTTTACCCCTACTTTTTCAAAACTAAATCAAAGTATACTCCTACTCCATTATAGGTTGTTAACTGTGTTAAATTATTATGAAAAAAGATAAAAATGTCCTTATCATTTTACCCCTACTTTTAATATGTGTATATGATTTTAACACGATTTCAATATAGTCATATATTAACCATTGTTTATGCAAGATAGTGGTAAAATCACAAATACAGATCAAACAAGGGGTATAAACATAAGGGTATTTCTGTCCTTTTCAATCATATTTAACCATGTTAACAACCCATAAAGGAGTAGAGGTATATTTTGGTTTCATATAAAAAAAACAGGGGTAAAATCACAAAGCTTAATTTTGCAAGGTAAAATCACAATTAGACTTGCAACCAAGGGGAAGGGGGGCCTTGGCGCAGCGGTAAAGCTGTTGCCTTGTGACCATGAGGTCACGGGTTCGAGTCCTGGAAACAGCCTCTTGCAGAAATGCAGGGAAAGGCTGCGTACAAAAGACCCAAGTGGGTCGGACCCTTCCCCGGACCCTGCGCAAGCGGGAGCTACATGCACCGGGCTGCCCTTTCTTTTACTTGCAACCAAGGGTATTAACACAATAAACCCAAAATCAAACTGATAGAACTGAAGAATGTAGCTAATTGTGACATCAGATATGCTACGAGTTCGTATATATAAAAGAGAGAACCAGGGAAACTATCATAAAAGTAAGCAAACAGAATTATGCGATTTTATTGACGAGGAGGTTACATATTGTTTTTTTCTTGAACGCATTAGGAGATTAAGTGACCAAGTGTCTTTGCATCTTACTCGACGGGTGCAAAGCGTAAGGAAGCTAGAGGAACATAGATTTCGGGTGGGTAGTTGGAATGTATGATCCTTGACGGGAAAGCTACGTGAGTTAGTAGATGTTGTCATTAGGAGACGAGTAAATATCCTTTGTGTACAAGAGACTAGATGGGAGCGTCAAAAGGCGAGAGAAGTCGAGAATATCGGTTTCAAGATTTGGTATTCTGGATCGGCTGGACTAGGAATGGCGTAGGTGTTCTAATAGATAAGAGTCTTAAGGATGGAGTAGTGGATGTTTGAAGACGAGGAGATAGGATCATCTTAATCAAGATAGTAATTGGGGACATTGTCTTGAACGTCATTAGTGCTTATGCCCCACAAGTTGGGCTCAACATGAGTGCTAAGAGGCAATTTTGGGAGGACTTAGAGGATATGGTTAGTAGTGTACCGATAACCGAGAAACTTCTCATAGGAGGAGATCTTAATGGTCATGTGGGTGCAACTAATCTAGGATTTGAGGGAGTACATGGAGGCTTTGGATGCGGCGATGGAAATTAAGAGGTTAAGGACATCCTAGACTTTGCCGTAGCCTATGATCTGTTGGTAGCTAACACCCTTTTTAGGAAGAGGCAATATCACCTAGTGATCTTTAGTAGTGCCCAACACTCTAGCCAGATTGACTTTGTCCTCACTAGGAGAAGGGATAGACGGGGGTGTCTAGATTGTAAGGTGATCCTCGGGGAGTGTGTTGTGACACAACATAAGCTTGTGGTAGTTGACTTTCGCTTCCATACATGTTCTTTGCGGGACAAAGGTGTCAAAATCACAAAAACAAAGTGGTGGAAGTTGAAAGGAGAATCGCAAGAATCCTTTAAAAATAGGGTGATCACAGAAGGACCCTGGGTAGAAAATAGAGATGCAAATAGTATGTGGGTGAAGATGGCAACTTGCATTAGGAAGGTAGCTAGTGAGGTGTTCGGTGTGGAAAAGGAAAGAAACTTATAGATAAAGACACTTAGTTGTGGAATGAGGATGTACAAAAGACCATTAAGGAGAAGGAGTGTTACAAGAGTTGGTGTAATGATAGAAGCGCAAGCAACATGCTTAAGTACAAAGAGGCCAAAAAAAATGCAAGGCGGGTTGTGAGTAAGGCAAGAGGACAAGCCTATGATGAGTTATATGAGAGACTAGAGACAAAAGAAGGTGAAAAGGACATATACAAGATAGCAAAAATCCGCGAGAGAAAGATGAGAGATTTCAATCAAGTTAAATGCATCAAAGATGAGACTGACCGCATTCTAGTGAAGGATGAAGAGATTAATAGATGGCGGGATTACTTTAATGGGCTATTCAATGATGGGAATGAGAGCACTATGGTTGAGTTGGATGACTTCTTTGATGACTCCAACAGGCGGTTCGTGCGGAGGATACAAGAGTTTGAGGTTAAGGAGACCTTAAAAAGGATGAAAGGAGGAAAGGCCCTTGGCCCTGATGATGTCCCTATTGAGGTGTGGAGATGCCTTGGGGACGTGGCAATAGTATGGCTCACAAAACTATTCAACCACATTTTTCAGTCAAACAAGATGCCTGAAGAACGGAGGAAAAGTATATTAGTACCTATCTTCAAAAATAAAGGAGATATTCAAAATTTTACTAATTATCGAGTGATTAAGCTTATGAGTCATACTATAAAACTTTGGGAGAGTGATTGAACACCGCCTGAGGAAAGTGACCAATGCCACTAAAAACTAGTTTGGTTTTATGCCTGGGAGGTCTACAATAGAGGCGATTTTCTTGTTTCGTCAGCTTATTGAGAGATATAGGGAGCAGAAAGACTTGCATATGGTGTTCATTGACTTGGAGAAGGCGTACGACAAGATATCAAGGTCAGTCATGTGGTGGACACTAGAGAAACATAAAGTGCCAACAAAGTACATTACCCTTATCAAGGATATGTACAATAATGTTAGGACAAGTGTGCGCGTAAGTGATAGTGAGACTGATGCATTTTCTATCACGGTAGGACTACATCAAGGATCAGCTTTGAGCCCATACATCTTTTCCTTGGTGATGGATGAGGTGTCCAAGGATATACAAGGGGATATCCCTTGGTGCATGCTCTTTGCCGATGATGTAATGCTGGTAGATGAAACTAGGGATGGTGTTGATAAGAAATTAGAGTTATGGAGACAAACCTTAGAGTCCAAGGGGTTTAGACTTAGTAGGACCAAGACCGAGTATATGAGGTATGACTTTAGCGGTGTTGGTCGTGAAGAGGGAAATGTTAGTATACAAGGACAAATAGTACCTAGAAGGGACTCTTTCCGATACTTAGGATCAAGGTTACAAAGCAATGGCGATATTGATGAGGATGTTTGCCACAGGATCAAGGTAGGGTGGATGAAATGGCGATAAGCCTCTGGAATCCTATGCGATAGGAAGGTCCCACAAAAGCTAAAAGGGAAGTTCTATAGGATGGTGATCAGACACGCGATGCTTTATGGGGTGGAATGTTGGTCAACTAAAAGGCAACATGTCCAACAAATGAGTGTTGCAGAGATGCGCATGCTACGGTGGATGTGCGGACACACGAGAAGAGACCGAATAAGGAATGAGGCGATTCGTGAAAGGGTAGGGGTGGCGCCGATTGAAGAGAAGTTAGTCCAACATCGACTAAGGCGGTTTGGACATATCCAACGAAGACCTCCAGAAGCACCGGTTAATAGTGGGATTTTAAGAGGTAGAGAAAATATTAGGAGGGGTAGAGGACGACCAAGGTTGACCTGGGAGGAGGCGGTAAAACGAGATTTGAGAGATTGGAATGTATCTAGAGACTTAGCTCATGATAGGACTGCATGGAAAGTAGCAATTCATGTGCTAGAATCTTAGTCTTGTTTTTTTTCTTTTTTCCTTGTTATTCTTATATCTCCTTCCTCTCTTTTATGTCATATATATATATATATATATAATTATTGGGTTTCATGTCTAGCCGACCCCAACATGCTTGGGATAAAGGCTTGGATGGTGTTGTTGTTGTTGTTGCCTTAGGAGATTAAACTTATTCAAATATTGCATCACAGTCTAAGGGAATATAGTTCTTAAATCATACTCGATAAGACAATGGTTTTGCAGGAAATAGTTTTGTTGTATGGCATGATATTTCATAACATTAACATGCAATTAGTATGACTAATGAATAGTATGTTTTTCAGCAGCACCATGAGCTACTTCAGTGATATGAAACTTAACTCATTTTAACCTGTCCAATTCATAAATTTATACTGTCGTCCAAATGAGGTAAGTGACATTGAAAGATTGCAGATTAGGCATGTTGCACAAAAGAAGAAAAAAATACTTGTTTCCTTACCACAAAATTCCTTCTCCAGGGGCTATTGAAGTATGGGTTTGAACTGTTCATTGACCCTTCAATAATTACTTGGATATTCATCATATCACCGATATCATTCACCAATTTCCTTGACTTGTGGGTTCGAATCAACAGAAATTATCAGCATAAATTAGTAAAACAACATCGGGAAGGTCCAAGATTTGTGACTGTACCTCCACAAAGGCAGGTTCAAATCTATAGTTTTCTGCAAGAGCCCATATTGGTTTATGTGGGAACTGGTTTGGAAAAGAGTTGTAGATTGATAGTGCAGTTTCTGCTTCTGTTATCGCTGATTTTTTTTAAGATAATTCTAATCAGATATTGATTGCATCCACTATAATGCTTATGAACGATATAAGAAATCAGAAAATACTTACATCCAGAAGCAGGTTTCTCTTCATAGCACCAAAAAGTGTGTCATCCAAATAGCAAAAAGAAAAAGAAATTAGAACAGTTGAAAGCACATGTTTTGTCATTCGGCAGTAAAATACTTCAAATGAGATAAACAAGGCAACTTTTTTCTGTATAGTTACTAATCTTGAATCTCATCATGCTGATAGTATCTTTTAATTATGCAGTTTACCTTGAAGCACATGCTTTCCTGCCTTGAGCATCTTTAGGGAAAGCTCAACCTACAATTTTTGCCAATGACATGAGAAAAGCTCTCAAACACTCAATCAGGCACTAGATTTGGATTTTGTTATAGTGCAGCATAGTATCATTTCACAAATTCAGAAGTATGATTTGGAAAGCATTTAAAGAAGGATATTTCGTAACTCTTGAAAATAGTCCCTAGGTTTGAAAGGAAAGAGGGATAGATTATCCACGGAGATTTACAATATTTGTTCCTTTGTCGAAAACTCTTGAAGGTTGTTCCTACTTCTGAAACAAAAGGGGGATAGACTATCCAGGGAACTAGTTCAGAAGCCAGACCTGGACTTGGCCAGCGAGAACAACAGCAACGCCGATGATTGTACTGTCCGTCATTATCTCCTCCAGTCCATCATCACCCCATTTGCACTCGATCTCGGGCGCAAAGTCGCGAGCGAGCTCCACGGCCGCCTTTGCGGATTCCTGAATGAATGTGCCAAGATTGTTCAAACTTCAAATACAGAAAGAAACTGCTGCAGGACTGATCACCAGACACGAAAGACGAACAACAAAAATGGCGCGCCGATCTGTAACTGTACATCAGTACCACATAGTCCGCCCAATCAGGCAATGCAGATGAAGCAGAGTTGGAAGCAACTATGTCGCGGTGATGCAAGACACTATGAGCTGGAATGGCGGCACACACCTGGGTGCGGCTCCAGATGGCCCTGAGGACGACGAGGTGCGCGATCTCGCGGAGCCGGGGGATGTACTGGGTGCGCGCGAAGATGCCGGCACCGATCACCGCGATCCGGGGCAGCCCTGCGCCGTCCGCCGCCATACCGTCCGCCTCGCTTCCTGGCTCCTCCCTCTGCTCACGGCCAAGGAAGTAGCTTAGCTGCAGCTGCCTCTGAAAGAATGGATCAGATCCCAGTGTCCGATACCTTCAGGCGCGAGGAGCAGAGATCAGTGGCGAGATTTGCACCGGAGGAAGCCGACCGCTGCGATGGAGGAAAAAAAAAGACACTACTTCAGGATATTCCATTCCAGTAAAAGTGAGAAAAAAATAAAACTAGATATACACTGTTTTTAAGACTACACACTATTTTAATGCTATGGAACTCCATGACATTAACATTGAGAGTAACCATTTCATTTCATAAGCAAATTTTGATCAGTCACTACGCATCAATTAAATGCTATAGTAAAACTAGGAGACAATAAAAATGAAATATGCATTGAAGATGGGTGTTTCAGCTATGCTCTATATAATGTGGTGATTTTAGAAACAACAAAATAAAACTTCGCACTAGAAATTGCTTTATTGTTCATATCCTTTGAGCGGGATCAAAAGGTCAAAGCCGTGCATTTGTATTTTTAAGTTGGGCAGTGTCTAAAATAGCTTCTGTGCTTGTATTGGCATAGTATTTACTTCAATGAGAAGGATAACAGTTACATAAGTGTGTATGTAATTGTTAAGATCTGGAGGGCCTAGATGTTTTACTTTACTTCCTTTTATCTATATAGAAGTAGAGATGACAATAGATCGGGTCGAGCAAAAACCCACCCGAAATAAAAGAGATTACGGATGAAATTTGAGATCCGCACCCGCAGGTGAGAATTCGCACCCACACCCGCACCTGTCGGGTTTCGAGCGGGTTTTGGTGACCATAGGTTTTGACTTCTTATGAACATACTACAACGTTTAATAAAAAGTCTAACGAAAATCATCTGTTTTCAATGCAATGCAATAATTAAGTTGCTTGTAAAGACTTTAAATATAGGTTGCGATAAGCAAGATGAAACAAAGTAAGTTATAGAAAAAAAATAAAATTTGATTTTAAAATGACAAACACAAGTTATTTCGGATATCCATCGGGTACCCCCGGTAGAAAACAAAACTCGCACCAGCGAGAAGTCAGTCGGGTTAGACCTATGGGTGAAAAATCTTATCCGCACCCATCCCCGCAGGTGTGATTGCCATCTCTATATAGGAGAGTAGAGGGGCTCGGCGTAACATGACACGTGGTAGTCTCTAATTTTATTGTAATGAAACCTTTAGAATCATTTTTAGCGGGAATATTGTCATAGCCTTCTGGCCTGCTTATTTCCCTTTTGGGGATTATATATTTCAATTTATAATCTGTACCTCAAATTATATTTCTACTTCGCATTTTTGCACTTCGGCATGAAAGCCAGGTGCATTAAGAAATTTTTCTGTTTGTCCTTGGGGCTCTTACACGCAAAGCACTTTTAACAAAAAGAAATGGCACCTCATTTCAAGCAAGCTACTCTTATTGAAACTTACTAGGTTAGTGGTTTAACTTTTTACAACCCAGAAGGGAAAAAACTATTTATTATGTCAAGTCCATGCCGTCCATTTCTCAATATATTTTACTCACTCCGTTCTGAAATAAATGACGTTTAGAATAAAAAAATTAGTTCAATTTAAATTAAATTAGCTGTCGTAAATGTCATTTAGTTCATAACAGAGGAAGTACCACATTATTTCCGCATTTAAAACAATATTACAAGTTCGAACCACATACTATGAGACATACAGGAACACCCTGGATTGTAACTATTTTCTCCCTATACTAAAGGTCTACAATTTCGGTGGATTTAAAACAACTCAGTCAATTCAGGTACAACAGGGACAAAATGCACGAACAGTTTCATTGTCAGTGTAATGGGAATCTAAGATGGGTCAGATGGGTGTGTGAATTCCCTTCTCAAGGAATAAATCTGAACACAAACAGAGGACTCTGGAGGTCCACAAACTTGTAAGATCCATCAAGGGAGTTTAAATATATGTCTTCTCGAGGCTCCTCGCTTACTCCACTCTGCATGGCGTACTCCAGGGCCATTTCATAGTCAACCTAGGCGTTTGAGATTTGAAGAGAGATAAAATCAGCACATAACAAAAATAAATACAGGACCACAAGTTCCAATGACAAAAAAAAGGAAATCAACAATCATAAAGTTACGATTGTATTCTACCACCATAACAAAAATAAATCTTTTCAAGTCCCAAACAAGCTGGCATGATAGCACAATATCAACGAATTTCATTGAATATAAACGATATAACTTCTACACAATAACATAGCTAAAGGTTCCAATGGAAAGGTACAAGGCTACAATGAATAGGACGCACAAAAAACTTTTGGCATGGATTTTTCTTTGTAAAATTTTTACCTGTTCAATATGCTGCGCTAAGCAATCTCTAAAGGTCATCTCTGTCACCTCCTGAGAATTAACCTTGTCAAGGAGTTCCTCATCTTCCTTGTCATACCGCGGTCTCTTGGGAGGAGATTCATCTGCAATTTCTACAAGAGTCTCCATAATTGCTCTTGCAACATCAGGAATGTATCTGTGGATACAATAAGAAAAACAAGAAAAGTTCATATAATTTAAAATATCTGGTATCAGTACAAAAAAAGCATGTCATTTTCTTGCCTAAAGTAGTTAATATTTCACTAAGTACCGCCAATCTATAAAAAATAGTATTAGTTCCTAGAATTTTTTTAATGTGAGACTGAATCTCAGTGATAACACCATCTATCAGCTACTATTAGCTTAGCATTAAGCAGAAAATTTACAGATTCAAACAGGGCATAAAAGCAAAATACAAGGACCTTGACCTCTATGCTAATAACGTCACACAAAAACGAAAATACCTATTCAGATTCCTTTTCCTGTCTTGCCGCTCACGAGCCTGGAGTTTCTTCACAATCTTTGACTTCAGTTGAAGACAGCACTGCTTAAGAGCTAACTGAAGGTGCAAGAGGGTTATGCTTACATGATGAAGTAGCGATAGTTATATGAGGATAGTCTGAATGTACCTTAACAGCAGATGCTATTTCAGTTATGTCATCACCAATGTACTCTTTTCCAGTTCCTTTAAAAGGTATCTTTGTACTTACAATGCTCACAAAGACACCAATCTTATCTTGCTGTTGATTAATTTTGTAGCTGTTCCAACTAAAACAAGAGTGGGGAAAATGTAAAAAAGAGAGTATCTGAAACCAAACTGCAGGTACTAGCATAAGAAATCTCACTTGATCCTTTTTAGAGCAGTTCTTGTGATGACATCTGCGCCTTGTTCAAAAAGAAGAGGTATTCTGTTTGCAAACCTAAAAATATTTATTCCCTGAATGGAGATATAACTATATAAGTTTTTTATCCTAAGCCGAAAAATACCTTGTTAGCAAGTTCAAATGCAGAAAATGGAAAATAAATGCCACATAACTGAATCTCAACGTGTGATTTTCATATAAATAATTATGTTCACTAATTCGGTCAAATCACTGGTTTGAACACCTAAAAGAAAAAAAAACATTAAGTTTGAAAACCTAGGTGAATCAAAGAATTGCATGTAGCTCCTAACGTATAATTTGGGCCACTGGTTTGATGCCCGTGAGGTCTTTCTAGGAGTTTGTTTAACATCAGACTGAAAAAAGAAAGGGCAGCCCGGTGCATGTAGCTCCCGCTTGCACAGGGTCCGGGGAAGGGTCCGACCCATTAACATCAGACTGAACAAAGTATTTTTAGAAACTTAACCTATAAATTTTGCGTCCAACAATACCATCATAATATTTTCCAAATACAGTAACTGCTATCACATACAGTCATATAGACTACAGAAAACTGCTAGAAAATAGAGGACAAAAAACATGCTTCCAGAAATCTTTATTTTCAAACAATTAGAAGCAGAGAATGTTTCCGGATGAAATAAACACTTCAGTGTTCCATTACATGTTTAACATCCTTTCCACCAATGCTTATTCCAGCTTCAACAATAAATGGATGCCCTTCAAAAACCTGCGGGCTAAACACAAAATAACATCATGTTATTAGGATTTTGATTTTTGAGTATATAAGATAGACATGACTTCTAAAATACATTTCTGTTAAAATGCTATACCTGCTTGCATGTGTTGCAACCATATCTGGGTGCAGCTCTTTAATGATCCCCAAGCGCAAGTTATATTCACCTGCAGGGCTAAGGCACTATAGAATTGGTTCATTTCTATACCGATTAATCTCATACTATTAGATGAAATAACCAATGAAGTTGAAAATAAATCTAGGTGAAAAGGGATCCATACATTGCCACTAGGATCATCGAACTTAGCCTGCCGAAATAATTGATGTATTCGCACTAACTGCTGCGATGTGAGGGTCTTAACTGCCATTTTTTGACTAAAATCAGGCCCCATCTCCCCTGTCAATAAGAAGATATGTGATACATAAAAAAGAATTGATAACAAGAAAAATAAAGGCTAGACAGAAAGAAATACAAAAGCACATCATGATAGTACAACTACATTTCACCCATAAAAAAGGATTTAAGATATACGATATTAATGGAAAGTAGTGTACTCTGAAATAGCAATAGACAAAATGTAACTCAGTTTCAAAATCAAATCAAAACCTCATAAGGCAAGATAAGCATGTCTTGGCATAGGCAGCCTACTTTATGATATCCAGAATATTCTAGTAAATCAAACTAACATACTCCATGGTTGCCAAAGACAATAGAAATTGTTAATTATATTTTCTATGCTTGCCTCCTAACCCCACTGGTACTATGACTCACCAATTAAACGTTCAGCATGTGCCTTGCTTATGTTAACAAATTCATGTTGCAGAAACTGCAAAAGGTTTTGCTTCGTGGTCTCTGAGATTAAGCGCTTTATAAGCAATAAATCAACAGCTGATGGGTGATGCTTTGTCTGAAGCGGAACAGGAGGCATAACATCTGTTCGTCGTGCAAACCTTATTTTTAAATTCTTTCTGCAACCGAAAAAATTTCTTATGAAAAGGAATTGGATGGCTATCAATTTAGTGCAGCGTAAAAAGAACCATAGATAAAATTCATACTCTGCTGCATCTGACAGAAATCTAAATAGAAATTGTGCATATGGTGTGATAACAGCCATCTGACGCATATAATGGAGGATCTTTGACTGCAAGCAGATAGAATTTTATTAGGTGGACTACACCATCCCATGTCTTCAATTATTCAAAAATGTGGCACTCACACGATGAGTTGTCCAATTTCCCTCAATCACAACTTGAATCTCTGCCCCATGCCAATGATCCTTGTTCGCCTTTTTCTCATGTAAATGAACATGAGGAACATTCCTGAGTAGTGTGAGCCAAAATCAGTCATGCTTGCAGAAGTTATTGAGTTGATACACATGGCATTATATAATGGGGGTCAGTGTGTTGAACAGACACAAGAACCAGTAAGCTACTTACTTATGAATATCTATATCAAGGCGACAGAATGAAATGAAATTATGGCATTTCATCGCTGATTTAATATCAATAGGAAGTCCAGTGCTCATCTTTGACCATATGAGTGCCTGTTTCAGTTCACATCAAGATGCAGAAATTCAACATTATAACTTGCTAAACCTCAGACTATAAGCTAATAGAGTGTTAATACATGGGAATATTAAATATAGATTACATGTTTATTTTTTTCAGATCTATCTACAGAGGGTTCGAACCAGCCTCTCTACAAAAAATAGGGGTAAGGTTGTCTAGAAATAACCCTTCTCCAGACTCCACAATGTGTGGGAGCCTTCGGCTGGGTACACCCTTTTTTTTAATCTATCTACAGAGGCTAAACATGGCAAAACCTCGTGCACATTTGAAAGTATAAGAATTGCTACAAGTTTCCGATCAGAGGACACGATCTGTTACTTTCTTAAGGTATAACATGTATTTTGTGAAAGAAAAGGAAAGCCTGTGTCAACTGAGATCAAATAACTTTCAAAGTTGTGACTGAAAATTTTTAAGTTTCTTTTACATATTTAAAGTGTCTTAATAGAAAATGGAACAAAAGTATGAGCAAGAGCAACAACAGAAAAGATGACTAATATCTTCATGCATCATGTCACAGGCCGTATTGCATGGTTGCACAATGCAATCAAGGCTACAAGGCAATCATCTCCAAACCATAAAGGAAAACATAACCAATAGTTTATGGTAATACAGAAATAAAATAAAATCATTTTGTTCTTCCTTCTATTTAGAATTCGATATACAAGTGATAGTTTACAGTAACCCAGTGTTCTAAAAGGCGCTAGGCGGGCAGTGACCCACCGCCTAGAGCCTAGGCGTGCCTAGGCGTTCCTAGGCGACGCCTAGGCGTTATGTACTATAGCAGTACTGTATTCTTAAAAATTTACAAATACAGAAATATATGTATATTTCTCCAGTGATTCCTAATTTTTCACTGCTCTCTTCAGCTCTCTTTTTTTTTCCTCTCTCCCACACAGCACCAGCAACTCCATGGCCAAGTCATTCAAGCCCAGCCCAGCCCCATAACCCACCCAACCCCTCCCTGCGCTGCTCCTCCTCTCTCCCCGACTGCTCCCTCCCCGCCGCCAGTTACCTCAGCGCACCCCCGCTGCGCTGCTCTTCCTATGCTTCCTCCACGGGCGCAACCTCCCCGCGCCTGCTTCCTCCCCACCGCTCCGTCGCACGCCCCTGCTCCCCCCCCCCCCCCCCGGATCTGCGCCTCCCCCACGTTGGCTCCTCCTCTGCACTCCGCAGCCGATCTCCTACTCCTTCCGCGGCGCTGACACTGACTCCTCCTTCCACAGGCAGCCACCTAGATTTGTGACTCCCCCCCCCCCCCCATCCCCCCCCCCCCCCCACGCGCCTTGTGAGCGCCCACCCCCTGAGGCGAGGGGGCGGCCAGCACGGAGCGCTAAAGCGCGCCTAGGCGCCCGCCTCACAGCGCCTTTTGGAACACTGCAGTAACCTACAACCTAGAACTTCTTATTCAAAAGATCAAATGAAAGAGTTTACCATTTTAGCACCAAGACCAAATTTTCCACGTGTTTGCCTCAAACCATATTTTGTGCCCGACAAAACTGCCATTGGATATAAATAAATAAGATCAGTGTATACTCAACCCATATCTTGTGACCAACAAGGCCATCAAATATAAATAGTTTCAGTGGTATTGGACAGCAACAGCGTGTAACTATCTGTTGAATTAGATATCTATTTTGTTCTGATCATGTCTTTCTGCACAAAAAATACCATTAATACATACCTCTCCCAAGCATATTTGGGATATCATCATGTGGCATACCTCGGCCATTATCCTATGCGAATAAAGAAACTAAGATTCAAGGTTAAGGAAAATGATGTTTGAACTTGTGATCTTGTGATAATACCTTGCATGTCACTCTGAAAAATGCAGCCTCGCCCCGGCCTTTTGCTCGAACTGTTGGAGCCTCCTTAACTTTCTTCCCAAGAGCAGCATTTTTAGCTTGTGTCTCTTGGAAACGTGCTTCTTTGGCTAAGCGTTTCTATGTATTGTGGATTATACAATCTTACATCAGAATTTAAAAATACATGACGAACTGGATGATTAGGAAATATGAAGTTTGCCATGGCAACTCTTTGTGGAACTTCAACTAGTGATAAAATTACCTCACGAGCCTTATCCGACTCAAAATCATCATAGAGCGCTTCATCAACACGTTCTCGGTCAACTAGCCCTATCATGGTGTTGAACTTGCTCTTAGTGATCTCTTCTCTAACAAGACATAAGAAAGAGAAGCCATTGAGTGACGTCCCATACTATCAAAAGGAAAACACCACCAAGCATACCTTTATGAATCACTTACATAGTAATTTCTATGTCAGGGAGCTCAGAGATGGACTCGGCTGAATCAAGGGCATTCTCAACAAGCTCTCGCATAGTTGTGTACAGGGACTTACCAGGCTGACCAGAATTATAAAGTCAGTGCCTCTGCAAAGTAAATAACTACACTATCTGCTAAGGGAATGCCTCAATACAAACAAGGAAATGATACCCCCTGTTCTTGCCAGGTGATTTGAACCTCGATGTCCAATTTTTAGGAGCATTGTGCTTAATAGAACGGGAACATCTAGAATGCAAACACACGACTACCGAGTATTGCATCAAATTTGACAAAGCAATCCCCAGAAAATAGCTCACATTGTCAAATCCCGCAATGTTCTTGTTCTCCGCGAAGAACTCCGCTGGCGACTCTGCAACACAAATCCCGAAAAGATTCGAAATTGTCAGAAAAACATCCCAAGGGACCCGAATTCTTGAGTGAAATAGGGATCGAGGAGCGTCGACGGGGACTCACTCTGCTTAAGGCTGCTCTCCTTGGCCTTGGGTTCGGCCTTGGGACCGACCTTCCCCTTCCCCGTCGCCCTCCTCCTGGCAGCCGCCGCAGGTTTCTTCTTGGTATCCACAGGGGCGGATCCGCCACCGCCGATGACCTCGTCGTCGCTGGAGTCCATGGTGATGGCGGATCGAGTCTGGGGCGGGGCTAGGGTACTGGGTTTGGGCGCCGAAAGCAGAATTGGAGAGCGTGCGTTATCTCAGCTCTGAGATGTCTCGTATGGAAGCTATCCTGTTGGTCCATCAGAAATTGGACGGTTGGTATAAGCCACGGTTCATCTTGCTCAATAACCACCGGCGTGATTACTAGGATAAATAGTTCATCCAACCCTATCTATCACTCAATATGACGTCGAGGATTATGTAATTTAAAGCGGTCATACACCATCACCCACACAACCTATTGCCTCCCTCTAGCCCCGTTCACTACTAAGCTAACTAACAACCCAAACATAGAAAAAAAATTAAAGATGCATTTGGTATGAATCTAACTCTTAACTCTGATCCAAAGCTAAGTGAAGCAGCAAAACACCCCAACTCTAAAAATTGGTGGAGCAAAAAAACTCTATGGAGTTGGTGGAGTCTAAATTCATTGTGGTGGAGTACCTATTTTGAAGCTTTATAAACCTTCAAAATGAACCTACACGTGAGGTTCGAAGGTAATTACCTGCCGGTGCAACTGGTTACACACTCGTACCCGTTTGATCTATTTCTTCGATCTTCCTTCTGCTAGGAGTGCCACCCTTCTCTCCTCCCAGCAGAGAGAGAGAGAGAGAGAGGCTTAATGGATGGGCGGGAGGAGGAGGTGTTGGTGGCGACATGGGTGGCCGAAGGAAGAGCGACGATGTGAGGACAACAAGAGCGAGGGGGATGGAGGCAATGCTGGACTTCAACATGTTGTGCGCATTGCGTCGGCGGCGAAGAGGGGAAAGGGCATCGTGGCGGTGGGTGGCGACAGAGGTGGAAGTGGGGTGTAGCGGATGTGAGAGATGGACGTGGCGCTGGTACTAGATTGCCTAGAGCACCACTTGGCAATAGAAACAACATTTGCTTAGATAATCCCATACTACTACTACTGTGGATTGTGGCGTATCTTAGACCTGACCTATCTACATCGCTTCGGTATCATTTTTTCCAAGCACTTTATAGGATAAGTTCTAGTAAAACATCATACATCTATACTCTAATATTTTATATTTGTGGGAATCTGCTGCACGTTGTACTTGGTAGACAAATCAATAATAATAGGATATTCTTACTCGTTTTACCATGTGCTGAAACAACATCAGTTATATTAGGATTCAAAATAATAATATATCCACAGTTAGGACTCATTTGGTAGCAAGGGATGTAAAACCCAGGGAAAGAAACCCCGGGGGGGACATTTCCCTTCCATTTATATTCCCTGCCACCTGTGGGATATATTCTCTATCATCATTTGGAAACCTTGGGCTAAAATCCGTCACGCCATGGACCTTAGGTAGCTCGGCATAAAGGATGTCGGTAGCGCACGGAGCAACACCATCTAATTCATCCGTATGGTGTTCATGTTCTTCATCGGCCTAGAGTTGGACCTTCTCTATCAGCGCCGCTCGCTCGCCGTCACGTGTAGCAGCTCCGCACTCTGTCTCGTCTTTGCCGCGTTGGGTGGGCCCTTCTTCTCCAGCCTCCCACCCGAACCAAGGCACCATCCACCTCGACGAGATCTACACCTCCACCGTCCTCTTCATGCTGGTGATGACCAGCACCGCCTCGCCCGTCCTCATTTGCGTTGTCACCGAGCTCAAGGGGTCAGAAACTGGCCAACGGGGTGGCGAGGTGACGCAAGGGGGTTGGGAGGCGGGCGAGAAAGCGGCAAGGCACTACAGGAAAATATTAAATTAATGACAAGGGAAAATTATTAACGACGGTATCGTTAATAAAAATATTCACGACGGTGTATATTGGCCGTCGTGAATAATGCCCTTATTCACGACGGTTGACCTAGACCATCGTGAACAATGTCCTTATTCACGACGGTGAGCCTTAACCGTCATGAATACTTAGCTTATTCACGACAGGGCCAACCACCGTCGTAAATATCACCTTATTTACGACGACCCGGGACCGGTCGTCGTAAATAAGGGAAAAATGCCCGCCCGTGCCAGGGTCGGCGCGAGCATTCACGCCCGTGCCGAACCCGAGCAGTTGCGCCACCGCCCTCTCGCGCCGCCGCCACCGTCGCGGGCGCCGCCGTCGCCCTCGCGTGCGCCGCCGCCGCCGCTAAGCGCGCCGCCACCCCCCGACCTACCTGCGCGCCGCCGCTGCCCCGTCCTCCCTCGGCCCGCGCGCCTCCACGCCGGCCTCCCCCAGCCCGCGCCAAGCCGCCCCGCGCGCCCCCGGCCCTCCGCGACCGCATCTGTGGCGTCCCCAACCTCCCCACGTCGTCGCCGTCTTCATCCGCGCCGCCCCCAGCTTCCCCGCGCCGCGCCTCCTCCAAAAACGAGTAAGTTAGAAATTTAGTTTGTGAATCATTAGTTTACTTTTAAATTATTTAGTTTAGGTTCAAATTATTTAGTTATTTAATTAGTTTAGTTATTTAGTTTAATTAGTTATTTAGTTTAATTTGCAATTAGTTTAATTTAAATGTTTAGTTTGTAATTAGGTTGGTTTAATTAGTTTAGTTTGTAATTAGTTTAGATTAAATAATTTAGTTTGTTTGTAATTATGTTTTAATTAGTTTAGTTTAGTTTAGTTTAGGTGATTAATTTGTTAATTAATCACTTAGTTTGTTTTTAGTTATTAATTAGTTTTTAACTAGTTTATAATTGTTTAATTAGTTTTTTAATTGTTCAATTAGTTTCATAAGTTAATTAGTTTTAATTATTTAATTGTTTATTTAGTTTTGAATTAGTTAATTAATTGATTGTGAGTGTTTAATAATTATACGGATATTAACAGGTTTCGGGCCGACACGGCACGACCCGACACGAGTGACGACACGACACGGCACAGCAACGGGGCTGATAGGCCCTTTGAACTTTCAACTCTAACCAACTTACCCCCTCTTTCTCGTTCTTTCCTTTCACGTAAATGACTCAAAGATAAAAATGAGTAACATAACCTATAGAAATTAATTATCTGTTTTGAATCTGCATGTCTCACATGTGATAGGCATGTGAGCCGTGCAGTTCGAAATTGTCCATTTTTAGACAGCTTGAGAGTGATCGAGGACGTGCTTTTGACGAGTTAGGTACGGGGTCTGGATGTGGACGTGATTTCGACAGCATAACCCTAATGTTCTCTGTTGCACCATTTTTAGGCATGCAGTTGGAGAACATTGGGGTTATGTTGCAGAAATTTCGTTCGTATTCAGACTCCATGTCTCGTCATAAGCACGTTACCTCAATCACTCTTGGGTGGGTTTAGGACCTCTCTGCCTAGTTGTAGGGGCCGTGACAAGAAATAAAAATATACTAATAATGATTTGTCCGCTTCAAAGGTATAACCTCACACATGGTTGAAGACCGGACTTGGATGTATTCTGGTTGGAAAAAGAATGGTCATCACTTAGAGGAGTGGTTCACCAAGACAGATGCTTTTATACAATAAGCTTTTTCGTTGTCCAATAGCAGCACGGTGCGGTGCCCATATACCAAATGCGAGAATGCAAAATTTTTTGACAAGGTGACGTTGACGTTTCACTTGTGTCGAAACGGTTTAATGCAAAAGTATGAGATATGGTACTTTTACAGCGAGACACATTCCGAAGTTGTAGAAGATAAAGTGGTGAATGATAGCACAGGAATCGATAGGATGGACGAGATATTTGAAGCCATAGATCCTGAGTTGATGGTGGATGCTCCTACAACGGAGGTCGAAATGTTTTTTAAGCTTCTCAAAACTTTCGAAGAGCCACTGCATGAACACACAAAAATGATTCTTCTTAATTTCATGACCACACTTATGGCAATAAAGTCTAAGTATTTCTTCACCAATAATTGTTACAACAATCTCATCAAATTGATTAGCAATATCCTTACTCGACCACATAAAGTGCCAAAAGATATGTACCAGTTTAAAAAATTAATTTTTGGTCTTGGTATGAAATATGAGAAGATTGATGCCTGCCGAGCCAACTGCATGCTTTTTTGAAAAGAGCATGCCAACGAGAAGAAGTGTTTACAATATGGCAAATCGAGGTTTGTCGAGGTTGATATTGACGAAGGAGAGCGTGTACAGACTTAATCGCACATAAGCAGGTTCGTTACTTTCCTGTCACATCTCGGTTGAAGCGCTTGTTTCTCTCAAGAAGAACTGTTAGACATATGAGATGACACATAGAAGGTGTACGTGAGAACCTCGGAGTCATGGTGCACCCGTCTGACGGTGAGGCATGGAAGGCGTTGGACCACTTCTATCCAGATTTTGCCAACGATGCAAGAACTATTCGCATGGGTTAGCGACAGATGGCTTCTCACTGTTCAGTACAAACGCCACACCATACTCATGTTGGCTCGTGTTCGCTATTCCGTACCACTTACCACCATCTATATGGACGGGATGGATAAATATTTTCAGTAAGTGTTTGTTCACCATCTATACTAATTGGTACTAGTTTGTCATACTAATTGTTTTTTTCATTATATATACAATGAGTTGGTTCGCCAAAATTGGAAATCTAATCATCAACCTACGAGCAAGCAAGTAGAAACGATGCGATATTATAGGCTAAATGGAGGTCCTAACTTTTAATCTTGGTTTAGAGATCATGTAACGTTTTCTTGTCTTTATTCTCATATGACTTACGAGTATTGCACTATATAGTCTTCTAACTTCTATATTTTGGACAGTGCAAAAAAGATGTTGGTGTCCATGAGGACTTGCGTCAGCTGTCCTACGGATCCATTAAAGTTAGAAGCTACGGTCGATACGACGTCAATGGTTTCCGATTCCGTTCAACTGAATTTGAAGCTCTCCGTCCTCTCGCGGTAACTTGTAATACCGGTGTTGTTACTACGGCTGTTGACGATTGAAGGATGAGAAATTAATTATTAGGGATCATTAAAAATCCTTAAATTCAGTTTTATCGGGAATAAGTAACTTAAAGTAGTCTTCTTTGTCTGCGAATGGTTTGACAACAATAATGGAACTCGACATAACCATTTGGCATGATAGAAGTCAAATAAAATGAAAGGATACGAGACCACGACACCTTTGACCGTGCATATCAAGTCTAGCAGATGTATTATTTACATGATCCATGTAAAAATCTACATGCTTGTTGGGTTGTACACAAGGTGAATCCTCGTGAGTAGTTATATACACCAGATGATGCTGGCTACCGAGATAGTTTGTTGTTGTTGAACGTTGATATTGATGAGGTTTACCAAGAACAGAAGTTGCCGAACTCTTTTGTCATTGAATCTGGTTTAGGCCTCGATGAGTTAGTTGGAGATTCTCGAGATTTACATACTCGTGAAATGCGAAACAAAAACAAAAAACAATCACGACAGAAGATCGATGGTCCAGATTAAGGAGTAGAGTTCATGGTCGTGATACTGATAATTTTGAAACAGATTTCAAGCAACGTTTCTTTTCTCTTCTTTCGTATTATATATTTTCCTTTACATTCGTTACCAATTTTTCTTTTCAATAGGATGTCGTCGAGCTGTGGTAGAGGAAAGGAAAAGGCGAGGAGTGTGGTTAGAGGTTTTCTGTGCAGGGCAGCCGACGTTTGTCAGGACAGTATGTCTAGCGGGCTTTGTGCTAGACGGGCTACTTTGATGAGTCAGCTACCGGAGCTGAGAGGCGCAACAGTCGCCTTACAACGGTCATACGAGGTAAATATCACTTCATGCATCTTATAATATCAATAATTACTTCATTCATCTTTATTACTATTCTTTTAAATCATCAGGAGGACTCTTGGTCCGAGGACTCATAGACGAGAGGTCCTCTGTAGCCAGCACAGGCTAACCACCCTTCGGGGTCCGGTAGCCGGACTGTGGACCCGCTTCTGGACTCTTTCGGCGACCACTCCTTCGGGTCACCTGACGTCGAGCCACCTCAGAGGCGTCGGACTAGGAGGAGTCACAATGTGGCTCCTCCTGTGGCTCCTGCAGACCCAGATGACTGAATAGTTATTCGTCCAGTTGGCGATATGTAAGTAAATCTCTAACTCTTCAATTTAGATTATTTTAATATTATAGATGTATTGATTTATCATTCTCTATCTGGTCTTGGTACAATGACTCGTTCACGGGTCAAGGATGACACAAGTAGGTGAACAGTGTACTCGGTCGGTTTATCCGTTTGCACTACCCCGGTGTAGTGAACGGTGTCCCCGCCACGTCATGGGACGATTACGCCACCGCCCAGCACGTTGCTCACGGCAACCACGAGGAGGCCGTGTGGTCTGACTTCATGGTAAGCATGAAGTATATATTTCTATAATACAAGTCTATAATATGGTTAATACCAATGATGTATAAATATGTTTTTCCAGGCACGGTACCGTTTGGAGAACGAGGGCAAGGTGGACTACGCCAGAGCGTTGTTCCATAAGAACGTCTGGAAGCTCGTTACGCAGTCGCTATCAAACTCAAGGATTATAGTGACGAGAGCGTACATTAAGCTGCATCCGTAAGAGGGTGAGCTAGGAGCATTCAGGAACGTGGCTCCCAGGTACTTGACGACGCAGAAGTACACAGAGGTAAATTGTAAAATATTTATTTTCAAAATGTGGAAGAAGCACAATAGGTAAAATGTCTACAACCTAATAATAAATGTATGCAGGTCGATGTAGCCTGGTTAGACGGTTGTCCGGAGGACTACCGCGCCGTGTGTGCTCTGTGGGCGAGTCAAGGGTTCCAGGAAGTTTATAGGACCCGCTGACAGAGCAGGGGGATGGATGTGAAGCACACGTTTGGTGCGGACGGCTACTTACGTCTGGCTAAACGCATGGTAAGTGGATTACTATTGTTTTTAAATATGTTTAAATTATTCATTATACTAACACATATATATTGGAGCGCGAGAGTGGTCAGAAGCCGACTCCGATTTAGGTCTGGAAGAGGAGTCACAGGGGAAGTGACCTGTCACAGACTGACCAGTTGTGTTCTCAAGCGGTGTCATAAGCGCTGGTGAGTTGTTTTGTATTTGTATTGAGCTTTCTTAAATAGTTTGATGATATTATCTTTTCATATTTATAGGCAAGGTATGGGCAGAAGGCGGAGCGGCTTCACGGTGAAGGCTTTGACTGGCAGAGCGCGTCAATCATCCCAGAAAGCCACGTATTGAACCGGAGGCGGGAAACCTCACGGACGGTGAGTTCTCTAATTTTTTTTAGTGTAAATGAATTTGAGATACAAAAAATTAATAATATTTATTCTTTTGTTGGTTCGCCATTTTCGATGGAGTTGTCGACTCAAGAGAGGCACAGAGTTGATCTTCATCGCGATAGACAAGATCGAGGTAGGCTAGCTCACTGGAGTTCTAGAGTGTCCACGAGGAGCTCCGCAGGACACAAGAGGAGCTCTGGCTAGAAAGGGAGCATCAAGCCGCGGATAAGAGGACTCGGGATGAGTATCAAGCCTCGTTCATGCTATAGATACGAGTAGCAATGTAGGTATGTACTGGTCGTTTTACTTAATATTTCTAACATATCAATGATGGTTATGTGATAATGTTTTGTGTTCATAGGCTATGGCGGCAGGACAGCCGACCGTTTTCACACAGTGGCAGCCCCCACAGGAGCCACAGGCCCCGTCTACCGGAGCAAAGGTACAAATTTACTTAAAATTTCACAACATAGCCATATTTGATAAATTTAACCAGATTTCGTAGAATATCACCAAACTTAGTCAAACATAGATAAAACTAGTTTAACTTGATCAATTCTAGGTTATAGTAAGCTAACATAGGCAAACATGCATTTTTAAACTCGTGACTTGTCTAACTACACTTATACATACAGTGCTCCGTGACCGAGTGTCACACGCCATCGCCGCAACTACCGGGAGGACGAAGGCTCGAGTACGACTTCCCGAGTTCTGGAGGTAGTAGTGCGTAGTGTGGTGTGTGTCTAGTGTTTATGAATTATTGTTATGTTTATAATATTTTGACTACCTTTGTGAGCTGGCCACCGAGTCAGGGCTGGCCTCGAAGCCTAGGCATAATTTTCTCATTTTTTAAAAAATTACCAACCTTATTTACGATGGTTTTCTGCTCACGACCGTCGTAAATAAGCTAGAATTACTTACGACGGCCTGCCCCGTCGTCAACAGTACCATGCTTGTTCACGACAGGGTCGTCGTGGATAAAGTGTAGTATTCACGACGACCGCGTCGTGAATAAATCCCCCGCGCCACGTGGTAGTCGGGGATCTTATTCGCGACGGGATTATTTAGCCGTCGCGAATAAGCTTATTTACGATGGGTGCTGTCGTTAACAGTCTTATTTACGATTAATTATCGGTGACGGCCAAAAACCGTCGTGAATCATCCTTCCACGTCGTTAATAAGTTATTAACGACGGTTTCCAACCATCATTAATTGTTTATATTGCTGTAGTGAGGGTGGCGCGAGCAGAGGCGGCAGGAGGCGAGCGAGGGAGTGGTGAGACAACATGAGGAAAGGCGGCGGGAGGCTAGCGCCGCGAGGGGGGGTGGGCAGGTGGGCGGGGGAGAGGTGAGGCGGTGGAAGGCGACCGACGCGAGGGTTTTTTTGCGCGACCTCGTCAAGCGGGGCTAGAAAAACATATGGTCCCACGTGCATTGGGCCAGGAAAATTGGTTCCCAAATGCACATTGGGGAAATTTTGACCCGAGGTTTTCTGCCCCATGGATTTGGGCGGGATTTATCTAGGATCGTGGGCTACTAAAGAAGCCCTTAAGGATTGCATTGGTTTTTTTTATGAAACTCATGTTCGTGTCTCTTTCACCTAAAGAATGAACGAGGGACATTGGAAAGAAAGATATTTCAACTCAAGATTTGTTTGTTGTTTGGGATTGTGATATGTGTGTTCACTGTAGCTGTTGGTCAAGTAGGTAAATATAACAATTCCAAATATATACAATGGATATGCACTGACACCAAATGTCTCCTATGATTCAATTTTCAAATCATGTTTATTAAAATGGATGCATAAGAAATTCTAGTTTATGACAAAAAATAGATACATAAATTTTATTATCTTAAATAAACATAAAGGGCAATAATATCATTTCACCCTCGAAACTTTTTTTCCTGAAGACGAAGATAACCTTCTAGCTAAACATCAGCACAGATGACTCAAACTATACAACAGAGTAGCTTCATCCTGAAGTTTTATAGCAGAGCTCCTTCATTATAGAGCAGATCCATGCCAAACATGCTCTTACTGATCAATTATTGATTGAAGTTGCTTCAAAAACTTACCATGTACAATGGAGTTGCCTCTTATATGCTCTCTTGAAATGTGTTACCGGCCATTTTGACCTGCACCAATGAAGGACTAACAATGGTAGCTTTGCAATTGAGATATTTTCAGAGAGCACATGCAGATTGATTTTAGTTTCTTACCCGATGAATGATCGAGGAATACCAAACTGAAGCCATGCCTTTCTTCAGAAAGGACATCGGTCAAATCAGATTACTTTTCACATTATCTATGATAAAAATAGAGAGTTGGATCCCAATGTAAGAAATAGGGTGCTGGATCATGTAAATAAATATCGTAATAATATTTAGTGGATTTTACTTAGATAAGATATACAGGAGAACGACTAGAATGCAAACAGTCATAGATGAAAGAATTGAGGTGTGCAGGTGGGAAGGTTTAAGTGTGAAAATACGCTCACCGCAAAATGTAAATCGTGTGATTTAGAAGAGATTTTTACACGATTGTATCAAATGACTGTTTGCATTCTAAACGTTCCCAATATACAGATATACAATTAATATTTTATATATTTCTTAAACCTTGAAGAACGTTTAAGAAAATCACCATGTCCGGAGGAGCCAAAACCACTTCTGAATCCGGATAACGCTCCTCTTCCTTGCCCCGGCTGTCGCTCCGCTCCCCTGCTCCAATGGCGACCACCATTTCATCTCTCGTAACGCCTCCAGCGCTCCACCGCCGCTTCCGGAGCCTCGCCTCCGCATCCACCTCATCCTGCCTCTCCTTCCGCGCCGTCGCGGCGCCGCGGTCGAAGACTCGGGCTGTGGCGCTGCTGGTGGCCGCCTCCTCGGCGGTGCTGGAGGCGCCGGCGGAGGCGGCGGCGCGGAAGCTCTACGTGGGGAACATCCCCCGTACGGTCACCAACGACGAGCTCCGAGACATGTTCGCCGCCCACGGCACCGTCGAACGGGCCGAGGTAATAACCCGCCGAGTTCCCTTCCGGTTTCCTCAATGGCTCATTCCGCCGCCCCCCAAAAATACCATATTTTGTATTTCTTGGTTCTTCATTCGCCCACTCCCGTTTCTAAAGAATTACACCAACGTGCAGTTCTATGTTGTGATACTTCGTCTAAAGGCGCAATCTATGCTTATTGCATATGAGATAGTTTAGCCCACCAAATTTTACTGAAATATCCAATCGTTTCATGTAGGTTATGTATGACAAGTACACCAACCGCAGCCGGCGGTTTGGATTTGTCACAATGAGCACTGCAGAGGAAGCTAACGCTGCCATTGAGGCTCTCAGTGGAACTGTAAGATTCCAGTGTTCACATCCTGCCACTTCTAATTCTTCGTTTGGGGCATGCTCATGAATGCAATGCCAGCAGAGCCTAACATGTCTTTGCTTGTTATGTACCAGGAGGTTGGAGGTAGAAAGATTAAAGTGAACGCGACCGAGAGCTTCTTGCCGAACATCGATCGTTCGGCTCCTGAACCAGAGCCTGTATTTGTGGATAGTCAGTACAAGGTTTATGTTGGTAATCTTGCAAAGACTGTAACGACAGAGGTTCTTAAAAACTTCTTCTCTGGAAAGGGACAGATCCTCAGCGCTACTGTCTCCCGCATTCCGGGGACTTCAAAGTCCAAAGGATACGGTTTTGTCACCTTCTCTTCAGAGGAAGAAGTTGAAGCTGCGGTTGCTACTTTTAATAATTCGGTAAGCTTATCTAGCATATTTTATATAATCTACCTTCTGTTTTCCACCACATGAAGTGCTAGTCCTTTGCAAAACAAAAGGGAAATGTAGTGTCTCCATCCGTGTCTTACCATTATGTTGAAACGTGGATAGAATCTACTTTGTAAGTGTTATCTGCACACATGAGTTAGAATAGCTTGATCTTTGCTATATTAACAAATGACATATTGGCTATGTCATATAAACACTTTATATTCTGAAAAACCCTTGATTATCCATATCCATGGTCCCTTTTTTTCTCTTGGAACTCAGTGCTTGATTAAGACAAATTAATAAGCAACAACCATGATTTCTGATGCATTATAAAAACACCATGATTTTTTATCTGAAATTTTCAATAGGAGCATGTGTCTAATATATTGTTATTCTGGTATTGAATTCTCTTTCAGGAATTGGAAGGACAACCAATTCGTGTGAATAAAGTATAGAATAGCAGAAACTTTCAGGAAACTGGAGGCAGGGGGAATATCTCGGCAAATACATGTTAACTGCGGAATACATGGTGGCTAGATCTTGATAATAAAGTGAGCAAGATCTTCAACGCAATTTTCGATCTTCAAACAATTTTTGTATGATAACAGTGTATGTGAAGTATTTACTTGTCATTGCTCATATTATTATGTGGTGCATTGTCTTTTTTACCACATTTCTATCATATTACAGCATGGCTCCTCCTTTTGTTGTCTTCAACTTTAATTGAATTTGACATCATATATGTAAGTAAAGGACAGTACACAGTGTCGAAGGTCTCGCACATTGTCAGGGTTATTTCTACATAGCCTTACTTCTGCTTTTACAGAGAGACTAGTTCAAACCTAAGATCTTAGAACATAAGGGAAGACACATTATTATTGCGTCAGGTCTGCTCTTCACATCTTAAATGTAAGTGCTTGTCGTTTCAAACCCAGATGTCCTACTTTTTATAGACTTGCCTGATGGGACGTCCTTAATTCCATTCCCTATTTTTGGGAAACTCAAGAAACTCAAATGCATCCATTGGACAGTTTTGAGTTGAAATAGTTGTGATATGAGGCTGTCAGCCTTATGGTCCTGTAGCCCAGTCATCTAAATATGGCTGCTTAGCCAGATTATATTGTGGTATCTCCATAAGTATTTTTAATGAAATGAAACTTTCTGTGCAACAGGGTGTATTTATTGTTTTTCATTCTGGAAGAATTATTATATGCTCCTTCATAAAATTGAATCATTAAAAAAGGTAACTTGATTATTGAGGTACCTGCAACATAATATGGCCTAAATCCTGTACATGGTTTCATTTAATGAAGGGGAATGGAAGAAACGAGCCTAACATTTGTTTACAATAGATAAAAACGATTGAGGAAAAATATCAGAAAGCAAAGGTTTCATGTCTAAGTGTCCCAATCGAAGAAGTTTCTCATAATGTGCAATATCCGAGAAGAAAACAAACACATTGGTGTCCCATTATGTCAATACACAAGACGCTACCATTTCATTTGCAGCTGCAATTGGTGTTGATTTTGTCAATCTTTTGAGATCAATCTTCTTTCTGGAATGCGAGTATGACAAAATGGATACAACACTTAATATTTGAAATCCTGAACCAAACTTGAGTGGCCTATATTTCCGTGAAGCAACACAGACAAGTAGACGAATCAAAACATACAACAGAAAATTAGGTACATGGATAAAAAGGATGTTTCAAACAGAAATATGCGCAGATTTGTCAAAATACTTCCTATACATTACACAGAGCCTAACTTTCTTTCAGCCTGAAAACATCTCACTGAGTACACTTACTCATACAGTCAACCTGCAAGAAATGGAAATACATCACATTAATTCGCATTCAACCCAGAACTTCCAATGGCAGGAAAGTTATCCGGATCCTATTTCCCAATGGATAAGGCCCTCAATCTTTATGAAAATCAAAACTTGAATATGTACTCTGCTTACATGCTGTACAGGCATTGGGCTAGCTCGTTGTTAGTACTCACTTCATCATTTCATTTTATTTTTTGCAGTTACCGTCAAATAGTATTTACCCTAGAGACTTTGACATCCAGGAAGATTTCAGGGAATTGAAAGATGTCGCTAAAACAAAATAAATGGACTAAAATACATCTGAAATAGCATTCTGCAGCTCGCTTTTTCCAACGGATTCAAATGTTCGTGCAAGTTCAGCACAACTTATATGTTTTTTTTTTGGAGGAAACAATGTGCGCCAACCGCCAACTGATGGTCTGTGAACAGCACAAAAGGTCTTTTTCCAGCTTATTGGTTTGATAACTGGCTTCACTTTTTGAAGATGTGATACATGCAATGTTTTGGAAGCCTTCTCTCTCCAGTGCATCTGCGCCGCTGCTGACCTTCAGCAGATGAGGAAAAAGCAATTGAGTAATTGATGTCAGCGTTATGAATAAGAGTGTTGTATTGATATGAGGGCAAAGAGCCCTAATATATAGAGTACAAAGAGATACAATTATGGAAGTAAGAAATACAATTATGGAAGAAAAACATATCCTTCTATATCTACCACCTCCCCTCAAACTCAAGGTACATCATGAACACCGAGTTTGGAGAGAAAAAATCTACGTTGAACCCGAGTTTGTGCCTTCGTGAAAAAATCAGCCAGTTGGAGCTCTGAAGGCACATACTGAAGATCAACAACACCATCTTGTACCTGTGCTCGTGTATAAGAAGCATCAACACCAATATGTTTGGTAAGCTCATGCTTGACTGGACCACGAGCAATGTTGATAGCACCTGTACTGTCAGACAAAAGAGGAGTCGGCATAGAAACAGAAACACCGAAATCCTCAAGAAACCACCGTAACCATGTAACTTCTGCAGTCACAAGAGCCATAGAACGCAACTCAGCCTCTGCACTCGAACAAGAAACTGTTACCTGCTTCTTAGTCTTCCAAGCAATGAGGGAACCACCAAGAAAAACACAATAAGCAGAAATAGATCGACGATCAGAGGAATCATTAGCCCAAGTGACATCACAATACGCCTGGAGCTGTAAGGAGCTAGAGCGTGGAAAGAACAAGCGTCTAGATATAGTCCCACGAAGATAACCCAAGACACGAAGCAAGTGACTGTAGTGAATCTGAGTTGGAGCAGAAACAAACTGACTCATAATGTGAACGGAGTATGAAATGTCAGGACGAGTGACACCGAGATAGACTAGACTCCCTACAATATGACGATAACGAGTAGGATCATCAAGCGGCTCACTATCAGTGGGTCGAAGGTGAACGTTGAGCTTCATAGGAGTCTCAATAGTGCGGTGATCAGTAAGAGAAGCCCGATCAAGAAGACCCTGAATGTACTTTTATTGAGACAAATGGATTCCCTCAGAGGTAGAGGAAACCTCAATCCCAAGAAAGTAACGAAGAGGACCAAGATCTGACATAAGAAAATAATCACTAAGGCGAGCCTTCACGAAGGCCATGTACTCAAGATCATCTCCAATGATGATCATATCATCAACATAAAGAAGAAGAAGAGTACGACCACGAGACGAGATATGCACAAAGAGTGCAGGATCATGAGCACTGGCAGAAAAGCCAGCAGTAGTGATCACTGACACAAACCGTTGAAACCAAGCACGAGGAGCTTGCTTGAGGCCATAAAGGGAGCGACGAAGACGACAAACCATACCCTCAGTAACAAAATACCCAGGTGGTGACATCATATAAACCTCCTCACTAAGCTCACCATTACGAAATGCATTCTTCACATCAAACTGAGAGATGGACCACTCACGAACAGAGGCCACAACAAGAAGAGTACGAACAGTGTTCATGTGAGCAACAGGAGCAAAAGTCTCATCATATTCACGACCATGTTCCTGCTGGAAACCACAGGCGACTAAACGAGCTTTATATCGCTCAAGGGAACCATCGGAGCGGGTCTTAACCTTATAAACCCACTTACAGGTAATAGGACTAACACGTGGGGGACAGGGCACAAGCTCCCACGTGCCAGTGCGCTCAAGAGCAGCAATCTCCTCAGCCATCGCATGTTGCTATTCTGGATGAAGAATAGCATCACGATACGTAGTCAGCTCATAAAGAACGGTAGCAACACTAGAAGGAGAGTACCGCTCAGGAGGCCGACAAGTGCGATGACCACGTTCAAGAGGCTGCTCAGGAGAAGGGTCATCAGAAAGAGGTGACTCCTCAGCAGAAGAGGATACACTAGGAGACACAGACTCGACTGGAGTAGATGGGTCATCAGAAGAAGATGACTCTAGTAGAGTAGATGGCTCATCAGAGGAAGGTGTCACATACGAATAAGGCACAACTCGTCGAGTATAAACCTGTGTCACGGGAGGCTTCGTAGTATAATCGGGAACCAAAGAAGAAGGCTCCGAAGAAGACACCGTGGAGAGAGGCACTGAGCGTGAAGGAGGCATACTAGCAGCTGGGGTATCAGGAAAAAAATAAGAATAAAATAGGATCGACGATAGATACAGAAGAGGTGTCTAAAGAAGGACGGGGATAGAAAGGACGTGTCTCATCAAAGACAACATCTCGTGAAGTCCTCATCCGTCGTCCAACCGGATCCCAACAACGACACCCTTTATGCTCAGCACTGTATCCCAGAAAAACACACTCGACTGACTGAGCAGTGAGCTTAAAGCGCTCACGAGACGCGAGCAACACATAGCACACACAACCAAAAAAGACGAAGGCTGGCATAGTCAGGCGTCTTGCCAGTGAGACGCTGAAAAGGAATCTCTCCTTGAAGAGCAGTCGAGGCTGAATGTTAATCAAATAAGTGGCAGTAGAAATAGCCTCGACCCAGAAATGAGGGGGAACAACAGAAGCGAGTAGAAGAGCACGAGCAGTCTCAAGGAGATGACGATGCTTGCGCTCAGCAACACCATTCTGAGCACGAGCGCTAGGACAAGAAAATTGAGCAAGAGTACCTTGCTAAAAAAGAACCTGATGAAAAGCATCAGACAGATACTCACCAGTAGAATCAGCACAAAAAACACGAATAAACGTGTCAAACTGGGTGCGAATCATAGCCGAGAAAGTTTTATAGATAGATAAAACCTCACTACGCTGTTTCATAAAGTAAACCCATGTGTGGCGAGAAAAATCATCTATAAAAATGATATAATATTTATGTCCTCCTTTAGAAACAAAAGGAGCAGGACCCCATACATCTGAGTGAACAAGATCAAAAGGACGTTCGGACACTGACTCACTGAAATGATAAGGGAGCTGAGTCTGCTCCCCTAATCGACAACCTTGACACTGAGATAAAGACTCTGAACCTGAGACAGATCCTAAAAGACCTCGACGAACTAAAATAGAAAGACGAGAGCCACAAAGATGACCTAACCGATGATGCCACTGAGCGAATGACGAAGTGGATGAAGTAGCAAGGACAGAGCCATCAAGACTGGCAGGCGCAACGGAAGGAAGATGAAGCCAGTCAAGTTTCCAAATACGTTGGGAATCACGACAACGAGGGCCAGTACCAACCAGGCGACCCGTGCGACGATCCTGAATATAACAAAGATCAGAACCAAGAATCATGTGGCAGTCTTGATCAGTGAGCTGGCCAACGGATATGAGTTGCATGGTTAGACCAGGAACATAGGAAACATCGGGAACATTAAAAGACTGAGATAAAAGAGTGCCCTGTCCAACAACAGAAAGGGGAGAACCATCAACAGTATGAACAGTGAGAGAATGAGAGGAAGGGCTGAAAGAAGACAAACCGGTACGATAAGGAGTCATATGGAACGAAGCACCGAAATCAAGGATCCATGGACAAGTACCTGGAGCAGAAGTGGAAGGTGGTCCCTCAGTGGAAGACTGAGAAGCAACAACAGTACCAGAAGGTGCAGAAGACCGAGTCACAGAACCAGCAGCTCCTAAAGGTGTAGAGGCAGCAAGGCGACGAAGCAGCATGAGCAACTAGTCATCTGTAGTAGCAGAACTCCCCTGAGAGCCTCCAGTACCAACACTACCAGCACCCTTGTCACAACGGTTTTTCCAAAGAACAACCAAGTGAATATCACATGTATGCCGGGATCATTTTCTCATACATGTGATGACAAATAGTGAAGCATCATTTATTACAAGCCAGGTGTCGAATATAAATAAGTCTTACATAGCAAATGTCTCGATGGACAATAATAAGTTCATCACAAGTAAATAAACTAGCAGCGGAATATTATTCTTGAGGGCTCCATCACAGGCGTTGCCCGAGGTCTCCATGAACCTAGAAACCTTCTTCGGGTCCAAAGTCTTGGTCATTATACACCACCTCATTATCTTGACCTGAGCAGCAATATAAACCAACAAAATATGCAAGGTTGAGTACTGATGGTACTCAGCAAGTGTGGGAAAGTTATGTCATGCATGGCTAGAACAAGGGGAGGTTGAACTCATGGTTAAAGCACTACGCAATTAATACCTACCACCTTAGCTTATTAAGCACCTACATTACTACACAGGTGAAATGGTCCCAATCTCCCATCCCATCATCATAACCAAATAACCATAACATCATTTTCAAATGTTAAGTTCCCCGCTTAACATCCACAACTTCCAAAAACCATCACTCCTCTAATCATGAATAAGTCCAAGCCGCTATTGACCGTGAGCACGGCTGTCATGACAGTTTTGACTCTGCAGAGTTTGCACCACTGTACCCACATGTAGTGATTTCATCCCCCGTTGCCGGGTGGACTAAAAGAACCTCCATTATGCCAGTGGCTACGAACCACATTCACACTTCCCAGGTGTGTAGCCAGGAGATCACTACGAAGCCTTTACAAAGGGATTCCCGACGAGCGTGGGCCCACTGAGGTTTGACCCCTAACAGCATACAAGAGGCTCCAACCCCACTGCAGTGGCCCCCTCTTGAGCCTTGCGGTTCATATGGTAGTCTAGCTGACACCTATTCCCCACACCATCCAACACACCCATACTACGCCGGGGATACACCTAATTAATTGGCCAAGCTGCCCCATCTCAGCATGTGGTTGGCACGGTAAAGCCAGGTTACATGCTCCATGAACCGGTCCTTAGGATCCAGGCAAGTACTAAACACAAACCCGAGTCTCGTGCACCCAGCACCAACCAAAACATCCAACTTGCCTTGATCCCTACCTCTACATAACTCACAATATCTCATTCAAGAGTATGGTAAATAAACTGATGATCTCATATCCCAAATATCCCATTCTAAGCATGGCTAAGCATATGCATAATAATAAATGACATGATAAAATGAATCCCAACCCAAGCTACAAGGAAACAAGGTAATGTAATTCTAGGGAAACTTCCTAGCATGGGTTTCATATTTCATTTGACAATGCAAATAATTCTATCTACACATCCTAGCATAGGATCAAAGTGGTCAAGGACACTTGCCTCCTTCCTGCTGCTCTTGGAATGGGTAGTCCTGATCTTGGAAAGGGATAACTTGCTCTTGAGCAGGTTCTACATCATACCATCACACATAGCAAAAGAAAAACAACAATCCATAAGACATAGTTCACACTTCCACTTCATACAAACCACACATTCATATCTATGAAAGTCATTCACCATTATATGTGCTGTGGTTACTCTATGTGTGTTAATTTGTGGCTTGCATGCACTTTTAATCATGTGTATATGATTCCTACTTTTGTGTTCACATTTATACTTACATACTATATATATGAGTTTCCAATTCAAATAAATTCCTTATATTCAACTACTACACCTTTTTGCTACCAAGTATGCATGAAAGGTATTTTTCTTCTCCATACGTGTCTTCAGAATTTCTACCAAACCTAAACTGAATTCTTTGGATTTTAGAAACTCCATTTATCATTTACTAGTTGCTATATTTTCAGATTTATTTTCCTATGCATAAATGTGTACTTTATTATGAAAATAGTAAGACACATCATCTAAACAGAATAGGTTCTGGTCCTAAATAATTTAATAACATATTTTGACCTTTGCCTCTGATGTAAACTATTTCACAATTATTTTCCCTATTTTCTAGAACTATTCTTTACTTAAAAATGTGTCCCTAAATGTGAATAATAAATTAAACAGATTCAATTCAGTCCAAAATATGTTTTTATCTCACTCCAAAGTTTCCTAAATACTGAGAAAGTCTTTAATTTAATTTTGACAATATGTTTGTCCCACTTTTTAATTTTTAAACACTAGCCACATATTCAATTTCCTAAATTAAATACTAAACAGGGCTAAAAAGGTAAACTCACCCCACTACAGGGTCTATAATATTATTTTCAGAATTTCCAGGGGTCTAGCTACACTTATCAGAGGAGTTTTTCCTAATTTTTATTAAGTCCAGGGGCTAAAACTGATTTTAAATGAATTTACATGATTTTCTGAAGTTCCAGGGGCTAAATCAGAAGTTTCCGGGGCTAGCTCTTATTTCCCGAGAACCCCAGGGGGTAGCACGTAAGATTTCCAGTCTTTATAACGCGGGGCTGACGTGGACCGTCTGATTTTAAACCGACGGCTGAGATTATAACGTCGAACCGGTACGCGGGGATTTAAACCCTACCGTGCGATTTAAAATAAACGGCGCACAAGCGGCCATGTCGCTCTGATCGAGCGCGGGCGGCGCTGCCGGCGGCGCACGGCGGCGGGAAGCGGCGATTTCGCCGGAGACTTTCGGATCTTCGAGAATTCTTCCTAGAACTGTGATTTTATGGCATAGATCTGTAGAGGGGAGGTCGGGGATCTCACCTCGGGGGTTTTCTTGAGCTCGGAGGTCCTGGAAGGTGATCGGTGACGAGGTCCGAGTTGAATTCACGGCGAGGCTCGTCGGCGCTGTGTTTACACCGCAAGTCACCGAGTTTTCTGCACCTGCAAGGTTCCCCGGGGGCGGTGGATCAAGACTAGCGAGTTAGATCGGAATTTCCGAGCTTAGATCGACCAGAATTCGCCGGAGAAGTCTCGGTTCTCACCGGAGGAAAATCGGCGGATCGCGGGGGAAAAACAGAACGAGGCCGGGGTTTTTATAGACGGGGGAGGGCGCCGGGGTGGTTTAGATCGAGTTTGCGTCGCCCCCGAACGGAATTCGGCTGGGATACGCGAGAATTCCCGATCGGTTTCGATTCGGGTGAGAGAGTCCGGCGCTAGCGCGAGGTAGACGATGAACTGGCGGGCCCCGCCTGTCAGTGGGAGGAAGCGGCGCGCGCGGCTGCGGGCTGGCGCGGGCGCTGGTTTGGCCGGCTGGTGGGTTTCGGCCCACTAGCCGGTTTTTTTCTGTTTTCTGTTTTTCTTTTTCTATTTCTTTTCTGATTTGAGTTTAATTTGAATTCAAGTTTGAATTTGAATTTTTGCAAAACATGCAACACGTTCAAAAAAATTTAAATTCCCCTCTTAACATGATTTAGGGTCTTAACAATATTTTTGGGGTGTTACAGCTCTACCCCCCTTAAAAGAAATCTCGTCCTCGAGATTGGTGGTTCTAAGAAAACAATTCCGGAAATTGTGCCTTGAGCTCATCTTCCCGCTCCGAGGTGGCTTCCTCTTCTGAGTGATGCTTCCACTGCACCTTGCACATCCGGATTCTTTTATTTCTGGTGAGGCGTTCCATTGTCTCCAAAATCTTGTATGGTTGCTCGACATAAGACAAATACTCAGCTACGTTCACTTCATTCATGGGTAACACCTCTTCAGGCGTCCTCAGGCATTTCTTGAGTTGTGACACATGGAATACATCGTGCACATCCGATAGACGAGCCGGTAATTCTAGTTGATACGCCACTTCGCCTTTCCTCTCCAAAACTTGAAAGGGTTCGATGTATCGAGGTGACAACTTCCCTTTCACCTTGAACCGGCGAAGTCCTCTGATAGGGGACACCTTGAGATAAACATAGTCTCCCACATTGAAAACGAGCTCTCTTCTTCGTACATCAGCATAACTCTTTTGGCGTGTCTGTGCTATCCTCAAATTGTTGCGAATTTCCCTTACCTTCGCCTCGGCTTCTTGTAGTACTTCTGGACCAAACACTTTACTTTCCCCCGTTTGGTTCCAAAATAGGGGAGTTCTGCACTTCCTCCCGTACAAAGCTTCAAACGGTGACATCTTCATACTAGCTTGATAGCTGTTGTTATAGGAAAACTCCGCATACGGTAACTTCTTGTCCCAACTCCTATTGTTTTTGAGTGCACATGCCCTCAGCATATCTTCAAGGATCTGATTGGTTCTCTCCGTCTGCCCGTCAGTTTGGGGATGATAGGAAGAGCTGAAATTCAGATGGGTTCCCATGGTTTCGTGCAACTTCTGCCAGAACCTTGAGGTGAACTGTGTCCCTCGATCCGACACTATCTTCTTTGGCACTCCATGGTAACACACGATCCTTGACATGTACAACTCTGCCAATTTGGATCCGCTGTAGCTTTCCTTCACGGGGATGAAGTGAGCTACCTTGGTTAGCCTATCAATGATGACCCATATCGAATCGTACCCTGATTGGGTCCTAGGCAATCCCACGATGAAATCTATGCTGATTTCTTCCCATTTCCATTCAGGCACTTTGAGTGGTTGCAATAATCCTGCGGGTCGTTGATGTTCTGCTTTCACCAACTGACATGTGTCACATAGGGCAACATGTTCCGTGACATCTCGCTTCATGCCATACCACCAATACCTGCTCTTGAGGTCCTGGTACATCTTTGTACTCCCAGGATGAATGGAATAGTCAGAATCATGAGCCTCCTTCAAAATCAATTCACGGATTTCCTTTACTTCTGGCACACAGATTCTTTTCCTGTGCCACACCGTTCCTTGTTCATCCTCTCTAAAACCAGGAGCTTTATTTTCCTTGATGAGTTGTCTGATCTCTTGTATCTTCTCGTCATTCTTTTGACCCTCGCGTATGTCTCGCTCGAGTGTGGAATCCACTTCCATGGCGATGGCTTCACCACTATTTACCAGGCATAGATTGAGCCTTATAACCTCGTCCTTCAATTCTGCAGGAATGTCCTTCAAGCTCAACTTATTCACCTGCACTTTCCGACTCAAAGCATCGGCCATGACGTTTGCTTTCCCAGGATGATAGTTGATGCCTACATCAAAGTCATTGATTAGCTCTAACCATCTCCTTTGTCTGAGGTTGAGATCTGGCTGTGTGAAAATGTACTTCAAACTCTTATGATCCGTATATATCTCTGTCCTCTTCCCCATCAAATAGTGTCGCCAAATTTTCAACGCGTGTACCACTGCGGCTAGTTCTAGGTCATGTGTAGGATAGTTTTTCTCGTGCTTCCGAAGCTGCCAGGATGCATAAGCCACGACATGCCCAAAATAATATCGATCCCTTTGGAATCTATCACTATGAGGTTGGCTGTAAACACTACCCCATTAATGTCTAGATTCACCTTGGGACACACTTGTCTTGTCGTTATTTCTCCACCTGGAGAGTTTACTGCTAGCATATAATTCATTTGTGTTGTTGCTAGGTCATGTTTCTTAACAAACCCTTTAGCGATGAACGAGTGGGTAGCACCAGAATCAAACAGCAGGGTTGCAAGGTGTAAATTGGCAGGAAACTTACCAACTACCACGTCGGGTGCCTCTTGCGCTTCCTCCATAGTGACGTGGTTCACCCGTCCTCGCATCACATTCTGCTGTTGTGGCTGTGCGGGCTTCTTCTTTGGGCATTTGTGGGCGTAGTGCCCCACTTCACCGCAGCTAAAACATTGCACCCCAACCTTAGGTGCCTGGCCTTTGTTGTCTTGGGGTTGGTTTGGGGGTCCTTGTACTGCTGGTCGAGGTGGATATGCAGGGCGAGGCTGCTGTACAAACTGACGTTGTGGCTGTGCTGGTGCTGCCGGAGGCCTGTAGTTCGGGTTGTACCCTCTTGGTGCTGAGTAGGGTACCGCAGCACGGTTCGTCTGCCCTGCTAGTTGCTGCATCAGACGGGGGCGGGTGTTGCTACCCGAGGCTTAATGTGACCAACCGGCCTTCCTCTTATTCTCATTTTCCAAGGCCTTTAGCTTCCTTTCTACCACAAATGCTCTGTCCACCATCTTTTGGAAGCTGTCATACTCATTTGAGGATATTGCACACTGCATCTCCGCGGTAAGTCCCTCCACGAAACAATCTTGTTTCTGCTCATCTGTCTCTATGTCCCGTGGGGCATAACGGGATAGTTGAGTAAATTTAGTGAGGTATTCCCTCACCGTCATGTTTCCCTGCTGCAGTCCCAAAAACTCCTTCCTCTTGTTTTTGAGTTCACCTCTTGGGATGTAATGGTTGCGGAAGCTACGCTTGAACTCTTCCCAAGTGATGTTCTCAGGGTCATGATGGGCAGCCACGTAGGCGGTCCACCAATCAGCAGCAGGTCCATGCAATTGATGAGAGGCAAACAACACTCTCTCATACCCTTGGCACTGTATGATCCTCATCTTGCTTTCAATGGTCTTTAGCCAATCATCTGCCTCCAGAGGTTCAGCAGCACTTGCAAACTTTGGAGGTTGAGTTCCTAGAAACTCACTCAACCTTGGTTGGCGTGGTGCAGCTTGTGGAGGTGGAACTTGATGCAAGTTGGCCATCACTTGAGTCAAGTTCTAGATGAGCTGATTCTGATTCTCCAGCATTTGGTGGAGGGGATCAACTCCTTCACGGCGACCACCCCGGTCCTGGCCTCCAGAAAGATGAGGGTTGCATGCCTCATCGTTGTTGTTGGCGGGGTTGGCAGCACATCCTTTTCCTCTTCCGGCCATCTGGTAGAATCAACCAATGTTAATTTGAAAGCATTTAGTATTATCTTACTACTTTCTCTTGTTTGTACTTTGAAGTGTTGAGGCTTGGTTATATTTTTTTGAGGGTTCATTTCTCACACAAAAATAAATGCAATATTATTTCATGTGGGTTCACACACAAAAGCAAAACAATCTAAAGACGAGGCTGTGGACAATTGCTCATGGCTTCCACAACTCACGTCACATACCAAGCATTAACACACCATTAACTTAACGTAACGACTCGACTATTCGACATCTTGCTAACTAAGGGAAGGATTCTACACTACTCGTTTTCTTGAGCTGGCTCCTCGGGATCTTCCTCATCATTTCGGTTGCCTTCTGACTCTGCTTTGGGTGGGGGAGGCTGCTGGTGGAGATGTGCGACGATGCCTGATTGCTCGGCGATCCGGGGAGTCAGGAGTCCATGTATCATTCACGGTGACACACAATTCATTCCCATCTCCTCTTTCTCTCGCCCTTAAGCAGGCTCGCAGCAACGCCTCCGCTTCAGGGTGTCCCGGACATCCTGAAGCTCTTGTTGACACTCTTGCAGTCGAGTGCTGAGCATAGAAGCATCCTCCAGGCACAAGTCCATGTGCTCATGAGAATTCCCTTGCTGCACCGGCTGGTACATGTATTCCGTGGTACCAATCTCACGCTGGAGGACATACATGCACTCAGTTTTGTCCAAGTGGCGACGATAGATGTGACCCTGGCAAATGATGGCCTCCCAGGTGACATCTTTCTCCGCATCGACCTGTGTCGCTCTACAAGCTGGAGAGTGGTGAATCTTAAGCAACCGATTTTCGTGTATAATCCTCATCTCTGAACTCCATTCTTCCCTCTTCTGACGGATGGTCCTGGTGGAGTTATAGTGGATGATTAGCTTGCCCGTATTGCCGGCGGCTTCGAGCATACGCCGAAGACGGCGCAATAAGCCTCCTACTGCCAATCCGTAGGAAAGGTACGTCACCGGACGACTCTCCTCTCTCTCGGCAAGGGCAACTACGGGAACTCTCCCTCCTGTGGACTTGCGAGCGGTGCGAATCATGCGAACCATCTAAAACAAAAAGAATTTAAAATTAGGTTAGATAAACTCTCAAACAAAAATCCTATTTTGAATGAAAGTTGGGGTAAGATGAAGAAAGTGACTCATTAAATAACACTTTTCAACACACACCTTGAAAAAAATAGTTTTTAAGAAAGTAGGGCCCTTAAATATGTCCATTTCTACCTAGGTCCACGTTCCTACGGGCAACCTTGGCTCTGATACCACTTCTGTCACACCCGGTTTTTCCAAAGAACAACCAAGTGAATATCACATGTATGCCAGGATCATTTTCTCATACATGTGATGACAAATAGTGAAGCATCATTTATTACAAGCCAGGTGTCGAATATAAATAAGTCTTACATAACAAATGTCTCGATGGACAATAATAAGTTCATCACAAGTAAATAAACTAGCAGCGGAATATTATTCTTGAGGGCTCCATCACAGGCGTTGCCCGGGGTCTCCATGAACCTAGAAACCTTCTTCGGGTCCAAAGTCTTGGTCATTATACACCACCTCATTATCTTGACCTGAGCAGCAATATAAACCAACAAAATATGCAAGGTTGAGTACCGATGGTACTCAGCAAGTGTGGGAAAGTTATGTCATGCATGGCTAGAACAAGGGGAGGTTGAACTCATGGTTAAAGCACTACGCAATTAATACCTACCACCTTAGCTTATTAAGCACCTACATTACTACACAGGTGAAATGGTCCCAATCTCCCATCCCATCATCATAACCAAATAACCATAACATCATTTTCAAATGTTAATCTCCCCGCTTAACATCCACAACTTCCAAAAACCATCACTCCTCTAATCATGAATAAGTCCAAGCCGCTCTTGACCGTGAGCACGACTGTCATGACAGTTTTGACTCTGCAGAGTTTGCACCACTGTACCCACATATCGTGATTTCATCCCCCGTTGCCAGGTGGACTAAAAGAACCTCCATTATGCCAGTGGCTACGAACCACATTCACACTTCCCAGGTGTGTAGCCAGGAGATCACTACGAAGCCTTTACAAAGGGATTCCCGACGAGCGTGGGCCCACTGAGGTTTCACCCCTAACAGCATACAAGAGGCTCCAACCCCACAGCAGTGGCCCCCTCTTGAGCCTTGCGGTTCATATGGTAGTCCAGCTGACACCTATTCCCCGCACCATCCAACACACCCATACTACGCCGGGGATACACCTAATTAATTGGCCAAGCTGCCCCATCTCAGCATGTGGTTGGCACGGTAAAGCCAGGTTACATGCTCCATGAACCGGTCCTTAGGATCCAGGCAAGTACTAAACACAAACCCGAGTCTCGTGCACCCAGCACCAACCAAAACATCCAACTTGCCTTGATCCCTACCTCTACATAACTCACAATATCTCATTCAAGAGTATGGTAAAATAAACCGATGATCTCATATCCCAAATATCCCATTCTAAGCATGGCTAAGCATATGCATAATAATAAATGACATGATAAAATGAATCCCAACCCAAGCTACAAGGAAACAAGGTAATGCAATTATAGGGAAACTTCCTAGCATGGGTTTCATATTTCATTTGACAATGCAAATAATTCTATCTACACATCCTAGCATAGGATCAAAGTGGTCAAGGACACTTGCCTCCTTCCTGCTGCTCTTGGAATGGGTAGTCCTGATCTTGGAAAGGGATAACTTGCTCTTGAGCAGGTTCTACATCATACCATCACACATAGCAAAAGAAAAACAACAATCCATAAGACATAGTTCACACTTCCACTTCATACAAACCACACATTCATATCTATGAAAGTCATTCACCATTATATGTGTTGTGGTTACTCTATGTGTGTTGATTTGTGGCTTGCATGCACTTTTAATCATGTGTATATGATTCCTACTTTTGTGTTCACATTTATACTTACATACTATATATATGAGTTTCCAATTCAAATAAATTCCTTATATTCAACTACTACACCTTTTTGCTACCAAGTATGCATGAAAGGTATTTTTCTTCTCCATATGTGTCTTCAGAATTTCTACCAACCCTAAACTGAATTCTTTGGATTTTAGAAACTCCATTTATCATTTACTAGTTGCTATATTTTCAGATTTATTTTCCTATGCATAAATGTGTACTTTATTATGAAAATAGTAAGACACATCATCTAAACAGAATAGGTTCTGGTTCTAAATAATTTAATAACATATTTTGACCTTTGCCTCTGATGTAAACTATTTCACAATTATTTTCCCTATTTTCTAGAACTATTCTTTACTTAAAAATGTGTCCCTAAATATGAATAATAAATTAAACAGATTCAATTCAGCCCAAAATATGTTTTTATCTCACTCCAAAGTTTCCTAAATACTGAGAAAGTCTTTAATTTAATTTTGACAATATGTTTGTCCCACTTTTTAATTTTTAAACACTAGCCACATATTCAATTTCCTAAATTAAATACTAAACAGGGTTAAAAATGTAAACTCACCCCACTACAGGGTCTATAATATTATTTTTAGAATTTCCAGGGGTCTAGCTACACTTATGAGAGGAGTTTTTCCTAATTTTTATTAAGTCCAGGGGCTAAAACTGATTTTTAAATGAATTTACATGATTTTCTGAAGTTCCAGGGGCTAGATCAGAAGTTTCCGGGGCTAGCTCTTATTTCCCGAGAACCCCAGGGGGTAGCACGTAAGATTTCCAGTCTTTATAACGCGGGGCTGACGTGGACCGTCTGATTTTAAACCGATGGCTGAGATTATAACGTCGAACCGGTACGCGGGATTTAAAGCCTACCGTGCGATTTAAAATAAACGGCGCACAAGCGGCCACGTCGCTGTGATCGAGCGCGGGCGGCGCTGCCGGCGGCGCACGGTGGCGGGAAGCGGCGATCTCGCCGGAGGCTTTCGGATCTTCGAGAATTCTTCCTAGAACTGTGATTTTATGGCATAGATCGGTAGAGGGGAGGTCGGGGATCTCACCTCGGGGGTTTTCTTGAGCTCGGAGGTCCTGGAAGGTGATCGGCGACGAGGTCCGAGTTGAATTCACGGCGAGGCTCGTCGGCGCTGTGTTTACACCGCAAGTCACCGAGTTTTCTGCACCTGCAAGGTTCCCCGGGGGCGGTGGATCAAGACTAGCGAGTTAGATCGGAATTTCCGAGCTTAGATCGGCCAGAATTCCCCGGAGAAGTCTCGGTTCTCACCGGAGGAAAATCGGCGGATCGCGGGGGAAAAACAGAACGAGGCCAGGGTTTTTATAGACGGGGGAGGGCGGCGGGGTGGTTTAGATCGAGTTTGTGTCGCCCCCGAACGGAATTCGGCTGGGATACGCGAGAATTCCCGATCGGTTTCGATTCGGGTGAGAGAGTCCGGCGCTGGCGCGAGGTAGACGATGAACTGGCAGGCCCCGCCTGTCAGTGGGAGGAAGCGGCGCGCGCGGCTGCGGGCTGGCGCGGGCGCTGGTTGGGCCGGCTGGTGAGTTTCGGCCCACTGGCCGGTTTTTTCTGTTTTCTCTTTTTCTTTTTCTATTTCTTTTCTGATTTGAGTTTAATTTGAATTCCAGTTTGAATTTGAATTTTTGCAAAACATGCAACACGTCCAAAAATTTTTAAATTCCCCTCTTAACATGATTTAGGGTCTTAACAATATTTTTGGGATGTTACAACCCTATGAAGAACGGCGAGCCTGAACTTTCCTCTTCCTGAAGCAATACACCTCCACATGCCCATCTTTACCGCAATAGTTACTATTAAGACTTCCACGCCCTCCAGGTGCAGGAGGGACAACCGAAGAAGGTATCATCGGTGGAGGAGCAATCTATTGAGAAGTCGAAGAACGAGCAGCCAAAACTGAGGAGGAGTCCTGTAGGATCGAAGAGCACGTGAAAAGCTACCAGATGGAGGGGGGGTGAATGGTAGATTAAAACTTTTCGTAGCGGAAACAACAAAAACCCCTCAGTAAAAAATCAATCGGTTAAAGAAACCGTGTGTGCAAGTGTTTTCAAACGTGTTCAACCATGACAAATCAAGTAGAGAGGTAGAGAATCAAGTCACGGATCTAATTCAACAAGAATCACTTGAAAACACGAAGTAAAACTTGAGATACGATCAAAACATTAAACGAAGATCAATCTGTTCTACCCGATATAAAACAGATCTGCAACGGTGCAAAGAAACTCGTGTATCTCAAAAACTACAGATCCGAAGCTCGTGAAAATTTCACAGATGATAGATAATTGAGTTGTGAAGACAATCAAAAAGAATCACGTCAATCGGATCTATAAAACTCGAGTTATGAATGAAACACCGAAGCAACATCGGTCTGTCCAGAAACTCGGCGAGAAAGACTTGACGAAAAATAAGTCGGACGAACAAGGCACAAAAGCTCCTCGAAACTATGAAATTTATTTAATAGAAACACAAGAGGAACAGCCCAAAGTTCTCTACCCACGAGAGCTCTGGCCTCTCTTGATTTTATAGCCAGCCCTCAGGCTAAACAATCCAATCTGGGACTCCTACTCCTAATTGGACTCGTATCCTAACTTACCATAACTGCTCATGACTCTCCTATTCGCAGATAGAAGCAATCGTGAGACTTCCAAACACCTTAGGAACGTCCTAAACATTCCTAAAACAACTCAAATTCGTGACCCACACGAAATCCTATCATAACCAACTCAAAACTTTCCATATTTAAGTCAAACACGACTCAGCCGCAGCCTGAGTCCATAACCTAGTCGGTTGGACCTTTCCGACCAATTCTTTACGTCCACATCTCTTCATCACGCCTTGGAATAGTGTTGCCACGTCCATGCACTCCTTGCACACGTGCAAACACCTTCCAACGACGTACACGCAACCTTCATATGCACTGCCCTTGATCCAAACATGCTGCGCGACCTCCCGATCAACTCAACCACAGCTCCTCCCGAACTTGGTTGTTGGAACCTCATCTCCTCCCTGAGACTAGTCCAAGGATCCCGTCACCAGCCATGTCTTGAACTCAAGCAACACCTGCACATGAATAAACAACCAATTCTTCCGAGCACAAGTTCTCGACTTGACTCACGTTAGTTCGAAAACCACAACACCTTACATGAGCACGTCACATAAGCATGTTGCAAACCATATCAAATGATAACAGCCATAACCACCAAAACATACCAAAAACTTAGCAAATTAATACTAAGCAAACCTTCCCATAAAGCAAGTTTGAAACATTGCGAGTTAAAAGCAAAAACAAGACGTTGCAGTTCTACGAGTTGAACTTCACGGGAGCTCCCTGAAAACAAGCTCCGGACCTCACAGAAGCTCTCCGGACCTTGCAAGAGCTCTCCAGACCTTGCGTTGGACCTTGCCAACACTTGGCGGACCTAACAAAGAACTTGTCGGACCTTGCCACAGAAGAATGTTTTGGCAATATTCAAAACTTTGAATGTTAATGCTAACTTTTATCCTAATTGCAATGTATTCAGCACACATAGGTCTCACAATCTCCCCCTTGATGAATGCATTGGCAACACCAATTAAAATTCGAACATTGGCTTATGAAAAGTTTTGAAAAGCTTTGAAAACTCATTTCTCCCCCTTTATTAATTTCTCCCCATTTTTTTAAAACCAGAGAAGGAAGAAAGTGTATAACATATGCAAAGTGTAAAAAAATCTCTCCTTATACATATTTCTCCCCCTTTGACAATGTATTCAACAAGGTTCAAAAGAGAAATTTTTAAATGTTATGAGCATATTATAACATATACATACAAAACAAAGCTCATCCAAGTCATACTATCAGGTTACTTACACTATCACATCAATGAGATACATAAAGTAGTGTAAGCCATGCTAGAGATCAAATGTATTTTTCAGTTTAAGCAAGTCATGATCTCCCTTACTCAATTATTTCAAAACCTGAAAACATGACACTTGTTGCTGCATTTTTATTATTCATAATCATTTAAGGCACAAAGTTGATCATATGATATTTGCAAGAGATTATATGCCGCATCAGCCTTATTCTAACCAACCAAGCCAAACCTATGTCATTTGACAATCAGAAGCTTAAGGACATGGTTTTAGTCATACACAATTCCTTCCAAGTTCATATCTTAGTGCAATGATAAGCAATCTCAAAACAAGAAGTGCGATGCATGCATATTCTCTTGATCTTTTCTCAATTTTTTATTTGAAAACTCAACATGTGAGCTGATCACTTGATTAATTTTTTATGATTAAAAGCACTTGTGAGCACGCAACAAGTTCAAAACAGCAAGAAAGTTTGATCATGACCAGATTTAGTGTAATTAATTATTCCAATTACTAGTCATGGCAAAAACTACAAAATGTATAACATGAGTAATGTAGTAAGAACTTTCAGCATGTAAAAGGAATCACAAAGTCATATATGTATGAAATACTGTGCTCATATTATTTTAGTTTCAGATTCACACATAGATTTTCAAAGTTTCAAAAACTCCCCCTCAATTTAAGCCATGAGGATGCATAACCCCTATTTCACTACGAATGAAACAAAAACGAGTGAAATCCAAAGGTTTTGTAAAAATATCAGCCAATTATTGTTCGGTATCGACATGGTGAAGCACAATGTTTCCTTTTTCAACATTATCACGAAGAAAGTGATACCTAATGTCAATGTGCTTAGTTCTAGAGTGTTTCACGGGGTTTTTAGCAATACAAATTGCACTAGTGTTATCACAAAACAGTGGAACACTATCTAAATCAACCCCATAGTCCTTAAGTGTTTGAACAATCCATAGAATTTGTGAGCAAGCGCTAGCCGCAGCTACATATTCAGATTCGGCCGTGGATTGTGCAACTGAACTTTGTTTTCTAGAGGACCAAGCAACAAGTAAATTACCAAGAAAATGACAAGCACCCGAAGTACTTTTCCTATCAATCCTACAACCCCCCAAAATCAGCATCCGAAAAAGCTTTCAAAGAAACGGTTGAGGAAGAAGGAAGAAAAATGCCAAATTCTTGAGTTCCATGTAGGTACCTGAGAATCCTTTTGATGGCTTGGCGATGTGAAGCACGTGGAGAAGCTTGAAAACGTGCACAAAGACATACGCTGAATTGTATGTCCGGTCTTGACGATGTGAGATACAAAAGTGATCCAATCATACTTCTGTATTCTTTTTTATCGACCGGGTCACCATCTTCGTCAAGTTCAAGTGTTGTTGCTGTTCCCATTGGTGTCCGAAGAGGCTTGCATTTGTCCATGTTGAAGCGTTTAAGAAGGTCCTTTGTATACTTAGTTTGATGCACAAAAGTTCCTTCTTTTGTTTGCTTGATTTGCAGCCCCAAAAAGTATGTGAGTTCTCCCATCATACTCATCTCAAATTCTGAACTCATCATAGGTGAAAACTTGGACACGAGATCATGAGAAGCACAACCAAAGATAATATCATCCACATACACTTGAACGAATAATGAGTCATTGCCATGCTTATGTACAAAAATAGTTTTATCAACCTTGCCCATGGTAAACCCCTTTTCAAGTAAGAATGTTTTTAACCTATCATACCATGCTCTAGGGGCTTGTTTTAGACCGTACAAGGCTTTGGACAGTTTGTAAACATGATTAGGAAAATTTGGATTTTCAAAACCCGGTGACTGCTTAACATAAACCTCCTCTTCTATGTAGCCATTAAGAAAAGCACTTTTAACATCCATTTGATATAACTTGAAACCTTTAGATGCAGCAAATGCTAATAAAATTCTTATAGCTTCTAATCTAGCAACAGGAGCAAATGTTTCATCAAAATCTAGACCTTCAATTTGAGTGAAAACTTGAGCAACCAACCTAGCTTTATTCCTAACCACAACCCCATCCTCACTTTGCTTATTTTTAAATACCCATTTAGTTCCAATTAATGTGTGACCTTGAGGTGGAGGTACAAGTTTCCAAACATTATTTCTTTCAAAATTTTCTAACTCTTCTTGCATGGCATTAATCCAAGATTCATTAGTGAGTGCGTGTGATATATCCTTGGGTTCAAAAGAAGCAACAAAAGCAAAATGAGCATGAGAGTTTGGATCGCAAAACCTGGACCGAGTGACTCGTTCATGCAAGCTTCCAATGATTTGTTGTGGAGGATGACTTTTGAGTACTCGGAGGGGAGTAGACACTTCACAAGCACCTTCTTCTTCATGTTCGGACCTTTGATTAGGAGAGCTTGTTAATTGAGGAAGGTTCGAACCAGCAGTAGTGACTGTTGGTGCTGGTTGTGGTGCAAAATCAGTAGCTTGATCGTTATTTACTTCCGAGTTTTCGGGCAGCAGCAGCACTTCTTCATCTTCTTCAATAAAAATACTCTCCCCCTGCGGATATGGATCTGGACCTGCAATATCGGAGCTAGTACTTGGGCTAGCTTCATCAAAAGAAACCTCGCAAGTCTCCACAATTTTGTTAGTGTCAAGTAAAAGCACACGGTAGCCTCTAGTATGAGATGGATAACCAAGAAACATGCCATCAACAGATCTAGCTTCAAATTTATCAAGATTACCATATTTCTTAACAAAGCATTTGCAACCAAAAACCCTAAAGTGTGTAACACTAGGACTATGTCCAAACCGGAGCTCATATGGGGTTTTTCCAAGCTTAGCACGCAAGAAAACACGATTTGAGACATAACAAGCGGTTGCAATTGCATCAGCCCAAAATTTCCTAGTAGTTTAATATTCATCAAACATAGTCCCAGCCATCTCAACTAAGGTCCTGTTTTTTCTTTCTACGACACCATTTTGTTGTGGTACATAGGGTGAAGAGTATTGATGATCTATTCCATTTTCAGCACAAAAGTGATCAAAGGATTGGTTTTTAAATTCAGTCCCGTTATCACTTCTAATTGCTTTTAATGATCCTAGGTGATCAATAGATAATCTAAGAAATAAAGTTCTAAAATGACTAAAAGCTTCATTCTTAGATGCCATAAAATAAACCTAAGAATATCTGGAATAATCATCAACAATCACAAGCACATACCATTTACCTCCGAAGGATTGAACACGTGCCGGACCTACTGTGTCAAGATGTAAAAGTTGTCCCGGTTCAGCTGTCATGGTCATTGTGAGAGGAGCATGTGAACCTGTAACAAACTTAGCATGTCTACAAGAAGAGCACACAATATCATTGTCCTTTTTAAGCTTCAGCAGCCCACGTATGCGATCGAGAGCACTAACACGAGTGAGATGATCAAAGCCTATGTGACCAAGTCTACGATGCAAAAAATATAGATCCTTTGTATCATTAGCAACTATACACCGATGCTTAGAAGTTGACAAATCAAAATCACCTTCAAAAACTCTTCCAAACCTAGACATGTTAAACAAAAGCTCACCTTTTGAATCTACAACCTTGTAGCAATTTTTAGCAAAGCTAACCTCTAGATTTTCATCTAGCAATTGTGAAACCGAAAGCAAGTTGTATTACAAATTTTTAACAAGTGCCACATCTTTCAAAGTGTAGAGATTGTTTACTCTAACCGAACCTTTAGCAATTATGGGAGTAGAAGAGTTATCGGCGAAAGTAACATTTTCTACACGTGACACAAAAGAGAGAGAGGAGAACCATTCTTTGTTACCGGTCATGTGGCGTGAGCAACCTGAATCCACAATCCAAATGTTCTCCTTCCTCAAACGTGAAACCTACACAGCAGCACAATACGTCGATGACTCAATACTGGGGTTAGTTAAAAGACTTTTAGGAATCCAGTACTGAGTCACACGACGTCCAGCAGGAATAACACGCGAAAGCTGAGAAGGTTCATCAGGTTTATGAGCCAAACATCGAAAATTTTTGTTCCCAACTACTGACTTAGAAGATGTGTTATATGTAGCACAAAAAACAGTAGGTCCGGGAGCAAGTTTTTGACTCATTACAGTAGGTTGCAAGCTCCGAACATTCGATCTAGTAGATTTTGCTTGGTTGTTATGTGATCTAGCAAGTATTCTTTGTTTCTTATCGTGTTTAGCTAGTCTATAACAAAAATCCATGACATGACCATCTCTACCACAGTAGGTACAATGAAAAATAACCTTATTATCATGTCTAGATGAGCAAGCAACACGTTTATTAGAACCCGAATGGGACAGTACTCCTGCAGATTTGAAAATCACCTCTTTTTGTCTAGGAGCTGTTTGAATCAAACCGCTTCCTAATGACTTTACAACTTTAGGTGGGTGTGCCTTAGCATGAGAATGAGAATTAAAACCTAAACCAGTTTTATCATTACAAGACTTGGAAGAATTCAGCAGCAATTTTAGGTTCTTATTTGCATTAGAAAACCGATCTAGTGTCCTATGCATGTCATCAAGTTTATTGGACAGATCAAAGCTGTTTTCACATGAAGTTTTTCCTTTTAGTTTGCAATTTGAACAATATTTAACTTCATGCACACGTAAAGCATTGTTCAAAATAGAAATCTCATTCATAGCATCATTTAGTTTCTTATTCAGATCATCACGTGAAGAACAATGCAAATCAATTGTAGAACAACAAGCATCTTTCAAATTTTTATCATTAAGTGCAGCAAGCTCTTTGTTCTTTTCAATTTCAAGTTCAAGTTTATCAAGTGTAGATGCGTGTGCACTTCTTAAAGAGGATAATTGTTCATAAGTCAAATCACATGAGGAACAAGAATCATCACTAGGAATTAAAGTTTTTAAATGATTAATTTCAGATTCTAGTGATTCAATTTTAATAGCATTGTTCCTAAGTTTTTTATCCTTTTTCTTTAATATAACAGTGGCACGAGAAATAGCATCACACATTTCTTCGCAAGTGGGACATACCTCTTCATCGTCGCTGCTGTGTTCTGCCTCCTCAGAACTTGAACTTGACTTGCTCGCCATGCAACACATATTTGCCATAGCTTCTTTATCTTCATCACTACCGGTGTCCACATCACTTGAGCCGAAATCTTGAAGTGCAGATCATACTATGCACTATGTTGCGCATTGATAAATCTTTCTTCTTCTTATTCTTTGCAAACGATTTCTTCGGCCTTGTTTGCTTTTCTTCACGTGAAGTCGGACCTGAAAGGTTAGGGCACTCCGTACGAAAATGTCCTGTCTTACCACATTCAAAATATCGTTGAGGTCCGGAGCTTCCTCTCCTTCTAGTTCTCATATTTTGCAATGCTTTTGAGAACCGAGTAGAGATGAGTGCAAGCTCCTCCTCTGAAAACTCTTCAATCTGTTCAAGGGTTAGAGAGGACAGAAAAGAGAGTGCACCACTAGATGATGATTGACTAGAATTAGACATGTCACGTTGCGAAACAAATGCAATAGACTTGTTGGGGTTTTTTACGTGAGATGATGTCAATTTTATGAGTTTTCAATTTAGAATAAAGCACGTCTAAAGTAAGAGAACTCATGACAGTAGATTCAAGAATAGATATAACTTTCATCTCCTAAATTGACATATCTAATGCTCCTAACAATTGTCTAGCATTTTCAGCATCTGAAAAGTTAACATTGACACTACGCAAGTTGCTAAGAATTTTATTAAAGCGAGCAAAAAGGTCGTCAATTGACTCACCGGGTTGCGTCTCAAAACGCATGTATTCTTTCTTGAACATATCTTGCCTTACCTCCTTAATCATATTGGATCCTTCATGGTAGTCACAAAGAGCCTTCCAAACATCATATGCAGATCGGAGGTGTGCAACACGGTCGAAGTCGCTTTGAGTCAATCCTTGGATGATCAAGTTGCGAGCCTTGTTGTTGTTGTCAATATCTCTCATGTTCACAGCCGTAACTTGATCGTTGGATGGTACTTCAAAGTTCCGGTAGACCTTTTCCCATATGGCGAAGCCTTGCGCCTGTATGTAGGCCTCCATCCGCGCCTTCTAAACCTGAAAATCGATGCCATTGAACACACAAGGTTTTGCGGAGTACTTCTCCATGATGGTTAGTCAAAACACGTGCAAATCACACAGATTAGATCACCTTGGCTCTGATACCAATTGTAGGATCGAAGAGCACGTGAAAATCTACCATAGGGGGGGGGGGGTGAATGGTAGATTAAAACTTTTCGCAGCGGAAACAACAAAAACCCCTTAGCAAAAAATCAATCGGTTAAAGAAACCATGTGTGCAAGTGTTTTCAAACGTGTTCAACCGTGACAAATCAAGTAGAGAGGTATAGAATCAAGTCACGGATCTTATGCAACAAGAATCACTTAAAAACACGAAGTAAAACTTGAGATACGATCAAAACATTAAACGAAGATCAATCTGTTCTACCCGATATAAAACAGATCTGCAAAGCTGCAAAGAAACTCGTGTATCTCAAAAACTACAGATCCGAAGCTCGTGAAAATTTCACAGATGATAGATAATTGAGTTGTGAAGAAAACCCAAAAAGAATCACGTCAATCGGATCTGTAAAACTCGAGTTATGAACGAAACACCGAAGCAACATCGGTCTGTCTAGAAACTCGGCGAGAAATACTTGACGAAAAACAAGTCGGACGAACAAGACACAAAAGCTCCTCGAAACTATGAACTTTATTTAATAGAAACACAAGAGGAACAGCCCAAAGTTCTCTACCCACGAGAGCTCTAGCCTCACTTGATTTTATAGCCAGCCCTCAAGCTAAACAATCCAATCTAGGACTCCTACTACTAATTGGACTCGTATCCTAACTTACCATAACTACTCAGGACTCTCCTATTCGCAGATAGAAGCAATCGTGAGACTTCCAAACACCTTAGAAACGTGCTAAACATTCCTAAAACAACTCAACTTCATGCCTAGCACGAAATCCTATCATAACCAACTCAAATCTTCCATATTTGAGCCATATCCGACTCAGCCTCAGCCTGAGTACGCAATCCAGCCGGTTGGATCTTTCCGACCAATTCTTTACGTCCACTTCTCTTCATCATGCCTTGGAACAATGTTGCCACGTCCATGCACTCCTTGCACACATGCAAACACCTTCCAACGACGTACATGCAATCTTCATATGCACTGCCCTTGATCCAAACATGCTGCGCGACCTCCCGATCAACTCAACCACAACTCCTCCCGAACTTGGTTGTTGGAACCTCATCTCCTCCCTGAGACTAGTCCAAGGATCCCATCGCCAGCCATGTCTTGAACTCAAGCAACACCTGCACATGAATAAACAACCAATTCTTCCGAGCACAAGTCCTCGACTTGACTCACGTTAGTTCGAAAACCACAACACGTTACGTGAGCACGTCACATAAGCATGTTGCAAACCATATCAAATGATAACAGCCATAACCACCAAAACACACCAAAAACTTAGCAAATTAATACTAAGCAAACCTTCCCATAAAGCAAGTTTGAAACATTGCGAGTTAAAAGCAAAAACAAGACGCTGCAGTTCTACGAGTTGAACTTCACGGGAGCTTCCTGAAAACAAGCTCCGGACCTCACAGAAGCTCTCCGGACCTTGCAGGAGCTCTCCGGACCTTGCGTCGGACCTTGCCAACACTTGGCGGACCTAACAAAGAACTTGTCAGACCTTGACACAGAAGAATGTTTTGGCAATATTCAAAACTTTGAATGTTAATGCTAACTTTTATCCTAATTGCCAATGTATTAAGCACACATAGGTCTCACAAGTCCAATAAACCAGCAGCACGAAGGCAAATCTCCTCATTACGAACACTAGCCAGAGCCTCCATCAGAGAGACACAGGGGTGACGAGCAAGCAGCTGAGCAGAAGAGGCTCAAACTCATCACGAAGCCGGGTCAGAAAATCATAGGTACGTCGAAGATCAAGTGCATCCCTCTGGCTCTGACAAGACTGACAAGTGTCTGGTGATAGCTGAGGACCAAGAGTGTCAAGCTGACGCCAAACAACATACAACTAAGCAAAGAACTCATCAACTATAGCATCTCCCTGTCGTAACAACTGCTCCTGACGAATAACAGCAAGATAAGTGGAGTGACCAATAGTCTCATAGCGATGACGTAGAAAAGGCCACATCTGATGTGCATACTCAAAGTCAACTATATGAGCAGCCAGACGATCCTCCATACTAGCAGCAAGAATAGCACCAGCCCGAGCATCCCCATCCAATCATGTCCTATATATGCTGAACTCATATTCGTAAGTAGACAAACAAGCATCATAATCTGCAAATAACTTCTGCTTCTCATCATTAGTGGTCTTGTCTCGCATGACAGGCTGTGCGGGAGCAGTAGGACGAGGCGGGCATTTGAGATCACCAGTGAGAAAATCCCAAAGACGCAGACCACACATATGTAGACGCATGCGAGAAACCCAGTGACGATAGTTGGTGCCATTGAAAAGCACCGAACACCGCAGAACTGGAACACCATCTGAAGAAGTCATTCTGACAGGACAACGAGCGACGGCGAGAGCGCAAAATAAGCAGCGGCGGACAACGGCGAGAGCGCAAGAGAGAAAGCGGCTCAAGCTGAAAATTTTCCTTTTCTTTTTTATTTTTCTTTTTTCTTTCTTTTTTTACCCTAATAACCCAAGTCTCTGACGGCCAAGTAGCTCTCGCTATAGAAAATCACCAAACAGACATGAGAAGGAAAAAAAAAGAACAGCGGCGGCCCATGTCTGTGCGCGAAGTGGCTACTAAGGTCTGAGGTTGGTGTGCGGGCGGCGCTGAGATCGATGGGCAGGCCGCGTGCAACAGAGACCAGTGGGCGGCGCCGATAAAGAAAGAAAAGAAAAAAAAATCTAGAGAGGACAGCACCTGCCAGGTACAGAGGCGCACACGGGACACCACGAGTGAGAGAAGCACCTTGGCGGCAGCTGGATCCGGCAGTCGATTGGCGATAGAGAAGAGCACGAACGAGCGCTCCTGAAAAAATCCTTGCCGGCGGCCGATGCAGTACCAGAAAACAGGAAAACTAACCCTAGTTTTATGGCTCTGATACCATGTTATGAATAAGAGTGTTGTATTGATATGAGGGCAAAGGGCCCTAATATATAGAGTACAAAGAGATACAATTATGGAAGAAAAACATATCCTTCTATATCTAACAGTCAGATTATCCAACTATCTAATTAAAACATAGAGAAAACCCTACCAAACGATCCCTTAGATCTAGCTAGTATACACTTGCACCACCATATAGTCCGTTAATTCAAATCCAACAAAGACAATACATATGTATTTGAAGGCTGACAATACTGGTTTGACAGGCATGATATCCTAGGAGATGTCGGTGGCGCGTGTATGCTGTTTGGCGTGCCATGCACCAACCGCTGAAATGATGGAATCGAGAGGGATTGCAGTTCTGCATTATTGATATGGGAGTTCAGAATGCGATTGTCGAGACGGACTGCAATGTCCTAATCGACCTTTGGAGGTCACTTCTTTTGTTATCGATGATTTTAGAGAGCTTAGGAGAATCTGTTTCTTACATCTGAATCCTGTTTTCATTAGTCGTTGGTGCGACAAGTGACACTTGTGCGAAACAAGATTTTCAAATGGGATTAGGGGTGCATGTGGCTCGTTGAGACAGCTCAGCTAAGAGAAATGGAGCTCCCTGTCTGCTTGAACTCTTATTCTAATCTTGATACTCCCTCCGTTCTATATTAATTGATGTTTAGGACAAAAAATTTAGTTCAATTAATTCAGAATGGAGGGAGTATAAGTTAAGCAACGAGCCAACAAATCCCCTTATTTTATATAAAATAAATGTGGTGTGTCCGATCCGGAGGACACGCTGATAAGTGCTTAGAACCTAATCATGAACAACCAGTTCCCGGAAATTTCTTTGAAGACATAGGGAAATAAAGTTTCAGACTCCATACTGGGAACATAATTAGCTTCAAGTGAAGGTTCATGCTATTACAGATCAGTACAATTCTCCATCCAGAAAATGTCTTGATACATATATCTATTCTTAAACTTGAGAAGAGGCGATCACTTGGCTTGCATCTATGTTCCAACTCCCTTCATGTTTATGCAAGCTATGGGTGATTTTTAATGTTGTATTAAAGTCGTTGATTTAAAAGTGTAATTATAGCGATTGTTATTTGGGTGATATAATGAATATATTATGTAATTCACATGTCAATATGATTTTACAGTAACATTATATATTCTATAGATGTACACATTAATGTGCCCATGGTAAAGTTTATACTAAGTTATAAGTTTTTAGTGATAAATTACATGTGTTTATCATTTATCTATAAAGGTTTCATAATTAACTATGTTTTTATTTCAATTAATTAGGACTTAAAAAATTAATTTAGGTAAATATTAGTGTTGAAACCGTTAATAATAGTTTTCTAGATTTTTATGATTTATTTTAATATTCCAAAATTAATTTACAATTTTTTAAATTATTTGGGAATTTACTACATTCATTTTTAAGTCCATATTGTTTTTAATATAATTTAAGATACTAAAGTGTACTTAAAGTATTATTTTAACTAAAACATATATTTATTTGTTATTTTCGAAATAAAGCATGGTCTAAAATGTAAAAACAGATAAGTAAGGGTCTTTTCTAGAAATAGGGATTTTAAGTAAACTATTTTTATTAACTATAGGGTATAAATTTTAATTATGGCTCTGTTCATGTTTAAAATGTTATTTCATATATTCATTGGTTTAAAAGATTATTATACAACTAATTCATAAATTATAATGTTTATAGGGGTTTATTTATTAATTATAGAGCCTAAATCTTAACTTATAAAGTTACAGTTTAATTAGAAAAGTTAGATTATAATTTTTGAAATTTTAGGGGTTTTCTAGTATTTTTTTACTTAATTACTATAATATTATTGTAATATTATAGGTCAGGGCTATTATTGTAATATTATAGGTCATAGTCATAATTTAAGATGACTAACAATAAAACTAGGGCTAAATCATAATTTATAACAAGTACATGGTTTTAATTATTACTACATGTCTTAAATCTTAATAATTGTAAAATCTAGGGTCTAATGTGTAAACTAGAGAACTCAAAATTTCATCAAATCATCAAGGGTGTAACTAAGAAAATGCGAAGGGGTAAGCCTTATTTAAATTTGAGCTGTTGGATTTTATTTGGAGGCCACATATTAGATTAGATCCAAGGGTATGAGGGGATCTAATAGGCCGTTGGATTTAAATCGGATAGCCTGGATTCTAAAGAAACGAAAGGGTATGCTAAGTCTAATTTGGGCCATTGAAGAGAGGAGATCCAACAGTATTGGATCAATCCAGCAAGGAGGGAGGCACTGGCAGGCTCGTGCAGCAGCGCCGGGGCTGGAGCTTACTGGAGTTGGCCAGATCGGCTCTCCGGTGGCTCAAACTCGATAATTTTTTTTGAGGGGGGGGACACGAGCTCGTGGGGAACTTACTGAAGTGTCGTGTGCGTTAGGGATGGCCGTAGATGACGCTCGGTGGCAGAATCGCGTCGGGGATGGATCCTTCGGGAGCTGTGTGGCGTGAGGATGCACGGTGTTGCATCCGCGAAGATTAGAACTGTCTCTTGTCGAGCTTGGGCAAGAAGTGGGTATGGAGGCTAGAATTTTGCAGATGGGAGAGAAAGGGAGAGCGTCCGGGGGGAAACAACGTGGAGGCACATTCGACTTTAAAAGGGGAGGTGGTTACCGGTGCGTGGTGTGACGCGAGGGCGACGTGGGTGTGGTCGACGTGTGAGAGGAGGCAGTTGAGGAAAGAAGGAGACTAACGAGTGGGCTCGACGCAGCAGTGAGATAAAAAGGGGAAGAAAAAGATTGGCCAAGACGGGTTGACTTTGACGGGTGGGCTGGTGAGGGTTCGACCGAGGGGCAATTTTTTTCTTTTTCTTATTTTCTACTTTCAACTCCGCCTATGTTGTAATGACATAGCCGGTCCCAAGCCCTGGTAAAGGAGGAGGGGTTGTGATAGGCTTGGAAAACCAACAACTACACTCAGTCATTTTCATGGAAATGAAACCCAATTGAAATTCGTTGGGGCATAACCCTCTTAGCGACGCGCCACATCGGAACCCGGATATGGTGTTAAGTGGGCAAGGGCCAGATCACCACCGCCTTAGTGGCGCACCATATCAAAACCCAGATATGGTGTTAAATGGGCAAGGGCCGGATCGCCACCACCTTAGTGACACGCTACATCATCGCTCGGATGTAGTGATAAGTGAGCAAGGGTCTTTGCATCTTACTCGGCGGGTGCAAAGCGTAAGGAAGCTAGCCAAGGAATATAGATTTTGTGTGGGTAGTTGGAATGTAGGATCCTTGATGGGGAAACTATGTTAGTAGGTGTTGTCATTAAGAGACGAGTAAATATCCTTTCTGTATAAGAGACTAGATGGGCGGGTCAAAAGGCGAGAAAAGTCGAGAATACCGGTTTTAAGATTTGGTATTATGGATCGGCTTGGACTAGGAATGACGTAGGTGTTCTAATAGATAAGAGCCTTAAGGATGGAGTAGTGGATGTTTGAAGACAAGAGGATATGATCATCTTAATCAAGATAGTTATTGAGGATATTGTTTTGAACGTCATTAGTGCTTATGCCCCACAAGTTGGACTGAACATGAGTGCTAAGAGGCAATTTTGGGAGGACTTGGAGGATATTGTTAGTAGTGTATCGATAACCTTGAAACTCCTTATAGGAGATCTGAATGGTCATGTGGGTGCAACTAATGTAGTATTTTAGGGAGTACGTGGAGGCTTTGGATGCAGCGATTGAAACCAGAAGGGTAAGGATATCCTAGACTTTGTCGTAGCCTATGATCTGTTGGTAGCTAACATCCTCTTTAGAAAGAGGCAATCTCACATAGTGACTTTTAGTGGTGCCCAATACTCTAGCCAGATTGACTTTGTCCTCACTAGGAGAATGGATAAACGGGCGTGACTAGATTGTAAGGTGATCCTCGGGGAGTGTGTTGTGACACAATATAAGCTTGTGGTAGTTGACTTTCGCTTCCATGCAAATTCTTTGCGGGATAAAGGTGTCAAAATCACAAGAACAAAGTGGTGGAAGTTGAAAGAAGAATCACAAGAACCCTTTAAAAATAGGGTTATCACAGAAGGACTCTAGGGAAAAGATGGAGATGCAAATAGTATGTGGGTGAAGATGGCAACTTGAATTAGGAAGGTAGCTAGTGAGGTGTTTGGTGTGACAAAAGGAAAGAAACTTGTAGTTAAAGACACTTGGTGGTGGAACGAGGATGTACAAAAGGCCATTAAGGAGAAAAAGAAGTATTACAAGAGTTGCCATCATGATAGAAGCGCAAGCAACATGTTGAAGTACAAATAAGCCAAGAAAAGTGCAAGATGGGCTGTGACTAAAGCAAGAGGACAGACCTATGATGAGTTATATGAGAGACTAGAGACAACAGAAGGTGAAAAGGAGATGTACAAGATGGCAAAAAATCGCGAGAGAAAGATGAGTGATTTCAATCAAGTTGAATTCATCAAATATGAGATAGATCACATTTTAGTGAAGGATGAAGAGATTAAGAATAGGTGACAGTATTACTTTAATGGGTTATTCAACGATGGGAATAGGAGCATTATGGTCGAGTTGGATGACTCTTTTGATGACTCCAGCAAGCGGTTCATGCGGAGGATACAAGAGTTTGAGGTTAAGCAGGCCTTAAAAAGAATGAAAGAAGGAAAGACCCTCGACCCTGATGATGTCCCTATTGAGGTGTGGAGATGCCTTGGGGACGTGGCAATAGTATGGCTCACAAAACTATTCAACCATATTTTTCAGTCAAACAAGATGTCCGAAGAATAGAGGAAAAGTATATTAGTACCTATATTTAAGAATAAAGGAGATATTCAAAGTTGTACTAATTATATCGAGGGATTAAGCTTATGATTCATACTATGAAGCTTTGAGAGAGGGTGATTGAACACTGTTTGACACTAAAAACCAATTTGGTTTTATGCCTAGGAGGTCTATGATGGAGTCGATTTTCTTGTTTCCTGAGCTTATCGAGAGATATAGAGAGTAGAAGGACCTACATATGGTGTTCATTGACTTGGAGGAGGCGTATGACAAGATACTAAGGTCGGTCATGTGGTGGACACTAGAGAAACATAAAGTGCTAGCAAAGTACATTACCCTTATCAAGGATATGTACAATAATGTTAGGGCAAGTGTGCGCATAAGTGATTGTATGACCGATACATTTCCTATCACAGTAAGACTACATCAAGAATCAGCTTTGAGTCCATATATCTTTTCCTTAGTGATGGATGACGTCTCGAAGGATATGCAAGGGGATATCCCTTGGTGCATGCTCTTTACCGATGATGTAGTGTTGGTAGATGAAACTAGTGATGGTGTTGATAAGAAATTAGAGTTGTGGAGACAAACCTTAGAGTCCAAGGGGTTTAGACTTAGTAGGACCAAGACCGAGTATATGAGGTGTTACTTTAGTGGTGTTGGTTGTGAAGAAGGAAATGTTAGTCTACAAGGACAAATAGTACCTAGAAGGGACTCTTTCCGATACTTAGGATCAATGTTACAAAGCAATGGCGATATTGACGAGGATTTTTGCCACAGGATCAAGGTAGGGTGGAAGAAATGGCGACAAGCCTCTGGAATCTTATGTGATAGGAAGGTCCCACAAAAGCCAAAAGGAGAGTTCTATAGGACGGTGATGAGACCCGTGATGCTATATGGGGCGGAATGTTGGCCAACTAAACGGCAACATGTCCAATAAGTGTGTCGCGGAGATGCGCATGCTACGGTGTATGTGCGGACACACAAGAAGAGACCGAATAAGAAACGAGGCGATTCATGCACTACAGGAAACTACCTTGCGCACGAAAATAACTTTTAATTTCATGGGTTGTATATGAAGCACACGAAATTACAATGTAATTTCGTGGGCTCGGTTACTGGCACACGAAAAAAATCTAATTTCGTGGGTCCATGAGGTAGCACACGAAAATAAGTGACGTAATTTCGTCGGCCGACGACAAGCGCACGAAATTCCGACAAGGCACGCACACCTAGGTCATGCAATTTCGTCAGCCACGGGGAAGCGCACGAAAATAAATGGTACTTTCGTCGGCTTTGGTCCTAGCTCACGAAAAAGATGGCTTTAATTTCGTCGGCCTGCCGTGGCACACGAAAATAGCGGGGCTACCGACCGGCACGCAAATTAAGGTTCCAATTTCGTCGGCCAAGGCGGTAAAGCACAGGAAAATAGGGAGATTTTCGTCGGCCAGAGCGTCAGAGCACACGAAAATAAAGGGTTACCGACCGATACGCACATCAAGGACTCGTTTTCATCGGCCGCGGCAGTTTAGCACACGAAGATAGAGGTATTTTCGTAGGCCAGGCAGCGAAGCACACGAAGATACTGCCTGTGCCGACCGGCACACACATCAAAGCGTTTATTTTCGACCGCCGCTTTTTTCACGTGTTGCCTGGACCGCCACGCCATCGGAAGAAGCCGTCAGGTAGTTGTATTTATCTATTATATTTGTATTTAGCCGATTGTATACAATACTTTGCATCGTATGTGTCTGAGTCTCGTTTGCATTAGCATGGTTGTCAGCGGCACGACGTGCTCGCATATCGCGTGGCATCAAGTTTGTTAGCGAAGGAGGCGTGGAACGAGTAGCTCAGATCGTGGAGCTGAACTCGCTCGCCCATGTCCACATTTTCTGTTTTGATATTATATACATAAGCAATGTTCAATTGTGTGTAAATTAACGCATAGCGAAAAATCATGCAGCTAAAGTTCGGGTTGTGCTGACCGCTTTCTTCACCGGTCCAACTCCACCGAATTCATCCTACGTACAAAGGTAATCTCTTGAATTATTTTAGTTTCGATAATTAGTCCTAACCTTAAGTAAAATATATGACCTTAATTCGTCGTAGTTTCATTACTCGTTTAAGGATAACGCTATAATATAGTTTCATTTTTCATTACCTTAATTAATGTGTATGTTTTAATTTATGTGTTGTGCTTTTATTTAATGGCTATATATTATGATCATGTATGTACTATATCAATCTATGCAAGAAAAGTAACTAGTAGCTTAAAAATATTACATAGTGTTCTTAGAAGTAAGATTCAATCGTTCTTTCCTCCTATCTCTCGTTCTTACCTCTCTCTTATAAATCACTCTAAAAAATATGATTCAGGTAACCCATACAATATGCGTCACCCATTTTGGACTGGTTCGTCTCACATGCATTACGCATGTGAGGCGTGTAGGTTCGGAATTGTCCCTTTTTGGACAGTCTGGGAGTGACCGAGGGGTGTGCTTATGACGGGATGCGGGGTATAGATTTGGACGAAATTTTGACAGCATAACCCTAATGTTCTCCGTTGCACCATTATCGGGCGTGTAGTTGGAGAACAACGGGGTTATGCTGCCGAAATTTCGTCTGGATCTGTACCCCGTGTCTCGTTATAAGCACATCCCTCAGTTACTCTTGGGTGGGTTTAGGACCTATCCCTTCCAATAGATGTAAAGTGAATGTAATTAAATAATAATTTGTTTTTGCGATCTTATAGTTGCAACATACATATTTATAACTTCTATATTCTTATATTATATAGTCTAGAACATGGGGGATGATAGACGATGGATGTATGATGGTTGGCGGAAGAATGCTGCGCCTTCAAATGAATGGGCCATCAATACTAAGGCATTTATCAGTCGGGCTTTCTCTTTATTGACCAACCGTTTTGTGAAGTGTCCGTGCAACAAGTGTCGTAACTTTTTATGCAAGAGAAAGTTTGACATGGAACGAGACCTCTGTCGATTTGGTTTTATGCCAGGTTATGAAACATGGTATGAGCATGGCGAGTTATATCATAGTAATGTTGATGTTGATAATATAGATGGTGATAACGAGGACAGAATAGAAGACATGGTTGAAGCATTAGATCGTGATCGTGGTGCAGATACATCTGAAGAAATTCCTGGACCTGAAGTTCAAGAGTTCTATAGAATTCTCTTAGCATCACATGAACAGTTGCATGATCACACTGAAGTGTCTGTCCTTTCGACCGTTACTCGTCTCATGTCTATAAAATCAAAGTACAATTTATCGAACAAGTGCTACGATGATCTTATGTATTTGATAGCAGGCATTCTTCCGATTAATCATAAGTTGCCAAGAGACATGTACCAGTCAAAGAAATTGTTGTCAGGCCTTGGAATAAAGTATGAAAAAATTGATTATTGTCCTAACAATTGTATGATTTTCTGGAAGAAGAATGCAAATTTGACACAATGCTCAGTTTGTAAAGAATCTCGATACATTGAGGCCACCAATGAGGACGGTGAATTGGTGAAGACTAAAGTGGTGGTTAAACAACTTCGTTATATGCCTCTTTCACCTAGATTGAAACGGTTGTTTCTATCTAAATCAACTGCGAGACACATGCGGTGGCATAAGGAAGGTGTGCGCGAAAAACCGGGAGTAATGACACACCCATCTGATGCTCATGCTTGGAAGGCGTTGGACTCTTTTGATGAGTACTTTGCAGAAGATGCTAGAAATGTTCGTATTGGATTGGCCACCGATGGCTTCACACCATTCAACACATCTTCTTCCTCGTACTCATGTTGACCGGTTTTTGCTATACCATACAACCTTCCACCAGCTATGTGTATGAAATATGAATACATGTTCTTGCCTCTAATAATTCCCGGTCATAAACACCCAGGAAAATGTTTAGGTGTTTTTCTTCAACCATTGATTGAGGAATTAAAAGAATTGTGGATCGGAGTAGAAGCGTATGATACCTACAAAAACAGAAATTCAACTTGCGAGCAGCATACTTGTGGTCCATTCATTATTTTCCTGCATATGGTGTTTTTTCAGGATGGAGCACACACGACAAACTTTGTTGTCCTATTTGTGGATCAGGCTCTGATTGTTTTAGACTTACTCATGGGGGCAAAGTGTGTTTTTTATTGTCACCGACGATTTATTCCAGCAAATCACCCATTTTGAAAGCAAGTTAATACATTTCGAAAGGATACTATTGTAACAAAGGGTCCACCAAAACGTTTGACTAGTGCTGAGATTGCTGCATGGCTCAGTCAACTTATCCCTACAGATGATGGGTTTGTTGGTTTTGGTCAGGAGCACAATTGGACTCATATATGTGGCTTATGGGATCTACCTTATGCTAAGTCATTGTTATTGCTACACAACATTGATGTGATGCACCAGGAACGCAATGTAGCGGAAAGCATAATTAGCACATGTTTCAATTTTAAAAAGACAAAAGATAACTTGAAGACTCGAAAAGATTTAGCAGATATTTGTAACCGTCCGACTCTAGAAGTCAGACAGGATGATAGTGGAAAACAGAGATTGCAACGTGCTCCATTTTGTCTTAAAGTTAGTGAAAGGAAAAAAGTTCTAAAATGGTTGCAACAATTGAAGTTTCCCGACGGTTACTGTGCTGGGTTGAGGCGCACAAAAATCTTGAAAATTGGGTACTAAATAATCTTAAAAGCCACGATTATCATATAATGATGGAAAGACTTCTTCCAGTAATGTTCTGTGGATATGTGCATCAGGATGTGTGGAGAGTACTTGCGGAACTTAGTTTCTTTTATAGACAACTATGTGCAAAAGAAATTACAGTTCAAATGATGGAAAAACTTGAGAAAGAAATACCTTTACTCATATGCAAAATGGAAAAGATATTCCCACCAGGATTTATGAATGTAATGCAACATCTACTTGTGCATTTACCTTACGAAGCTAAAGTTTGAGGCCCCGTACAATATCGATGGATGTACCATATTGAAAGGACACTAACGAAACTACGAGAAATGGTTTTTGAATAAAGCAAGAGTAGAAGGGTGCATTGCAGAAGCATTTGCTCTGAAAGAGGTAGCATATTTTTCAAGTACATTCTTTGCAGAGGAAAATAATGTGTACGCTCCCACAACACGGTACCACATAGATGAAGGAACTCCTGCGGGAAAATTAAGTATTTTTTTATGGAATAGAAATGCGGTTGGTGGCAGCAGTAGACACGTGGTTTCAGAAGAACAATGGAATTCATGCATGTTATACATGTATACAAATATCGAAGAGATGGCTCAATATTTTGTGTAAGTGTTTTTTATTCTAATTACCTCGAGGTAACACATAATGTTTTCTCACATTTTACATGATAGATGTTCTAATGTAATAATATTTTATATTATGTAGTGAGTTTGACAAACAATTTTAGAAGTATACGCGTCAACCAACAAGCAAACAATTAGATAAAATGCGTTGTGATGGCCTTAATGGTGGTCCTAATTTCGTCAATTGGTTTTGGAAGCATGTAACATTCTCTTATTACACGTTACTTTTATCGTCTCTAAATTGATTAGTAAAACTAATATTTTTATTTAATTCTCAGTGCATGGTTGATGCTAATGTTCATGAAGACCTACGACAACTTTCTCAAGGAACCATAACAGCAAGGAGTTTTGGTCGTTACGACGTAAATGGGTTCCGATTTCGTTCGGTTAAATTTGAAGCAAAACATCCCCTTGCAGCCACGACAAATAGTGGAGTTGTAACTAGAGCATGTGATGCACAGGGGCATGAAACTAACTATTATGGGATTATTCAAAATATTGTGGAATTTAAATTCGGTGGCTCCAAAGATCTTAGAGTTACTTTTTTTCCACTGTGACAGGTTTGATAATAATAGGGGAACACAGCAGGATGAATTTGGTATAGTAGAGGTAAAACATGAAAATAGACTTCGTGGATACGATAATTATGTTCTTGCTCATCAAGTTGAGATGGTATACTACCTACCGTATCCTCGTCGAAATTTGAGTGCTTGGTGGGTCGTCTATAAAGTTAATCCACGAGAACGGTTATATCCACCTGGTGATGTTGGTTATCAAGAAGAACCGGAAGAAGTGTACCAAGAGGATGATATACTACCATCTTTTAATATAGATAATGGTTTAGGACTTGATACATTAGTTGGTGATGTTGAAGATAATGGGGTAGAAGATGCAGTACTGGTTAAAAGAAAGAGACCTAGCACTAAAAAAGTTGATGAGACAGAAGAAGAAAGTTGTTCGACATGTTACCGAAGGAATGTCGGATCATGATGAATTTTAATCAAGTAATTGATTGATATTACATTTGAATTAATTTTCATTACTTTTGTATGTATCATTAAGTATTTATCTCTAACAATTATTTTCAACAGGATGCCACGTAGTCTTAAGAATATAGCTAAGGGGCTGTTTGGCTCCTCAAGCAAAAGTGGGAGTCAGTCTGCTACCTCTTCACGTAGTCAAGACTCTCTTTTCTAAGGCAGTGCCTCAAACAATAGTAGACGAGAGGCATTTATAAGATGCATGGAACAAGCTAATTAACAGGTTCATTTATTAATATTTTTTTATATTTACTCATATCATATTATGAAACCTAATTTATATAATTTCAGGTGGAGCAGGAGATCCAGGAGGAGGGTACTAAGGAGTGTCATGAGGATCAAGGGGAAGGACTTTCTGCGGGGCATGAACAACAACAAGGGGTAAGAGCCTATGTTGATGAGGAAGCTGAGGAGGACGAGGGGGATGACACCAATACGGGAGAGTTGACGCAATCATTCAGGTATCGATCTTCAAACACTCTTCCGTTGGCCATGCCTCCACAACAGCGATTACGGATTACTCATGTCGGTGACTGGTAAGTAAATATAAAACTCAGTATTGAATTATAAATATAATATTTTCAATAAATATTATATGTTGATAAATTAACTTTTAGGCAATAGGATGACCTGGATTGGAATGAACGAGAACATCGTCGGTAGCCTAATGCACTGTTGGGTGCTATATGTCGCCATCATTATCCAGAACTTGTGAATATTAAAGGTGAAGAGAAACCTGCAATACATTGGAAGCACTATAGGATTGCTCCACATGTTGTGCATGAGAATGTTCAGGGGCTGTCTAGCATGATTTTTGGGTATGTTTTTACTACACTGCACTATAATTATGTCTATTATATTTTTAGTAATAAAAGTACTATGTTTTTTATAGGAACGATATCGTTTGCTCGATGATCATGACGCTGCTCTCGAGTCTAGAGCACACAAAGTCTTCCACAAAGCGGCACGTAAAGTCGTGAATGATATGATGTCTAATGCTCGGATCACAGTTGTGTGCTTATACTACAAGGAGAAGCTTGGACAAATGATGAACAAGAAAATGGGAGCTTCAAAAATTTATCTCGAGGACAATCAATATCGTCAGGTAATGATTCCTTGGATGGTTAAGTGTACTGATGCTTATTATTTATTATGTGCTTATTGGGCATCGAGTGAGTATCGAGAGAAATCTAACTTCAAGAGAATCAACCGTGAGTCCGGTGGTGAAGTTTTCCATCGTTACGGTGGAGATGGTCATATTCGTCTCTCGAAACGGATGGTAAGTTTAGTAGATTTACAATTTAGTATTATAATATTAGCTTTTACGTAACTATATTTATAACATATCTATATAGGCTGCTCAAAGTGGTGAGGAACCCTCTTTTATTGATGCTTATATCAGAGGGCATAGGGGCACAGATGACAGTCAGTTGTGCACTCCATCCGCAACTCAGAACTTGGTATGTCATATAAGTAAAAGTAATTATTAATCAATACAATTATTGTATAGTATCTTTATAATTAGTTTTTATGTAGGAGAAATATGGTGAAGAGATAGTTCGACGTCATGGAGATGATTACAATTGGAGAAAGGAAGATGTCGACGTAGTAGCTTTATATGAATCCGGTGGAGGAAAGCGTCACGGGAGGTGAACTTACCTCTTTTATATTTATATATTTACATACTTTAATTTTTCCAAGTGTCACTAGTTACGACATATCACTATTGCAGGTATTCGATGTTCAACGGTGTCATGAACACCGATGTGGTTCTCTCGCAGTCACGGTCAACACAGAGCGGACAAAGTTCTTCTCGGCGTACTCATACAGGAAATGAGTCCAGGCTAAAACAAATGGAGGAGGAGCAGGCTGCATTGAGAGACCACTTGAGACTACAAGAAGACCGTATGAAACGACAAGAAGAGTTTATAAAAGCACAAAATGACTACTTCTCGAATCTGGCAGCGTGGCAACAATCGATGCAGGTACATTAATATAGTAGTTCAAATATTTTTATTAAACAAGAGATGTATGCATATTTATAGTAGAATGAACCCAAATATTTCAAAATGATTTTAGGGATACTTTTCTCAACTTGGGCTGCCTGCCGCTATGCCACCGCTACCGCAGCCTCTGCAACTACCTATGTCTTCACCGCTACCGTGCCTCCACAACCTTTTCCCATTGGAATACAGGTACATATTATTGTTATGTTCACTTTCATTTTTATAAAATGTTAGTATACTTGTAACATGTATTATTGTTTATTTAGGGGATCCCTCAAGGGCACAAAACTTTCATAGTCCCCCGTTACAAATTTGCGAGCATCTTCTTCAGGGGGACAGGGTGGAGGGCACGACTTTGTCGATCAATTTTTCGCACCCGGTGGTAGCAATTAGGTAAGTTTTGTGTTTAATCTGCATTATATATTATGTATCTTAATTCTAAATGGAGCTCGTGTATAATAAGGCATATAATCAAATATGTTGTTGCTTTTTATTCCAATCTATTAGTCATATTCTTCACTTTGTTTTCATACAGGAAAACGGCGAAACAGCGAGCAAAATGGTGTCGGAGCAATTTTGTTGGTTTGTTGGAAAGCAAATGTGGCCATGTGATATGAGTTGCTTTGACAAAATGGTTGTATGAATTGACGCGACCCGCTCAGCCGAGACAGGCCACTCGCCCGGGAATCGCATTGGGTGGTGCCGTGTTGTGCGGCAACCAACAGCACACATATGAGGAATAATGTATTACATAAAACAATAGCGGAAGCTTACAAGTTTTTCTTTGTACATACTTTACATCAAGTAACTACAGCGGAAGTCTATATCAACTCACGTCGAATAACTAAAAGCACTTGAGATGAAGTCCAGCCCGCGGACTCCTCTCGCTAGCAACACGAAGACAACAGCAGCGGCTGGGTTCTCCCTGGGTTAAATGACTCGGAAGTCTCCGAGTCCCACCGGACAACCTTCTTTTCAGCATCGTTGTTAACCTGCAAAACCACTTATATAGCAAGCGTGAGCACATAGGCTCAGCAAGTCTGACCCGTCTCTCCTAAGCAAGAAACTCTACATGTACGACGGTTGCAATTAGGTTGGCTAGATTTGCATCAAGGACTCGCCTAAAGTCGATCCTTAACTTTCAGATTTTAAGCCTCATTGTGCAAACCTTGAGCCGAAAAGCATCGCAGCTCCACAATCAAACAAGAAACGCTTTGTTGCGATGCTCCTTGCACAAAGTGAAAGTAAACTTTAATGAGCCTATCTCTAATTCAATCATGGTTGCAATACAAGTTATAGCACAGCCTTATCAAGTTCAAAGATAAACAATTCCAGTTGTTACTATGTCAAGACGCAGTGGGCAAGTATGCTCATATAACCGCGAGCGACGGTGATTCGAATCAGTACACGTCCGGACTACACGACACGTACACCCGTACTCCGAGTTGCCGGCAGCAACCTCGACTGACGTTGTACGCGGCCACCTTTCCCAAGATCTTCCACATTGGACGCAGTCCAACTGCCCCGAGTACGCAAGCTCCCTCAAGGTACATACCCGCTGTGGTATGTTCTTGAGCGAGGTACCTCCTGCTACCCTGACGCCGAAAGCCTAAGGCAGTTGGAAAAGTTCCACTATGGATCTCCCAAGGTACATCGGTTTCCTGGGTCCCATATAGCCAGTATGCGCCCGATACACAACTCAAACTTGTCCAACAGGGCCAAGCACGGACGGGCCTTAACCGTCACAGGCAGGGCTATGCGCGCACGGCCTACAACCTGCTGCATCTAAACCTCCCTGCCCGGTCTCCATTTCTTATGTGTGAACTTTCCTCATCTTTTCTAATTCGGACCCGTCCCGAGTAAACCAGCACTAAACTCGCGAGTAGATTTCAACTACTCGTCTTCTACCGGACCTTTCCTACTAACATTAGCGTATCCAAATTCCCTCGAGGAGTTGCTATTCTACCCTTTCTCCCTTAGGTGTTTCTGGTCATGCAAGTGGGGTTTTCAATATCATCTAGACGTAATGCAATCAACGATGCAAAGCTATGATCTCTACAAATGAAAATGCTTTATAAAACGGTTCAAATGCAAACCAGGGCTTGCCTGTTTTGCAGGTGACTAAGGTTACAATCAGTTAGTGACGATCACTTGGAGCTTGATCACTTGTTTTCCTCCCTCCTTGATCTTCACCTCAAGTTCTTCTCACCTTCTTCACGTATAGGCTACACGATATGATCATGCATATGTATTTAATTGAAAAGCTTTTGCTAATAAGATCTAATGACAGTTTTAAAACTGGAACTCTGTTTAAGAACTTAAAATGACACTGGTGCTAGTGGTTTGGGTTGGGCTTAAACACTAAGATCAATTATTAAGTGCTTTTCCCACTTAAGTGTTGATCACCTTAAGAGGTTACCTATGACAGTGATGGTCCAGAACTCCAATGGAGCTGGGAATTTTTATGTGAGTTCCTGGTCACAAAAAAGTCCTCTGGACCAAAATTTAGCACTTTTCATGGAGTGGTTTATTCAGAATAATTCTCTAAGTGTTTAATCAAAGATGAATTAATTCTGAGGTAACACCCATGTTCATGTCAAACTCAGTGAACCAAAATTTCAATTATAGTTCATAGAGTCTACATGAATTTTCCTAGGATTTTTTGAGCTAAGAATTTCCCAGAACTGAATTTACAAGTTTTGGAAATTCTCTGAAAATGTTTTTCTGTATTCATTTGAATACAGGAACTTACAATCTGAATTACCCTGATCAATTCAACTCCAAATGAGCTGAAACTTTTACAGGAGTCTAATAACACCCTAGAGATTATTCCGGCAAAATTTAAGGATTTTTGGATAAACCAAACTCCCTCTAAAATTCTTTTGCTGAAAAGATTTAAAGAATTTTCCAGAATTAAATAAAGACTTTCATACAAATTGGGTTGCATAATTGGATAGAGTTTTTCAATTTGAATCTAACCCAATTTGAATCACTAAATTCGGAGGTTCCTAGCAAAAGTTATGCTCTTCTAAAGTTTGGGGAAAAATCTGGGATTTGAATAAATCCGGGGAAAAGTTTAAACCTGACTGTGGGCCATGGGGCACGTGTCAGCTGCTGAGGAAGTGCCACACGGGCTACAGAATTATTTCCCGCGCTGTCACATACGATCCCGCGCCACAGAGTATCCGGCCCATTTCCCCGAGTCGCTGACACGCGGGCCCGGTGAGGTCGTCTTCCACTTCTCGCTCCCGCGCGATCCCGCCGCCGGGCTCGCCGGAGAAGCTCCGGGATCAGTCGTCCGGCCATCTCAACTGCTGAAACTCACCGCCAGCCCCTAACTCAACGTGAGTAACACGCTGGTGGGGTTTGCTCGAGCCGGTAGGGGCCCCAAACTAGCCCGCGACGGCGCAACGGTTCGGACGAAGTCCGGCGACGTCGCCCCGACGCCCTAAGCCTTCTAGGCTTCAGTTTCCAAGCTCTAGAGCACCGGCGGACGCTAAGGAACATCGACATGGGAATACAATGGCTCAGAAATGGTTCTAAATTAGGGTTCACCGTGCACCCGAACCTTTCCGCCATAGCCGCCGTCGTAAAGACTGGAAATACGTCGTGCACAGTGTGTTTCATGCGGGGTTTCAAAAGCAAACTGGTGCGTCCTTACGTCTAGCCCTCATGTGCGAAGTTTCGGGCTATCTAGACCATAATCAACTGGGAATTTCTCGGAAACGTACCGGAAGTTCGGTTTGCACCGAGATGGCCTAGCTCGGTCGTGACAAGCCGCGGTTGAAGCTGCCCCCGAGAGCACTTGCTCTCGGTTCTATAACGGCTGCCGTGGAAACTCACCGTTCTCGGTGCAGAGAGCGCGAACCCGCTCAGTGATGGCTCGAGGATGTTGTGGGGTGCTCTGCGGTGCAGTTTTGCTGCTCAGCTGCGGCTGGCACACGCGCTAGGCGGTGGTCGATTGACCGAGAGCTCAGCGGCGGTTCTCGGTTGATTTCTCGCGTGGGGGAGGAAGGAGCTGCGGTGTCTCGGTGATAAGAGCGAACAGGAGGCCGGGAGAGGGTATAGGCCGGTCGGGCGGCTCTCCAGCGCGACGAAATTCCACCAGGAGGTGGCTGTCGGCTGAGCATCGGTGTCGAGCGGAGCTGCGCCCGTCGGTGTCGGGTGCCGACTGAAGGAGGCAAACAGAGACCCAACACTGAGATCTTTCGCAAGTTTTCAGTTCACACAATGACATGTGGGACCCACTGATCAGTCCTCCTTATCCCCTCTCCAAATATCTCCCAAGTTTGAATGTTGAGTGAATTCAATTGTGGGGATTCAAATCTGGTATGCATTTGGATAATTGGGCAAGTTTCATCCAAATTCAAACATGCATTTGAATTCTTTGTCTTTTAAAGTCCATTTTGCAAAATGGGTTGCAAACTATTTCCAAAAATCATGAAACTTTGCACACCCCCTAATTTGGACTCAAGGAATTCAAATATGAAATCTGATTTTTATTTTGGCTGCTGCAAATGAGATTTTTAGCACAACAGTTTTGAATTCCATTGTGTTTTTCTCATTTGAATTTTTGTTTGAACAAATTGTTCCAAATCTGATTTTTGTTTTCTCACACATATGGGAACTTCCCATCTTTGTTTTAGACCCCTCTAGGGTTCCAAGTTCTCAAATGAACATTTGACTTGTGTGAAGAAAGCCCTCATGTTTGTTATCACATGTGGGAAAAAGTTTTAACAAGTCCCAAATTTCATACACATGAAACAAAACTTTGCAAACAAGTGTTTCTTTGTATTCATAATTTTGGGACCTTTACATTCTCCCCCCTTAAAAGGAATCTCGTCCCGAGATTCAAAGGAAGACGAGGTGGGAGGTAATTACAAGGTTTATGACAAAAGCTCCGGATAATTCTTGTGGATGTAATCTTCGGTTTCCCACGTCGCCTCTTTCGGGGTATGATTACTCCACAGGACTTTGTAAAATTTCAAAGTCCGGTTCCTAGTGGTCCGGGTCTTTTCGTCGATAATCTGTACAGGTTGCTCGACATAGGTGAGATCCGGCTTCAACTCGTCAATGTCTTCAGTGCGGATGGCAGCGGTAAACTTGAGACACTTCCGCAGCTGGGACACGTGAAATATGTCGTGAATACCGGCAAGGCTTGCCGGTAGTCCCAGCCGGTAGGCTACAGTTCCGCACTTCTCCGTGATAGTAAACGGACCGATGAATCGGGGAGCAAGTTTCCCCTTGACACCGAACCGATTAATCCCCTTCGCCGGAGACACACGAAGATACACGTGCTCTCCGACTTTGAAATGCAGCGGTCGACGTCTCTGGTCCGCGTAGCTCTTTCGACGAGATTGGGCCGCCTTGAGGTTCTCTTGTATTATCCGAACTCTCTCTTCGGCTTCATTGACAAGATCAACCCCGAACGTTACTCGTTCACCGGATTCGCACCAATTCAATGGTGTACGGCACTTCCGGCCGTATAGAGCTTCATATGGTGCCATTTTGATGCTCGTCTGATATCCGTTGTTGTACGAGAACTCCGCCAGTGGTAAGTGATCATCCCAGCTCTTACCGTGGTGGATGGCACATGATCTTAGCATATCCTCTAGTATTTGATTCACCCTCTCAGTTTGCCCATCGGTTTGAGGGTGATATGCAGAGCTTCTAATCAACTTCGTCCCCAAGGAGGCGTGTAGCTGTTCCCAAAAACGGGCTACGAACAGCGATCCTCTATCTGACACAATGGTGCGGGGAACTCCATGTAAGCATAAGATCCGTGCTATGTACAGCTCCGCATACTGCTTTGCGTTGTACCTAGTATGCACAGGGATGAAATGTGCTGATTTGGTTAATCGGTCCACGATTACCCAAATCGAATCATGGTTGTGGGAGGTCATCGGCAACCCTACGATGAAGTCCATACTCAAATCTTCCCACTTCCATGCCGGTACTTGCAATGGCTGCAACAGGCCTGACTTCTTCATATGGTCGGCCTTGACTCTTCGACACGTATCACATTCCGAAACGTACTTTGCAACTTCACGTTTCATACGCGTCCACCAAAACTTCTTCCGGAGGTCTTGGTACATTTTATTACTGCCCGGATGAATGGAAAACTTGGACAAATGAGCTTCATCCAAAATTTTCTTCCGTAGTCCCATATCCTGGGGTACTACAATCCGGTCGTTAAACCACAAGGTACCTTCATCGTCCTTCCGGAAGCACTTCATTTCTCCGTTGTCTATCCGCCGCCGTATGTGAGACATACCCTTGTCTTTTCGTTGAGTTTCCATGATCTCCTCTCGGATAGTAGGAATGAGAGCGAGATTATAGAGAGCTCCATACGGTATGACACGGAGGCTTGGTTCTTCATCATCCATTTCAGCAATAGTTAGGTGATGGATATGCGCCTTACGACTGAGCGCATCGGCGACCACATTCGCCTTTCCTGGATGATAATGAATTTCCAGTTCATAGTCCTTAATGAGCTCTAGCCATCTTCGTTGCCTCATGTTCAGTTCTTTCTGAGTGAAGATGTACTTCAAGCTCTTGTGGTCGGTGTAGAGGTGTACAAGATTTCCGAGCAAGTAATGCCTCCACATCTTCAAAGCAAGGACCACGGCAGCTAACTCAAGATCATGAGTTGGATAATGCTGCTCGTGAGTTCTGAGTTGACGAGATCCATAAGCGACCACTCGTCTTTCTTGCATCAGCACGCAGCCAAGACCGATGCCAGATGCATCGCAATAAACGTCGAATGGCTTCGTTGTATCCGGCTGAGCAAGAACTGGGGCTGTTGTGAGATGCTTCACTAAGGTCTTGAAAGCTTGTTCACACGCAGCACCCCACACAAATCTGGTATTCTTCTTTAATAATTCCGTCATCGGTTTAGCAATCTTGGAGAAACTCGGAATAAACCTCCGGTAGTAACCCGCTAAACCGAGGAAGCTTCAGATTTCATGTACTGACTTTGGTGACTCCCATTTCTGCACTTGGATAATCTTACTCGGATCTACAGCGATACCCTCCGCTGAAATGATGTGTCCGAGAAAAGGTACTTGATTAATCCAGAATTCACACTTGCTGAATTTTGCATAGAGCTGATGATCTCGCAATCTTTGTAGCACAATATGCAGATGTTCAACATGTTCTTCCTCTGACTCGGAGTACACCAAGACATCGTCGATGAAGACAACGATGAATTTATCCAACTCCGGCATGAACACTGAATTCATCAGATACATAAAGTGTGCCGGGGCGTTGGTCAAACCAAAAGACATAACAAGATACTCATACAGCCCGTATCTCGTTGAGAATGTCGTCTTCGTAATATCTTCTGCCCGGATTTTAATCTGATGATATCCGGACCGAAGATCCATCTTCGAAAATACCTTCGCACCCACTAATTGATCGAAGAGCATATCAATGCGAGGTAGTGGATACTTGTTCTTGATGGTAACGACGTTCAAAGGACGATAATCAACACAAAGCCGTAGTGTTTTCGTCCTTCTTCTTAACAAATAATGCTGAACAACCCCAAGGTGACGAACTTGGTCGTATAAATCCCTTGCTCATTAGGTCATTCAGCTGTGTCTTCAATTCTGCCAGTTCATTGGGTGCCATCTTGTACGGCCTTCGTGACATTGGTGTCGTTCCCGGTATAAGTTCAATCTTGAACTCAACGTCTCGTTCGGGCGGCATGCCCGGTAAATCATCGGGAAACACATCCGGATACTCACGTACCACCGGAATGTCCTCTATCTTAACAGCTTCCGTGTGGTTCACTGTTGCAATCTGTTGCCGTCTGGCGCCCAGAATTAATATATGAAGACCGTGCTGTGGGGAGTTGAGCTCAACGGTCCTAGAGCTGATGTTAAGAACCGCGTGGTGATAATTCAACCACGACATCCCCAAAATGATGTCGATCTTCAGACCTTCAATAATAATGAGGGTCGTAGGGTATATTTTACCCCCCAAACAAAGAGGTGCTCGGGAGACAACCTCGCTTGCGGTACTGCTGCCCCCGGGCGAAGATATGAGGTATTGCCTCTTTGTATAAACGGTTTGGAGCTGATGTTGAGCCACAAAAGATTGGCTAATGAAGTTGTGTGTGGCACCGAAATCAAAGAGAACTAAAACCGGTAGCTGATTCAGAGAAAACATCCCTGCTAAAGCGGCTTCTCCTTCCGGAACATCATCAATCACAGTATAGTGAATGTTGCCCCTTATCTGCCCTCCTATCTGCAGATTAAGGTACGGATTGTATTGTTGTAAATATGATGACCCGTAGCCTCGAATTCCCTCCGGACATTGCCTAGCATAATGGCCCGTACGCCCACAAGTAAGACACGGATGCCTCTCCGGTTCTTCGTTGACTTGCGGTGGACTGCTAGGTACATATGGCTGCAGCGATGGAGCACAAACCACCGTCTGATGCTGCGGCTGTGGAGGTGGTGCAAGTTATGGAACTTGACCAGCAATCAATCTCTGAGGAGTTGATCGTACAGGTGGCCTCCATATTTCAGCGGATGGCGTTTGATACACCAAACGGTACTTCTGAGGCACATAACTTGTGCTAGCCTGCTCGATCTCACTCATATTTCTCTTCTCTGCTTGCCACTCAAGTGTCGGCTTCTCTTGAATGAAAGCCGCATTGACCATGTCGGTGTAACTGCCGTTATTATGTACAGCCAGCTTCTCCCGTAATATGCCACTCAGGCCATGGAAGAATAGGTCACACCGTGCTTCTTCTTTCGCCACATATTCAGGAGCATATTGGGCCAAGAGATTAAATCTCCTGACATACTCGAGGACACTCATGTCCCCTTGCTTCAAGTCCAAAAATTCCTCCCGCTTTGCCTTGACAATACCTAATGGTATGTAACGTGTACGAAAGGCTTCACAAAATCCACTCCACGTTATTTGATGGTCATCCGGAATGGTGGCAAGATGATCCACCCACCATTTTCCGGCGGCTCCATGGAGTTGTTGAGCGGCAAACTTAGTTTTCTGGTATTCATCACACTTGAATACTCCAAATTTGGACTCCATGACACGAAGCCATTGATCTGCTTCCACAGGTTCGGTGGCTTCAGTAAAAATTGGCGGTTGAGTCGCCAAGAAGTCCAGATAAGCGTCCCGAGACGGAACGACTTGTTGCGTGTTCTGGAGTACGCCTTGCTGTACCAAAGCTTGGAGTAAGCGTGTGTGTTCTTGCGTTGCTTCTTGGAGTAGCCTAGCGTTCTCTTGATTAGACTCGACAACTCAAGTCATAAGATCCATCCATCCCGTAGATGGTGGTTCCGACGGTGGGATGGAAGCATCACCGCCTCGACGAGAACTTCCAGCCCTACTCCTAGAGCGGTTACGAACCATACTGCAAAAATGTAGTTGCGAAGAGTTAAACAAGAACTCAGCAGTATGTAAGACTAATGGAAACATGATTATGTCAAAACTTTATGAAAGCAGTAACAAAATTCATGTTTACAAAACTCCTTAGTAGGCATAACTATCCAGCCTATCTGTACAGGACAGAACATTATGCACTATCTCCAGATTTTGATCTAGTTAAGAGCATTTTCATAACTCAAGTTGAATACCAAAGTTAAAGTTAACCTCAGTATCTTTCCAACGAGTACTCATATGCCCTCAGATAATCTCTGGATTAAAAGTTATGATTTTCCAAAGTTGATAGAATTCCTGGATAAAATTTGCCAGCACCTCCGTTGTACGTGGCTGCTTTTATCACAGTTGTATATGTAAATACAATAAGAATCTGAACAAACTTTGAACTACAACAACGTTGCAGATTTCATAACCTATCCAATGGTGTATCATAGGATCCTTAAGGGTTTCTCTACATAAAGTTATGGTTTTAAAAACAGAAAGATCCAGAGAGGTTTTGTTACTGTCCTGGTTCTGGACAGTTTACCTTACTCTGAACTTTCTACCCATTTAGCATGTGATTTAGCTCTGGAGGTCTAAGGAAGTTGTAGATCACTTGAAAATCTTTCCATAACTGTATCATACACCTTAATTGGGTTAAGCTACCCAGAGTTATGCTCTGTTGAAGTCCAGCAAAAATTTCTGCCGAAAACAAAGCACTCTGTTTTTGAAATGTTTGAAGCCTAGTCTTCCTCTCATTTGAATCTTAGCTCAAAATAAGAGTTCGGTAAATAATATTTATTTCAAACTTTTGTTTTTAGTTGAAAGTTAGTTCGTGAGTCATTTCTTCAAAGAAAGGAGTTATAAAGTTTAGTACGGCGTCGATGCACCGTAAGAAGCATGTCGGTACTACGTAGCCTCACCAAAAGAAAATCCTATACGGATTATACCCGCATAAACGTGTCTTAGGTGGCACTAAAATGGTCACTCGCAAACGTGTACTATTCGTACTACGATTTCGTGGTTAATCCTGCATAAGTCACACTCAATCATCAGGTCCGGCTGCACACCGAACCCGGTATCCATACAGTTCTTACACCCGTCCGTCATCACTTGCACAGGTGTTCTCAAGCCAAACACGCCTTGAGCTACGTGTTCACGTTACTAACCACGTGACAGGGTTTCCCAAATTGCACCACGCACGCCTGGGACAGACGTTGCTCGAGTACCCCAAACGACATGAAGAGTCGTAGAGGATACTAAAGCGGATCGGGTTACCTGCCACCCGTGGGGCTCCACCCTTCAGCTTGTGCGCACTGGTGGACAGCGCTTACGTGCACCCCCCATAACATAAATCGTCCCGAGATGCACGATTTTCCAACATAACAAATAAGTTAGGTTGCCACCTTCATATTAAGCTAATAGTAATCCTTATGTGGGCCTAGTACAGTATCCTCACCGTAACCTAAATTTTTGTCATAATACCATCCTTATTCCGTGTGCTATTCCCAATGCGGCTCTGATACCACGCTGACGCGACCCGCTCAGCCGAGACAGGCCACTCGCCCGGGAATCGCATTGGGTGGTGCCGTGTTGTGCGGCAACCAACAACACACATATGAGGAATAATGTATTACATAAAACAATAGCGGAAGCTTACAAGTTTTTCTTTGTACATACTTTACATCAAGTAACTACAGCGGAAGTCTATATCAACTCACGTCGAATAACTAAAAGCACTCGAGATGAAGTCCAGCCCGCAGACTCCTCTCGCTAGCAACACGAAGACAACAGCAGCGGCTGGGTTCTCCCTGGGTTAAATGACTCGGAAGTCTCCGAGTCCCACCGGACAACCTTCTTTTCAGCATCGTTGTTAACCTGCAAAACCACTTATATAGTAAGCGTGAGCACATAGGCTCAGCAAGTCTGACCCGTCTCTCCTAAGCAAGAAACTCTACATGTACGACGGTTGCAATTAGGTTGGCTAGATTTGCATAAAGGACTCGCCTAAAGTCGATCCTTAACTTTCAGATTTTAAGCCTCATTGTGCAAACCTTGAGCCGAAAAGCATCGCAACTCCACAATCAAACAAGAAACGCTTTGTTGCGATGCTCCTTGCACAAAGTGAAAGTAAACTTTAATGAGCCTATCTCTAATTCAATCATGGTTGCAATACAAGTTATAGCACAACCTTATCAAGTTCAAAGATAAACAATTCCAGTTGTTACTACGTCAAGACGCAGCGGGCAAGTATGCTCATATAACCGCGAGCGACGGTGATTCGAATCAGTACACGCCCGGACTACACGACACGTACACCCGTACTCCGAGTTGCCGGCAGCAACCTCGACTGACGTTGTACGCGGCCACCTTTCCCAAGATCTTCCACATTGGATGCAGTCCAACTGCCCCGAGTACACAAGCTCCCTCAAGGTACATACCCGTTGTGGTATGTTCTTGAGCGAGGTACCTCCTGCTACCTTGACGCCGAAAGCCTAAGGCAGTTGGAAAAGTTCCACTATGGATCTCCCAAGGTACATCGGTTTCCTGGGTCCCATATAGCCAGTATGCGCCCGGTACACAACTCAAACTTGTCCAACAGGGCCAAGCACGGACGGGCCGTAACCGACACAGGCAGGGCTATGCACGCACGGCCTGCAACCTGCTGCATCTAAACCTCCCTGCCCGGTCTCCATTTCTTATGTGTGAACTTTCCTCATCTTTTCTAATTCGGACCCGTCCCGAGTAAACCAGCCCTAAACTCGCGAGTAGATTCCAACTACTCGTCTTCTACCGGACCTTTCCTACTAACATTAGCGTAGCCAAATTCCCTCGAGGAGTTGCTATTCTACCCTTTCTCCCTTAGGTGTTTCTGGTCATGCAAGTGGGGTTTTCAATATCATCTAGACGTAATGCAATCAACGATGCAAAGCTATGATCTCTACAAATGAAAATGCTTTATAAAACGGTTCAAATGCAAACCGGGGCTTGCCTGTTTTGCAGATGACTAAGGTTACAATCAGTTAGTGACGATCACTTGGAGCTTGATCACTTGTTTTCCTCCCTCCTTGATCTTCACCTCAAGTTCTTCTCACCTTCTTCACGTATAGGCTACACGATATGATCATGCATATGTATTTAATTGAAAAGCTTTTGCTAATAAGATCTAATGACAGTTTTAAAACTGGAACTCTGTTTAAGAATTTAAAATGACGCTGGTGCTAGTGGTTTGGGTTGGGCTTAAACACTAAGATCAATTATTAAGTGCTTTTCCCACTTAAGTGTTGATCACCTTAAGAGGTTACCTATGACAGTGGTGGTCCAGAACTCCAATGGAGCTGGGAATTTTCATGTGAGTTCCTGGTCACAATAAAGTCCTCTGGACCAAAATTTAGCACTTTTCATGGAGTGGTTTATTCAGAATAATTCTCTAAGTGTTTAATCAAAGATGAATTAATTCTGAGGTAACACCCATGTTCATGTCAAACTCAGTGAACCACAATTTCAATTATAGTTCATAGAGTCTACATGAATTTTCCTAGGAATTTTGGAGCTAAGAATTTCCCAGAACTGAATTTACAAGTTTTGGAAATTCTCTGAAAATGTTTTTCTGTATTCATTTGAATACAGGAACTTACAATCTGAATTACCCTGATCAATTCAACTCCAAATGAGCTGAAACTTTTACAGGAGTCTAATAACACCCTAGAGATTATTCCGGCAAAATTTGAAGATTTTTGGATAAACCAAACTCCCTCTAAAATTCTTTTGCTGAAAAGCTTTAAAGAATTTTCCAGAATTAAATAAAGACTTTAATACAAATTGGGTTGCATAATTGGATAGAGTTTGTCAATCTGAATCTAACCCAATTTGAATCACTAAATTCGGAGGTTCCTAGCAAAAGTTATGCTCTTCTAAAGTTTGGGGAAAAATCTGGGATTTGAATAAATCCGGGGAAAAGTTTAAACCTGACTGTGGGCCATGGGGCACGTGTCAGCTGCCGAGGAAGTGCCACACGGGCTACAGAATTATTTTCCGCGCTGTCACAGACGATCCCGCGCTACAGAGTATCCGGCCCGTTTTCCCCGAGTTGCTGACACGCGGGCCCGGGGAGGTCGTCTTCCACCTCTCGCTCCCGCGCGATCCCGCCGCCGGGCTCGCCGGAGAAGCTCTGGGATCAGTCGTCCGGCCATCTCAACTGCTGAAACTCACCGCCAGCCCCTAACTCAACGTGAGGAACACGCTGGTGGGGTTTGCTCGAGCCGGTAGGGGCCCCAAACTAGCCCGCGACGGCGCAACGGTTCGGACGAAGTCCGGTGACGTCGCCCCGACGCCCTAAGCCTTATAGGCTTCAGTTTCCAAGCTCTAGAGCACCGGCGGACGCTAAGGAACATCGACATGGGAATACAATGGCTCAGAAATGGTTCTAAATTAGGGTTCACCGTGCACTCGAACCTTTCCGCCATAGCCGCCGTCGTAAAGACTGGAAATACGTCGTGCACAGTGTGTTTCATGCGGGGTTTCAAAAGCAAACTGGTGCGTCCTTACGTCTAGCCCCTCGTGTGCGAAGTTTCGGGCTATCTAGACCATAATCAACTGGGAATTTCTCGGAAACGTACCGGAAGGTCGGTTTGCACCGATCAGGAGAAATTCTCGAAATTCCCTGCCGATGATCCACGGGTGATCCTGAGCTTCGGGGGTGAGTTGCCTGGACGTCGCGCGCGCCCAGAGATGGCCTAGCTCGGTCGTGACAAGCCGCGGTTGAAGCTGCCCCCGAGAGCACTTGCTCTCGGTTCTATGGCGGCTGCCGTGGAAACTCGCCGTTCTAGGTGCAGAGAGCGCGAACCCGCTCAGTGATGGCTCGAGGATGTTGTGGGGTGCTCTGCGGTGCAGTTTTGCTGCTCAGCTGCGGCTGGCACACGCGCTAGGCGGTGGTCGATCGACCGAGAGCTCAGCGGCGGTTCTCGGTTGATTTCTCGCGTGGGGGAGGAAGGAGCTGCGGTGTCTCGGTGATAAGAGCGAACAGGAGGCCGGGAGAGGGTATAGGCCGGTCGGGCGGCTCTCCAGCGCGACGAAATTCCACCAGGAGGTGGCTGTCGGCTGAGCATCGGTGTCGAGCGGAGCTGCGCCCGTCGGTGTCGGGTGCCGACTGAAGGAGGCAAACAGAGACCCAACACTGAGATCTTTTGCAAGTTTTCAGTTCACACAATGACATGTGGGACCCACTGATCAGTCCTCCTTATCCCCTCTCCAAATATCTCCCAAGTTTGAATGTTGAGTGAATTCAATTGTGGGGATTCAAATCTGGTATGCATTTGGATAATTGGGCAAGTTTCATCCAAATTCAAACATGCATTTGAATTATTTGTCTTTTAAAGTCCATTTTGCAAAATGGGTTGCAAACTATTTCCATAAATCATGAAACTTTGCACACCCCCTAATTTGGACTCAAGGAATTCAAATATGAAATCTGATTTTTATTTTGGCTGCTGCAAATGAGATTTTTAGCACAACAGTTTTGAATTCCATTGTGTTTTTCTCATTTGAATTTTTGTTTGAACAAATTGTTCCAAATCTATTTTTTGTTTTCTCACACATATGGGAACTTCCCATCTTTGTTTTAGACCCCTCTAGGGTTCCAAGTTCTCAAATGAACATTTGACTTGTGTGAAGAAAGCCCTCATGTGTGTTATCACATGTGGGAAAAAGTTTTAACAAGTCCCAAATTTCATACATATGAAACAAAACTTTGCAAACAAGTGTTTCTTTGTATTCATAATTTTGGGACCTTTACATGAATAATGTGACATATGTTCGTTTATGTTTATTGTATGTGTACAATGTAATGGAGAATACTGTTTCGACGACGTAATGCATTTCATAATGTTGAGTTTGTTGCATTTGTTATTACGTGTCTGTGTTATGTGTGTTTGATTTGTTATTTTATGTGCTTGGAACTAAATAATATGTAACATTTTATTCTGTGTCAAATGTATTTTCGTGAGCCAAAAGTGGCCCACGAAAACAGTGCAATATTATTTTCGTGGGCCACAGGAAGGCCCATGAAAATAGGGCAACATTATTTTCGTGGGCCAAAAAGAAGGCCCACGAAAATAACCAAGCAATATTTTCGTGGGCCACACTCTAGCCCATGAAAATAACAGGACTTTATTTTCGTGGGCCAGAGAGGACTATTTTTTCGTGGGCCAGAAGGAGGCCCACGAAAATAGCAGATCATATTTTCCGAAGAACAACCAAGTGAATATCACATGTATGTCAGGATCATTTTCTCATACATGTGATGACAAATAGTGAAGCATCATTTATTACAAGCCAGGTGTCGAATATAAGTAAGTCTTACATAGTAAATGTCTCGATGGACAATAATAAGTTCCTCACAAGTAAATAAACAAGCAGCGGAATATTATTCTTTAGGGCTCCATCACAGGCGTTGCCCGGGGCTTCCATGAACCTAGAAACCTTCTTCGGGTCCAAAGTCTTGGTCATTATACACCACCTCATTATCTTGACCTGAGCAGCAATATAAACCAACAAAAATGCAAGGTTGAGTACCAATGGTACTCAGCAAGTGTGGGAAAATTATACCATGCAGGGCTAGAACAAGGAGAGATTGAACTCATGGTTAAAGCACTACGCAATTAATACCTATCACCTTAGCTTATTAAGCACCTACATTACTACACAAGTGAAATGGTCCCAATCTCCCGTCCCATCATCATAATCTAATAACCATAACATCATTTCCCATGTTAAGCTCCCCGCTTAACTTCCAAAACCATCAATCCTCTAATCATGAATAAGTCCAGGCCGCTCTTGACCGTGAGCACGGCTGTCAAGACAGTTTTGACTCTGCAGAGTTTGTACCACTGTACCCACATGTAGTGATTTCATCCCCCGTTGCCGGGTGGACTAAAAGAACCTCCATTATGCCAGTGGCTACGATCCACATTCACACTTCCCAGGTGTGTAGCCAGGAGATCACTACGAAGCCTTTACAAAGGGATTCCCGACGAGCGTGGGCCCACTGAGGTTTCACCCCTAACAGCATACAAGAGGCTCCAACCCCGCTGCAGTGGCCCCCTCTTGAGCCTTGCGGTTCATATGGTAGTCCAGCTGACACCTACTCCCCGCACCCTCCAACACACCCATACTACGCCGGGGATACACCTAATTAATTGGCCAAGCTGCCCCATCTCAGCATGTGGTTGGCACTGTAAAGCCGGGTTACATGCTCCATGAACCGGTCCTTAGGATCCAGGCAAGTACTAAACACAAACCCAAGTCTCGTGCACCCAGCACACAACCAAAACATCCAACTTGCCTTGATCCCTACCTCTACATAACTCACAATGTCTCATTCAAGAGTATGGTAATATAAACTGATGATCTCATGTCCCAAATATCCCATTCTAAGCATGGCTAAGCATATGCATAATAATAAATGACATGGTAAAATAAGTCCCAACCCAAGCTACAAGGAAACAAGGTAATGCAATTCTAGGGAAACTTCCTATCATGGGTTTCATATTTCAATTGACAATGCAAATAATTCTAGCTACACATCCTAGCATAGGATCAAAGTGGTCAAGGACACTTGCCTCCTTCTTGCTGCTCTTGAAATGGGTAGTCCTGATCTTGGAAAGGAATAACTTGCTCTTGAACAGGTTCTACTTCATACCATCACACATAGCAAAAGAAAAACAACAATCATAAGACATAGTTCACACTTCTTACTTCATACAAACCACACATTCATATTTATGAAATTCGTTCACCATTATATGTGTTGTGGTTACTTTGTGTGTTGATCTGTGGCTTGCACACACTTTTATTTATATGTGTATGATTCCTACTTTGGTGTTCATATTTATACTTACATACTATATATATATACATATGTGTGTGTTTCAGTTTTAAATAAATTCCTTATATTAAACTACCAAGTATGTAAGAAAAGTATTTTTCTTCTCCATATGTGCCTTCATAATTTCTATCAACCCTAAACTGAACTCTTTGAATTTTAAAAACTTCATTTATCATTTACTAGTTGCTATATTTTCAGATTTATATTCCTATGCATAATTGTGTATTTTATTATGAAATTAGTAATACACATCATCTAAACAGTATAGGTTTTGGTCCTAAATAATTGAATAACATATTTTGACCTTGGCCTCTGATGTAAACTATTTCATAATTATTTTCCCTATTTTTCTATAGCTATTCTTTACTTAAAAATGTGTCCCTATACTAAATAATGTGATTAATAAATGAAACAGATTCATTTCAGCCCAAAATATATTTTTATCTCACTCCAAAGTTTTCTAAGTACTGAGAAAGCTTTTAATTAATTTTGACAATTATGTTTGTCCCACTTTTTAATTTTTAAACACTAGTTACATATTCAATTTTCTAAATTAAATACTAAACAGGGCTAAAATAATGAACTCACCCCATTACAGGGTCTATAATATTATTTTCATAATTTCCAGGGGTCTAGCTACACTTATCAGAGGTGTTTTTCCTAATTTCTATTAAGTCCAGGGGCTAAAACTGATTTTTAAATGAACTTACATGATTTTCTGGAGTTCCAGGGGCTAGATCAGAAGTTTCCGGGGCTAGCTCTTATTTCCCGAGAACCCCAGGGGGTAGCACGTAAGAATTCCAGTCTTTATAACGCGGGGCTGACGTGGACCGTCCGATTTTAAACCGACGGCTGAGATTATAACATCGAACCGGTACGCGGGGTTTTAAAGTCTACCGTGCGATTTAAAATAAACGGCGCACAAGCGGCCACGTCGCTCTGATCGAGCGCGGGCGGCGCTGCCGGCGGCGCACGGTGGCGGGAAGCGGCGATCTCGCCGGAAAGTTTCGGATCCTCGAGAATTCTGCCTAGAACTGTGATCTTATGGCCTAGATCGGTAGAGGGGAGGTCGGGGATCTCACCTCGGGGGTTTTCTCGAGCTCGGGGGTCCTGGAAAGTGATCGGCGGCGAGGTCCGAGGCAAAACCACGGCGAAGCTCGTCGGCGCTGTGTTTGCACCGTAATTCTCCGAGTTTTCTGCACCTGCAAAGCTCCCCGGAGGCGGTGGATCAAGACCAGCGAGTTAGATCAGAGTTTCCGAGCTTAGATCGGCCAGAATTCACCGGCGAAGTCTCGGTGCTCACCGGAGTAAAAATCGGCGATCGCGTGGGAAAAACCGATCGGGGCTGGGGTTTTTATAGCCGGGGAAGGGCGGTGGGTCAGTTGTGATCGAGTTTGATTCCTCTGGGACCGGAATTCGGGCTGAGGGACGCGGTATTCCGATAGGTTAAGATCGCGCGCGCGCGGGAGAGTCCGGGGTCGCGGGGTTAGGGATGACAGGTGGGTCCCACCTGTCTGTGAGGGATAGCGCGGGCGCGCGGCTGCGGGCTGGCGCGGGGGAAATTGGGCCGGCTGGCGGGTTTCGGCCCACTGGCCGGTTTTTTCCCGTTTTCTCTTTTTCTTTTTCCATTTCTTTTCTGTTTTGAGTCTAATTTGAATTCCAGTTTGAATTGGAATTTTTGCAAAACATGCAACACGTCCAAAAAATTTTAAATTCCCCTCTGAACATGGTTTAGGGTTTTGAATCAAAATTTGGGGTGTTACAGATCTACCCCCCTTAAAAGAAATCTCGTCCTCGAGATTGGTGTTTCTAAGAAAACAATTCCGGAGATTGTGCCTTGAGCTCATCTTCCCGTTCCCAGGTGGCTTCCTCTTCTGAGTGATGCTTCCACTGCACCTTGCACATCCGGATTCTCTTGTTTCTGGTGAGGCGTTCCATCGTCTCCAAAATCTTGTATGGTTGCTCGGCATAAGACAAATCCTCAGCTACATCCACTTCATTCATGGGTAACACCTCTTCAGGCGTCCTCAGACATTTCTTGAGTTGTGACACATGGAATACATCGTGTACATCCGATAGATGAACCGGTAACTCTAGTTGGTACGCCACCTCGCCTTTTCTTTCCAAAACTTGAAAGGGTCCGATGTATCGAGGTGACAACTTCCCTTTCACCTTGAACCGACGAAGTCCTCTGATAGGGGACACCTTGAGATAAACATAGTCTCCCACGTTGAAAACGAGCTCTCTTCTTCGTACATCAGCATAACTCTTCTGGCGGGTTTGTGCTATCATCAAGTTGTTGCGAATCTCCCTCACCTTCGCCTCGGCTTCTTGTAGCACTTCTGGACCAAACACTTTACTTTCTCCTGTTTGGTTCCAAAATAGGGGAGTTCTGCACTTCCTTCCATACAAAGCTTCAAACGGTGACATCTTCATACTATCTTGATAGCTGTTGTTATAGGAAAACTCAGCATACGGTAAGTTCTTGTCCCAACTCCTATTGTTTTTGAGTGCACATGCCCTTAACATATCTTCAAGGATCTGATTGGTTCTCTCCGTCTGCCCGTCAGTTTGGGGATGATAGGCAGAGCTGAAGTTCAGATGGGTTCCCATGGTTTCATGCAACTTCTGCCAAAACCTCGAGGTGAACTGTGTCCCTCGGTCCGACACTATCTTCTTTGGCACTCCATGGTAACACACAATCCTTGACATGTACAATTCTGCCAATTTGGATCCGCTGTAGCTTTCTTTCACAGGGATGAAATGAGCTACCTTGGTTAGCCTATCAATAATGACCCATATTGAATCATACCCGGATTGGGTCCTAGGCAATCCCACGACAAAATCCATGCTGATTTCTTCCCACTTCCATTCAGGCACTTTGAGTGGTTGCAATAATCCCGCGGGTCGTTGATGTTCTGCTTTCACCAACTGACATGTGTCACATAGGGCAACATGTTCCGCGACATCTCGCTTCATGCCATACCACCAATACCTGCTCTTGAGGTCCTGGTACATCTTCGTACTCCCAGGATGAATGGAATAGTCAGAATCGTGAGCCTCCTTCAAAATTAATTCACGGATCTCCTTTACTTCTGGCACACAGATCCTTTTCCCGTGCCACACCGTTCCTTGTTCATCCTCTCTAAAACCAGGAGCTTTATTTTCCTTGATGAGCTGTCTGATCTCTTGTATCTTCTCATCATTCTTTTGGCCCTCGCGTATGTCTTGCTCGAGTGTGGAGTCCACTTCCATGGCGATGGCTTCACCACTATTTACTAGACATAGATTGAGCCTTATAACCTCGTCCTTCAATTCTGTGGGCATGTCCTTCAAGCTCAACTTATTGACCTGCACTTTCCGACTCAAAGCATCGGCCACGACATTTGCTTTCCCGGGATGATAGTTGATGCCTATATCAAAGTCATTGATTAGCTCTAACCATCTCCTTTGTCTGAGGTTGAGATCTGGCTGTGTGAATATGTACTTCAAACTCTTATGATCCGTATATATCTCTGTCCTCTTCCCCATCAAATAGTGCCGCCAAATTTTCAACGCGTGTACCACTGCAGCTAGTTCTAGGTCATGTGTAGGATAATTCTTCTCGTGCTTCCGAAGCTGCCGGGATGCATATGCCACGACATGTCCTTCTTGCATGAGAACACATCCCAACCCATTTCCAGAGGCATCGCAGTACACTGTGAAATTCTTTTGCATATCTGGCATAACCAACACTGGGGCTGTTGTCAATCTCTTCTTTAGCTCCTGAAAGCTCGTCTCGCACTGTGGCGTCCAGGTGAATGTGATTCCCTTCTCCAACAGTTTGGTGAGAGGTCTCGAGATCTTGGAGAATCCCTCAATAAACCGTCGATAGTATCCAGCCAATCCCAAAAAGCTTCGAACTTCCCCGACATTTTCAGGGGTCTTCCACTTCTGGATATCCTCGATTTTGGCGGGATCTACGGAGATTCCTCCCTCCGAGATTATATGTCCTAAAAAGGGAACTCTCTTCAGCCAAAACTCACACTTGCTCAACTTGGCATATAGTTGGTGTTCTCTCAGCCTCTGTAACACCAACCTTAGATGTTTCTCATGTTCTTCTTCATCTTTGGAGAAGACGAGAATATCATCTATGAAAACCACCACAAATTTGTCCAGATATTCCATAAATACCTTGTTCATGAGGTACATGAAATATGCCGGGGCATTGGTTAGCCCGAAAGGCATGACAGTGTATTCATACAGTCCGTACCGAGATACGAAAGCTGTCTTGGGAATATCAGATTGCCTTATCTTGAGTTGGTGGTATCCCGACCTGAGATCAATTTTCGAGAACACACAAGCTCCCCTCAACTGATCAAACAAGTCTTCAATGCGAGGCAATGGGTACTTGTTCTTGATGGTTACCTCATTCAAGGCACGGTAATCCACGCATAACCTTTGAGTTCCATCTTTCTTAGGCACAAATATCACCGGAGCTCCCCATGGTGAGGAACTAGGGCGAACATACCCCTTCTCCGTCAATTCTCTTAAATGATCCTTGAGCTCTTCTAGCTGCTTGGAGTCCATTCGATAAGGTCTCTTGTATATCGGGGCTGTTCCCGGTACTAGCTCAATTGCGAATTCCACGTCACGGCCGGGAGGCATACCTGGCAATTCCTCCGGAAAAACATCCGGATATTCCCTGATAGTCCTGATTTCCTCAACTTTCACCTCCACTTGATTTAATTTTATGTCCCTCCTAGGCTCGTGTATTGTTATGAACTTTACTCTGGTGCCACTGGGGTGAGTTAATTCCACCGTTCTGGTCGAACAATGGATGATTCCTTTATGTTTGGTCAACCAATCCATACCCAAAATAATATCTATCCCTTGTGAATCTATCACTATGAGGTTAGCCGTAAATACTACCCCATTAATGTCTAGGTTCACTTTGAGACACACTTGTCTTGTCCTTATTTCTCCACCTGGAGAGTTTACCGCTAGCATATGGTTCATTTGGGTGGTTGCTAGGTCATGCTTCTTAACAAACCCTTGAGCAATGAACGAGTGGGTAGCACCCGAATCAAACAGCAGAGTTGCAAGGTGTAAATTGGCAGGAAACTTACCAACTACCACGTCGGGTGCCTCTTGTGCTTCCTCCATAGTGACGTGGTTCACCCGTCCTCTCATTACATTCTGCTGCTGTGGCTGCGTGGGCTTCTTCTTTGAACACTTATGGGCGTAGTGCCCCACTTCTCCACAGCTGAAACATTGCACCCCAATCTTAGATGCCTGGCCCTTGTTGTCTTGGGGTTGGTTTGGGGGTCCTTGCACTGCTGGTGGAGGTGGATATGCGGGGCGAGGCTGCTGCACAAACTGATGTTGCGGCTGTGCTGGTGCTGCGGGAGGCCTGTAGTTTGGGTTGTACCCTCTTGGTGCTGAATAGGGTACCGCAGCACGGCTCGTCTGCCCCGTAGGTTGCTGCATCATACGTGGGCGGGTGTTGCTCCCTGAGGCCTGATGTGACCACCCAGCCTTCCTCTTATTCTCATTTTCCAGGGCCTTTAGCTTCCTTTCCACCACAAATGCTCTGTCCACCATCTTTTAAAAGCTTTCATACTCATTTGAGGACATTGCACACTGCATTTCTGCGGTAAGCCCTTCCACGAAACAATCTTGTTTCTGCTCATCGGTCTCTATGTCTCGTGGAGCATAACGGGATAGTTGAGTAAATTTAGTGAGGTATTCCCTCACCGTCATGTTTCCCTGCTGCAGTCCCAAAAACTCCTTCCTCTTGTTTTTGAGTTCACCTCTTGGGATGTAATGGTTGCGGAAGCTACGCTTGAACTCTTCCCAAGTGATGTTCTCAGGGTCATGATGGGCGGCCACGTAGGCGGTCCACCAATCAGCAGCAGGTCCATGCAATTGATGAGAGGCAAACAGCACCCTCTCATACCCTTGGCATTGTATTATCCTCATCTTACTTTCAATGGTCTTCAGCCAATCATCTGCCTCCAGAGGTTCAGCAGCACTTGCAAACTTTGGAGGTTGAGTTCCTAGAAACTCACTCAACCTTGGTTGGCGTGGTGCAGCTTGTGTAGGTGGAACTTGATGCAAGTTAGCCACCACTTGAGTCAAGTTCTGGATGAGCTGATTTTGATTCTCCAGCATTTGGTGGAGAGGATCAACTTCTTCACGGCGACCACCCCGGTCCTGGCCTCCAGAAAGATGAGGGTTGCATGCCTCATCATTGTTGTTGGCGGAGTTGGCAGCACGTCCTTTTCCTCTTCCGGCCATCTGGCAGAATCAACAAATGTTAATTTGATACCATTTAGTATCATCTTACTACTTTCATTTGTTGGTACTTTAAGGTGTTGAGGCTTTGTTAAAATTTTACGAGGGTTTATATCTCACACCAAATAAATGCACTATTATTTCCTGTGGGTTCACACACCAAAGCAAAACAATCTGAAGACGAGGCTGTGGACAATTGCTCATGGCTTCCACAACTCACGTCACACACCAAGCATTATCACACCATTAACTACGTAACGACTCGACTACTCGACCTCTTGCTAGCTAGGGGAAAGACTCTACACTACTCGTCCTCTTGAGCTGGCTCCTCGGGATCTTCCTCCTCATTTCGGCTACCTTCTGACTCTGCTTTGGGTGGGGAGGCTGCTGGTGGAGAAGTGCGACGACGCCTGATTGCTCGGCGATCCGGGGAGTCAGGAGTCCATGTATCATTCACGGTGACACACAGTTCATTCCCATCTCCTCTTTCTCTCGCCTTTAAGCAAGCTCGCAGCAACGCCTCCGTTTCCCTTAGGGTGTCTCGGACATCCTGGAGTTCTTGTTGACACTCCTGCAGTCGAGTGTTGAGCATAGCAGCATCCTCCAAACACAAGTCCATGTGCTCATGGGAAGTCCCTTGCTGCACCGGTGGGTACTTGTACTCCGTGGTACCACTCTCACGTTGGAGGACATACATGTACTCAGTTTTGTCCAAGTGGCGACGATAGATGTGACTCTGGCAGGTGATGGCCTCCCAGGTGACATCTTTCTCCGCGTCAACTTGTGTTGCTCGACAAGCTGGAGAGTGGTGAATCTTAAGCAGCTGATTCTCGTGTATAATCCTCATCTCCGAACTCCATTCTTCCCTCTTCTCACGGATGGTCCTGGTGGAGTTATAGTGGATGATTAGCTTGCCCGTATTGCCTGCGGCTTCGAGCATACGTCGAAGACGGCGCAACAAGTCTCCTACTGCCAATCCGTAGGAAAAGGTACGTCACTGGATGACTCTCCTCTCTTTCGGCAAGGGCAACTACGGGAACTCTCCCTCCTGTGGACTTACGAGCGGTGCGAATCATGCGAACCATCTAAAACAAAAGAATTTAACATTAGGTTAGATAAATTCTCAAACAAAAATCCTATTTTGAATGAAAGTTGGGGTAAGATGAAGAAAATGACTCCTTTAATAACACTTTTCCACCCACACCTTGGAAAATAGTTTTTAAGAAAATAGGGCCCTTAAATACGTCCATTTCTACCTAGGTCCACGTTCCTACGGGCAACCTTGGCTCTGATACCACCTCTGTCACACCCGGTTTTTCCGAAGAACAACCAAGTGAATATCACATGTATGCCAGGATCATTTTCTCATACATGTGATGACAAATAGTGAAGCATCATTTATTACAAGCCAGGTGTCGAATATAAGTAAGTCTTACATAGTAAATGTCTCGATGGACAATAATAAGTTCCTCACAAGTAAATAAACTAGCAGCAGAATATTATTCTTTAGGGCTCCATCACAGGCGTTGCCCGGGGCTTCCATGAACCTAGAAACCTTCTTCGGGTCCAAAGTCTTGGTCATTATACACCACCTCATTATCTTGACCTGAGCAGCAATATAAACCAACAAAAATGCAAGGTTGAGTACCAATGGTACTCAGCAAGTGTGGGAAAATTATACCATGCAGGGCTAGAACAAGGAGAGATTGAACTCATGGTTAAAGCACTACGCAATTAATACCTATCACCTTAGCTTATTAAGCACCTACATTACTACACAAGTGAAATGGTCCCAATCTCCCGTCCCATCATCATAATCTAATAACCATAACATCATTTCCCATGTTAAGCTCCCCGCTTAACTTCCAAAACCATCAATCCTCTAATCATGAATAAGTCCAGGCCGCTCTTGACCGTGAGCACGGCTGTCAAGACAGTTTTGACTCTGCAGAGTTTGTACCACTGTACCCACATGTAGTGATTTCATCCCCCGTTGCCGGGTGGACTAAAAGAACCTCCATTATGCCAGTGGCTACGATCCACATTCACACTTCCCAGGTGTGTAGCCAGGAGATCACTACGAAGCCTTTACAAAGGGATTCCCGACGAGCGTGGGCCCACTGAGGTTTCACCCCTAACAGCATACAAGAGGCTCCAACCCCGCTGCAGTGGCCCCCTCTTGAGCCTTGCGGTTCATATGGTAGTCCAGCTGACACCTACTCCCCGCACCCTCCAACACACCCATACTACGCCGGGGATACACCTAATTAATTGGCCAAGCTGCCCCATCTCAGCATGTGGTTGGCACTGTAAAGCCGGGTTACATGCTCCATGAACCGGTCCTTAGGATCCAGGCAAGTACTAAACACAAACCCAAGTCTCGTGCACCCAGCACACAACCAAAACATCCAACTTGCCTTGATCCCTACCTCTACATAACTCACAATGTCTCATTCAAGAGTATGGTAATATAAACTGATGATCTCATGTCCCAAATATCCCATTCTAAGCATGGCTAAGCATATGCATAATAATAAATGACATGGTAAAATAAGTCCCAACCCAAGCTACAAGGAAACAAGGTAATGCAATTCTAGGGAAACTTCCTATCATGGGTTTCATATTTCAATTGACAATGCAAATAATTCTAGCTACACATCCTAGCATAGGATCAAAGTGGTCAAGGACACTTGCCTCCTTCTTGCTGCTCTTGAAATGGGTAGTCCTGATCTTGGAAAGGAATAACTTGCTCTTGAACAGGTTCTACTTCATACCATCACACATAGCAAAAGAAAAACAACAATCATAAGACATAGTTCACACTTCTTACTTCATACAAACCACACATTCATATTTATGAAATTCGTTCACCATTATATGTGTTGTGGTTACTTTGTGTGTTGATCTGTGGCTTGCACACACTTTTATTTATATGTGTATGATTCCTACTTTGGTGTTCATATTTATACTTACATACTATATATATATACATATGTGTGTGTTTCAGTTTTAAATAAATTCCTTATATTAAACTACCAAGTATGTAAGAAAAGTATTTTTCTTCTCCATATGTGCCTTCATAATTTCTATCAACCCTAAACTGAACTCTTTGAATTTTAAAAACTTCATTTATCATTTACTAGTTGCTATATTTTCAGATTTATATTCCTATGCATAATTGTGTATTTTATTATGAAATTAGTAATACACATCATCTAAACAGTATAGGTTTTGGTCCTAAATAATTGAATAACATATTTTGACCTTGGCCTCTGATGTAAACTATTTCATAATTATTTTCCCTATTTTTCTATAGCTATTCTTTACTTAAAAATGTGTCCCTATACTAAATAATGTGATTAATAAATGAAACAGATTCATTTCAGCCCAAAATATATTTTTATCTCACTCCAAAGTTTTCTAAGTACTGAGAAAGCTTTTAATTAATTTTGACAATTATGTTTGTCCCACTTTTTAATTTTTAAACACTAGTTACATATTCAATTTTCTAAATTAAATACTAAACAGGGCTAAAATAATGAACTCACCCCATTACAGGGTCTATAATATTATTTTCATAATTTCCAGGGGTCTAGCTACACTTATCAGAGGTGTTTTTCCTAATTTCTATTAAGTCCAGGGGCTAAAACTGATTTTTAAATGAATTTACATGATTTTCTGGAGTTCCAGGGGCTAGATCAGAAGTTTCCGGGGCTAGCTCTTATTTCCCGAGAACCCCAGGGGGTAGCACGTAAGAATTCCAGTCTTTATAACGCGGGGCTGACGTGGACCGTCCGATTTTAAACCGACGGCTGAGATTATAACATCGAACCGGTACGCGGGGTTTTAAAGTCTACCGTGCGATTTAAAATAAACGGCGCACAAGCGGCCACGTCGCTCTGATCGAGCGCGGGCGGCGCTGCCGGCGGCGCACGGCGGCGGGAAGCGGCGATCTCGCCGGAAAGTTTCGGATCCTCGAGAATTCTGCCTAGAACTGTGATCTTATGGCCTAGATCGGTAGAGGGGAGGTCGGGGATCTCACCTCGGGGGTTTTCTCGAGCTCGGGGGTCCTGGAAAGTGATCGGCGGCGAGGTCCGAGGCAAAACCACGGCGAAGCTCGTCGGCGCTGTGTTTGCACCGTAATTCTCCGAGTTTTCTGTACCTGCAAAGCTCCCCGGAGGCGGTGGATCAAGACCAGTGAGTTAGATCAGAGTTTCCGAGCTTAGATCGGCCAGAATTCACCGGCGAAGTCTCGGTGCTCACCGGAGTAAAAATCGGCGATCGCGTGGGAAAAACCGATCGGGGTTGGGGTTTTTATAGCCGGGGAAGGGTGGTGGGTCAGTTGTGATCGAGTTTGATTCCTCTGGGACCGGAATTCGGGCTGAGGGACGCGGTATTCCGATCGGTTAAGATCGCGCGCGCGCGGGAGAGTCCGGGGTCGCGGGGTTAGGGATGACAGGTGGGTCCCACCTGTCTGTGAGGGATAGCGCGGGCGCGCGGCTGCGGGCTGGCGCGGGGGAAATTGGGCCGGCTGGCGGGTTTCGGCCCACTGGCCGGTTTTTTCCCGTTTTCTCTTTTTCTTTTTCCATTTCTTTTCTGTTTTGAGTCTAATTTGAATTCCAGTTTGAATTGGAATTTTTGCAAAACATGCAACACGTCCAAAAATTTTTAAATTCCCCTCTGAACATGGTTTAGGATTTTGAATCAAAATTTGGGGTGTTACATTATTTCCGTGGGCCAGGTGCCCACGAAAATTAGCAAAAACCCATAAAAATAATTATTTTCGTGGGTTTTTTGCTTATTTTCGTGGGCCGCCGGCCCACGAAAATATATCATTTTCCTGTAGTGATGATTGGATAGGGGTGGCATCGATTGAAGAGAAGTTAGTCCACCATTGACTAAGGTGGTTTGGACATATTCAGCGAAGACCTCCAGAAGCACCGGTTAACAGTGGGATTTTAAGAGGTAAAGAAAAATATTAGGAGGGGTAGAGGACGACCAAGGTTGACTTGGGAGGATGCGATAAAACGAGACTTGAGGTATTGTAATGTATCGAGAGACTTAGCTCATGATAGACTGCATGAAAAATAGTAATTCATGTGCCACAATCTTAGTCTTTTTTTTTCATTTTTCCTTGTTAATCTTATATCTCTTCCCCTCTTTTACTTCATTTAAAAAAATAAAAAAAAATTGTTGGGTTTCATGTCTAGCCTACCCCAATAAAGACTTTGTTGTTGTTGTTGTTGTCGTCTTACTTTCTACTTTCAGTTTGAATCTATTCAATTTCAAACGTGTTTTCTAGCATTTTTCAAATAAAAAAGTTTCCACAAACATTATGCAAATGGTTCAAGTGATTTTAGGGAAGAAATCATTTTCCCACAATTTTAAACATTATTTTTCTTTTCTTTTCAACTAATCATTACTTTTTTTTGTTTATACGGGATGTGACAATGTTAATCTTCACGAGTTGGCTATTTAGCCGATAATATAGCCAACAATAGTGAGAGCCCGTTCTACTTTAGGGTCAACACATACATCTTGCAAGCATGAGAATCTACTGTTTGCTTCATTTCTCCTCGCACTGATGCTGTAACTTCGTTCTGCAAACAACAGAATCACACACAAAAGAAGTTCAAGGACAACTGCGACACACGACTGAAAGAAATAATGTACTGGCGAGACTGATATATGATTAAGCAAAATGCTTACCGTCCAGAGATCATGAGCGTCAACAACAGTTGCCGGATCAAGACCAATGCTTCTCCAGCTTGCAGTGATGGATGCTCTAGCAGACCCTCTGTTCCATAAGACCATAGCGACTCTGCCCCCACTTAGCGGACCGGCCCATACCTGTGCACACAAACATGGGTTCAAGATGAAATCTACACTTCATCTGACCTGAAGCCAAGGCACCAAAAGCGCAGCTCTCTCTCTCTCTCTCTCTCTCTCTCTCTCTCTCTCTCTCTCTCTCTCTCTCTCTCTCTCTCTCTCTCTCTAATATTCTTGTGTACAGTTGCACTTACTTCTTGGTCTCCATCTCGTTGCACCTTGCGCCCTTGCACCCCAAGCATATCTACCCATAAACCATTGAACCTTAGTATCATGTATCTCACATAAGGAGAAACAAATGAACGATCTCTGCATTTTCTGGACCTTGGTTGACTGCAATGACATTTTGGTTGCTGAGGATTGCCCTCGTTTCATCTTTCATCGAGCGGATGTCACAGCCAACTATGAGAGGCGCCTAACACAAGTCAGGTGAGCACACAGTTAACTGTTGTCGAATACTTCTGTTCTTATGGCCCCATCTCTGACACTAATCCCAGATAAGTGCATCATCATATTACCTTCGCTAGAGCCCATATGCTGAAATGGGAGCGGTACTCCTCCGTGGTCATTCCCCCGTTCCCGACTTCGAGCATGTCTGGATCTGTAAGCAGCAACCAGAGTTAAGGGCAGTACGTGCTCACAAGTTTTAGAAGGTCTGAAGGACTAACCATTCCATCCACCAGGCCCTGCGTGTGAGACCCACTTGTCATTGGCGTCGGCGATGGCCGCCATGCTGAACATCACAGTGCAAAAAGACCTCTTAGACTTAGATATTGATTGGGGAATGAGTAGGCAATGTTCGGGCTGCTAAGTTCTAAATCTGCCCTAACGTGTTGCAGTTCATCAACATGGCATGTTTTCTAAAGATTAGTTCTAGCCTGTCAAGGTGCAGAAACTTCACCTTGCCCAAGTGTCTTGGATGTCGTAAGTCGTTCTCCAACTGGATCCAAAATCATGTGCCCATGTTGCTGGGGCATCCACACCCCTGCACAAAGAAATTTCCAGAACAGGGCAGTTGAGTTCAAACCTCGAATTCTATCATCTCCAGTAACGATCGAATGCAGTAGCTACCATTCACAAAGCGCGAAGAAAATGCTCCTTCCAGAGTTCAGAAGTGCTTTGGCCATCGCTTCATATCTGCATTTTTCTGCGATCCTTTTTTCAATCTCTCAAAATAGCATGAAAAGAAGGAAGCGTTAAGGGAAACTTTTAGTAAGAGCTAATGGCCGCTGTGTTGCACCTTGGCCGCGGGCTGGTTCCCTGGCTGTTGCAGTTGTCATACTTCAAGTAGTCGACTCCCTTTGAATCGTTAAGAAAATTAACCAATCAGTTGAAGCAGGAAAGAAACGCATTGTTTCTAAACATTGGATGTAAGTAACACAATAAGGCTACCCAAGATGCAAAAGTTTTTGCGTCTTGCTCTTCGTGCCCAAGAGAACCGGGCATCAAATTGCTGCATGTCCGAGACCTGAAAGGGGAGAATTTTGGGTGACTTGAGAGAAAACAATGACTTAAAGCAGGGAACGGATTGAACAGAAGTGCATGAATTTCTGTCATCGTATTTCTATTTCTGACAGCCACACTGTAGCTTCTTCTTCTCTTTTGTGAATCACGCGTACCCTGCATCACCATAGATCCCAAGCTTGAGCCCTTTCCCATGCACATAGTCCGCCAGGGCTCTTATTCCTGATGGAAATGTTGACACATTTGGAACTAGATTGCCCTACAAAGAAAGAGCTCAGTTAAGTTTAACGATCAGACGTAATGTCTCTATTTAAGAACTGATCCTTCTGATCCAAACTTCGCTCGACACATCACAAATAAATCTGTCAACTCTCTCTTTTTCTACTCTCTATTCAACATATAGTAAAATCAATATCCAAATTTACTTACCTTGGAATCCCTATCGTAGGCTGCCCAACAATCATCTGCAGATCCACACAACTTTTCAACAGCGCAACAACCAAAAGAAGAGGAGGGGAAAACATTGTAAAGAAATCTCGTGAGGCTACCTATGTTGTTATATCGATAACCAAGCTTGGCAAGGCCGGTGTACACCATAGCATCAGCTGTACAAGCAAATAATGGTTGATTTTTCAAAGCATTATCGAGCAGGTAAAACTGCAACTGAGTTGTAAGGAGGGTGGTCATACCGGTCTGTCGAACCACCTCTTCGTTTATATTGCAACGGAAGTGGTTCCAACTACTCCACCTGTTTTTTTTTTTTAAAAAAGAGAAATCAGTCGATGGTAAAACCCAGGATGACTCCATGCATGATGCGAATAAGAAACCAAGATGAAACATCTTGAAATCTCATCACATCGTTACCCCATCTGGGGAGTCCGGCCCATGCTGTTCTTCAGGGCTGCTCTCCTCGCCACTGCTGCTGCTGGCCTTGCTGCACTGATGGCCACAGCCAACGTTAACAACAAGAGATAGGAGAAGGGATAGTAGGAACTCATGGCTGCCATTGTAAATATGGGTGCAACTGGGCGACTCGGCACTGCAAGTGATGTGGTCTGCTATCGCCTAGCTCTAGGTCGTTATATAGATCAATTGGCCAACATCTGTTGTCAGCCTGAGGATCTCATTGATCGTACTTCATAAATTTTCGTGCCCATTAATTCTGTGCAGGACCTGTTCTTCATAAATTTCTTGTGCCATGAAATCTTTTGACAGCCTTAGGGTCTCATTGATTGTGTACTTAATGATTGGTTTCCTATATGTACCCACATGATCTGGACCCCTTTTTTGGTTGTCTTAGGTACTCACATTTATTTCATGTCATTTCACAGTTGGTGAAACATAACCACATAACTCATATGACAACATGTTATGAAACTTCTTAAGGATATATTTTAACATACTCGGGTGTGCATGCGGCTACAGTATCTGAACAGAGAACATATATTATAGTATGTCGTGGAGCCACTAAGCCTCATAAAATAGTGCGTGTCCAGCGATGTAAATAAGGCATTCCACTCCAGTACATGCATTATGTCAGATGTTTGGTGTTGTGGCTCATTTATTATAATTAAGTCTAATTAATGCTGTTAGAGTGTGAGCCGCGACATTCCTTCCGACCTGCTACAGGAGCAGCCCACAGAGGTTCTTTGTTTGGAGGGGCTTGGCACCCCTACGCGATCCGGCTCGAGATAGCGAGTGAACACCGAGATTTATGTGGTTCGGGCCACCGGAGCGTAATTCCCTACGTCCACAGGAGTGTTTACTGTATTGCTCGTGCGTATGAGTGTGGGAGTCGCAGGGTTGCGAACCCTTTGTTGGGTGGACACCTCGATTTTTTTGTAGCCCAAGGCCGGGGTGGTTACAGTGAGGCTTGGGGCCCGACAGGTGGCCCCAAAGCTATATGAACTCTATACACGATCTAGGGTTTCACTACCCTGAGTAGAGTAGTCAGTGGGGAGTTAAGACTCACCGCCTGGCGCGCTGAGCGGCCCTATCCATGTGGCAAGTAATGATGAAGACGTCATCTTGTCGTCGCGTCCTCTCGCTTTGCTGGGTGGTTCTGTGCCATTGGGTACTACTGTACCGCTGTCATTCCTCGCCACCCTGTCTTTTCACCGTAATGACGATCGGGCGGAGGACGGAGGCGTGTGTCGTGCACCATGCTTCTGGGGAAGGTGTGAGCCTTGAATGCACGACCTGACAACACACTTCCTCGTTGACTTCGTCGACTCACGGCCCACGATGGATCGTGGGGCACGTGGTGGCTCCGGAGCTCTCCTTGGTGGATTTGGAGCCGGGATACACGTGGCAGCTCCGGACCTCGCCTCACGGGGAGGCTTGGTCCGGGGCCAAGGGCACGTGTCGGCTCCGAAGCCCTCCTTAGCAGAGAGGAGGTTTGGAGCTCACCAACACGTGGCAGCTCTGGACCTCACCTCAACAGGGAGGCTCGGACCGGAGCCAAGGGCACGTGTCGGCTTTGGAGCCCTCCTCAGCAGGGAGGAGGTTCGGAGTTCACCGACACGTGGAAGCTCGAGACCTCACCTCAGCAGGGAGGCTTGGACCGGAGCCAAGGGCACGTGTCGGCTTCAGAGCCCTCCTCAGCAGGGAGGAGGTTTGGAGCCCACCGATATGTGGTAGCTCCGGACCTCACCTTAGCGGGGAGGCTCGGGCCGAAGCCAAGGGCACGTGTTGGCTTAGGAGCCCTCCTCGGCAGGGAGGAGGTTCGGAGCCATCGACACGTGGCAGCTCCGGACCTCACCTCAGCGGGGAGGCTTGGGCCAGAGCCAAGGGCACTTGTCAGCTCCGGAGTCCTCCTCAGCAGGGAGGAGGTTCAGAGGCCACCGACACGTGGCAGCTCCGGACCTCACGTCAGCGGGAAGGCTCAGACCGGAACCAGGGACACATGTGGGCTTCATATCCCAAGCGCACGCGGCAGCCCCGGGGCTGACCTCGGGGCAAGGGCACATGGCTACGTTGGCGCCCACCTCAGCGGGGAGGCGAGTCTTGGGCTATCTTTTTCCCTCCATGCAGGGGTACCCAGTTTGCAGGGTACCGACAATGGCCTCTGGACCCATCTCGCGGGAGGTATCGAGCCCGTAGGTGGGGCCTCCATCTTTCCCGTGTGGTGGTTTTTTTAGCCTGTACATTGGAATCCAATGTGGTGGCGAGATTTTAGCGTAGTGGTTGTACCTGGGAGATGAAAAGGTTGCACATCCTTGGCGTAGTGGGCGTACTCGACAGTTAAAGTGGCAACACGCCATCGGTGTAGTGGACGTGTGTCTACTCTTGACTGGCGGGTCGCGGCGACGTGCTCTAGGGGTTGTCCCGGGGTATTTACTGCAGCAACACTCGGGTTGGCCTGCAGTTCCACCACACCACTTTTCTCGGGAACCGCCGGACGTTCCCGAGAAGTTACCCGCCTGGCCCCCAGCGTCTGACGGGTGAACCTGGGTCCTATCCATTATTGGGGGAAGCGAATAACCCGCGGCGTGCGGTGGTGGAAACCCAAACGTCATGCCCGTTTCCCTACTAGAGGTCGCGGGCATTCCACCACGCCGCTTTTCTCGGGAACCGTTGGACGTTCCCGAGAGGTTATTCGCCTGGCACCCAACGTATGACGGGTGGACCTGGATCCTACCCATCATTAGGGGAGGCGAATTGCCTGCGGTGTGCAGTGGTGGAAACCAAAACGTCGCACCCGTTGCCCTGCTAGAGGTCGCGGGTGTATAAAGGGAGGCCTTCCTGAGAAGGGTGGTACCTTCCTGCCCCTTTGCAGTATTCGTCTTACGCGCTGGAAGCCTCCACTTCCCAGCGCTCCCATCCACCTCACGCCTCATGCCCTCGCACCGGTGGTCGTCTTCGTCCACTTTTGCGAGATGTTCGTGTGCGTGCGGCCTTCAAGGCGGCTCTTCCGGGTGTCCTTCTCCTTGATAGTTCCGGATAGAAGCACAAGCCATCCGGATGGCTTGCTGATGGCAGAGGAAGTCGTCGGAAACAAGATCCCTGAAGGGCTTGTCAAAGGAAGTCTTGACCTCCCTGAAGGACTTGTTGGAGGAAGGCTTGACCTCCTTGAAGGACTTGACCTTTTTCTAGTCCCGCCGGTGTTGGGGAGGGTCATGCACTTGATGAAGGAAGGCTTGACCTCCCTGAAGTACTTCTCCTTATTCCAGTCCCACCAGATCGTCCTGCTTCGGTAGAACATTTGGCCCACCCGACACTGGACGTCATCGTCCACAGGGCTGAGCTGTCGGGGACAACCAAGTCTGCCATAGAGCAGGAGGTCGCCCGACTTTTAACTGCAAGGTTTCAGCACGGGTAGCTTCTAGGTTTACCTTTCTCCTTGTATCCCCCTTTGTATGCCAGAGCTCTACCATTAATAAAGAATTTTTTGTTTCAAGTCTTGTGTATCTTGAGTTGTTGATGTAGACTTTGGACCCTTGGCATCGCAAAGGTCCGGAATGACTCATCCGATGTGGATAGATCTTTGCCGACGTCCCGATTCTGTTCCTCCGGGTCCTCAACAGCGTAAGGAGTTGGGGCGCTTCGGCAGTGTGGCTAACACTCCTCCCGGGTCCTTGGCAGCGCAACAACCCGAGGGAACCTCAACCAGTGTCTTCAGCTTGGCATAGCTGGAGCTCCGAGTCTTCTGCTTGCTGCCGCAGTGGTCCGACGTCCCACTCGCATGGTTCACCGTGATGGCCCCCTAGTAGGTGTGACCCCTGAGTTGGGGCACACCTACCACTGGATGAGGCAGGACGTCAGCATTGGGCCTCCTGGGAGGTCCGGGGCGCCAAGTACCTGTTCTAACTTGCAGGCATGGCAGAAAAAGGAGTAGTCATGCTCTCTGGTCACTCTTTCTTGTTTGTTAGCTTTGTTGTAGCTTACTGTCCTCAGCTCAGCTATGGGGCCTGGGTAATTTGATGTGGGTCGCCCGGGCCATGGTTAAGGCCTTGCCCAGAGGTATGAGTCGTCCGGTTCACTGGTACTGAGCTGTAGCGCTGGAGAGGCAGGATGTTTAGGATTGGGGTATGGAACCAGATATAGTAGGCTACACACTCTGGACCAACCACTGGCGTAAGCCTTTCAGGGGAGGGACCTTTTGGCACCATAAGGCCCCCAAACATGAGACAACCAAAGGATCTCGATTACTCCACAGGTACTTCAAGCAGACCCGCCTGCAGAAGGATCGCACAGTTCCTACTATAGTTGAGCACAGGAAAAAGTGACTGGCCACACGGCCGGAGCAGTATGGAAAGAAAGCACGAAAAGAAAAGGGGGCGATGCCCGGGGTCCGGTTACTTTCTTGTCCATAGGTGTGTACCTTCTGGCCCCCAAGTACTCAGTTGTAGCGCAAGGGAGGCAGTGCGACAGGCTTAGGGTACGAAGGCTAAGCAGGCTGCACGTTCTGGACCTCCCACAGGCGTTAACCTTTCAGCATGGAGACCTTCCAGTGCCACGGTGTGTAGGACAGACTCCGGACATGCCATTTACAGTTGATATGCATGAGTAAGCACAAACTGTAAAGAGAGGATACGCAGGGTAAGACAACATTTTCTCTTTTCAGGCTTCTTTCATAGGAGGAGACAGGCCGTACAAGAAGGCGGCGACCTGCTCCGGATGACAAGAGTAACAGGACTCCTCTAGAGCATAGCTATTCTAAGCGCTGTTCCTAGACACTATGACACCCTTACAGAGAAAATAGAACCCTACCGCTGCGCTAAGGATAGAACTTATGGAGGTGTTCTATGTTCCATGGATTGTGTAGAGGTACCCCATCCTCTGTGGCTAGGTGGACGCACCCGGGGTGGCATACTTGTGTCACTCGGAAGGGACCCTCCCAGCTGGGGAGAGTTTGTCCCCCCTCCCTTCTCGAGAAAGTATTCGCCAAAGCACCAGGTTGCCCACCTCGAGCTGTCTACTCCGCACGAACCGCTGCTGATAACGCCAGAGCGCTTGATGGTATCGTGCATTTTGAGCAGCTTCTTGCCACCTTCGCTCATCGACAAGGTCGATATCTTCACGCCGGAGCTGGTCCTGTGTGGCTTTGTCGTACGCTTGGACACGAGATGAGCCCATGGTGATTTTCGGGGGGAGGACAGCCTCAGCCCCATACACCAGGAAGAAGGGTGTTTCCCTGTCGCACGACTGAGGGATGTCCGGCTAGCCCACAGTGCACACGGAAGCTCTTCAACCCAATTGGTACCATGCTTTTTCAAGCTGTCATAGGTGCACGTCTTGAGTCCCTTGAGTATCTCTGTGTTTGCTCTTTTGACATGACCGTTGCCCTCTGGGTAAGCAACGAAAGCATATCAAACTTGGATGTCGAGGTATTCGCAGTAGTCTTAGATCACTTCACTGGTGAACTGGATCCCTTTGTCTGTGATGATTCTGTTCGGGACCCCGAACCATCAGATGATCGACTTGATGAACTTGACTGTTGACTGCTTGTTGATTGTCACTACAGGGGCGGCTTCCGGCCACTTGGTGAACTTGTCTACGGCGACGTAGAGGTACCGGCACCCTCCGACGGATCTAGGGAATGGCCCCAGGATGTCCAACCCCCACACAGCAAAGGTCCATGAGGGCAGGATCATCTGCAGCGTCTGCACCAGTGTGTGGATCTGCTTGGCGTGAAACTGGCACGCCTTGCATCTCCTGACCAGGTCGACGGCATCCTGGAGAGCTGTCGGCCAATAAAAGCCATGCCAAAAGGCTTTACCAACCAACATGTGGGAAGATGCATGGTTCCCACACTCGCCTCCATGGATCTCTATGAGCAAGTCGTAGCCCTCCTCCCTGGTTATGCACCGCAATAGAATGCCATTAGCGCCACGCCGGTAGAGATCCCCTTCTACCAGTGCGTATCTCTTAGCCAACCAAGCGATTAGTTCAGTGGATACATGTTCATTGGGAAGAATATTGTCTTTCAAGTAATCTTGGATCTCTGTGATCCATGCGTCGAGACGTACTTGAGCACTTGGATCTTTAGCGCCGGGTTGCATGGAGTCCTCGGTGACGCTTACAATCCTTGGCAGGCACCATGGTAGCAGGGCCGCCGGGACTGCCAGCTTCGAGGTGCTGGTCCCGCCCCCTTTGCCTGGTTCGGCCGGCCAGGCGGTTGGTCGCAACAACTTCCTTTCAAAGACTCCCTCAGGTACCATAGCCCAAGTGGAAGCCTTCGGTGACAGGTCGTCGGCTATTGTGTTGTTGGCGTGGAGCACATGGCACAATTCCAAGGATAAGAAGTCCTTCTCCAACTTCTGTACTTGGAGGAGATAGGCTGCAAGCTGTGGGTCATTGCAGCAGCACTCTCCTAACTTGCTTGATGATCATCTGGGAATCACGCTTGACCAACAACTGTTGGACATTGAGGGACAGTGTGGTCTTTAACCCGAAGATGAGAGCTTCATACTCCGCCATGTTGTTGGTTGCCTTGAAGTCAAGTCGCACCATGTACTTGAACTGCTCTCTAGTTTGTGTAAGGAGCAGAACCCCCACTCCGTCACCTTGCTTGCGCAAGGAGCCGTCAAAGAAGAGAGTCCAGTAAGGCCAAGTGAAAACCGGAGCTCTGAGCTTTGGTCCACCGATGTCTTGGCCCCCTGGGTGGCATGGTGGTGGTGTCCGCTCCGCCACGAAGTCAGCTAACGCTTGGCTCTTCACCGCAAGGCGGGGTAAGAAATCCAGCTCGAACTCCGCCAACTCTACAGCCCATTTGGCTAGATTCCTGGTTGCATCGGGGTTGTGGAGGACGTTCTCATGGGGTACAAGGTGACCACCGATATCTTATGAGCTTGGAAGTAGTGATGCGTCTTCTTTGATGCAACGAGGACTGCATAGAGCAACTTGTGCACCTCCAGATATCTTTTCTTGGCATTGTGGAGGAGCTCGCCGATGAAGTAGACCGGACGTTGGATGGTACCGACCCTCCCGGAGGGGTCCGAAGCGTCCTCTTGTAGGAGTCCGGAACCGGGGGCCCCTGGCCCCCCGGTCCGGAACTGCACTCTGGGAGCTCGGACCCAAATGTGCACTGGTTGTCAGGTCTAGTTGGCTGAGACCTGACTATATCTTCTCGAGGAGGTCCAGGACTCGGGGCCCCCAGCCCCGTGGGTCCGGGGCAGTATTTTGGGAGCTCGAACCCGGATATGCATTGATCATCAGGTCCGACTGGTTGGGACCCGACTACTTCACCGCCCCTTTGGTCTCCTGCGGAGTCTGAGTCTTGGGACTCTAGATCAATGACAGCAGGAGCTTTATCTAGGACTTGAGGTCGATGGAATTCTGGCCACTCAGCGACCAGAACCATGCTCACGATCTCAGCTGTAGCAGCGATGTAGAGGAGCAAAGGCTCACCTTGTTCCGGGGCCACCATCATCGGTAGCGTCGTGAGGAAATTCTTCAGCTCCTGGAACGGCTCATCTGCCTCCTCGGTCCATACAAATGGACCAGATTTGCGTAGAAGCTTGAAGAACGGAAGAGCCCACTCAGCCAGGCTAGAGATAAACTGACTGAGCGCAACTAAGCATCCGGTAAGCTTCTACACGTCCTTGATGCGGGCAGGGGGGCGCATCAGCTCTATCACCTTAATCTTCTCTGGGTTAGCTTCAATTCCTCGGTGTGAGACCAAGAAACCGAGTAACTTCCCGGTAGAGACCCAGAAGACACACTTGTCCGGGTTCAACTTCATGCGTGTCGAACGCAGTTTGTCGAAGACTAGGGCTAGGATGTCGAGCAGAGAAGCTTGCGACTTAGACTTTACTATGATCTCATCGACATACACCTCTACTAGATCAGGAATGAGATTCCCAAATGTTTTATGCATTGCACGTACAAAAGTGGGAAGGACATCCTTAAGACCATAAGGCATTGACATATAGCAGTATAGACCATCTACTGTGATGAAGGCAATATGCTTTTCATCTTCCCTAGACAGAGGTATTTGGTGGAAACCTGAATATGTGTCTAGGAAACACAGGAGATCACAGCCGGATGTAGAATCCACTATTTGGTCTATACAGGGGAGAGGAAACAGATCCTTTGGACATGCCTTATTGAGGGTGGTGTAGTCGATGCACATACAAAGCTTCCCGCCAGCCTTGGGGATGACAACAGGATTTGCCAACCATCGAGGATGGTGGACCTCTAGGATGAAGCCAACATCGAGCAACTTCTTGATTTCTTCACGGATGAAGTCTTGCCGCTCAATGGATTGCTTCTAAGGCTTCTGTTGGACCGGCCTGGCATCGGGGTGGATCTTCAGTTGGTGCTCAATCACTTTCCTAGGGATCCTGGGCATTTTTGACGGTTGCCATGCAAACACGTGGACATTTGCCTGGAGGAAGGTGACGAGCGTGTCTTCCTATTTTCACCCAGAATCCCGGCGATTCAGGTGGTTTGGGTGGCAGCAGAACTGACTTGGACAACCTTGACTGGTACATCCTCGCCGTCTGAGGGCTGCACACGGGGTGCAGATCTCATCCCTCGCTGATGCATGCTTGGAGGCGGCCGACTAGCTTCTGCGTGATCGGAAGTAGCCTCCCGCGCAGCTGCCAGTGCTTGGAGCTTCTCCAATGCTGAGACAGCCACAGTGCGGTCTCCGTGGATCTTGAGGACACCACTCGGGGTTGGCATCTAGAGGACCAGGTAGCAATAGTGGGCTACTGCCATGAATCGGTACAGGGCCGGCCTGTAACACCCTCAAAATTACTACCATGCATTGCATACATTTTTCATATAGAGAAGCATTAAAAAAAAGAAATAAAGAGAGGAATATAGGAGCAAATAAAATAGTAAAAGTGAATAAAAATACAAAATAATGGAAATAAATAGAATAGGAAAATAAATAAAAATAAAAAAGAAAAATAAATAATAAAATAGCCAAATTGGGCCAGCCCATTTTTCCCCAAAAATTCCCTATTTCCCCCCAAATTCCCCTCTCCCCTAAGTTTCCCAATCCTTCCCAATTTTCCTGATTTTCCCCAAATTCCCCATATTTGGGGGAGACCCCCCTAATTTTGGCCGTACCAATTGGGGGGGGGGGGGGCGGGAACCCTAATGCCCCCACCCCTTGGCCGCAGCGGGAACCCTAGCCGCCGCCCCTTTGTGGATTTTTGTGGCCTTTTATTTCTCAATTAATCTCAGCCATTGGTGGAAAATAAATAATAAAATCTCAACTCCTAGCTCCCACCTCTTTTAAAATTAAATCTCAGCCCTTGGATAATTGAGTTGCTAAAATCCTGGCCTCCCTACCTCTTTTTCGCCCTTATAAATAACCCCCCTTAGCCGCCACCCCAGCCCTATTTGGCCGCCGCCCTCTATCCCCTGCTGCCAAGTTCAAGTCGCTGCCCCCTTGCTGGATTTTGGCCGCCGTCGAAGCTCCATCACGCCTCGCCGTCACCGGAGAAGAAGTCCCCGACGTTCTGCCCTAGCCGCAGCCTCATAATTCTCCAAGAAAAATCTCCAGCTGCTGCCATTGCAAGAAGGCCCTGCCAACAAGGAATAAGTGAGGTAGGTTTTCGTTACCCCTCTTACCACGTCGCCGCTATTTCTACGCAGCCGTTTTCCCCACCCCCTGCGAACAGAAATTTCTGAGTGTGGACAGACCATGTTTTGGTCAATTTTTTACGGTGGAATTGATCTACAAATTGTGTCAAGATCATAACCACGTCCACACTTGATCCTAGCTGCCTTGTTCATCATTAAACCCCATGGAAGCCTACTAAAACTTGCAAGAACACGTGCAAACTGATTTTTATAAACTGCACCATAGGAATTGCATTCATTTACCTCATTGCATCTTGAGTAAAGTTAGTGCATGATAATTGATTGTTGTAAATTTTGTATGTGTGCGGTCGTGTGTAGAAGGACACGCTCAAGAGGCCGTCAACGAGGAACTACAACACCAAGACCGAGACGCTTGAGCAACACGAACCACAGGAGCAAGGCAAGTGCCCCTTGACCATATTGATCCCATGTTTTGAAACTGTTTTGCTTGCAAAAACTCGTATGCTTGTGTCAACTCGACTGGACACCCTTTTTAGGAGTTTACTAGTTTGTTTAACCATCCTTATCGCCGGGAAAGTTGAAGAGTTGGGTATGGTCATTTTTTCCTTTTTGCTTCGCTTAATTTACGGGATAAGGGAAGTTGAAATAAAACCTGTTAGCTACTGCACTCATGAGATTAAAGATGATGAGAACTTGATAATGTTAATTAGCATGGAATCGGGGAGATCTAGGCGAGCTTGGTTCGTGGATATTGCTGAATGAGATGGTGGTTTGCTTGTCGTAGATCTAAGGACCGGTTCATGCGAGCACATGCCAGGAAAACAGTGCCACCACAAGGCCAAATATGGGTGCGGCTTAGCTGACTAATTAGGTGTGTTGCTAGCTTGTTATGGACCGTTGGATGGCACGGGGAATGGGAGTCAAGAAGTACTGCCCTGGGAACTGCATGGCATATGAGGGGGCCCGTGGGTGGGAGAATGGAGATTCGAGCCTGCCGGTGAAACCTCAGTGGGTCCGTACATCCTAGCAGCCCCTTTGTAAAGGCTATTTTGTGATCTCATGGCCATACAGCGACAGTTGTTGTAAAAGTCCCAAAAACGCGAATGCAAAGGAACGGATGATTGAACGTCATTGTGTTTCTGTTCATGAAAAATGGGACTTACAAAAACTTTCTTACATGGGATGGTACACATGAGGTGCAACCACATGGGTTCAAGCATGCCTTTGAAAGTGTTGGACCAAGGTGGAGTTGAACTCATGTGTAAGCATACATGAACATGAGAAAGAACAAAAATAAGGTCTTTAGTCTCAAAGGCTCAGCTCAAATTGCCGCCAAACTTTTGTATACACATGGAGCCTCATACATTTGAATTGAGGAGAATGTGGTGGCAACTTTCTGATTTGAGGGTGAGCCAAAAGGGAATGGACTATGATCATGTTGAGTTCACGCTGAATTCAAACATGTTAGGACAAGGGAATGACCTGAGTTATATCACATAAAATGATAAACTCAAACATGGACATGTGGGAAGAGCTAAAATCTCCTTTAACTCTTGTTGAACACATGTTAACCCGGGAAAGAATTTCACTCCCAAACACCTAACTCATATGCACATTCCCTATGAGTAGAAGGGAGGGAAGTTTAAACCCCATTTTTGAACCCTTGCAAAGTATTCATGTTCAGATGGTCCAAAGGCCTATATGTGAGATGACCTTTGCAGTCCTCAGGTATAAAAGAGCTTAAGATCTAAATTTGGAGAAATTTTGAGCTCATATACCATGTGTTCAAGGCATTATTTGAGATCACCTTCAAACTCAAAGTTCAGGAGCTTAGTCAAACTGAACTTGTGAAGTTCAGATTAAGACTAAGGTTGATCAAGCATGGGCTAGAAGCAAACCAAAGTTTTCTACCCAAATTCAAATGGGTCTTCACAAAAGAAGACTTAAATATTCAGTTTGAATTAAATGGTTTACTTCAAGGCAAAGAAGGCCCTTTCCAAAAAGGAAATTCAAACTGTTGTCTAAAAATTTGTATTTACAATGGCCAACTCAAGAATCAGAGGGCATATTTGGATTCCTCAGGTCCAAATTATGAGGTAGGCAAATTTTGAGGAAATGTGGAGGTACTTTGATATGTATATCGAAAGGACTTGTAATTTTCACCAAAATTTGAATTCACATTTGAAACTGAGGCAAAACTAGTCAAATTGCCAAATGACTTTTGGATTTGAGTACCTCATAGCTGAATTTGCAAGGTGCCAAAATTTGGAGATATTTGTGAGAGTTTTGGGGGATAAGAAGAGGGGTGGACCCCACATGTCATAGGAATGAGTAGACTTAATCACTAAGTATTTGCTCTCTGTTCCTCACTCCACCGAGGCCCTGCCTCCGGCCGACACCCAGCTGCTGCTCAACGCCCCAAAGCTCCACCTCCTGCTCCAATTCACGCCGGTCTGATCCTTACCCCGGGAGCCAACCGCAGCACGTCGCCCTCCTCATTTGATCGCGCACCCGCTGTTGTTTCTCACGTACGAAACAGAAACCGAGCTCGCCTCCACTGCTCCCTGTCTCCCGGCCAGCCCAGCGCCTCTACGGCGTGCTCAAGAGGCCACAGAGGTGCGCCAGGAGGTACTGATCCTCATCCTGTCGATCCCCTGCTCTTCCCCGACGCCGGCTAGCCGGAATTTCGTTTTTGGCGCCGGCGCACGTGAAGGACCGACCTCAGCAAATTTCTGAAATTAGCTCCAATCGATTGATTGTTGGTTCTACAATTCAGACCACAGCTACTAGGGTTCCTAGCGCCCTTCCACGCCGAAGCACGAAGCAAACCGACCACCCTATGCCCCGGACGACGAGAAATCGTCGCCAGCGGCCAAAACTGCCACGGTCCACGGTGACGACTAGTTTGCAGCCATGTTCTGCACGATTTGATCTCCGTTCCATGTTCCTAGACCCATAGGGATGCTGTAGGACATCGTAGCTCGTCGGGAGATGCCTTGGACACGCGGGAACGCGTCCATGTCGAGCTCCCGAGCCGCCCCGCCGGTGCCGACCCACCTACAGCCGTTTTCACGCGGGGAAACCTTGCCCGGTAGCTGCGCCACGTTCCCAGGAGCATGTAGGGCGAAACCGGAGCTCATTTGGTGGAGAAATGAGAGAGAACGAGCCATGCCAAGTTTTCTGCCGGTGTGCACCCGCGGGCTCTGGCGGGAGGTTGAAGAAGCACCTGACCCGTGGGCCCCATGTGTGACTGTGCTGTTTAAAATCAAACAGAGAGTTGTTCAAACTTGTAAAATGCATAACTTGGTGTAGGAAGCTCCAAAAATAGTGATATAAATTTTATTGGATTCCTCTAAGATAGTACTATCCAGGGTACATCCCAATATTATGAAAATCACCAGATTTTGGCTCATTAATTCATATAAGAAAAACCTTGTAGGAATTTTTCCAGGAGCTCTGTTCATTGGAAAATCCCCAAATTTGGGTAGGAGATTCTTCCAAACATACCTGAGCTCCAGTAAAATGTTCATAAGCATTGGACCTCATTTGCTTGGCCAAATGTGGTGTTAATTCCTTATGTCTCTGAAAATTGAAAAATAAACAGAGTTCAATTTCAGGATTTCCCCCCCAAACTTTAGAACCTCATAACTTTTGCTAGGAAGCTCCAAATTTAGTAATTCAAATTGGGTTGGATTCAAAATGAAATTATCTATCCAAATATGCAACCCAATTTGCATGAAAACGAATAGAAAATTTTGGAAAATTCTTTAAAACTTTTCAGCAAAAGAATTTTAGAGGGAGTTTGGTTCATCCAAAATTCCCCAAATTTGCCAGGAAATTCTTTAGAATTTTAGGAGACCACTGTAAAATTTTCAGCTCATTTGGGGTTGATTTAGTTAGGGTAATTCTAACTCCAAGTTTCTGTATTCCAATAAATACAGAAACATTTTCAGAGAATTTCCAAAACTTGGAAATTCAGTTCTAGCCATTCCTTAGCTCCAAAAATCCTAGGAAAATTCAGGCATACTCTCTGAGCTATGTATGAAATTATTGTTCACTTGAATTTGCATGAAAGTGCAAATTTAATCAGAATTAATTCCTTTTTGCTTAAATGCTTAGGGAATTGTTCTGGGTGATCCACTTAGTGAAATGTTCTGAATTTCGGTCCAGAGGACTTTCTTGTGACAAGGAACTTCCAAGGAACAGAGAGTTGTTCAAACTTGTAAAATGCATAACTTGGTGTAGGAAGCTCCAAAAATAGTGATATAAATTTTATTGGATTCCTCTAAGATAGTACTATCCAGGGGTACATCCCAATATTTATGAAAATCACCAGATTTTGGCTCATTAATTCATATAAGAAAAACCTTGTAGGAATTTTTCCAGGAGCTCTGTTCATTGGAAAATCCCCAAATTTGGGTAGGAGATTCTTCCAAACATACTTGAGCTCCAGTAAAATGTTCATAAGCATTGGACCTCATTTGCTTGGCCAAATGTGGTGTTAATTCCTTATGTCTCTGAAAATTGAAAAATAAACAGAGTTCAATTTCAGGATTTCCCCCCCAAACTTTAGAACCTCATAACTTTTGCTAGGAAGCTCCAAATTTAGTAATTCAAATTGGGTTGGATTCAAAATGAAATTATCTATCCAAATATGCAACCCAATTTGCATAAAAACGAATAGAAAATTCTGGAAAATTCTTTAAAACTTTTCAGCAAAAGAATTTTAGAGGGAGTTTGGTTCATCCAAAATTCCCCAAATTTGCCAGGAAATTCTTTAGGATTTTAGGAGACCACTGTAAAATTTTCAGATCATTTGGGGTTGATTTAGTTAGGGTAATTCTAACTCCAAGTTTCTGTATTCCAATAAATACAGAAACATTTTCAGAGAATTTCCAAAACTTGGAAATTCAGTTCTAGCCATTCCTTAGCTCCAAAAATCGTAGGAAAATTCAGGCATACTCTCTGAGCTATGTATGAAATTATTGTTCACTTGAATTTGCATGAAAGTGCAAATTTAATCAGAATTAATTCCTTTTTGCTTAAATGCTTAGGGAATTGTTCTGGGTGATCCACTTAGTGAAATGTTCTGAATTTCGGTCCAGAGGACTTTCTTGTGACAAGGAACTTCCAAGAAAATTCCAAGCTCCATTGGAGCCTTGGATCATTAGTGTTCTGTTCAACCATTAGTTGATCCCCCACCCAAGTGATGAACCTCAGTTCTCACTTGATGATAGTGCTCAAACACACACCTAAACCACCACCCCAGTGTCAATTTAAATTCTTGAACAGAGTTCCAGTTTTAAACTTGGCTTTAGCATTTGTTAGCAAAAAGTTTTATAATTGAACATGTATGCATATTCCTAACGTGTAGTGATTAAACGTGGAAAGTGAAGAAGGAGGAGGTGAACTTGGATCAAGGAACAAGAAGGGCAGGAGTGAACTTCAATACATCAGAAACTGACTTTCTCTCAACTGACTTTAGTCACCTGCAAAACCAAGGCAACCTCCGGTTTGCACTTAAGTTGTTTTTAAAGTTTTCCCTTTGTTCACTACATTTGGTCAAGGTTTGTATGTGCATTAGGTCAAGGATGTTTTATACCCCACTTGCATAACCAAAAATGAACCCTGAGGTCAAGGGTAGACTTGTGTCATCTCTGTAGAATAAGGCCACGCTAAATAGACTAGGGCATCCGGTAGAAGACGAGTAGTTGGAATCTACTCGCGAGCCATAGTTCAGAATATCATAAGTGTGGTGGGGAAAAGAAAGCAAACTAAAGTTTACATTTCTAAAGATGAGACCGGGCAGAGGGGTTAGGCAGCGACAAGACGAGGTCTTGGTCGAGTAGCTCTGCCTGTGTCGGTCAAGGACCGAAGCGTATGCAGCCCCGCTGAGCAAGTATTGAGTTGTGTACCGGATGCTTACTGATATATGGGAACCAGGAAACCGATGTACCAGGTTCATTGGATTGTAGAGGCATACCACATCGTCTCGTTAGACCTATGAGCCCGAGACGGCGCGACCGGTTCTCTAGTCTAGTGTCCTGAGAAAGGTTGCCACATACGACGTAATGAAGGACACCAGAGTCGGGTCTTCAGAGGCGGGCGTATGTGTCGAGTTATCCGGGTAGTGTTGATTCGAATCACCGTCCCTCACGGTTATGAGTACCGCTTGCTCACTGCGCTGTGACGTAGTAATCAAGTTGTGTGGGAATAGTTTGCAAAAGTTTTAAATGCTGTTATGCTAATTATAAATTGCATGAAACCATGTTTGAAGTAGAGATAGAGCAAACTAAAGTTATTTTTCACCTTGGGACAAGTAACATTGGAATGAAGCGTTTCTTGTTTGATTGTGGAGTTCCAATGTTGCTGGGCGCAAGGTCACTACTAATATGGCAAAAATCTGAAAATTAAGGATGAACTTGTAGGCGAGTCTTTTCGCAAATGATAGGCTTAAGTCTTAGGTTACTTTCATGTAGAGTTTCATGTCTTAGGAGAGACGGTTAAGTCTTGCTGAGCCTTTGTGCTCACTCTTGCTATATAAGTGGTTTTGCAGGTAAGCATCGACGCTATAAAGAAGGTTGTCCGGTGAGACTCGGAAATGTCCGAGTCATGTCACACTTGGAGAACCTAACCGCCGCCGTGTCTTCGTGTTGCTAGCGAGAGGAGTCCGCGGGCTGGACCCCTTCTCAAGTGCTTCTTAGATAATCAACGTGAGCTGTTTATAGACTTCCGCTGTAGCTATTTTATGTAAATTATTTACAAAGAACAATTGTAAGCTTTCTCTTTGATTTATGTAATACATTGTTCCTTATATGTGTGCTGTTGGGTGTCGCATAACACGGCACCACCCAATGCGATCCCCGGGTGAGGCGGCACGACCCCGTGATCGGGACCGGGCCCCCTCAGCGTGATATCAGAGCTGCATTGATAATAGCACACGGAATAAGGAGCGTATTACGACAAAACTTAGGATACGGTGAGGAAACGATATTAGGCCCACATAAAGACTATAGTAGTGTAGTTACTTAAAGTGGCAAGACTAACATATGTGTTTTCATTCTGAATTTTCATTATGTAACGACGCACCTACGCTCAGGTAAACATGGTAAGGAACGCCACCGAAAGCGGTTCAATTTCGGTTAGCTCCCCTGACGAGGAAAGTGGTTCAGGGATAGGTCTCACAGCTTGGTGTGAGACGTCAATATGAAACTCTTGGACTCTTCATGTTCCTGAGTTCATATGAAACGCTGATCCCTAGCGTGCATTAGGCAAGTAAGTGGAGACCCCATCGTGTGGTCAGTAACGCGATAGTGTGTTTGTCTGGAAGTAGCCCAGGAGGACATACGCAGTGCTTGCCATCGGCGTGCCCTGCAGGGCAGTAGATGGTATCCGTTGGGTTGATAACATTCCCAACCGTGACGACCCATTCATGACATACTCGGGTTCTCCGTCGTGTGGTGTTGAAACACGATCGCGTACCTTGAGACGTGACTTAACTCAAGGACGGCCGTATGACAATGATATGGGCGTTTGTATTTACTTTCAATTATGGAACTGCCTGAAATGAAATAACCTTTGAGTGCACCACTATTGAGTGATCTTCTGCAGGTACTAACCACGTACTTATCCCGTGTAGTACACGTGTGCGAGAGACCGTCTTAGTGCCACTGATAAAACGGATATGCGGTATAATCCGGTTTAGGATTTTCTTTGGTGAGGCAACGTAGTACCGACATGTTCTTACGGTGCATCGACACCGTAGTAAACATATAATCCTCTTCCCTATGAAGAAATGATTCATGAACTAACTTTAAACTAAAAATGGAAGTTTGAGACAAATATTAGTTACTGAACTCTTATTTTGAGCTAAGATTCAAATGAGCGTATAACTAGGTGTCAAAGTTTTCCAAAACAAAGTGCTCTGTTTCTGGCAGAAATCCTTGATGGATTTTAATAGAGCATAACTCTGAGTATCTTGACCCAAATAAGGTGTATGATACAGTTCTGGAAAGGAGTTTCAAGTGCTCTACAACTTCCTTGTAGGCCTCCAGAGCAGAATCACATTTTAAGTTGGTGAAAAGTCCGGTTGAAGGCAAACTGTTCAAACCCAGGAAAGTAGCAAAAACCTCTCTGGACCTTTCTGTTTTTAAGCCATAACTTTCTGTAGAAAAATCCTTAAGGAGCCTGTGATACACCATTGGAAAGGTTATGAGATGTGCACATTGTTGCAGTTCAGAGTTGGCTCAGATTCTTATTGTATCTTCGTATACACTGGTGATAAAGTAGCCACATACAAAGGAGATGCTGGCAAATTTTATCCAGGAATTCTGTCAACTTTGATTAATCATAACTTTTGATCCAGAGATGATCTGGAAGCATTTAAGTACTCGTCGGAAAGATACTGAAGTTAAATTTAACTTTGGTATTCAACTTGAGTTATGAAAATGCGGCTAAACTGATCAAAATCTTGGTAAAAACAGAAGAATCCATTCTGTACAGAAAAGAGGACTGGGTAGGCCTATCCCACGGAAGTGATTAAACTCGAGGAGTTTCCGGTGGGACGTGAAGAACCGATGTGTTTCCAATGAGTTACCGGGCATGCCGGGTAACGAGACGTCAAGTTCAGAATTGAACTGACGCTGGAAATAACACCCATTTCACGACGGCTGTGTAAGATGGCACCCAATGAACTAGCGAAGTTGAAGGAGCAACTAAGTGCACTTATGAGCAATGGTTTTACACAACCAAGCTCATCACCTTGGGGTTGCTCTACGCTGTTCGTTAAGAAGAACGATGAGACACTAAGATTAAGTGTTGATTGTCGTTCACTCAATGCCGTCACTATAAAGGACAATGAGGGTACTCTATGGTTTAAAGACCATATAGTGGTACCTCGTAATATGAAGCTCTAGACTGCCGGAAATGTCGCACACCACTACAGTGGTGTGAGTACGGCAGAAGGGTACTGGTCGGGGTTGGTTAGTCAACAAAGCTGATGACCGAGTTTGAACGATAGAAGCGAACTTGGAGGCTGTTCAATCCCGAAAGAAAAGTCATGATGGTCAAAGGCATAGACCGTTGCATTTCGACGGCTATCACGGAGATGTGTGGGATCGTGACTTACCGGCTGGAACTACCGGCAAATCTTGCTGCCGTTCAGGACATATTTCATATGTCACAGCTATGGAAGTGACTTAAAGCTACCATTGCCGTCCACACCGAAGAACTTGACTAGTTGAAGCCGGATCGTACCTACACCGAGCGACCGGTTCAGACTATCGATGAGAAGAATCCGGAACACCTGGAATCGGATATTAAGATTTTACCAGGTGCTGTGGGGTAATCATACCATGGAAGAAACAACGTGGAGAGCAAAGATTACCTCCGCATGATCTATCCGGAGTTTTTATCGTCATAACACTTGGCATTATCTCTCCCGTCTCGTTCTCCTATTGGAATCTCGGGACGAGATTCTTTTTAAGGGGGAGGAATGTAAAAGTCCAAAAATGTGAATGCAAAGGAACGGATGATTGAATGTCATTGTGTTTCTGTTCATGAAAAATGGGACTTACAAAAACTTTCTTACATGGGATGGTACACATGAGGTGCAACCACATGGGTTCAAGCATGCCTTTGAAAGTGTTGGACCAAGGTGGAGTTAAACTCATGTGTAAGCATACATGAACATGAGAAAGAACAAAAATAAGGTCTTTAGTCTCAAAGGCTCAGCTCAAATTGCCGCCAAACTTTTGTATACACATGGAGCCTCATACATTTGAATTGAGGAGAATGTGGTGGCAACTTTCTGATTTGAGGTTGAGCCAAAAGGGAATGGACTATGATCATGTTGAGTTCACGCTGAATTCAAACATGTTAGGACAAGGGAATGACCTGAGTTATATCACATAAAATGATAAACTCAAACATGGACATGTGGGAAGAGCTAAAATCTCCTTTAACTCTTGTTGAACACATGTTAACCCGGAAAGAATTTCACTCCCAAACACCTAACTCATATGCACATTCCCTATGAGTAGAAGGGAGGGAAGTTTAAACCCCATTTTTGAACCCTTGCAAAGTATTCATGTTCAGATGGTCCAAAGGCCTATATGTGAGATGACCTTTGCAGTCCTCAGGTATAAAAGAGCTTAAGATCTAAATTTGGAGAAATTTTGAGCTCATATACCATGTGTTCAAGGCATTATTTGAGATCACCTTCAAACTCAAAGTTCAGGGGCTTAGTCAAACTGAACTTGTGAAGTTCAGATTAAGACTAAGGTTGATCAAGCATGGGCTAGAAGCAAACCAAAGTTTTCTACCCAAATTCAAATGGGTCTTCACAAAAGAAGACTTAAATATTCAGTTTGAATTAAATGGTTTACTTCAAGGCAAAGAAGGCCCTTTCCAAAAAGGAAATTCAAACTGTTGTCTGAAAATTTGTATTTACAATGCCAACTCAAGAATCAGAGGGCATATTTGGATTCCTCAGGTCCAAATTATGAGGTAGGCAAATTTTGAGGAAATGTGGAGGTACTTTGATATGTATATCAAAAGGACTTGTAAATTTCACCAAAATTTGAATTCAAATTTGAAACTGAGGCAAAACTAGTCAAATTGCCAAATGACTTTTGGATTTGAGTAACTCATAGCTGAATTTGCAAGGTGCCAAAATTTGGAGATATTTGTGAGAGTTTTGGGGGATAAGAAGAGGGGTGGACCCCACATGTCATAGGAATGAGTAGACTTAATCACTAAGTATTTGCTCTCTGTTCCTCACTCCACCGAGGCCCTGCCTCCGGCCGACACCCAGCTGCTGCTCAACGCACCAAAGCTCCACCTCCTGCTCCAATTCACGCCGGTCTGATCCTTACCCCGGGAGCCAACCGCAGCACGTCGCCCTCCTCATTTGATCGCGCACCCGCTGTTGTTTCTCACGTACGAAACAGAAACCGAGCTCGCCTCCACTGCTCCCTGTCTCCCGGCCAGCCCAGCGCCTCTCCGGCGTGCTCAAGAGGCCACAGAGGTGTTCCAGGAGGTACTGATCCTCATCCTGTCGATCCCCTTCTCTTCCCCGACGCCGGCTAGCCGGAATTTCGTTTTTGGCGCCGGCGCACGTGAAGGACCGACCTCAGCAAATTTCTGAAATTAGCTCTAATTGATTGATTGTTCGTTCTACAATTCAGACCACAGATACTAGGGTTCCTAGCGCCCTTCCACGCCGAAGCACGAAGCAAACCGACCACCCTATGCCCCGGGCGACGAGAAATCGTCGCCAGCGGCCAAAACTGCCACGGTCCACTGTGACGACTAGTTTGCAGCCATGTTCTGCACGATTTGATCTCCGTTCCATGTTCCTAGACCCATAGGGATGCTGTAGGACATCGTAGCTCGTCGGGAGATGCCTTGGACATGCGGGAACGCGTCCATGTCGAGCTCCCGAGCCGCCCCGCCGGTGCCGACCCACCTACAGCCGTTTTCACGCGGGGAAACCTTGCCCGGCAGATGCGGCACTTTCCCAGGAGCATGTAAGGCGAAACCGGAGCTCATTTGATGGAGAAATGAGAGAGAACGAGCCATGCCAAGTTTTCTGCCGGTGTGCACCCGCGGGCTTTGGCGGGAGGTTGAAGAAGCACCTGACCCGTGGGCCCCACGTGTGACTGTGCTGTTTAAAATCAAACAGAGAGTTGTTTAAACTTGTAAAATGCATAACTTGGTGTAGGAAGCTCCAAAAATAGTGAGATAAATTTTTTTAGATTCCTCTAAGATAGTACTATCCAGGGGTACAGCCCAATATTTATGAAAATCCCTGATTTTGGCTCATTAATTCATATAAGGAAAACCTTGTAGGAATTTTTCCAGGAGCTCTGTTCATTGGATAATCCCCAAATTTGGGTAGGAGATTCTTCCAAACATACTTGAGCTCCACTAAACTTTTCAGAAGCATTGGACCTCATTTGCTTGTCCAAATGTGGTGTTAATTCCTTATGTCTCTGAAAATTGAAAAATAAACAGAGTTCAATTTCAGAATTTCCCCCCCAAACTTTAGAACCTCATAACTTTTGCTAGGAAGCTCCAAATTTAGTAATTCAAATTGGGTTGTATTAAGGATGAAATTATCTATCCAAATATGCAACCCAATTTGCATGAAAACCAATAGAAAAGTCTGGAAAATTCTTTAAAGCTTTTCAGAAAAAGAATTTTAGAGGGAGTTTGGTTCATCCAAAATTCCCCAAATTTCGCCAGGATATTCTTTAGGATTTTAGGAGACCCCTGTAAAATTTTCAGCTCATTTGGAGTTTATTTAGTTAGGGTAATTCTAACTCCAAGTTTCTGTATTCCAATAAATACAGAAACATTTTCAGTGAATTTCCAAAACTTGGAAATTCAGTTATAGCCATTCCTTAGCTTCAAAAATCCTAGGAAATTTCAGGCATACTCTATTATCTATGTATGAAATTATAGTTCACTTGAATTTGCATGAAAGTGCAAATTTAATCAGAATTAATTCCTTTTTGCTTAAATGCTTAGAGAATTGTTCTGGGTGATCCACTTAGTGAAATGTTCCGAATTTTGGTCCAGAGGACTTTCTTGTGACAAGGAACTTCCAAGAAAATTCCAAGCTCCATTGGAGCCCTGGATTATTAGTGTTCTGTTCAACCATTAGTTGATCCCCCACCCAAGTGATGAACCTCACTTCTCACTTGATGATAGTGCTCAAACACACACCTAAACCACCACCCCAGTGTCAATTTAAATTCTTGAACAGAGTTCCAGTTTTAAACTTGGCTTTAGCATTTGTTAGCAAAAAGTTTTATAATTGAACATGTATGCATATTCCTAACGTGTAGTGATTAAACGTGGAAAGTGAAGGAGGAGGTAAACTTGGACCAAGGAACAAGAAGGGCAGGAGTGAACTTCAATACATCAGAAACTGACTTTCTCTCAACTGACTTTAGTCACCTGCAAAACCAAGGCAAGCTCCGGTTTGCACTTAAGTTGTTTTTAAAGTTTTCCCTTTGTTCACTACATTTGGTCAAGGTTTGTATGTGCATTAGGTCAAGGATGTTTTATACCCCACTTGCATAACCAAAAATGAACCCTGAGGTCAAGGGTAGACTTGTGTCATCTCTGTAGAATAAGGCCACGCTAAATAGACTAGGGCACCCGGTAGAAGACGAGTAGTTGGAATCTACTCGCGAGCCATAGTTCAGAATATCATAAGTGTGGTGGGGAAAAGAAAGCAAACTAAAGTTTACATTTCTAAAGATGAGACCGGGCAGAGGGGTTAGGCAGTGACAAGACGAGGTCTTGGTCGAGTAGCTCTGCCTGTGTCGGTCAAGGACCGAAGCGTATGCAGCCCCGCTGAGCAAGTATTGAGTTGTGTACCGGATGCTTACTGATATATGGGAACCAGGAAACCGATGTACCAGGTTCATTGGATTGTAGAGGCACACCACATCGTCTCGTTAGACCTATGAGCCCGAGACAGCGCGACCGGTTCTACAGTCTAGTGTCCTGAGAAAGGTTGCCACATACGACGTAATGAAGGACGCTAGAGTTGGGTCTTCAGAGGCGGGCGTATGTGTCGAGTTATCCGGGTAGTGTTTGATTCGAATCACCATCCCTCACGGTTATGAGTACCGCTTGCTCACTGCGCTGTGACGTAGTAATCAAGTTGTGTGGGAATAGTTTGCAAAAGTTTTAAATGCTGTTATGCTAATTATAAATTGCATGAAAACCATGTTTGAAGTAGAGATAGAGCAAACTAAAGTTAATTTTCACCTTGGGACAAGTAACATTGGAATGAAGCGTTTCTTGTTTGATTGTGGAGTTCCAATGTTGCTGGGCGCAAGGTCACTACTAATATGGCAAAAATCTGAAAATTAAGGATGAACTTGTAGGTGAGTCTTTTCGCAAATGATAGGCTTAAGTCTTAGGTTACTTTCATGTAGAGTTTCATGTCTTAGGAGAGACGGTTAAGTCTTGCTGAGCCTTTGTGCTCACTCTTGCTATATAAGTGGTTTTGCAGGTAAGCATCGACGCTATAAAGAAGGTTGTCCGGTGAGACTCGGAAACGTCCGAGTCATGTCACACTTGGAGAACCTAACCGCCGCCGTGTCTTCGTGTTGCTAGCGAGAGGAGTCCGCGGGCTGGACCCCTTCTCGAGTGCTTCTTAGATAATCAATGTGAGCTGTTTATAGACTTCCGCTGTAGCTATTTTATGTAAATTATTTACAAAGAACAACTGTAAGCTTCCTCTTTGATTTATGTAATACATTGTTCCTTATATGTGTGCTGTTGGGTGCCGCATAACACGGCACCACCCAATGCGATCCCCGGGCGAGGCGGCACGACTCCGTGATCGGGACCGGGCCCCCTCAGTTGTGTACTGGTATAATGGAGGTTCTTTCTAGTCGCCGACGGGTGACGAAGTCACGAACTTGTGGGTAAAGTGGTGTCACCTCTATAGAGTGTAAAACTATCATGGTAGCCATGCTTTTGGTCACAAGCACCTGGACAACTTCCATGATTAGAGGCTAAAACATGGAATGGTTATTTGGGTATGGTCATTGAGATTGGTTTTGGGACTGTTTTGAGTCATGACAATGAGTTTGGTTTCGGTTATTTGAAAATGAGATGGTTATGAATATTTATGAGTATGAGAGAACTTGAGAAAGATTATTGGCTGGTTGAGGCTTGATAAATGGTGAATTATGATGAAGGAATGTTGATGAATTACTTGGTTATGATGGGATTAAACTCACCTAGAGATAGTTGCTGTTTTTACTTTGTTGTGAAATAAAATTTGCTTGCTACAATGAACCTTTTTATTCCCTACCTTGTTATAAGCTACATATCATACTTTTCCCACACTTGCTGAGTACGACATGTACTCACCCTTGCATTCCCACATATACGTCGGCTACATGAGAAGAATAATTCGAGGAACATGTGGAGTAGTAGGCGTACACGCTACCGTCAACATGCCTGTGGTGTTGAAGTTAGAGCCTGCTGTCTTAGCCATTTTCCGCTGTCGTTTAGAGTCTTCCGCTGCTGAATAAGTTAGACATTCATGATTGAGTCATTGAGTTATTGTAATAAGGTACTTAAACACTATTCATACGTGGTTATATTCTGAATTCAGTTTGTGATAAAGATGTGTATGTGTGATGAACATCCTGGGCACACATATGCATTCACTTGGTTCATTTTCGGAACCAGGTGTCACAAATTGGCATCAGAGCCACGTTGACCGTAGTACGCATGCCTAGCTAGAATGGACACTCTAAAACACATAGGAATACCTCTCTAAACTGTTATTTTCAAAAATTTCTTGCTGCTGCACTTTATTTGTCAACTTAGCCACCGCAAAGTGCTATTTCAGCCTTTTTTTCTTCTTTCCTTTTTGACATCAATACTTCTGTTTTCTTGCTTCATAGCTTCTGAAATTTTGAGTTATTTTCTTCTTCTCTAAAGTTTTTCATGTCTTATTTATAGATGCCGGTGACTAGGAGCACAACACACATAAGGACTCGTCCACCACCACTTGGGAGTGCACTTAACCCCATTGAGGTGTCCGATGGACCATATTGCAAGGAGGTGAATCCGAAGAGGAGCCACCCCCTGCTGAGGCCGAGAATAAAGGTGATGAACGGGCCAACCGTTCAGTTCAAGAATTCTGGTCCGACGGGATGGAGGGAGGACACATATCCATGGAGCTTAGAGAGTTCCTTGATTGCTGCATCTTATACCTGGAGTATCTCCTCAAGAAAGTCACTCGTCTTGGACATGAAGAGTGGAAGGCTGAGATAACCATCCTATCTAACGGTAGGGTTGTCACTCGGCACTTCGCACCCACATGGAGAGCTACAAAGGCAGAAGCTATTGCTGATGTTGCATGGGATGCACTCACCGGACTGTGCTACTATTTCCGTGAGCAGCTTGAGAACACTACCTTTGAGATGCACCCGTACCGAAAGAGTGGTACAAGGGAGATCATTGGACCCCATTGAGGAGCTCTTTCCAGCCCACAAGCTGTTGATAAGTCTCATAGGTTGCTCATGGAGTTAGGAAACCGCTATGCTAGTGCACAAGAAGAGATCCGTTACCTTCGCAAGAAGTTGTACTTGCTAAAAAAACAAGAGGAGACTCGTGCCAACACGGGAGCAAATGGAGCACCAGCGTCATCTATCCCTACATGGACTGCCGACTCACCATGGCGTGCGCCCATGTATGGACCACTACCGTCACACGGTGAGAAAAGCACCGATTCTCACGATTAAGTTTAGGTTTCCCATTGAATAAAGTTGTAATAGAAACGTTTAGACGTAGTAGGCTGAAATAAGAGTGGTGTGCTGAATTTTTATGATGATTTCTTGTGATTGTGTGCTGGTGTGAGTTGTGGGACGCTTCGGCAAATGTCCACATCCACACATAGTGGAGAGGTGTGATATGCTTCAGTACTTGTTCACATCCTCATATAGGCTAAAATTAATAAAATAAGTTGCTTAGTTCATACACCTTCATGCATATAGTTGGAAAATCGCTTCTTTCAATTCTGAATTCTATTCCAAGAGTAAGCATTAAAATAAGGGGGGTAGACTTTCTCGCCAACCTTTTCATCTTGAATTCCTAAGGGATTGACATAATACTTGGAATGGACTGGTTTAGCAAGTACGACGGAGTAATTCAATGTGCTCAAAGGATCGTGCAGTTGACGAGTGAGCACGGTACTCGTATTAAGTTTGAGGAAGCCCAACCTGCAACTGAGAAGGCAGTGCTAAACCACATCGAAGAAGCGACGTTGGAAAGTGTCGAAGTGTTTGCTAAGACACTTCCCCGGTCTGCTCGGAAGCAGCCCGCGGAGGTTCTTTTTTTGGTGGGGCTAGTGGATCTCGAATGTCAGAACACGATGGCGAGAGGAACACGGGGATTTACGTGGTTCAGGCTGCCAGAGCATAATACCCTACGTCCACGGGTGGGTTTGCTGTATTGCTCGCGCGTATGAGTATGTGAGTTGGCTGGGTTGCAAACCCTTTGCCCGGAGGCCGCCCCGGTTCTTTTATAGTCCAAGGCCGGGGCAGTTACAAGGTGGCCCGACCCGACAGGTGGCCCCGCGGCTATCTGTATCCTATACATGAACTATAGGCATTTATAACTATATGCTTTGTCACTTTTGGTGGAGTTAACGCGTGCCGCCTGTTACGCCGGGCGCCTCTGTCCGGGCGGCTGGTGATGATGAAGTTCCCGTCTTGTCGCTGCGTCTCCTCGTTCTACTGAGTGGCTCTGTGCTGTTGGGTGGCACTGTTGCGCCATCACACCTCGTCGCCCTGTCTTTCACCGTAATGGTGCGCTGACGGGGAACAGAGGCGTGCATAGTGCGCCATGCTTCCGGGGAAGGCGCGAGCCTTGAATGCTCGGCCTGACAGCGTACCTCCCTCTTTACTCCTTGGCCACCTGCCCGTTGCTCGTCGGAGTGTTGCCCAGGTAGCTGTCCCCCGGGGCACGTGCCTCTGTTGGAGCTGTCTTGCAGAGTATCAGGTGGTCCCGAGTTGTTTGGCACGTGACATCTCTGAAGCCCTCCCGTAGTGGAGGCCGGGTCCGGGCCGCAGGTCACGTGGCACATCTGGGGCCTTCCTCAGAGGGAGGGTACTCTTGGAGCCGTCGTCCACACGGCTGCACCGGAGCCCTCTCATATTGTAGGTCGGACCTAGAGCCGTATGACACATGGCCCCTCCGGAGCCCTTTCTGGCGGAGGGTGCGGCCCGGTGTCTCCGAGCACGTGGCAGCGCTGGAGCCCTTATTGACGGAGGATGTGGTCCAATATTACCAGCCACGTGGCGGTTCTTGAGCTACTCTCAGCCGGTCTTCAGGCTCAGCGCCCGACGACACGCGATGATTCCGAGTCTGTCCATCGGGCCCAGGGTACGTGGCCTGCACTGGGGCCCGTCTAAGATGGTGAAGGCGGGGCCCAGGTGCTTTCTATACACTACGCGGGGGTACCCGGTTCGCAGGGTACCGATAGAAAGCGTTCCGGTGGTTCGGGAGTATTCAGATGTGTTCCCAGGAGAACTTCCAGGTATCCCACTTGACCAGGAGATTGAATTTGCCCTTTATTTAGTAACTGAAACTGCACCTATAGCGAAGAGGCCATATAGGATGCCTGCTAATAAATTAGTAGAGCTCAAGAAGCAAATTCAGGAGCAGCTAGATAAGGATTTTATACGCACAAGCTCGTCACCATGGGGAGCCCCCGTGCTCTTCGTGGACAAGAAAGATAGGATCCAAAGGATGTGCGTGGACTATAGATCTCTCAACGAGGTAACGATCAAGAATAAATACCATCTGTCCCGCATATAGGATGTAGGATCGAAGAGCACTTGAAAAGCTACCAAAGGGGGTGAATGGTAGATTTAAACTTTTTAGCGGAAGCAACAAAGAAAACCCCTCGACAGAAAATTGATCTGTTAAAGAAACCATGTATGCGACTGATCTAAACAAGTTCAACCGTGAAAAAGTGGTATATATTATATAGAATCAAGTCAAAAAGACACTACAACAAGAATCATGGAAATTCGTCAAAAATAACTCAAGTTATGATCTAAAGATCAAACGAGGGTCAATCTGTTCTACTCGAGTAAAAACCAGATCTGCAACACTGCAAAGAAACTCGTGTATATCAGAAATTACAAATTCAATGACCGTGAAATTTTCAAAGATGATATATAATCAAGTTGTGAAGACAACCCAAAAATAATCACATCAATTGGATCTATAAAACTCGAGTTATGATCAAAACACCAAAGCACGGTCGTGCTGTCCAGAAACTCGATGAGAAAGACTTGACAAAAACAAGTCGGAGGAACAAGGCACAAAAGCTCCTCTAAATTACAAATTTTATTGATCAAAACATAAGAGGAACATCCCAAAGTCGTGCACACTATGAGCCTTGGCCTCCCTTGCTTATATAACCAGCCCTAAGGCCAACCCAATTCAAACTAGGACTCCTACTCCTACTTGGATTCAAACTGTAACTTTCCGATACTGCTTAAGACTCTTCTATACGCAGATAGAAGCAATCTTAAGACTTCTAAACACCTTAGGAACGTCCCAAACATTTCTAAAATAACTCTACTGCATGCCTAACATGAAATCCTATTATAACCAACTCGAAACTTTCCATAAACAAACCATAACCGCCTCAGTCGCAGCCTTAGCGCAAAATCCAGCCGGTTGAACCTTTGCAACCATATATCCATTTCCATATATCTTCACCACACCTTGGAACAATGTAGACACACCCATGCACTCCTTGCACACGTGCAAACACCTTCCAACGACGTCCACGATACCTTCATATGCATTGTTCTTGATCCAAACATGCTGCGCGACCTCTCGATCAACTCAACCACAATTCCTCCTGAACTTGGTTGTTGAACCTCATCTTCTCCCTAAGACTAGTTCAATGGATCCCGTCACCAGCATATCTTGAACTCAAGCAACACCTGCACATTAATAAACAACCAATACTTTCGAGCACAAGTCCGCGACTTGACTCATGTTAGTTCCGAAAACCACAACACCTTACGTGAACACCTCACATAAGCATGCTGCAAACCATAGTAAAATATTAACCACCGTAAACAGCCATAAAACTTAAAAAACTTAGTAAAAGAATACTAAGCAAACTTTCGATAGATGTAAAGCAAGTTCGAAACATTTGCATGATAAAAACAAAACCACTGCAATTTAGCTCCGGACCTTGCCAAAGCTAATCGGACCTTGAGTCGGAGCTTACCAAAGCTAGAAGAACCTAGCACCGAAACTTACCAAAGCTAGTAGAACCTACCGCCGGAGGTAAACAAACACATGTCAGACCTAGCCATAGCAAGTCGAACCTTATGTCAGATCTTGTCGGAGCTCGGACCTAGAGTCGGACCTTGATAAAAGAGTGTTTTGGTATAGTTCAAAACTTTTATCGTTATAGCCAATGTATTCAGCACACATAGGTCTCACAATCTCCCCCTTGATGAATGCATTGACAACACCACTTAAAATCCGAACATTGGTCTATTGACATGAAAAGTTTTGAAAACAATCAAATGAGAAAGAAATTTTGAAACCAAAATTTCTCCCCCTATACATATTTCTCCCCCTTTGTAAATCAGAAATAAAATGAGAAGAAAAACAAAAATTCTACCTCTAAGAAGAATCGTGCCAAAACGCTTGTGAATCGTGCAATATGTGATAAATTTCTCCCCTTTTGACAATGTATTCAACAAGGTTCAAAAGAGAAATTTTAATTGTTATGAGCATATTTATAACATATACATGTAAAACAAAGCTCATCCAAGCCATACTATTAAACAACTTACACTATCACATCAATGAGATACATAAAGTAGTGTAAGTCATGCTAGAGATCAAGTGTAATTTTCAATTTAAGCAAGTCATGATCTCACAAACTTAACTATGTCAAGACCTGAAAGCATGACACATGTTGCTGCATTTTAATTATTTTTCAAAGCACAAACTAAGATCATATGATATTTGCAAGAGATTATATGCCGCATCAGCCTTATTCTAATCAACCAAGCCAAGCCTATGTCATTTGACAATCAGAAGCTTAAGGACATGGTTTTAGTCATACACAACTTCTTCCAAGTTCATATCTAAGTGCAATGATAAGCCATCTCAAAAGAAGAAGTGCGATGCATGCATATTCTCTTGATCTTTTTATTAATTTTTCATTTGAACATAAAAGCTCAACTTGTGAATAGTTTATTGATTATTTTTTCATTATTAAAAGCACTTGTGAGCATGCAACAAGTTTAAGACAGCAAGAAAGTTCGATCATGACCAGATTTAGTGTAAATATTTATTCCAATTACTAGTCATGGCAAAAATTACAAAATATATAACATGAGTAATGTAGTAAGAACTTTCAGCATATAAAAGGAATCATAAAGTCATATATGTATGAAATATTGTGCTCATATTATTTTAAATTCAGATTCACACATAGACTTTCCAAGTTTCAACCCTCCGCCCTTAATTTAAGCCATGAGGATGCATAACCTAAATGAAACAAAAACGAGTGAAATCCAAAGGTTTTGTAAAAATGTCACCCAATTGTTGTTCGGTATCTACATGGCGAAGCATAATGTTTCCTTTTTCAACATTATCACGGAGAAAGTGATACCTAATGTCAATGTGCTTTGTTTTCGAATGTTGCATGGGGTTTTTAGCAATGCAAATGGCACTAGTGTTATCACAAAATAGTGGAACACTATCTAGATCAACCCCATAGTCCTTAAGTGTTTGAACAATCCAAAGAATTTGTGAGCAAGATTCAGATTTGGCCGTGGATTGTGCAACCGAATTTTGTTTTCTAGAGGACCAAGCAACAAGTGAATTACCAAGAAAATGACAAGCACCCGAGGTACTTTTCCTATCAATTCTACAACCCCTAAAATCAGCATCCGAAAAAGCTTTCAAAGTAACGGTTGAGGAAGAAGGAAGAAAGATCCCAAATTCTTGAGTTCCATGTAAGTACCTGAGAATTCTTTTGATGGCTTGACGATGTGAAGCATGTGGGGAAGCTTGAAATCATGCACAAAGACATACGCTGAATTGTATTTCCGGTCTTGATGATGTGAGGTACAAAAGTGATCCAATCATACTTCTATATTCTTTTTGATCCACGGGTTCACCATCTTCATCAAGTTCAGGTGTCGTTGCTGTACCCATTGTTGTCCGAAGAGACTTGCTTTTGTCCATGTTGAAGCGCTTAAGAAGGTCTCTTGTATACTTTGTTTGATGCACAAAAGTACCCTCCTTGGTTTGCATCCCTAAAAAGTATGTGAGTTCTTCCATCATACTCATCTCAAATTCTAAACTCATCATAGCGGGACCGTGTGACTGGTTCGTGCAAGCTTCCAATCATTTGTTGTGGAGGGTGACTTTTGAGGACCCGGAGGGGAGTAGACAATCCACAAGCTCCTTCTTCTTCATGTTCATCACAAATTGAAGAACTTGTGACTTGAGGACGATCTGGACCAACAATGGTGGTCGTCGGTGCTGGTTGTGAATCAAAATCAAGAGCTGGAACAATGTTATTAGCTCCTAAATTTTTGGGCAGCAGCATCACTTCTTCATCTTCTTCGATTAAAATACTCTCCCCCCGCGGATATGGGTCTGGTCCTGCAATATTAGAGCTAGTACCTGGGCTAGCTTCATCAAAAGAAACCTCACAGGTCTCCACAATTTTGTTAGTGTCATGTAAAAGCACACGGTAGCCTCGAGTATGAGATGGGTAACCCAAAAACATGCCATCAACGGATCTAGGTTCAAATTTATCAAGATTACCATGTTTCTTAACAAAGCATTTGCAACCAAAGACCCGAAAGTGTGTTACACTAGGCCTATGTCCAAACCGAAGTTCATATGGTGTTTTACCTAGCTTACACGCAAGATTTTCTAGGAGTTTGAAATTCATCAAGCATAGTCCTAGCTATCTTAACTAAGGTTCTGTCTTTCTCTCTACAACACCGTTTTGTTGAGGTACATATGGTGAAAAAAATTGATGATCTATTCCATTTCAGCACAAAAGTGATCAAACGATTGATTTTTAAATTCGGTTCCGTTGTCACTTCTAATTGCTTTTAAAGATCCTGGGTGATCAATTGATAATCAAAGAAATAAGGTTCTAAAGTTACTAAAAGTTTCATTCTTAGATGCCAAAAAATAAACCCAAGAGTATCACGAATAGTCATCAACAATCACAAGAACATACTATTTAGCTCCAAAGGATTGAACACATGAAGGTCCTACAGTGTCAAGGTGCAAAAGTTGACCCGGTTCAGTTGTCATGGTCATTGTGAGAGGAGCATGTGAACCTGCAACCATCTTAGCATGTCTACAAAAAGAGCACACAATTTCATTGTCCCCTCTAAGCTTAGACAATCCACATATGCGATCAAGAGCACTAACACGTGTGAGATGATTAAAGCCTACGTGACCAAGTCTACGATGCCAAAAATATAAGTCTTTTGAATCATTAGCAACTAGACATCTATGCTTAGAGGATGACATATCAAAATTAGCTTTAAAAACTCTTCCAAACCGAGACATATTAAAAATGACCTCACTATTTGAATCTACAACCTTGCAACAATTTTTAGTGCAAATAATTTCTAGATTTTCATCTAGCAATTGTGAAACAGAAAGCAAGTTGTATTTCAATTTTTTAACAAGTGCCATATCTTTTAAAGTGTAGTGATTATTTACTCTAACCGAACCCTTAGCAATTTTAGGAGTTGAAAAATTATCGGCTAAACTAACATTTTCTACATGTGACACAAAAGAGAGGGAGGAGAACCATTCTTTGTTACAGGTCATATGGCATGAGCATCCTGAATCCACAATCCAAATGTTTTCCTTTCTCAAGCGTGTAACCTACATAGAAGTACAATACGCCGATGATTGAATACTGGGGTTAGTCAAAAGGCGTTTAGGAATCCAGTACTGAGTCACACGACGTCCAGCAAGAGTAACACGCAAAGGCTAAGATAAAACAGCAGGTTTATGAGCCAAAGTGTAACACCCCCAAATTCATTTACATGCATTGCATACATTTTTCATGTAGAGAAACATTATAAAAGAAGTAGAAATGGAGAAAGAACTATAGAAATGGAGAAAGAACCACAGAAATGGAGAAACGAACCATAGAAATGGAGAAAGAACCATAGAAATGGAGGAAGAAACCATAGAAGTTGAGAAAGAACCATAGAAATAGAGGAAGGAACCATAGAAATGGAGGAAAAACCACAGAAATAGAGAAGGGAATATAGAAATGGAGAATGGGGCATAGAAATGGAGAAGGGCAATGTAGACATGGAGAATGGGACATAAAAATAGAGAGGGGAATGTAGAAATGGGAAATAGAAATGGAGAGGGGAATGTAGAAATGGAGAATGGGACATAGAAATGGAGAGGGGAATGTAGAAATGGAGCAAGTGACATAGAAATAGTGAGGAATGGGAAAAAGATAGCTGAAATGAGCCATTCCCAAATTCCCCCCCCCCCCCAAAAAATTTCTAAATTACCCAATTCCCAGAAAGGGGAATTTTCCCCACATTTTGGGGATAAAATTCCCAAGGCTGCCGCACCACACGAGATAAATTTGTTAAGATCCAAAAAAATTTGAATAGGACTCTTATTTGAGCTCCAATTGGAGTAGGACTCTCCCTTTTCTCCCTTATAAATATAACCCCCACCCCCTGGCTGAAATCCTCTCTATTTTGGACGTCCCCCCTGCTGCCAAGCCCCCTTCCCTGCTGCCAAGTCGCCAAGTCCCCTCCCCCTTGCCAGAATTTGGCCGCCGTCGAGCTTCGTCGAGTCTCGCCGTCGCCGGAGAAGAAGCCTGACGATCTGTCTTGCCCTAATCTTCCATAGAAAAATTCCCCACTGCTGGCATTTCTAGGAGGAAGGCCCTGCCACCAAAAGGAAGTGAGTTAGGTCACCATTACCCATCTTACGACGTCGCCACTGTTTCTACGCATCCGTTTTCTTCGCCCCTTTGAGCATGAACTTTTACGTGTGGACAGATCATGTTTTGACCGGTTTTTGACGGTGGAATTGATCTAGAACTTGAGTCAAGATCATCACCACGTCCACACTTGATCTCTACACTCTTGTTCATCATAAAACTCCATGAAAGCCCATTAAAACATGCAAGAACACGTACAAACTGGATTAATAAAACTGCACTATAGGATTTGCATTCATCTACCCCATTGCATCTTGAATAAAGTTTGTGCATGATGATTGATTGCTGTAAATTTTATATGTGTGTGGTCGTGAGTAGAAGGACAAGCTTAAGAGGCCGTCTACGAGGATCTACAGCACCAAGACTTCGAGACGCTCGAACAACAAGAGCCTTGGGAGCAAGGCAAGTGCCCCTTGACCATATTGATCCCATGTTTCGAAACTGTTTTGTTTGTGAAAACTCGTATGCTTGAGTCAACTTGATGGGACACCCTTTTATAGGAGTTTACTAGTTTTTTAACCATCCTTGTCGTAGGGAAAGTTGATGAGTCGGGTATGGTCGTTTTTTCTTTTTGCTTCTCTTAATTCACGGGATACGGGAAGCTGAAATAAAACCTGTCTAGCTACTGCACTCATATGAATAATGATGATGAGATCTTGATGATGTTAATGGGCATGGAATCGGGGAGATCTAGGCAAACTTGGTTCGTGGATGTTGCTGGATGAGATGGTGGTACTTGCCGTAGATCTAAGGACCGGTTCATGCGAGAATATGCCAGAAAAACAGTGCCACCACAAGGCCAAGTATGGGTGTGGCTTAGCTGATTAATTAGGTGTGTTGCTAGCTTATTATGGACCGTGGATGGCGCGGGGAATGGGAGTCGAGGAGGACTGCCCTGAGAACTGCATGGCACAAGAGGGGGCCCGTGGGTGGAAGAATGGTGATTCGAGCCTGCCGGTGAAACCTCAGTGAGTCCATACATCTAGTAGCCCCTTTGTAAAGGCTATTTTGTGTTCTCTTAGCCATACACCATTGGTTGTGTACTGATATAATGGAGGTTCTGCAGTCGCCGACGGGTGACGAAATCACGAACTTATGGGTAAAGTGGTGCCACCTCTACAGAGTGTAAAACTATCATGATAGCCGTGCTTCCGGTCATAAGTGCTTGGCCAACTTCCATGATTAGAGGGAAATCTTGGGATGGTTATTCAGTATGGTTGTGGTATGGTCATTGGGATTTGTTTTGGGACTGTTTTGAGTCATGATAATGAGTTTGGTTTCGGTTATATGAATATGAGATTGTTATGAATGTTTATGAGTATGAGATGAACTTAAGAAAGATTAATGGCTGAATGAGACTTGATAAGTGGTGAATTATGATGAGAAAATGTTGCTGAATTACTTGGTCATGTTGGGATAAATTTCACTTACAAATAGTTGTTGTTTTTATCATGTTTGTGAAATAAAATTTATTTGCTGCAATGAGCCTTTTTATTTCCTACCTTGTTGTAAGCTACATGTCATACTTTTTCCGCAATTGCTGAGTACGACATGTACTCACCCTTGCTTTACCACATAAACATAATCTACAGGAGATGAGTACTTCGAGGACCATGTGGAGTACTAGGTGTGCGAACTACCATCAACATGCCTGTGGAGTCGAAGATGGAGCCTGCTATCTTTAGTCACTTTCCGCTGTCGTTTAGAGTCTTCCACTGCAAGAATAAGATAGACATTCATGAGTGAGACATTGAGTCATTGTAATAAAGTACTTAAACCCTATTTATTCATGGTTATATTCTGAATTCAGTTTGTGGATTACATGTGTATGTGTGATGAACATCCTGGGCACACATATGCATTCACTTGGTTCTATTTTCAGAACCGGGTGTCATAGATTGGCATCAGAGCCATGTTGACCGTAGGGCGCAATCCTAGATAGAATGGATACTCTAAAACACATAGGCACACCCTTCTAAACTGCTATTTTTGAAAATTGCTTGCTGCTACACTTTATTTGTCAATTCAGCCACCGCAAAGTGCTATTTTTAGCCCCCCTTTTTCTCTTCTTTGGACAGCCACACCTTTTGCTTTCTTGCTTCATAACTTATAAAGTTTTGGAGTTATTTCTTCCTTCTCTAAAGTTTCTTATGTCTTCTTTATAGATGCCGGTGATCAGGAGCACGACACGCATAAGTACTCGTCCACCACCACATGGCAGTGCACTTAACCCCATTGAGGTGTCCGATGGACCATATTGGGAGGAGGTGAAGACGGAACCTCATGATGAACAGGAAGTCAATAGCTCTATGCATGAGGAAGAGGACCCGGAAGAGGTGGAATCATTCGAAGACGATATGGAGGATAATCCACAAGAACGACATTGATACGCACCTCAGGAGGAGTTTCACGCGGGCTTACACCCCGTGGAGCCTCATGAAGCTATGATGGAAGGAGATAAACCTGAGGAGGAGCCACTCCTTGCTGAGACCAATAATGAAGGTGATGAATGGGCCAACCATTCAGTTCAAGTATTTCGGTCCGACGGAATAGAAGGAGGACACATATCCAAGGAGCTCAAAGAATTTCTGGATTGTTGCAGCTTATATCCGGAATATCTTCTCAAGAAAGTCCCTCGTCTCACACATGAAGAGTGGAAGGCTGAAGTAACCATCCTATCTAACGGTAGGGTTGTCACTCGGCACTTCGCACCCACATGGAGAGCTACAAGGGCAGAAGCTATCGATGATGTTGCATGGGATGCACTCACTGGACTGTGCTACGCCTTCCGTGAGCAGCTTGAGAACACTACTTTTGAGCTGCACCCGTATCGGAGGAGTGGTACAATGGAGATCATTGGACCCATGTAACAGCTCTTTCCAACCCACAAACTGCTGACAAGTCTCAGAAGTTGCTCATGGAGTTAGGAAACCGCTACGTAAGCGCACAAGAAGAGATTCGTTACCTTCGCAAGAAGCTGTATTTGCTGGAGAAACAAGAGGAGACTTGTGCCAACGCGGGAGCAAATGGAGCACCAGTGTCATCTATCCCTACATGGACTGCCGACTCACCATGGCGTGCGCCCATGTATGGACCACCCCCGTCACACAGCGAGAACAACACCGGTTCTCAAGATTAAGTCTACGTTTCCTATTGAATAAAATTGTAATAGGAACGTTTAGATCGTAGTAGGATGAAATAAGAGTGGTGTGCAGAATTTAATGATGATTGTTTGTGTTTGTGTGCTGATGTGAGTTGTGGGACGCTTCGGCGAATGTCCACATCCACATATAGTGGAGAGATGTGAGACGCTTCAGCACGTGTTCACATCCTCATATAGCCTGAAATTAATAAAAGAAGATACTTAGTTCATACACCTTGATGCATATAGTTGGGAAATCACTTCTTTCAATTTTGAATTCTAGCTCCTACTAATATAGTATGTCCGAAAGTAAGCCTTAAAATAAGGGGGGAAGACTTTCTTGCCAACCTTATTGTCTTGGATTCCTAAGGGATTGACATAATACTTGGAATGGACTGGTTAAGCAAGCACAACGGAGTGATTCAATGTGCTCAGAGGATCGTGCAGTTAACGAGTGAGCACGGTACACGTATTGAGTTCGAGGCATCCCAACCTGCAACCGAGAAGGCAATGCTGAACCACATCGAAGAAGCGACATTAGAAAGCATTCCGGTGGTTCAAGAATATTCAGATGTATTCCCGAAAGAACTTCCAGGTATGCCACCTGACCGGGACATTGAATTTGCCATTGATTTAGTATCCGGAACTACACCTATAGCGAAGAGGCCGTATAGGATGCCCGCTAACGAACTAGTGGAGCTCAAGAAGCAAATTCAGGAGCAGCTAGAAAAGGGTTTTATACGTCCAATCTCATCACCATAGGGAGCCCCCGTGCTCTTCGTAGACAAGAAGGATGTGACCCAAAGGATGTGTGTATATTATAGGTCTCTCAATGAGGTGACGATCAAGAATAAATACCCGCCGCCCCGTATAGAGGACCTGTTCGACCAAATGAAAGGTGCCAGAATTTTTTCCAAGATTGATTTTCGGTCGGGATATTTCCAGCTGAAGATTAAGCCCTCCGACATACCTAAGACTGCATTTCGAACACGATATGGTTTGTATGAATATACCATTATGTCTTTTGGGTTAATGAATGCACCCACATACTTTATGTACCTCATGAATAAGGTCTTCATGGAGTACTTAGACAAGTTCGTCGTGGTTTTCATCGACGACATCATGGTGTGTTCAAAAAGCGAGGAAGAACATGAAGAACACTTGAGGTTGACATTGCAGAAACTGCGAGAGAATCAATTGTATGCTAAGTTCAGCAAGTGTCAATTTTGGCTAAAGGATATATCGTTCCTAGGCCACATCATCTCCGAGGGAGGAGTATCGGTTGATCCCGGAAAAGTGGGAGATGTTCTGAAGTGGAACCAACCGCAGAATGTGAGAGATATTTGGAGTTTCCTTGTGATGGCTGGATACTACCGCCGGTTCATCAAGGATTTCTCTAAAATAGCGAAGCCTATGACTGAATTGCTAATGAAGGGAAAAGCATTTCAGTGGACACCAGCATGTCAAGAAAGCTTTGAAGAACTAAAGAAGAGATTAACAACATCGCCGGTTTTGGTATTGCTGGATGTGAGCGAGAGCTTCGACATATATTGTGATGCATCAAGATAAGGGCTTGGATGTGTGCTCATGAAGGAGGACAAGTGGTAGCCTATGCATCGAGACAACTAAAGAAACATGAGCTGAATTACCCACACATGACTTGGAACTTGCAGCCGTGGTACATGCCTTGAAGATTTGGAGGCATTATATCCTTGGCCACTCATGTGAGATCTATACGGATCACAAAAGCCTCAAGTATATATTCACGCAAACAGATCTGAATTTGAGGCAGCGTCGATGGTTGGAACTCATCAAGGATTATGATGTTGGAATCAACTATCACCCCGGGAAGGCCAATGTAGTAGCTGATGCGTTGAGCCGAAAGGGAGCATGTCACCAACTCACGGTTCGGGAGCTGCCACCCGAGCTGCGTAAGGAGTTTGAATGGTTGCATCTCGGATTCTTGAATGAGATGGAGGTGATAGAACTGAACGCCTCGCTGGAATAAGAGATACGAGATGGCCATGCAACGGATGAGGAAATCAAGGAAAGAATCCTACAAGGCATAGAAAAAGATTTCAAAGAAGACGAGAAAGGCATGCTTTGGTTAGGAAAAAAGATTTGTGTGCCTAACGTAAAGCACATCCACAACACGATATTAAAGGAGGCACATGACTCACCTTATTCCATACATCCCGGATGTACAAAGATGTACAAGGACCTAAAACCTTGCTATCGGTGGGATGGTATGAAAAGGGACATAGCTGAATATGTTGCCTTATGCAACACGTGCCAACGAGTGAAGGCCGAACATTAAAGACCCGCTGGATTGTTGCAGCCATTGAAAGTACCCGAGTGAAAGTAAGAAGACATCAGCATGGATTTCATAGTCGGACTGCCACGTACTCAGTCGGGTTACGACTCTATTTGGGTTATTGTGGACCGGTTGACGAAAACAGCCCATTTCCTTCCGGTTAAAACCAAGTACAACGTTGCACAACTAGCCGAGCTGTATATGGAGCAAATCGTGTGTCGCCATGGAGTTCCGAAGAGGATAGTTTCAGATCGGGGTTCTTAATTTACCTCTAGGTTCTGGAAGAAGCTGCATGAAGCCATGGGTACACGACTGAATTTCAGCTCCGCTTATCACCCGCAAACCGACGGGCAAACTGAGAGGACAAATCAAATTTTGGAAGACATGTCGAGAGCTTGCGCCTTGAAACATGGGCGTAGTTGGGATATGAGCTTGTCGTATGCTGAATTCTCGTACAACAACAACTACCAAGCCAGCTTGAAGATGTCACCTTTCGAAGGATTGTATGGTAGACAGGTGCAGAACGCCGTTGTTCTAGAATGATACCGGAGAAAGCCAAGTGTTTGGACCCGAAGTGCTGCAAGACGCCGAAAAACAAGTCCAAACGATACGAGAAAACTTGAAGGCTGCTCAGTCACGACAAAAAGGTTATGCGGACAATAGGAGAAGAAGGTTACCCTTTGAAGTAGGAGACTTCGTGTATCTTAAGGTATCGCCTATCCGAGGCCAACGACGGTTCAGCGTCAAAGACAAATTAGCACCTCGCTACATCGGGCCATTCAAGATTTTGGGCAAGCGAGGAGAAGTAGCCTATCAACTAGAGCTGCCAACGCACCTCTCTGACGTGCACGACGTATTTCACGTATCGCAACTCAAGAAGTGTTTAAGAGTATCGGAAGAACAAGTACCGATGAATGAGCTCGAGCTTCAAGAGGATCTGACCTACGTGGAGCAGCCCGTCAAAATTTTGGACGTGAAGAAAAGGGTCACGAGGAACAAAGTGATCCGTTGGTGCAAGGTACAGTGGAGCCATCACACGGAAGCCGAAACTACATGGGAGCGTAAGGAAGATCTCAAGGCAGAATTCCCTCATCTACTCTCCACTCTATCGAATCTCAAGGGCGAGATTCAGTTTGAGGGGGGTAGGTTTGTAACACCTTCAAATTCATTTTCATGCATTGCATACATTTTCATGTAGAGAAACATTATAAAAGAAGTAGAAATGGAGAAAGAACTATAGAAATAAAGAAAAGAACCATAAAAATGGAGAAAAGAACCATAGAAATAGAGAAAGAACCATAGAAATGGAGGAAGGAACCATAGAAATGGAAAAAGAACCATAGAAATGGAGGAAGGAACCATAGAAATGGAGGAAAAACCACAGAAATGGAGAAGGGAATATAGAAATGGAGAATAGGGCATAGAAATGGTGAAGGGCAATGTAGACATGGAGAATGGGACATTGAAATGGAGAGGGGAATGTAGAAATGGAGAATGAGACATAGAAATGGAGAGGGGAATGTAGAAATGGAGAATGGGACATAGAAATAGAGAGAGGAATGTAGAAATGGAGTAAGTGACATAGAAATGGTGAGGAATGGGAAAAACATAGCTCAAATGAGCCATTCCCAAATTTCCCCCAAAATTTCTAAATTCCCCAATTCCCAATAAGGGGAATTTTCCCCACATTTTGGGGATAAAATCCCCAAGGCTGCCGCACCACAAGAGATAAGTTTGTTAAGACCCAAAAAAATTGAATAGGACTCTTATTTGAGCTCCAATTGGAGTAGGACTCTCCCTTTTCCCCCCTTATAAATATAACCCCCACCCCCTGGCCGAAATCCTCTCTATTTTGGACGTCCCCTCTGCTTCCAGGCCCCCTTCCCTGCTGCTAAGTCACCAAGCCCCCCCCCTTGACAGAATTTGGCCGCCGTCGAGCTCCGTCGAGCCCCGCCGTCACCGGAGAAGAAGCCCGACGATCTGTCCTGCCCTAATCTTCCATAGAAAAATTCCCCACTGCTGCCATTGCTAGGAGGAAGGCTCTGCCACCAAAAGGAAGTGATGTAGATCACCATTACCCATCTTACAACGTCGCCGCTGTTTCTACTCATCCGTTTTCTTTGCCCCCTTCGAGCAGAAACTTTTACGTGTGGACAGATCGTGTTTTGATCGGTTTTTGATGGTGGAATTGATCTAGATCTTGAGTCAAGATCATCACCACGTCCACACTTGATCCCTACACCCTTGTTCATCATAAAACACCATGAAAGCCTATTAAAACATGCAACAACACATACAAACTGGATTAATAAAACTGCACTATACGATTTGCATTCATCTACCCCATTGCATCTTGAGTAAAGTTTGTGCATGATGATTGATTGCTGTAAATTTTGTATGTGTGTGGTCGTGAGTAGAAGGACAAGCTCAAGAGTTCATCTACGAGGATCTACAGCACCAAGACTTTGAGACACTCGAACAACAAGAGCCTTGGGAGCAAGGCAAGTGCCCCTTGACCAGATTGATCCCATGTTTTAAAATTGTTTTGTTTGCAAAAACTCGTATGCTTGAGTTAACTTGATGGGACACCCTTTTATAGGAGTTTACTAGTTTTGTTAATCATCCTTATCGTCGGGAAAGTTGATGAGTCAGGTATGGTCATTTTTCCTTTTTGCTTCGCTTAATTCACAGGATACGAGAAGCTGAAATAAAACATGTCTAGCTACTGCACTTATATGAATAATGATGATGAGATCTTGCTGATGTTAATGGGCATGGAATCGGGGAGATCTAGGTAAGCTTGGTTCGTGGATGTTGCTGGATGAGATGGTGGTACTTGCCGTTGATCTAAGGACAGGTTCATGCAAGAATATGCCAGGAAAACAGTGCCACCACAAGGCCAAGTATGGGTGTGACTTAGCTGATTAATTAGGTGTGTTGCTAGCTTGTTATGGACCGTGGATGGCGAGGGGAATGGGAGTCGAGGAGGACTGCCCTGGGAACTGCATGGCACAAGAGGGGGCCCGTGGGTGAGAGAATGGTGATTTGAGCCTGCCGGTGAAATCTCAGTGAGTCCATACATCTAGCAGCCCCTTTGTAAAGGCTATTTTGTGATCTCTTGGCAATACACCGACGGTTGTGTACTGGTATAATTGAGGTTCTACAGTTGCCGACGGGTGATGAAATCATGAACTTGTGGGTAAAGTGGTGCCACCTCAGCAGAGTGTAAAACTATCATGATAGCCGTGCTTCCGGTCACAAGCACCTGGCCAACTTCCATGATTAGAGGGAAATCTTGGGATGGTTATTCGGTATGGTTGTGGTATGGTCATTGAGATTGGTTTTGGGACTGTTTTGAGTCATCATAATGAGTTTGGTTTCGGTTATATGAATATGAGATGGTTATGAATGTTTATGAATATGAGATGAACTTGAAAAAGATCAATGGCTGAATGAGACTTGATAAGTGGTGAATTATGATGAGAAAATGTTGCTGAATTACTTGGTCATGTTGGGATAAATTTCACTTGGAAATAGTTGTTTTTTATCATGTTTGTGAAATAAAATTTGCTTGCTGCAATGAGCCTTTTTATTTCCTACCTTGTTGTAAGCTACATGTCATACTTTCCTCGCAATTGCTGAGTACGACATGTACTCACCCTTGCATTACCACATAAACATCAGCTACAGGAGATGAGTACTTTGAGGACCATGTGGAGTACTAGGCGTGCGAACTACCGTCAACATGCATGTGGAGTCGAAGATGGAGCCTGCTGTCTTTAGTCACTTTCCGCTGTCGTTTAGAGTCTTCCGCTGCAATAATAAGATATACATTTATGAGTGAGACATTGAGTCATTGTAATAAAGTACTTAAACCCTATTTATTTGTGGTTATATTATGAATTCAGTTTTGTGGATTACATGTGTATGTGTGATGAACATCCTTGACACACATATGCATTCACTTGGTTCTATTTTTGGAACCGGGTGTCACACAAAGTTTGAGGATTTTTGTACCCAACTACTGACCTATGAGGTGTTACATGAGTAGCACTAAAAACAGTAGGTCCGGAAGCAAACTTTTCATGTTTTTGACTCATTACAGCAGGTTGCATATTCCTAACATTCGGTTCAGCACACGCAACAGGTTTTGCACAGTTGTTATGTGATCTAGCAATCATTCTTTCCTTTTTCTGTTGCTTAGCTATTCTATAACAAAAGTCTATGACATGATCATCTCTACCACAGTAGGTACAATAAAATTTAACTTTATGTTCATGTCTAGATGAGCAGACAACATGTCTATTTAAAATTGAATGAGACAACACTCTTGCAGATTTAAAAACCACTTCTTTTATTTTAGGAACTGTTTTAATCAAATCACTTCCTAATGACTTTACAATTTTAGGTGGATGTGATTTAGAATGAGCATGGGAATTAAAACCTAAACCAATTTTTTCATTGTAAGATTTAAAAGAATTTAACAGCAAGTTCAGATTCTTATTCCAATTATAAAACTGCTCTAGTGTCCTATTCATGTCATCGAGTTTCTTAGACAAGTCTAGGTAGTTTTGACATGAAATTTTTCCTTTTAGTTTGCAATTGGAACAATACATTATGTTCTAGAAATTTCATTCATAGCATCTTGTAGTTTCTTATTAAGATCATCACAAGTAGAACAATGCAAATCAATTGTAGAACAACAAGCATCTTTCAAGTTTTTATCATTAAGTGCAGCAAGCTCTCTGTTCTTTTCAATCTCTAACTCAAGTTTATCAAGTGTGGAGGTATGTGCACTTCTTAGAGAGGACAATTGTTCATATATTAAATCACATGAGAAACAAGAATCATCACTAGGAATCAATGATTTCAAACGATTAATTTTAGATTCTAGTGACTCAATTTTAACAGCATTGTCCCTAAGCTTTTTGTCCTTTTTCTCAACTATAACAGTGACACGAGAAATAGCATCACATATTTCTTCGCAAGTAGAACATACCTCTTTATTGTCGCTGTTGTGTTCTGCCTCCTCCATACTTGAACTTGACTTGCCCGCCATGTAGCATAAGTTTGCCAAATCATCTTCATCTTTGTCACTTCTAATATCCACATCGCCCGAGCCAAGTTCTTGAAGTGCGGAGATAGAACTATTTACTAATTGGCGTCCTATAAAACCCTTCTTCTTTTTCTTATCATTTGTAGAGGAGTGCTTCGTCCTAGTTTGCTTTTCATCACGGTAAGTAGGACCTGAAAGGTTAGGGCAATCCGTACGAAAATGTCTTGTCTTACCACATTCGAAGCATCGTTGAGGTTCAACACTTCCTCTCCTTCTAGTTCTTACATTTTGCAATGCTTTTGAGAACCTAGTAGAGATGAGTGCAAGTTCTTTCTCTGGAAACTCTTCAATCTGTTCAAGGGTTAGAGAGGACAACAAAGAAAGTGTACCACAAGATGAATATTGACTAGAGCTAGGCATGTCACGTTGTGAAACAAATGCAAGAGACTTGTTGGGGTTCTTACGTGATATTATGTCAATTCCATGAGTTTTTAATTTGGAATATAGCACGTCTAATGTAAGTGTACCCATGACAGTAGATTCACGAATAGATGCAACTTTCATCTTCCAAATTGACATGTCTAATGCACTTAGTAATTGCCTAGTATTTTCAGCATGTGAAAAAATAACGTTGACACTACGCAAGTTGCTGAGAATTTTATTGAAGCGAGCAAAGAGGTCATCGATTGACTCACTGGGTTGCATCTAGAAGCGCATGTATTCTTTCTTGAACATATCTTGTCTTACCTCCTTGATCGTGTTGGATCCTTCGTGGTAGTCACAAAGTGCTTTCCACACATCGTATGCAGATCGGAGGTGTGCAACACGATCGAAGTCACTTTGAGTTAATCCTTGTATGATCAAGTTTCGTGCTTTGTTGTTGTTGTCGACATCTCTCATGTTCGTAGCCGTGACTTGATCATTTGGCGGCACGTCATAAGGCTTGTACACCTTTTCCCATATTGCGAAGCCTTGCGCCTGGATGAAAGCCTCCATGCGTGCCTTCCAAACCTGAAAATCAATGCCACTGAACACACAAGGTTTTGCGGAGTATTTCTCCATGATGATTAGTCAAAACACGTGCAAATCACAAAGATTAGAGCACCGTGGCTCTGATACCAATTGTAGGATCAAAGAGCACGTGAAAAGCTAACAGAGGGGGTGAATGGTAGATTTAAACTTTTTAGCGGAAGCAATAAAAAAACTCTCGACAGAAAATTGATCTGTTAAAGAAACCATGTATGCGACTGATCAAAACGTGTTAAACCATGACAAAAGTGGTATATATTATATATAATCAAGTCACGAAGACACGACAACAATAATCAAGGAAATCCATCAAAAATAACTCAAGTTATGATCAAAAGATCAAACGAGGGTCAATCTGTTCTACTCGAGTAAAAACAAGATCTGCAACACTGCAAAGAAACTCCTGTATATCAGAAACTATAAATCCAATGACCATGAAATTTTCACAGATGATAGACAATCAAGTTGTGAAGACAACCAAAAAAGAATCATGTCAATTGGATCTGTAAAACTCGAGTCATGATCAAAACACCGAAGCACTGTCGTGCTGTCCAGAAACTCGACGAGAAAGACTTGACAAAAACAAGTCGGATGAACAAGGCACAAAAGCTCCTATAAATTACGAATTTTATTGATCAAAACATAAGAGGAACAGCCCAAAGTCATGCATACCATGAGCCTTGGCCTCCCTTGCTTATATAACCAGCCCTAAGGCCAACCTAATTCAAACTAGGACTCCTACTCCTACTTGGATTCAAACTGTAACTTTACAATACTGCTTAAGACTCTTCTATACGCAGATAGAAGCAATCCTAAGACTTCTAAACACCTTAGAAGCGTCCCAAACATTTCTAAAACAACTCTACTTCATGCCTAACATGAAATCCTATTATAACCAACTCAAAACTTTTCATAAACAAACCATAACCGCCTCAGCCGCAGCCTGAGCGCAAAATCCAGCCGGTTGAACCTTTTCAACCATATCTCCACTTCCATATCTCTTCACCACGCCTTGGAACAATGTATACACGTCCATGCACTCCTTGCACACGTGCAAACATCTTCCAACGATGTCCATGATACCTTCATATACATTGTTCTTGATCCAAACATGTTGCGCGACCTCCCGATCAACTCAACCACAATTCCTCCTGAACTTGGTTGTTGAACCTCATCTTCTCCCTAAGACTAGTTCAATGGATCCCGTCACCAGCCATATCTTGAACTCAAGCAACACCTGCACATGAATAAACAACCAATACTTTTGAGCACAAGTCCGCGACTTGACTCATGTTAGTTCCGAAAACCACAACACCTTACGTGAACACCTCACATAAGCATGTTGCAAACCATAGAAAAATGTTAACCACCGTAAACAACCATAACACTTTAAAAATTTAGTAAAAGAATACTAAGCAAAACTTTCCATAGATGTAAATCAAGTTCAAAACATTTGCATGGTAAAAACAGAACCATTGCGATTTAGCTCTGGACCTTGCCAAAGCTAACCAGACCTTGGGCCGGAGCTTACCAAAGCTAGCAGAACCTAGCACCGGAACTTACCAAAGCTAGTCGGACCTACCGCCAGAGCTAACCAAACACATGTCGGACCTAGCCATAGCAAGTCGGACCTTATGTCAGATCTTGTCAGAGCTCGGATCTAGAGTCGGACCTTGACAAAAAGAGTGTTTTGGCAGAATTTAAAACTTTTATCGCCATAGCCAATGTATTCAGCACACATAGGTCTCACGGAGGACTTATTTGATCAAATGAAAGGTGCCCGAATTTTCTCTAAGATTGATCTTCGGTCGGAATACTTCTAGCTGAAGATTAAGCCCTCTGACATACCCAATACTGCATTTCAAACACGGTATGATTCGTATGAGTGTACCGTTATGTCATTTGGGTTAACGAATGCACCCTCATACTTTATGTACCTCATGAATAAGGTCTTCATGGAGTACTTGGACAAGTTCGTCATGGTTTTCATCAACGATATAATGGTGTCTTCAAAATGTGAGGAAGAACATGAAGAACATTTGAGATTGACATTGCAGCAACTGCGAGAGCATCAATTGTATGCTAAGTTTAACAAGTGTCAATTTTGGCTAAAGGAGATATCGTTCCTAGGCCACATCATCTCCGAAGGAGGAGTATCTGTTGATTCCAAAAAAGTGAGAGATGTTTTGAAGTGGAACCAACTGTAGAATGTGAGGGATATTCGGAGTTTCCTTGGGATGGCTAGATACTACCGCCGGTTCATCAAGGATTTATCCAAAATAGCGAAGCCTATGACAGAATTGCTGATGAAGAGGAAAGCATTTCAGTGGACACAAGCGTGTCAAGACAACTTTGAGGAGCTAAAGAAGAGATTAACAACAGCGCCGGTTTTGATATTGCCTGGTGTGAGCAAGAGTTTTGATATATATTGTGACGCATCAAGACAAGGGCTTGGATGTGTGCTTATGCAAGCAGGACAAGTGGTAGCCTATGCATCGAGACAATTAAAGAAACATGAGCTGAATTATCCCACACATGACCTCGAACTTGCAGCCGTGGTACATGCCTTGAAGATTTGGAGCCATTATATCCTCGGTCACCGATGTGAGATCTATACGGATCACAAAAGCCTCAAGTATATATTCGCGCAAACGGATCTGAATTTGAGGCAATGTCGATGGTTGGAACTCATCAAGGTTTATGACGTTGGAATCAACTATCACCCTGGGAAGGCCAATGTAGTAGCGGATGCATTGAGCCGAAAGGGAGCTTGTCACCAACTCACGGTTCAGGAGCTGCCACCCGAGCGGCGTAAGGAGTTCGAACGATTACATCTAGGGTTCTTGAACGAGATGGAGGTGGTATAACTGAACTCAACACTGGAACAAGAGATACAAGATGGCCAAGCAACGGATGAGGAAATAAAGGAAATCAAGTAAAGAATTCGACAAGGGATAGAGAAGGATTTCAAGGAAGACGAGAATGGCTCGTTTTTGTTAGGGAAAAGGATTTGTGTGCCTAACATGAAGCACATCCGCGACACGATACTAAAGGAGGCACATGACTCACCTTATTTCATACACCCCAGTTGTACAAAGATATACAAGGACCTGAAGACTTGCTATTGGTGGGATGGTATAAAAAGGGATATCGCTGAATATGTCGCCTTATGTGACACGTGCCACCGAGTGAAGGTTGAACATCAAAGACCCGCTGGATTATTGCAGCCACTGAAAGTACCCGAGTGGAAGTGGGAAGACATCAGCATAGATTTCATTGTCGGATTGTCACGTACCCAGTCGGGCTACGGCTCTATTTGGGTTATTGTGGACCGATTGACGAAAACAACCCACTTTATTCCTATTAGGACTAGGTACACCGTGGTGCAATTAGCCGAGCTGTATATGGAGCAAATCGTGTGTCGTCATGGAGTTCCGAAGAGTATAGTTTCAGATCGAGGTTCTCAATTTACCTCTAGGTTCTAAAAGAAGCTGCATGAAGCCATGGGTACACGGTTGAATTTCATCTCCGCATATCACCCGCAAACCGACGGGCAAACTGAGAGGACAAATCAGATTTTGGAAGGCATGTTGAGAGCTTGCTCCTTAAAACATGGACGTAGTTGGGATAAGAGCTTCCCGTATGTTGAATTCTCATACAACAATAGTTACCAAGCCAGCTTGAAGATGTCACCTTTCGAAGCATTGCATGGTAGACGGTGTAGAACACCGTTGTTCTAGAATGAGACCAGAGAAAGCCAAGTATTTATACCCGAAGTGCTGCAAGACGCCGAAAAGCAAGTCCAAACGATACGTGAAAACTTGAAGGTCGCTCAGTCACGACAAAAGGGCTATGCAGACAATAGGCAAAGGAGTTTGACATTCGAAGTTGGAGACTGTGTGTATCTTAAGGTGTCGCCTATCTGAGGCCAACGACGGTTAAACGTCAAAGGCAAGCTAGCACCTTGCTACATTGGGCAATTCAAGATTTTGGGAAAGCGAGGAGAAGTAGCTTATCAACTAGATTTGCCAATGCACCTCTCCGACGTGCACGGCGTATTTCACGTATCCCAGCTGAAGAAGTGCCTAATAGTGCTAGAAGAACAAATACCGATGGATGAGTTAGAATGTCAGGAGGATCTGACCTACGCTGAACACCCCATCAATACCTTGGACGTAAAGGAAAGGGTCACGAGGGACAAAGTAATCTGTTGGTGCAAGATACAATGGAGCCATCACACGGAAGCTGAAAGTACATGGGAACGTGAGGAAGATCTCAAGGCGGAATTCCCTCATCTCTTCTCCACTCTATTGAATCTCGAGGGCGAGATTTATTTTAAGGGGGGTAGGTTTGTAACACCCTTAAAATTACTACCATGCATTGCATACATTTTTCATATAGATAAGTACTTAAAAATAAGAAGAAATAAAGAAAGGAATATAGGAGCAAATAAAATAGTAAAAGTGAATAAAAATAGAAAATAATGGAAATAAATATAAAAGAAAGTAAAATAAAAAGAAAAAATAAATGAAATAGACAAATTGGGTCACCCCATTTTCCCCCAAAATTCCCTAATTTTCCCCCAAATTCCCCTCTCCCCTAATTTTCCCAATTTTTCCCAATTTTACTGATTTCCCCAAATTCCCCAAATTTTCCTTAGGGAATTTTTCCACATTTGGGGGGAATTCCCCCCAATTTTGGCCGCACGAATTAGGGGGGACCCTAATGGGCTCCACCGCTTTGCCGCAACCCATTAAGGGGGAGATCCTAGCTGCTCCCCCTTTGTGGATTTTTGTGGGCTTTTATTTATCAATTAATCTCAGCCATTGGTGGAATATAAATAATAAAATCCCAGCCCTAGCTCCCACCTCTTTTAAAATTAAATCTCAGCCCTTGGAGAATTGAGTTGCTAAAATCCTAGCCTCTCTAGCTCTTCCCCCCCTTATAAATAAACCCCCACTTAGCCGCCACCCGAGCCCTATTTGGCCGTCGTCCTCTCTCCCCTGCTGCCAAGTTCAAGTCGCCGCTCCCTTGCTGGATTTTGGCCGCCATCAAATCCCCGTCACGCCTCGCCGTCGACGGAGAAGAAGTCCCCGACGTTCTGCCCTAGCCGCAGCCTCATAATTCTCCAAGAAAAATCTCTAGCTGCTTCCATTGCAAGGGGAAGGCCCTGCCACAAGGAAGAAGTGAGGTAGGTTTTCGTTACCCCTCTTACCATGTCACCGATGTTTCTATGCACCCGTTTTCCCCACCCCCACGGACAGAAATTTCTATGTGTGGACAGACAATGTTTTGGTCAATTTTTGACGGTGGAATTGATCTACAAATTGTGTCAAGATCATAACCACGCCCACACTTTATCTCAGCAGCCTTGTTCATCATAAAACCCCATGGGAGCCTACTAAAACTTGCAAGAACACGTGCAAACTGATTTTTATAAACCGCACCATAGGAATTGCATTCATTCACCTCATTGCATCTTGAGTAAAGTCTGTGCATGATAATTGATTATTGTAAATTTTGTATGTGTGTGGTCGTGAGTAAAAGGACACGCTCAAGAGGCCGTCTACGAGGAACTACAGCACCAAGACTTCGAGACGCTTGAGTAACACGAACCACGGAAGCAAGGCAAGTGCCCCTTGACCATATTGATCCCATGTTTTGAAACTTTTTTGCTTGCGAAAACTCGTATGCTTGTGTCAACTCGATGGGACACCCTTTTTAGGAGTTTACTAGTTTTGTTAACCATCCTTATCGCCGGGAAAGTTGAAGAGTCAGGTATGGTCGCTTTTTCCTTTTTGCTTCGCTTAATTTACGGGATACAGGAAGCTGAAATAAAACCTGTTAGCTACTGCACTCATGAGATTAAAGATGATGAGAACTTGATGATGTTAATAAGCATGGAATCGGGGAGATCTAGGTGAGCTTGGTTCGTGGATGTGCTGAATGAGATGGTGGTTTACTTGCCGTAGATCTAAGGACCGGTTCATGCAAGCACATGCCAGGAAACAGTGCCACCACAAGGCCAAATATGGGTGTGGCATAGCTGACTAATTAGGTGTGTAGCTAGCTTGTTATGGACCATTGGATGGTGTGGGGAATAGGAGTCAAGAAGGACTGCCCTGGAAACTGCATGGCACAAGAGGGGGCCCGTGGGTGGGAGAAAGGAGATTCGAGCCTGCTGGTGAAACCTAAGTGGGTCCGTACATCCTAGTAGCCCCTTTGTAAAGGCTATTTTGTGATCTCTTGGCAATACACTGACGGTTATGTACTGGTATAATGGAGGTTCTTTCTAGTCATCGATGGATGACGAAATCATGAACTTGTGGGTAAAGTGGTGTCACCTCTGTAGAGTGTAAAACTATCATGATAGCCGTGCTTCCGGTCACAATCACCTGGCCATCTTCCATGATTAGAGGCCAAAACAGGGGATGGTTATTTGGGTATGTCATTGGAATTGGTTTTGGGACTGTTTTGGGTCATGACAATGAGTTTGGTTTCGGTTATATGAAAATGAGATGGTTATGAATATTTATGAGTATGAGATGAACTTGAGAAATATTATTGGTTGGTTGAGGCTTGATAAATGGTGAATTATGATGAAGGAATGTTGATGAATTACTTGGTTATGATGGGATTAAACTCACCTAGAGATAGTTGCTGTTTTTACTTTGTTGTGAAGTAAAATTTGCTTGCTGCAATAAACCTTTTTATTTCCTACCTTGTTGTAAGCTACATGTAACACCCCAAAACCTGTTAAGAGGGGAATTTAAAAAAATTTGGACGTATTGCATGTGGTGCAGAAATTCAAATTCAAATCGGAATTCAAATTCAACTCAAAACAGAAAAGAAAAAGAAAAAGAAAAAACAAAACAAAACCCCCGGCCAGTGGGCCGAAACCCACCAGCCGGCCCACCCGCCCCTGCGCCAGCCCGCAGCCTCGCACTCCCCTCTCTCTCTCACTGACACGCGGGACCCGCGTGTCATCCCTGACCTCCCGCTTGCGCCAACAGCCAGACTCCTCCGCGCGCGCCCTATCGCAACCGACTCCGGAAATCCGCGTCCCCAGCCCGACTCCCGGTCCTGGACAACTCCGACTCGATCTAAACAGACACGCCGCCCTCCCTCGTCTATAAAAACGCTGGTATCGCCCCGTTTTTCCACCACGATCGGCTGTTTTTCCTCCCGGTGAGAACCGAAGCTCTGATCACCGTTATCTCTCGATCTCTGCTCGGATTTTCCGATCTAACGCGCCGATCGTGTTCCACCGCCTCCGGGGAATCACGCAGGTGCAGAAAACTCGGTGGTTTGCGCTCCAGACACAGCGCCGACGAGCATCGCCGCGATTTCATCTCGGACCTCGTCGCCGACCGCCTTCCAGGACCTCCGAGCTCAAGAAAAACCCCGAGGTGAGATCCCCGACCTCCCATCTACCGATCTATGCCATGAAATCCCAGTTTTAGGAAGAATAGACGAAGATCCGAAGTTTTCCGGCGAGATCGCCGCCTCTAGCCGCCACGCGCCGCCGGGCAGTGCCACCCGCGCTCGGTCAGAGCGACGTGGCCGCTTATGCACCGTCTATTTTAAATCGCATAGTGGAATTAAAACCCGCGCGTACCGGTTCGGCGATCTAATCTGAGCCGTCTGTTTTAAATTGAATGGTCCACGTCAGCCCCGCATTATAAAGGCCGGGATTCTTACGTGCTACCCCCTGGGGATCCCGGAAAATACGAGCTAGCCCCTGGAACTTCAGAAATTCATGTAAATTCAATTAAAAATCAGTTTTAGCCCCTGGACTTAATAAAAATTAGGAAAACCCCTTTGTTATGTGTAGATAGACCCCTGGAAATTTATGAAATAATATAATAGACCCTGGTGTGGGGAAAGTTTACCTTTTTAACCCTATATGATATTAAATTTAGGAATTTGAATATGTGATTAGGATTTAAAATTTAAAAGGTGGGACAAACACATTGTAAATTCAAATTTAAACTCTCCTAGCACTTGGAAAACTTTAGAATGAGTTAAAAGTAGATTTTAAGCTGAAATGAATTTGTCTAGTTGATTGTTCATATTTATTAGTTATAGAAACATATTTTAGGCTAGGAAATAATTCTGAAAATTGGAAAAATGAATTTAAATTAGTTCACATCAGAGGAGAAGTTCAAAATATATTATTTAATATTTTAGATCAGGACCTATTCTGTTTAGATGAGGTGTCTTACTATTTTCATAATAAAGTTCACATTTAGGCATAGAAAATAAATCTAAAAATATAGGAAAATAGGTATGCATAACTAGGAAATGATAAATGAAGTTTCCAAATCCAAAGACTTCAGTTAGGGTTTGGTAGAAAATCTGAAAACCCATTTAGAGTAGGAAAATACCTTCCATGCAGACTTGGTAGCTAAAGGGTGTGTTAATTGAATATAAAGAATTTATTTAGAATTGAAATTCATATATAAAGTGTGCAAATAAAAATCTGAATACAAAAGTTAGAAATCATATACATATGTTTAAAAGTGCATATAGACCAGAAATCAACACATGTAGAGTAAACACAACACATAGAAATGTGAATGATTTTCATATGTATGTATGTGTGGAGTGAAAGTGTGAACTATGTCTTATGGGTTGTTGTTTTCTTTTGCTATGTGTGTTGACATGAGTAGAACCTACCCCAGAGCAAGTTCTTCCCTTCCAAGATCAGGACTATCCATTTCCAGAGCAGCAGGAAGAAGGCAAGTGTCCTTGACCACTTTGATCCTATGCTAGGATGTGTAGATAGAATTATTTGCATTGTCAATTGAAATATGACACCCATGATAGGAAGTTTCCCTAGAATTGCATTATCTTGTTTCCTTGTAGCTTGGGTTGGGATTTATTTTATTATGTCATTCATTCATATTACTTATGCTTAGCCATGCTTAGAATGGGATAATTGGGATATGAGATCATCAATTTATTTCCCTTACTCTTGAATGAGATATTATGAGTTATGTAGAGGTAGGGATCGAGGCAAGTTGGATGATTTGGTTGGTGTTGGGTGCACGAGACTCGGGTTTGTGCTTAGTACTTGCCTGGATCCTAAGGACCGGTTCATGGAGCATGTAACCTAGCTTTACCGTGCCAACCACATGCTGAGATGGGGCAGCTTGGCCAATTAATTAGGTGTATCCCCGGCGTAGTATGGGTGTGTTGGATGGTGCAGGGAATAGGTGTCAGCTGGACTACCATATGAACCGCAAGGCTCAAGAGGGGGGCCACTGCAGCGGAGTCGGAGCCTCTTGTATGCTGTTAGGGGTGAAACCTCAGTGGGCCCACGCTCGTCGGGAATCCCTTTGTAAAGGCTTCGTAGTGATCTCCTGGCTACACATCTGGGAAGTGTGAATGTGGTTTGTGGCCACTGGCATAATGGAGGTTCTTTAGTCCACCCGACAACGGGGGATGAAATCACTACATGTGGGTACAGTGGTGCAAACTCTGCAGAGTCAAAACTGTCATGACAGCCGTGCTCACGGTCAAGAGCGGCTTGGACTTATTCATGATTAGAGGATTGATGGCTTTGGAAGTTGAGGATGTTAAGCGGGGAGCTTAACATTGGAATTGATGTTATTGTTATTTGATTATGATGATGGGTTGGGAGATTGGGACCATTTCACCTATGTAGTAATGTAGGTGCTTAATAGCTAAGGTGATAGGTATTAATTGCGTAGTGCTTTAACCATGAGTTCAACCTCTCCTTGTTCTAGCCATGCATGACATAACTTTCCCACACTTGCTGAGTACCAACGGTACTCAACCTTGCATATTTTTTGGTTTAAATTGCTGCCCAGGTCAAGGGGATGAGGTGGTGTTTAATGATCAAGACTTCGGACCCGAAGAAGGATTCTAGGTTCATGAAGTCCCCCCGGGCAACGCCTGTGACGGAGCCCACAAGAATAATACTCCGCTGCCATTTTATTTACCTGTTATGAACTTATTATTGTCCATCGAGACATATGCTATGTAAAACTTATTTATATTCGATGCCTAGCTTGTAATAAATGATGCTTCACTATTTGTCATCACATGTATGAGAAAATGATCCTGGCATACATGTGATATTCACTCGATTGTTCTTCGGAGAAACCGGGTGTGACACTACATGTCATATGTTTCCTGCACTTGCTGAGTAACATGTACTCACCCTTGCATTCCCACATATACATAAGCTACAAGAGAAGAATACTTCGAGGAACATGTGGAGTACTAGGCGTGCGCGCTACCATCAACATGCCTGTGGAGTTGAAGTTGGAGCATGCTGTCTTAGCCATTTTCCGCTGTGGTTTAGAGTTTTCCGCTGCTGAATAAGTTAGACATTCATGATTGAGTCATTGAGCTATTGTAATAAGGTATGTAAACACTATTCGTACGTGGTTATATTCTGAATTCAGTTTGTGATAAAGTTGTGTGTGTGTGATGAACATCCTGGGCACACATATGCATTCACTTGGTTCATTTTTGAAACCGGGTGTCACATGGCCTGCCAATTGTGGCGTTGAGGGTGAGGCTGACCTCCGCAATGTCGAAGACTACGCTTTCCATGCGGTAGTTCTTAGGCGTCCCAAACGTCACTGGGAGGGAGATGCTACCGCATGGGAAGATTGGGTCCTGACCTACCCCCGAGAATGGTCTTGAGGGGGTAAGCTGGGACATAGGAATCTGCAGCTTCTTGAAGGATGCGAGGCTGATAACGCTGAGGGACGCCCCACCATCGATCAACACGTGGTAGAGATTCACATTGGAGATGGTCAGGGCGACGAGGAGAGGCGGGTGCCCAGCGCCTGCCATGTTCTTGGGGTAGTTGGAGGCGTCGAAGCTGATCGGCGCCTCCATCCACTTATGGTGTGGGGCCGGCCCGAGGTTTGGAATAGCTGCCGCCACCGCTCGATACAGGGTCTTGACGGCTCGCCGGGACGAGATGTCGGAAGAAACCCCGTACATCACGTAGAGTGTGTCAGCTGTTTGATTGCCGGCTCGGCCAGTCCCACCCGCCCTGGAGCAGGGGGTGGCCTCGTCGTCTCCTGCTTGGAGATGTCATCGAGTGGGGCGAGAAGTCTCGCCGAGAGGGGCGATGTTAACCATGGGAGTGTGAGTGCGAAAAGCCCCCTTCCCGGCATGCCAAATGTCGGAGTTTGAGCTGCAACACTCCTCCCAACCTGCTACAGGAGCAGCCCGTGGAGGTTCTATTTTTGGAGGGGCTTGGCGTCCCTAGTGCAATCCGGCTCGAAATAGCAGGTGAACACCAAGATTTACGTGGTTCGGGCCGCTTGAGCGTAATACCCTACGTCCACGGGAGTGTTTGTTGTAATTCTCGTGCGTATGAGTGTGGGAGTCGCAGGGTTGTGAACCCTTTGTTGGGTGGACACCCCAGTCCTTTTATAGCCCAAGGCCGGGGTGGTTACAGTGAGGCTTGGGGCCCGACAGGTGGCCCTGAAGCTATATGAACCCTATACACGATCTAGGATTTTCACTACCCTGAGTAGAGTAGTCGGTGGGGAGTAAGACTCGCCGCCTGGCACGCTGAGCGCCCCTGTCCATGTGGCAGGTGATGATGAAGACGTCGTCTTGTCATCGTGTCCTCTCGCTCTGCTAGGCGGCTCTGTGCCGTTGGGCGGCATTGTACCGCTGTCACGCCTTGTCGCCCTGTCTTGTCACCATAATGACGATCGGGCGAAGGACGGATGCGTGCGTCGTGCGCCATGCTTCTAGGGAAGGTGCGAGCCTTCAATACATGGCCTGACAACGCACTTCCTCCTTGACTTCGTCGACCCACGGCCCACGATGAATCATGGGGCACGTGGTGGCTTCGGAGCTCTCCTTGGTGGATTCAGAGCCGGGATACACATGGCATCCCCGGACCTCGCCTCATCGAGGAGGCTTGGTCCGGGGCCAAGTGCACGTGTCGTCATGGGAGCCCTCCTCAGCCGGGAGGAGGTTTGGAGCCCACCAACACGTGGCAGCTCTGGACCTCACCTCAGCAAAGATACTCGGACCGGAGCGAAGGGCACGTGTTGACTTCGGAGCCATCCTCAGCAAGGAGGAGGTTTGCAGCCCACCAACACGTGGTAGCTCCAGACCTCTCCTCAGCAAGGAGGCTCGGACCGGAGCCAAGGGCAGGTGTCAGCTTCAGATCCCTCCTCAACTGGGAGGAGGTTCGGAGCCCACCAACACGTGGCAGCTCCGGACCTCACCTCAGCGGGGAGGCTCGGGCTAGAGCCAAGGGCACGTGTTGGATTTGGAGCCCTCCTCAGCAGGGAGGAGGTTCGGAGCCCACCGACACACGACATCTCCGGACCTCACATCAGCGGGGAGGCTCGGGCCAGAGCCAAGGGCGCGTGTCAGCTCCAGAGTCCTCCTCGGCAGGGAGGAGGTTCACAGCCCACTGACACGTGGCAGCTCTGGGCCTCACCTCAACGGGGGGCTCAGACCGGAACCAGGGGCACGTGTGGGCTTTGTAGCCCAAGCGCACGCGGAAGCCCCGGGGCTGACCTCGGGGCCAAGGGAACGTGGATACGTGGGCGCTCGCCTCAGCGGGGAGGCGAGTCTTGGGCTATCTTCTTCCCTCCAAGCGGGGGCACCCAGTCTGCAGGGTACCGACAAATGCTATGCCTTATATAGAATACTAGGAGTACATTAGTATCATATGGGAAATTGAGGGGATGTTAACTAATTTATATATAGTGGACTATTGTCTGTCAGTTGTGCGGGTATGAAAGGATCAATGTTGTATCACACGTGCGCGCACGTCGAGCTCGGGCCATGTTGTGCGTCGCGTTGCCTTTTTGCGTGTGATATTATGCTTTTTAGTGACCAATTCAACCCACTTATGACTAGTAACAAACATGTTAATGATTGAGTCATAACAGCTAAATTGATGTGATTTAATAAATGGATTAATTCGTCCTTGATGAAATTTTCTCTACCTCACCATGGTGCCTATATAAGGAGGCCCTCCCTCCTTGTGAAACACACACCAGGAGAAACAACTAGATTTTCACCTCTTCCTCCGCACAGTGTCTTGTTGCACTGCCTCCAAGTATTCTCGACTCTATTTTTCACACATAGTGTCGACGTATTGAGAACGGAGGTTTCTAAGAACTGTCATCAAACAACGACGATCGGTAGACCCTGTAACCATGAATCCTCAGAAGATTAAGACATGGCCCACACTGAGCCTAGGAAGTTGCAGCCTACAAGTCGAGATCAAGACTCCAACACTCAAAGTCACGCCGGGGATCCGTCTCCCGACCTGGCTAGGGTCGAGACTTGTATAGTCACTGTCCCAAGTCTCAACTATGCACTAACTGAAAGTTTCCTAGAGGGGGTGAATAAGCTAATAAAACTTGAAACACAATTAATTGAACTAATTTATTTTTCATGAATCAACCAAAATTCATATGTACAGGGGTAGATGCACTTTCACTAACACACAGTCTTGAAAAAAACACTCATGACGGTGCTGCAAGTGTCAGGTGGCGTTGTGATACTCTGAGGCTAAGGCTGATACAGTAAAGACACTGCCCTGCCACACACTTGGGCGGTGCTTAGACAAGACAATTGGTGGGAAAATACACTTCCACTACTCCACACTATGGGAAACCGACGAACTATGTCTACCACTTAGAGATGAAAACGGGATGGGAAAATACAGTTTCCTCCCCTACCTTATAAAGTTTTTCCCAGTTCATTTTTGAATTATTCAGAATCAGGATGAAAATGGTTTGGGATCAATTGGGAAGGGATAAAAAACAATTTAGAGGTTTTCCCGATCATTTTTGCATTTCCTGCTTTTAATTTGAAATATCCCGTTTTACTTCTAATAGGGATTCGACCCAACCAACAATCTCACAACCCACAGTACCGACACATTGAAGCCCGAAGGCCCACCAAGTCAAACAAACCCTAGTTGTCTCCACTCTCCAGACGACCAGACCCCATGCGGCTACCCCCATCCCCAAACTGACCAACGCGCCACTCCAACCCCCAACCCTCGAAACCACCACCGGCCACGACATCGTCACCGCTCTCCCGCCTCCTAGTTCGGCGCCATATATTAATAGACCGTTCGTCGTGCCCCGGTGGAGCAGGAGCTGGAGCGAGGAAACGTCGGCACATGGAGCCATATATAATATAATGTATGACTATGTATGATGTATGACTATGCATGAGGTATAACTATGTATGAAAATGTGATGTATAATTACGTATGATTACATTAAGTTTAAGTCAACTAGATTGTTTTATAGTCATCCGACTTGAATCCTTATTTTTTGTTCGTTTTAATCCTATTTTTGTTCTGACTTATTCGTATTTGAATAATTGACTATCCCGAGTTTGCATCCTGATCGTGTCTTTTTTGTTTTTATCCTGTTAAAAAATATGAAAACAAAATCAACATAGATGTTTTTTGATCGTTTTCATCCCTACTACCATTGCAACAGACGTAAGCAAAGGGTCAAATCATGAGAGCCCACCATAGGCCTCCACTTCTCTCTGACCGGCTTCAATACAGAAGCAACGAGCTCCTCTGCGGGCGCCTGAGAAGTGCCAAAAGACATCCTGCCGGACGAGGGACGTGATAACTGCACCAAGCTAATGGAGACGGCCCAACTTCGACATGATAGAGAACTATCCTCGTTATTACCCTATTATCGAACCCTCCATTGTAAAAAGGCTCCCCTTGAACTATAAAATGGGGATCCTTAGGCCGAAGGAGAAGACAACGACCTTGTATCACAAGGATCACTCAATACAACACAAAGCATGACATAGAGCTATTAGTCTCTGGGCAACCCGAACTTGGGGTAAACTGTTGTGTCACCATCATAATACCCTTCTCTAATATTTGCACTTTTATCAGAGTATAATTTGCTACGCCCTTGACCGAACTCTCAAGTGGTGATACGACAGATCCGCCAAATATTAACAACACACATCGACATTGGCCCTCGGAAGGGGGTGCACCAGTTTTTTATTGGTTTATTTTTCATTCATCACCATTGTTGTTCTCACTAATGTGAGGCACTTGTTGTTCGCGCTCTTCACACATGGATGAGGACGATAAGAGCTGGGTAATTTTGGTTGTGTCCGAAGACCTACAAGCACAAGAAGACGTGTCCCAACCTCCTCCATAGGATGATTAGAGGGAACTTGCAGTAAGAAGTCATTTATTGTACCACCGAAGGAGGCACAATGGCCATCCAGGAGCATTAGGCGTGCGCCCGTGTCGGAGGATGCACATCACCAACATAGAGGGAAGGCTACCTCCACGATGCAGCCAATGAGTGGTCTCGTCACGTGTAGGATTTCGTCAATTATACCACAACATTTTCCTCGGTCCCTGCCCCTTGTGGGAAGAGTTTCTGAGACATACCACACGTTCGGCACAACCTTCGCTTGCGCCGGTGAGAGGGTGAAGATGCTCATGTCAACATCGAACACACCCATGAAGACGATGCGCTAGGTCAAGCAAAAACCTAGCAGCGATTGGAGATAGGCTATCATAATCATCTCAGTCTGAACGACATTGTCAATCGGTCGAACGCACCCATGCAAGGGGGACCTCTCACTATCCACACGCCTTCGAGTGGTGCTCTGGCCACAAATTCTGTACAAACTTGCCAGAGCGCTAGAACAGTGACGGGGTAACGTATCCCGGGAACCAAAGGGACATCCAACCAACCAACTACGTCAAGACACATGTTTCCATGAGAATCAAGTCAAGGCACGGACTCGAGACGACGTCACCACGAAGTCTGACCCTTGATAATGGAAGCAATGACCGATCTCCAAGCCCGGACGACAAGACCGGAAGGGGGAAGCAATCCGGGCTCAAAGCCCAGACCAGAGGCTGGTGGAAAACTTAAATGGTGATGTGATAGAACAGTAGAAGGATATTAAGATGAAATGGGAGGCCACACGCGACAGGAAAAGCACACGTCGGCCATCATCACCATCCATCCCATCCCGCTCTGCGAGGGTGTACACGGATGGAAAGTAGACATAGACCGTAGACTAGACGGGAGTAGATGTACCCATCGGTCATGTATGCTTCGGGCCACCTTAGGTGCTGACACACCATGTAAACCCTCGCCCCATTTATGACCCCCATTTACTACGTCACGCAAACTGGTAACGCCTCTCCAGCTGTCCCTCCCATCGAAACCCCACTCTCGCTGATACTCATAGAGCAAGAGGCACTGCGCCGAAACCACAGCAACTCGGCAAGGAGCCGGCGGCTGCCCAGGATATGGCCGAACGCGTCAAAGAGCGTCGCATGGTGCTCGAGGTGTAGAAGGCACAGTTGGACGCGGTCGCAAAGTGTGGGCAAACATTGTTGTCAGTCCACACGACCCCTTGTGCTTTGAGCGGCCAAGCAAGAACGTGGCGGCCACCGCGGCCATGGTGCACAACATCCCGGAGCTTGAAGAGCCGGAGGCGAGGTGCATGTACCAAAACCTCCACTAACTACTGGAAAGGGTCACGGCTCAACATGCCGAGATCTCGCTCGCAGACGAGCGACGTCCTTCCGAACCGGCTCCCGTGGGCATGTTCGGAGCACAACAAGGACACCTCACGCCTGCGCACCAAGCCAATCTGAGAAAGTCGGTTCGTCCGACCCGCCATGTTTCTCGACGTATGGACGTGCATGCTTGTCTAACCCGTGTAAGGCCCTCAGGGATCACGAGGGAACCAGGGGCGAGGTCACAGAACGACGGCCCGAGCGCCAACGTCCAGCCGTGTTGGGGCAGGCGCTACGATGGCAACAAAGCCTGGAGCCTGAGCTGCGACACTCCGGACCCTAGGCTTTTGGAGGGAGGATACGCAACGCTCCCTTCCCACCACGTTTTCGCGCCTCGACTAACGTCACGAAGTACGACGGAGAGTCAAACCCCAACGTCTAGCTAGAGGACTACCGCCTGGCATGCAGATCCGGTGGAGCAACAAATAACCTATTCGTCATCCAGTATCTCCCCATCTACTTGGCAGACTTCACCCGAGCCTGGCTCGAGTACCTTACGGCCGGCAACATCCGAAGTTGGGCGGAGTTGAAGGACACCTTCGTCGGCAACTTTCAAGGCACCTATATGCGCCTCGGGAACTCATGGGACCTCAAGGCATGCCGATAGAAGCCCTGTGAAACCTTGAGGCAATACATCAGACGCTTCTCCAAGAAGTGCAACGAGCTACCCAACATCATTGATGGAGATATCGTTGAAGCTTTCCTCTCCGGGACAACCTGCAAATCCCTGGTGCACAAGCTCGGTTACATCAAGCCAAGGACCACCAAGGAATTACTCAATGTTTCCACCATCTATGCCTCAGGAGAAAAGGCGGTCGAGGCAATCTTTGACCAGGTGGCGCCCAGGAAGGCCGATGCAAGGAAGGACCATGCGCCTCTACATAAGGACAAGATAAAAAGGAAGTTCGGCGCTGACAAACGACGACATCATACTGAGATGGAATCGGACCTGGTCCCGGAAGCCGAGCGTCGAGAAGGCAGAAGGTCGTCCCAGGCACAAACTGATCACTTTGAGAAGGTGCTGGTGAAGCAGTGTACCAACCATAACTACCCGGTCAGACACGCCCTCAAAGATTGCGGCCTCCTCAAGCGCTTTTTGGGAAAGGGGCAAGGTCCCCAAAATGACAAAGGCAAGAGGCTAGCACAGGAGGCTGCCGAAATCGAGGAGGCGCACGTTTTCCCGGAGCCTAACCATTGCCTCACGATCTTTGGCAGACTAGAGCCCACCTGCTAGAAGGCACCAACAAGCAAGGGGAAGAGGGTCGGGATCCCACCCAGGAGAAGTGGGCCACCCCGTTGGATCGGATCCCGGACAAATCCGTGTGACTCAAGCGCCCTGTAGAGTGGCAACCGACCTGGACGCCACGAGACACTCGGGGGCTACCCACCCACCGTAAGCGGGACGGCTGAGGCCATCAAAGTGTTTATTGAGAGCTTTTCTCTGAAAGGCTTCCCCACAGTTCCGAGCTAACACACGTTGCTCATCATTTTTATTGAGAATCTATGCTAGATCAAAGCACGTCACAAGGAAAAAACAAATACATGCACAACAGAGGCTCGTTTCCTCCTTATAAAAAGTGGAGATGATGAGTGCCAAAAACATTTGTATTACAGAAAAAAAGAGAAAAATACAAGGAGCCTAGCTCCTATCGGCGCAGGACAGAGTCCGGCGTGATCGCCGTGGCTAAGGAGAGAGCGGCAGGCTTGACACGGGCATCGATGGCCTCAAGATCCTCTTCGGAAAGGCCGGCTACAGAGCCTTCCCAAGGAGCCGGAAGGTCGACCCCGTTGTAATGGAAAACGACCATGGAGAAGGCCAACTTCACCCCGAGCTGAGCCCCGGCGGTTTCCACCTCACAATACGTGCCTTCACCCGCGTAGGAAGTTGCGTCAGCTACACGGCCAGAGGAGCGGTCGAGGTTTTAGGTGTCACCTCGCTGGTAACTTGGCCCCTAGGACGGAGATCTTCAGGTCCCCTTTGGAGGGTTCCAGGGATTTTGGTCGCGTCGCTAAGCCAAGACACCACCGCTCTAGGCGCCACCTTAGTGACAGACTCCGGGTGGGCAAGCACGGCTTTGCAAACCTCCGCCCGCCCTTGCGATGAGCCTTCACTCCTCATCCTCGGTGGAAACCTAGGTCGCTACCTCACCAAGCCGGGAGACAACCCTCGCGCCTTCCGTGGAGGCCCGAGGACGCCTTCCTAGAGCTCATTTCTGGCTTTTTCAAGACGGTCGAGCTCCGCCTCCATTATCTTTGCCAGGTCCTCGTTATGACAAGTGATCTATGCACCTCGACAATCAGAAAGCAAAACAAAAAGCTCAGACGCAAAGGGAGAGCGAGATATGGCAAAAGCGCGATTGGAAGAAGACTCACGATCAAACTCCCGCACAGCCCGGGCAAGGGCAGATTTAGCCTTGTCAGCCTCACTCTGGGAGGCCCTAGTTGCATTACCCGCCTTGGTTATCTCCCCAGTGAGATTCACCTTGATTGCCGCCACGACTTCCTCTTTCTCCCGAAGCAACCGGAAAGCCTCCACCCAGGCCGTGGCAGCTGCAGCCTTGGCACGACCCTTCCTGACCTCCTCCCTCCACCTTGCCGCCTTGGCCTCCACGAGCCTCTGATGACCAAGGGCTTCCTCGAGAAGCTGCCCCCGCACAACCTCCCGCTCGGCAAGCCTCTGCCAAAAATAAGCCCAAAAACGTGGTCACAAACAAACCTTGGGCCAACCCGCAAGGAAAAACAATAACAACGGGACCTACGCTGATTGGGTGCAAGCTGCGATTGAGCCTCTGAACCGCGTCCAGGAGACGATCCCGGCCGGAGGTAAATTTCCCTATGGCTTTGGCAAGCCAAGAGCCAGGAAGGAGCAAGTCCTCCGCCTCTCCTGCTGCGGTGCAAGGGTCGGAGCACCGTCGACCCACCAGAGACCCCAACCCCTTTGGAACGTGACTTGAAGCCACGACCGGGGCCATCATTCTTGAAGCCCCGAGCTCTCGGGCTTGGGGGTCGGCTGTGGACGGGATCGGAGTGGTCGTCGTCATGGACTAACCTCCCACCACCAACCTCCGCAGTCCCTCTAGGACCTGTGACGTCTCTGGCGACGACTCCACCAGGGTGACCTCCACCTCAGCGGCGACAGGCTCCGCCTCAAGGAGAAGGGCCTCGCCTTCTTCAGACGGAGCCTCCATGACGGTGGCTGGAGACTCACCTCCCTGGTTAGAGCCTCCGTGATCGGGGTTGGCTCAGTGCCGACTAGGACAAGCGGCAGATGTTGAGACTCCACGGTGACTAGAAGAGAGGGAACCACCCCCACCGTCGGTGCCACGCCAGTTGAGGGCGACATGGCTGGTTCCACGACGGAGTAGCGGAGGGCGGAGGCGCCGAGGTGCCCGGTGGGGCTGGGATGCACGTCTGGTACTCTCTACAGCAAGAGGAGGAGGAAGAAATCAAAAATCCAGAATGGAAAGGCCTTGAGCAATGGGACGGGAACAAAGATTAAGAACGAAACCCTTTGACCGAGGACGGATCGAAGGTACGATCGCCCAGGACTCAGAACCCGTTGGGGCGGTCGGGGACACAGTGCGGGCAGCGGATGCCCGGCCCTCGGTCCGGCCTGCCGTGCCCTCCACTGCCGAACAACCTACCTCGGCTCGGGCCAAAGGAGCCTGGGCATTGGATGAGCCTTCCGCCCGAACACGACCTGAGGAAGGACGGACAACAAGTTTCTCTCCTTCCGGCTGAACCTTGGGGTCCGATTCAAGGAGAGGGAAGCTAAGCCTCCCGAAACTTGAGAGGGAGGCAAGGAGAGGCTGCTCCCTTCACCCATCTTGGTCCTCTTCGCGGTCGGAGCTTCGTTGTCGGCCGTCCTTTTCCGCCTCTCTGCTAGCGTCGAGGAATCATCTAACCCGGAAGAAGGGGACACCAATTCAGAGTGCGTAGAAGGGGTGGCCTCACTCGCAGCCCACGTGGTTCGCACCGCCCTCTAATGCTCCTCCATCCTCCTGTGACGGCGGATTTGGCTGGCCTTGCAATCGTCCTTTTTCTTCTTCAAGGTTGCGTCATGCGCAGTCCTCTCCTCCTTCTCTACGTTGTCCTTGGGAAGCTTTAGATGGCTGACGATGCCCCTGATCCTCAGGACGAAACGTCACACAATGAGATTGATTGGGAGTGACAGATAGAGTCACTATAGAGGTGCGGGACGATGGTGGAACGCTTACCCGAGTGGAAGGACGATCCATGGAAAGGGGACGCGGGTGGCGCCCACCGTCCTCCGCCTCTTTTCCGGTGAGGTTGCGAAACCATTGCCAGACTTCAGAGTCGGGGATCTCCTCCCCCGACCCATGCGTAGGGTCACCGAGCCCGTTGTACTGCCACATGGGGTGGACACGGGCGCGAAAAGGGGCTGGATCCTCCGTCTAAGCAAGGTTTGCAGGATAACCTCTCTGGTCAGCCCCTCCGCCTGCAGCGCCTCAACCTGCAACTGGATGACAGCGACCCTCCGCTTTTCCTTCTCTACGACCACCCCAATGCAACTGTTCGTGGGCGGCGGGCGGCTGGCCCACGAAGGGCGGAAGCGCCGGGCCATCATTGTGGATCTAGAACCAATCTTAGCACCAGTTCTT